>OX421460.1:42322829-42996193 GCA_949126895.1 Eilema caniola | reverse complement strand
TGATTCTGTTATCTCGCACCGTAGATCTCCTCCTGTAGACAATGAAAATATCTGTTACTCTCAAAGAGTAAGCTGAAATCCTTTTGACATTTCGGAAAGCACAAATGTGCAGAACTTTAAATCCATCATTAGTGTCACACTTTAAAGGTGTGACACGACTACGTTGAGTCTTCCGTAAGACAACGACTGATCTAGATTGGTACAATACCGCACCGCAGGATGGATCCAACTTTATGAATTGCGGGTTTTGGTCATCAGGCACTGCTGGGCGAACCTGCATTCAACACCCATCCTTAGCCAGTATGAAGACAGCTGGCGAACGGTGAATCGCGTATCTCATACAGGACTGCTTGATAGTTCACAAAATACTGCGGAGCAAAATTAATATGCAAAAAGTGTACCAGCGTTATGAATTCTTCGTACAGACGCGCTATCACCTTGTGCACCCGTAACATCGCACCGGTTGTCTTCGTTTTTCTCTTTGACATACGTATTTATACCTTGACAGTAAAGAAAATAGAATTATATAGATTGAGCTGCCAGAAAAACCAACCAAAGAGTACGAATCCTAAAAAGTTTGTATTTCGTGAAGGAACTTCGTGTCAACTTCGTCGATCTGTATTAATTAATAATCACTAAAAATAATGGTTTTGATCATCTTTATCGTTATCTAATATAACTGTGTTAAGAAATAACGCAGGGCGACTTATAATTTCTTGTTGCCAGGCCCATTTTGGAGGGTCAGGTAACCTCTACATTGGCATCTCTGTTTTTCTCCCTTTCCACTTCAGTTGGTGCACTCTGGACAGCGTTTAATAGACTCATACTCCTGAGAGTTCTGTTAGCCGTTGATGAATAATGCGACGCTGACACCAATGCGTGAGGTCGTGGATATGCGGGCCTAGTATAAGTTGACCTAAGGCATTCCACGTGTGCATATGATTGAAAAGCTCGTAGGGGCGTTAGCGACTTGTACGAATGAGTTCTCCGCCTCTGGCGCCATCCGTCCGCAACTGCTACGGTATCGCATCACTTCCAAATGTGGGATCGATAGTGAAAAAGGATTGTCAAAGGGTTCCATCGATTGAATATAATATATGGACGTTTTGAGCAACGAATCGATCGAAATTCGAGTTCGGACTCGTGGTTACCCTGCTTTGTTACCCTAGGGTGACCACGAGTAATTTCAGTTACTCGTCGTTACCCTACTATGAAAAGGATCGTACTTGACTGAATCTAGATAGTGTAGTACCCGTTAGATAAAGTATACAATTGGTCAATATGTAGTACAATCTCCTTGATAAATATTTATTGAAACTCGTTGTAGGTGATAGGTTAATGGCATGTAAGATGTCATTTGGATTTCTCAGATTTGCTGTCAGATTTATGCTGTCTTATAGCAACAATTTGTGCCCCCTAAAATCCAACCACACGTCCTGATCGTCCACCTGAATCTCGTGGGGGGCGGACACACGGAAACAAATTTACTGGCGTGGCTAACGTGGCTCTGGTACACTCGACATTGGCGTGTCGCCATTAATAATTTTATACTACATTTTACTTGACATTGGCGAGTTGTGGCGATTCGCTGCAGGCCATTTTGAAGAAGTTGAAGTTAGTTGCAACAATTTGTACGGTACTGTAATTGTAATAACAATAATTGAATTAAAAATACTGAAAATGGGTACAAGAATTAAACGAAAACGTGGTGAAGTATTCTTAAGCGATGGATACCAACACCATAAACATAAAATGTATGCAAGCCAAACTTCTTTATGGTTTTGTAGCCAACGCCGAAAACTTAAATGTATGGGGTCGGTGACTCTCTCTGTTAAGGTATGTACCTTTTCCTTTTCATCTTAAACACTCCATTTTTATATATATATATATATATATATATATATATATATATATATATATATATATATATATATATATATTAAAACACGATATTTAAAAAGAATCACTGCCTATCCGAGGTAGACGCACTACGTGTAAGCACCAAACGTCGCCCTACATATAAATATGATGATTAATTACTTTTTTTATTTTTTTTTCTCAAGGCGTAGTGTTATATATCATGAGTATGTTAGTATTGTTCGTCGTTTTTTCAGGATGATCTAATCATAAAACATGTCGACCATGCCGAGGAGTGTAAGCCAAATTACGCCAAAAACGTCTTAGCGATGTCCATAGATCATATGAAGGAGGAGGCTGGTACTTCAGCTGATTCAATGCCTGAGATTTACAAAAAGAATGTAAAAGCTCTTTATGACAAAGGCATTCACCTAGTTACTGAAGTACCTTCGTTTCGCAATGTTAAGTGCAGCTTATATTCGGCAAGAAAACGTAAACTGCAAATGCACAAAACAGTTTTTACGAAGCCAAGCGATGTTGAAGTTCCTGCACCATTTAACAATTTTAAAGTGGCTGATTATGACTACGAGGGTACCAGAATATTGGTGTTCTGTTCTGTTGAAGCAAAACAGATATTAGGTGAAGTGAAAGAATATTTCTGTGACGGCACGTTCAAAAGTGCACCCAAACCATTTTACCAGTTATTTATTATTTACGGTGATTCGGGTAGTACATCGCAAAAAACGAATGTTGTTCCACTTATATTTGCCTTACTGAGTGACAAAAAAGAAAGCACGTATTCGGCTTTGTTTGATATGTTGCACGTTGAATTTCCCCAATGGAAACCGGATAAGATCCATCTAGACTTTGAAGTAGCAACTTCAAATGCTCTCAGAATTATTTTCCCAAATATCAAAATTAAAAAATGTTACTACCATTTCACGAATAGTTTGTGGCGAATTAGATTTAGATTAGATTTTAAGTAGTTATTGCTATGTATAATTATCTGTGTTTGCTTGCCAACATTATGGCGAAATGTGCTTGGACTAGATATAGTTACTATATTTTATGTTACCATCTCTCATTGTACCACATTACACGCAAACGAATAAATGAATTTGAATTTGAATTTGAATTCGAAAGGCTAAACATATAGGCATAAAGTCAAAGCTTTATCGACGTATTGTAGGTTGTGCACCGCTCTTCCATTATTGCCTGAGAGCCAAATAAAAGAGGGTTGGTATTATGTACAATTGCAAACTGCTAATATAAATAACAAGAAAATTAACGCTTTTATGGCGTACATGAACACCACATGGCTAAAAAGTGATGAATGCATAAGGGAGTGGTGTGTCAGCAACGAACGCCATCGCACTAACAACGTCGCAGAAAGTTATAATTCAGTAATAAATAAAAAAATTAACAAGAACTATGTCACAATAAATAAATTACTTTTTATTCTACTTGACGATATAACGGTAAATCTAACTAATAATAAAACAGCAAATTTCAGCCTAAACGAACGAAAACAATCAGAAAAGGAAAAAGATGATATCATTTTGAATGCACAAATGCAGCTACTTCATAACCAAATAACTGTTGGCCATTTTTTAGAAATATTGCGTTAAATATAAAGCCATTTTAAATAAATAATATTTTTCTTGTTCAACATTATAATCATGATTTCCCAACACTAGCAGTGTGACCACGAGTCCTGTGTTTTTATAATGTACTGTTAGTCACCCCACGCAGGGTGACCACGAGTAACTGAACTTACTCGTGGTCACCCTAGGGTAACAAAGCAGGGTAACCACGAGTCCGAACCGCGAAATTCTGGTTTCGGATTGGCATATTTGGATTGAGATCGCATATTAGGACCAGCCATATATCACCACGCAGCGGCCGGGGCGGCGCGCACCGCACGTTTTTATTTTGCTAATATCTTTGAAGATATTTGTTTAAACTGTATAAAGGGCTCAAATATTCCGCATTAATGATGAATGTTCATTTTGGACTAAAACAGCGACTGCAAGCCATTTTCGACCTTAATGACATTTCCTTTGTTACGTGTCTTTTCGCATTAATTGATGACGCTGATCACGAATATAAAAAAAAAATTCAATAGCATGTCGTGTCAAGATGGTCGAAAATTGTTTGCACTATTTTTTTCTCTTTTTTTCATACCTAGCATCCCTAACTAGTCTGTGCTTTCGAGCAAATGGCCGTATCGGGCCGATTTTATCGGATAAATGTGAAAATAGCAACTAACATGTTTAAAAAATGTGTATGCCATAGACAATAATTGAATAAGTTTGACGCTACAAAATATGTCGACGTTACTTCGCTCGAGAAGACTCGAGATGATGACGCGCGCATGTTAGCCCTGCAGGGCTAGCCCTGCAGGGCTTACATGCGCGCGTCGTCAAATATCTCGAATCGAGATGAGATCATCTCGAGTCTTCTCGAGCGAAGTAACGCCGACATATTTTGTAGCGTCAAACTTATTCAATTATTGTCTATGGCATACACATTTTTTAAACATTTATCCGATAAAATCGGCCCGATACGGCCATTTGCTCGAAAGCACAGACTAGTTAGGTATGCTAGGTATGAAAAAAGAGAAAAAATAGTGCAAACAATTTTCGACCTTCTTGACATGGCATGCTATCGATTTTTCTTTCTTATATTCGTGATCAGCGTCATCAATTAATGCGAAAAGACACGTAACAAAGGAAATGTCATTAAGGTCGAAAATGGCTTGCAGTCGCTGTTTTAGTCCAAAATGAACCGAGCACAAAAAATGTTTACACGAGATAACTTCTCGTCGACCAAATGAAAGACGGGAGACAAAACATTTTAATTTAAAAAGAGAAAAAATAGTGCAAACAATTTTCGACCTTATTGACATGACATGCTATCGATTTTTTTTCTTATATTCGTGATCAGCGTCATCAATTAACGCGAAAAGCCACGTAACAAAGGAAATGTCATTAGGGTCGAAAATTGCTTGCAGTCGCACAAAGGTACTAAATTTTGATCCAAAATGAACCGAGCACAAGAAAAGTTTACACGAGATAACTTCTCGTCGACCAAATGAAAGACGAGAGACAAAACATTTTAAATGTCAAAATTCGAGTAAATAAGGACACGTATGTTACAATTTGCAGACACTAAGTAGAGATGATTTCTCGAAGTCGAGTTATGGCGACATCTGACAGATCGCCATGAAATTTGCCATGTTACCAACAGTCGATATCGACATAAAACGGCAAAATGGCTCGAGATAGCTATCTCGTGGCGCGCATGTTAGCCCTTCATGCTACCAACAGTCGACATATCGACATAAAATGGCAAAATGCCTCGAGATAGCTATCTCGTGGCGCGCATGTTAGCCCTGCAGGTTACTTTGAAAATCGGTACATTATCGTCAAGATATATTTGTTAGGAGTTTTCTAGGCAAGGGGCCCTTTAAAGTCTAGATTTAATCGTTCAAAAGGTGCAGTGGCCTTAATTAGGTGCCCTTCGTTTCTCACGTAGCGGGGTTTAATTTCAGCGCATACAGGGCATGCAGCCGTCATCCTTTTGACATCCTCAACCGAATATGGTAAGTTTTTGGACCGCACTAAGTGAATCATTCTTGAGATGCCAGGATGGCAGAGAGAATTGTGTATGGAAATGAGTTTACTTGGTGTATTAGTATTAATTTACATGCATACTCTTGACAAAGCGTCCGCAGCGAAGTTTTGACTGCCTGGTCTATAGACAATATCATAATAAAGGTAAGCGAATGTTCCTTTGAGCTTTTCTGAGTCTATGCATTCGTTACTCCGAACGGGATTCGAGTAAATTGATAGAGATTCCCACACGCTTCAAACGCAGTGAAAATCTTTTCCTTAGCTAAGATGGGTACCTGATGGTAAGCGCTCTTTAAGTCAATTTGACTGAACAGGTTATATCGTGATACTTGAGTTATGATCGAATCTATACTTGGAAGAGGATAAGCATCTAGTTCAGTGAATCTATTTATTGTCTGAGAGTAGTCTATAACAGGGCATCTCCTGTGATGTCCTCCTCCAGCTACAAGAACTTGAGCCCTCCAGGGTGAGACACTAGGCTCGATAACTTTGTTTTTCAGCAAATTTTCTATCTCTTGCGATATAAACTCTTTTCTCCTTGGAAGTGGCGTCTCGTGCGGATAGCGATCGGTTTTATGTTTGGCGAGAAGTTGGTAAATACTGATACTGGTGGGACAGAAGTTGCTAGTACGTTACAGACTTTTAATGGTTCTTTATCCCCTCCAAATTGAAGTTCAAGGGAAGAATATTGTTTCAGCAAATCATGCCTGATTATGACATCCGCACAGAGGTTATCAATATCAATAATCAGCAAGGGCTGGTTTCGATGAGTATGGCCTCCAATTTGGATTGTGGCGAAGCATAACCCATCAACATATGAGACAATGTTAAGGGAAGCGAGCGTAATAGCTTGTCTACATGGCTTACGTTTCAGTTTCATAGTTACAGCAACATTCTTGTCAATAAAACTGATGGAGCTTCCCGTATCGACAAGAGCTTCAGCGCGAAAGCTGTTGACAGTTATAGGGATGGTAGCTTTGTTGAGGCTAGAAGGGGCAGCAGCGGAGATTGCAGTCAGGTTTGGTTCAGACTGTAGTATGTTATCATCGGCGATAGCGACAGCCGTGGATTTACTGCTACGGTTCGAACTACGACATACTTTGGTGAAATAGCCACGCTTTGAACAGAGTTGACATACTGCGGACTCCCGGGCGGGACATTTTATTCTTTGGTGAACGATTTCACCGCAAAAGAAACAACGACGATGGTGAGTTGTTGCTAAGTTTAGTTGCGCATTTTGTAGCTCTCGAGTCTTAGTGACGACATTAACAGGACCAATAGAGAAGGACGAAGATTGTACAAATAGTTGTGAAGTGTTCTCGGCGGTTTCTAGAGTAATCGCTAGGTTTAAAGTTTCCTCAAGCAATTGAGTCATTTCGAGAAGCCGTTCCTTTATTTTGTTTGAGCATATTCCGGCAATGAAGGCTGCACGAATGGTTTCATTTTGGTATTCTTTATCAGTAACATTTTTAAACTTACAGTCTTGCGCGAGTATGTTAAGGGCACAAGAATAGTCTGAGATAGTTTCTCCAGGCTGTTGTTTTCTTGTCATAAGCAGATGTCTAGCTAGAGTAATTTGTATATTTGCATGCCGATAGATCGACGAGACACACCGCACTTTAAGAAACCAACATTATGTAACATCCTTCACACTGTGTTTCATGCAAATAAAGACTTCTATTCTATTCTATTCTATTCTATAATGTTTTATTTATTCTCATAAGCGTCATTGAGCTTGTTGATCGCTTCATCGTATCTCGTACACGAGCGGACGTAATTAAAAATAATCGGCGATATATGGTTCATGAGTAGTTTGAGTTTGATGGAGTCATTTAGAGAATTATTTTGTGGAGATATGAAGTTCTCGAACACTTCAGATCTGCTCCCGATACAGAGGACTCCACGTCAAAGCGATCCGGTCTCAGGAACCGGGACATCGAGGATGACGGTGTTTCTTTTTCACTTCCAGTGGCCATCATGTTAGACACAAGGATAAAACTATTGTTGAATAAATTGATACATAATAGAAGGCAAAACCAGATGTAATATTGGTTTTATTCAACAATTAAATACACGTAACATGGAAGACAAGTAAATCGTATGACAACACTGTGACAATCACGAATAACATGTAGTCTATGACGGAATGTTAATGTAAAACCTTCTTTATACGAAGTAAGAAGAGCATATCATGCATACTTTTCTTAAATGGTGGTTTTTCTCTGAAAGCACGGAAGCCTTTCTTCCGTCTTATCACAGACTGAGGTGGTGAAAAATATTCCCAATCTAGAAGCATTAGAAAAACTGACTAAAATAATTCTTGTAGAGTTATTAAGATCTATCCATCCATCGCCCTTAAGAAAAAGATGAAAAACAAAATCATATAAAATCAATCATAGTTTCGATCTCCTGTGCAGATGTACTTACTTAATATAATTTTTGTAAACATGTGTAGGTATGATAAATTTAATATAAATAGAACCACTAAAACTATTGTTATGTGTAAAGAAGTCAACGTCGAAGTAAAACAATGCAAGTACTGTTCCTAATAATTAGGCCACGTAATTCTAATAAACGTGCATGAAAATAGGTAAATTCATTAATATTTACATTTACTTTGAGTATTTGATTATTTATTGAGTTTTTTTAAATGTTTGAAATTTTGTGCCGTTAAACTGGATTATACCCATAGAAAAATACTAAATCTATGATTATACCAATATGTATGTAGCTAAAAGCACCAACCAATAAAATCAAAATGATCCCCATGAAAAAATAGTAGAAGAATTGGCAACACTCGTCATAACCTGCGTTTAGTTCTACTGGTTTATTTTACACAGTTCCAGTTCTAATACATACGAGTACTTTTGACTGATATAGGATTACTGATATTTACTTAGTAGTATTAGTACTTAGATCCGTAAATTTGCCAAGAGTACTTTGTTATATCTCTAATTTCCCGATATAGTAGAATTGGTTTGATTATGATTGAATTAGAATTATACAGCTATAACTGTTTTATTTGTTGTTTTGTTTGTGATATATGTAATCCAAAATAAATAATACTGATATAATGTGCGTATTGTAATGACAACGAAGTGTACCTAACAAGTAGATAAATCAAAAGACAACTAACTAATTTGACAAAGTGGTTCCGTACACAGTGTTCATTCATTGATCATTTTCCAATTATTCGCACATACGCAACGCGTAGTCTCGCACTAAAGATTATATATCATTTGCTGGAGGACTTAAATTCGAATCACATCACTGCTATTGATCTGCAGTTGTACTTTGCACGCAGGCACGCAGCAATCCCGCGCACGGTTGGGAAACTGTTAATCCACCATCACATTCCCTACTGTGAGGTCGTGAATTCGGTAATGCGCTGCAATGTATGATATTTGAAGATAAAATAAACCGTAGCGTTGCAGCCGCCAAGTGTTAGCACCATGGATGACGATGGGGATGATAAGGATGACTCAAAAAGGTAAATACATTAAAAATAATTACTTACCTATCTACATTCTAAAAACAATAAGAAATTGTTGGGATGTTTTTAAGATAGAAATTACCTAAGATAAGTTAAGTGGTGGTGAAGTTCTAATCATCCAGTACAAATAGATAGTTGCTACCATTTGTTTTTACTAACCAGGGACTGTATAGCAAAAGCTTCTATATTAATGGAAGTCATTTATTTGTAGGAGGACTCGAAATCTAAGTGAAAAGAAACGGCGCGATCAGTTCAACTTGCTCGTTAACGAGCTTAACTCGATGGTGTCCACTAACAATCGTAAGATGGACAAGTCGACCGTTCTAAGATCCACAATATCATTTCTCAAAAACCATAACGGTAAGTTTTTATTTTTTGTAAGTTGTACTCTATATGTAATTTGTTATATTTTGAATTTCCATTGAAATCAAAATAAAATAATTGTTTTGATATTTAGCAAGCTATTTAGGTCATACTTTTTCTGTCTCCTAAAATTATGACTGTGGTGTCATTCGTTTCGGAACAGCTTGTACATTATATTTGAGAAAAAAAAAATGAAGTACTGCTACTGGTGCTTGATAACATAACATAACATAAACTCACGCCTTTATCCCCGAAGGGGCAGGCAGAGGTGCTAGCACCCACATTTCGCCAATTTATGTTCAGGTCCCAATGTAATAGGTAGCGAGCCTATTGCCATTGACCGGGCACTTATAAACCTGCGATAAATACACACATAACTTCGAAAAGCATCGAAAAGTCATTGATGTGTGCCTTGGTAAAACCTGGAATCGAACCTGAGACCTCGTCTCAGCTGTCCATTACCCATACCACTAGGCTTGATAGATGAACAATAAACCCATGGCTGACAAGTTTTTATCAGGATCTTCCTTTTTTTACTATTCTTAAATTTATTTGAAATTGCTACTTGTTTTTCTTAATCAAATAAAATCACAATCATAATAATTAGAGACTGATCCAAAGGTTAAACTACAAAGCCCTTATTGACTGGACTATGATGAATGTTTTAATATCAGCTGAACTTTTGTTTGCACACTTTGTTTTAGAAATAACAGTTAGATCTCGCGCTCATGATGTTCAAGAAGACTGGAAACCTGCATTCCTTTCAAATGAAGAATTCACTTATTTGGTATTGGAGGCATTAGAGGGATTTGTGATGGTATTCTCAGCTACAGGTCAAATATATTATGTGTCAGAAAGTATCACATCCCTGCTTGGTCATAATCCAGTAAGTAAAATTCTTTTGTTAATTCAATCTGACACCAACAATATAAATTAGCTAGGGATCTCTTAGCATAATAAGCAGTTAGCATGCTAAATTTTTTTTACATTTAAATTATAAAGAAGTGCCATTTAAGCTCAGTACACCAACTATAAAGTTCATCAAAATTCTTTACGAAATTCAATTACGTCATTGTGCTTAGAGAACTAAATAGGAATTGTGTTTATTTTTGTATAGGTACTTATTCTATCCATTCTTTTTAGGCTGATGTAGTGAACAAAAGCATATTTGATTTGGCATTTGAGGATGATCGACCAAACTTGTACAATCTACTACAGAATCCAAGTGCAGCAACAAGTCCCATGCAATCAAGATGCAAAGGTTTGTAGCAGTTATTCATGGTATATAGGATTAAAATAAAATATCGGTAAGGGTTCAATACTGTGAGAATGACAGTAGTTGACCATATTTGAAATTAAGTTCAACAATTGTACCAGCTGGGTACTACTCGATTTTTGATTTTTATTCTGTACTTATTAGATATTTTTGCTATGTAATTGGAATGAAAAAATTGTTTTATCATCACTGAATAAAAATAAGCTCTTTATGAAGTTGAACTTAATAACATGCTTTTCATTGGCAAAATGTGACCTATGCTGCTAAAGCTAACCTAAGCTTATGTTAGCAGGAATGCAATTGAAAACAGTTGATGTAACATTTCAAAATGCAAAGGATTGTAAATACCTGAACATTTTTCTCGTGATACTGCCTAAATGACCATTTTTTCTATAATGCGATTAATCTGTGTGTATGAATTTAAAGATTTAGCAAATTGTGAATATTTGCAAATATTTGATTAGTCATGAATGCAAAACCAAATTATGTTTAGCAAAAAGACAACATTTGTTAATTCTATCAAGGATGGCTTTAAATTTTTAGTGAAAACTGTTAATAGATCCCTGGTTCGAATCCTGGCCATTATACCATCGACGTGAGCCCCCTCCTAACACAATCAATTTAGTTTAGCAGAAGGACTTAACGGAAATACTAGTTATTGCTATCATAATATCTTTTTTTTGAAACTCTCCTTAGATAATGATTGATTCTCTTATACTCTCCTTATGGTAATGAATTCGAAATATTGATTTTTAAAACCTGAGTAATAAAATTTAAAATGTACTTTAAAATAAAATATATACCTGTGTTCTTTTAAACAAAATAAGAATATACCTTATATACCTATCAGGGAGTCAAGTAGTTATTTATCTCAGACTAAAAAAATAACTTAGATGGAATTAGCAAGTGAAGCCGCAAAAAGTAATACTAAAGTAGTACCATTTCGCTCACAGTGTGTGCACGCGCGAGTGCAAGCTACATTAGTATTACTTTATGCGGTTACACTCTTCAGTTCTATACGTTTCGTCTATGTTATTCTTAAAGTCTGGGTTATTTATTTATTGTTCTGTTGATACACAAAATTGGCCAAATTTTAAATGTAGGTGTCTTTAACATATTGTTAAATATTGCTTGCGAAACTTATTGTGCTGATGACGCTGATCTGACAAGGGATTTGCAATTTATTGTGCGCGTTTCTTTTAATATTTAAGTACTTAATTTGTACAGCGAAATGATAATTCTACATTTCATATCACGGCAGTATTGGAACAACAGCGAAAAATATAATCGAAAAAAAATTTGCTTGCGCTAAATTTAGTTCATCTTAAAGCATAATTTTAGGCAATAAATTACGCCCTAAGCTAGAAATTCAAAACGTTCAGATGAGTATTTACCATCACAAATTCGTCTTAGTTGTTATTTTTATTGCATAAAGTTACGTTGCGACAGTTACGACCTACAAAAGCATAATTATATATAATAGATTAAACAGCTGTACCTAATAGTAATATTTAATTAACCTCTAGTAGGTACTACTTAACGTAAAAGTATTATCGTTATCATTTCATAGTATTCAAAGTTACCTTCACGCAACGGTCTATTTCACTGATCTTTTCTTAACCACATACACACAACAGATTTTCATAAGGTTTTCACTGTGACAAGTTTACACTGATGAAACGCTATGTTAGTCTTAAGATGTACCTAACTAATGGATTGTTAATGTATCACTACAAGTAACTAAAAGTAAAGAGTCAATCCGCACAATAAATAAAAAGATTCCGACTAAATGAGAACCTTCTATCTTTTGAAGTCAGTTAATAAACAAATTGGCGGTATGGTGACAAAAAGTAAAATTACCATCTATGTACCTACTAAGGCAAAGTAAAATTCTCGCTCCAGAAATACCAACTGTAAGTCAATTAGAAAGAGTCACTTTTTTATAAATACATACCTATATAGCTGTGTCATGGAATTGAACAAAATATGCGATATCAACTTGCTTGATAACAACTACTTTTTTTAAGTACAATAGTATCAAATAAAGTCAAATTTGCGTATTCGTATCTCTACTAACTACTACTAAAAAAAACAACAGATTTATGATCAGTGAAAAAATCGCCGAATTTTAAATGCAATTGGTGTCTTGATTATATTGTTAAATTTTGCTTGCGAAACATGTTTTGCTGCAGCGTTTCAGCGTTCGACCGCCCTTGATCATGAGCGAGTTATACAGTATAATCGATATTTTATTGCTAAAAAAAGAAAATGGTATCTACATTGGCTTTGTCTTTGCGGCTTTTATGATAAGTAACAATTATAAAATTTCACAAAGAATGACCTTTTACTCGTTTTTTTTATAAAGATCTGGAGCAACGGTTACATAAAAGACTTTTCCATGTTTCTTAATATAACAGTTTTCTTAGTGAAGTTCGGAAAGTAAGATCTTTCCCAACCACGAACAGCATTGTTAACAGCCAGCCCTCGTGATTGGGCAACGCTCCCCTTTGCTGTAAACTTTTCTGAACTTACCATTACTGTAAAGGTCAAGTGTTGCAATCAAAATTTTCTTGTTGTAGAGAATGAAATCCGATTCCAGTGTCATCTAAGGCGTGGAATTTTGGACTTCAAAGATGAAACCACTTATGATCTTATACAGTTCAATGGACATTTTCGTAAGTATTATTGTGAGGATGTATGGTTTATAGTGTAGATAAAGTAGGACCAACGCAAAAAGATATACGACGGCGCAATGCCTGGCTTAAAACTTATTAATTTTTTTCAGGAACGAATGTTGATCATGTGGATTCTGAAGGTATTTCAAGCTATCAACAAGAACAAGCAGCTACGTAAGTAAACGACTGTCAATTTTCAAAAATACTTCGTTAGATGTACGATGTCAGGATCAAATGAGTCCAATATTTTTTGAATAGACTTGGTTCAATTATTTCTTTTTTGTTTTACGTGTCTACCTATATGACCTACGATCTGTCTTGTTTCAGGCTTCTATTTGTCTGCACGGGTCGGCTGTACACACCCCAGCTTATCCGCGACGTTTCATTAGTAGATTCCAACAGGAATGAATTTACCTCGCGACATAGTCTGGAGTGGAAATTTTTATTTTTGGACCATCGTGCTCCGCCTATTATCGGCTATTTACCATTCGAAGTCCTGGGTACATCAGGATATGATTATTACCACTTTGATGATTTGGATAAGGTGGTCGCATGCCATGAAGCATGTGAGTTTCAAATATGTACTACGTACCTATATGTCTAAAACATAAATACGCAGCTTCTAAATTGAGAAATTAAAATTGAGTAACATCAACGCCTACTTATGTACGTACTGCTCATTATACGTAAGTAGGCGTTTAATTTAAGTGCCCATCAATTAAGCTAGCATTCGTAGTTTGTGAGGTTTTTAGGTTTCTTAAGTGACATATTCATTGCTCTCGAGTGCCCTTTCAATTTGACAGTGCTTGTTAGTTGGTGTTACTTAAAAGTTTTCGAATAGAGTATTACAGCAAGTCTTATTTCTTAACAGTGATGCAAAAGGGTGAATTAACATCGTGCTACTACCGCTTTCTCACCAAAGGGCAGCAATGGATCTGGTTACAGACCCGCTACTACATCACCTACCATCAATGGAACTCAAAACCTGAGTTCGTTGTCTGCACGCATCGAGTCGTGAGGTAAGTAAATTAATATTTCATTGACCGTTACAAAGCAAACCCTACAAGTACCGTTAGGTGCATGCATTTAAATATCATAATATTTACATATATACAGGGGGTTGTAAAACTCAACGATAATCTGGTAACGAGCGAGAGACCACGTTATACTTGTTCTGGAAACAGTAAGAAAAAATTCCACACGCATACAATTTAAAGTAAATGTAAAAGTAAAAGTAAAAGTAAAAATTTATTTATTTGCCATTACAAAACTGCTTATAATTACATACATGTGTTACCGGGAGTGCACACAACAGTTTTACATAGGAACAAGTCCGGTATTGCTAAAAGCTTCCTACACTAGGCTAAGCCTGTCCTGTAGGAACCCTTTTTTTTTTTCTAGTTGAAGTTCCTTTAATGCTATCACTATTGTTTTATATAAAAATCTATCAAACATGCAATCCAAGAAGTCCAAGCATTTAATTTAAGATTTCACATCAAGCGTTTTAAAAAGCTTTCCGTGTATTCATAGGACCAGGTAAGTAAGGTTTTTAGAATAAGTTCCTTAGCTTCACTCATTGACAATTTACCTATGAAGCAGATTTTATTTATTCTGTTGTATATCTGAGGCTTCATGTAGGCACTAAAACGTCTTGCGAATTCCGTTTTTACTACAGTAAGAGGAAGCTTGTAAACCCGTTTCAAGATCATGTCCCCATGGTAACCAGAGCTGATCACCTGCTTATGGGTTAGCAAAGCTATTCTTAGGATGTATATCCTCCTGACGCTCAGCAGCTGAGTTTCTTCGTATAACAAGTTAGTAGAATAACGGAAAGGTTTATTAATCATAGTTTTTAGCACGGCTCGCTGAGCTCTCTCCAATTCTATCAGGTGAGTACCACCAGAACCCCCCCAGGCTGCGATACAGTACGACAAAATCGGTTCGCAGAGAGAAATATAGACTGTTTTTAGAAGGCTTATCGAAGCCACGTCTCGTAGAATTTTCATTGCGTATATGATCTTTCTAACTCTTGCAGACGTTGCCACGATGTGTTCGCCAAAGGTTAGTTTCTCATCTATGATGATCCCCAAATACTTTACTGATTCTGTTCTACTTACCTGGGTACAATTACAACCTGGAACAGTATTAATGGTGGCATCAGTGCTACAAGAATGTATCAGAATTTTTAAGCCTGCTGGAGGTGCTGAAGCAGCTGTTTTGTGAAAAGCTATTAAACGCGTCTTAGTGTGGTTAAGTGCCAGGAGATTATTATTCAGCCATTTTACTACTCGATTTAAACCCCTTTGGGCGATGTCAAATACTCCCTCCCATTTTCTATCACTAAATATAATAACCGTGTCGTCAGCATAGTTAATTATCTCAGCGTCGCCTATATGTTCCTCAGAAGCCAGGTCATTTATATAGACAAGAAAGAGAGTTGGGCCCAAAATGCTACCCTGAGGTATTCCATAATTCACGCACTGGGGGTTGCTAACAAGGTCATCCACTTTGAGACATTGCTTACGACCTGTAAGATAACTCTGAAACAGATTCAAACTTACGCCCCGGACACCTAGTTTTTCTAATTTCCTCAATAAGATAGGAAATGAGACTGTGTCGAAAGCCTTTGCCAGGTCTAAGAAGATTCCCATACAGGCGCGTCCTTCATCCAGGTTTTTGCTGATGATATCAGATAAAAGGAGTACTGCCTGTTCAGTAGATTTCCCCTGCCGGAAACCGAATTGGTGTTTGGAGAGTAACCCCTGTGACTCTAGGAACTCCTTAAGCTGCCTATTGACTACTTTCTCCAGCATTTTTGAAAAAACACTGAGGAGAGAAATCGGTCTATAATTGTTCGGACTATCTGTTGTACCTCCTTTGTGAATTGGGACCAAGGTTGCCAGTTTCCATACATCCGGAAATATCCCCGAAGACATAGATAGATTAAATATATAGGACAAAGGCTCACAAATGTAAGAGTTGAGTGATTTTACTAATCGGTTAGTAATGTTATCATACCCAGGAGCACTATTATTCTTAAGCTGACGTATGAAACTTTGAACTTCTGTAGGTGAAGTAGGATGGAGAAACAAAGAGTTGGCTGGTGACACAGGAACTCTGACTTTAGATGCTAAATTCGATTCCGTCTCCTTCATTTTAGTTAGAATTTGGTCTGATAAGCGTTGCCCCACTGTAGCGAAAAAGTTATTGCAATAATTCAAGGACTCTATGGGAGAACCCTTTATTTTGGATAGGTTAAGTGCGCGTGGTGCGTTTGAAACGAAATGAGTTAGGCGCTTAATCGTACTCCATAACTTACGTGGGTTGTCTGAACTGTTTTCTATTTCCTTTTTATTGTATTCTGTTTTTAATTTGCGTATGAGTTCTTGATAAAAGTTCCTGTATCTTTTATAAACTAACAGTTTGATGGGGTCGTTTGGAAATTTTCGTGTTTCCAAGTGTAATTGGTCTTTATGAGCTGAGCATCTAAGAAGTCCAGGAGTCATCCAGGGTTTGAAGGTGAGCTTAGACCTACTGATTTTTGTTACCCGGGTATTTTTATCTGTTATAGAAAGAATCGTAGCCATAAACAATTTAGTAGCTTCATTTGGGCAAGTTTTATTGTAGACGGTTTGCCAATTGACTTCTTTTATTTCCTCCTTAATGGACTCGAAGTCAGTTCGGATTTGATATCTATTTTCTCGTGGCTTTCGAGCCTGCAACCTGACTCCAGTTAAAACTATGTCATGATCGGTCACTGAAGAAGTGCATATGATGGATTCCAGCTCGTGTTTTGTGTTACTGAAGACATGATCAAGACACGAAGCACCCCGTGTCGGTTTATTTACGTTCGATTGAATTAAATTTAAAATTTAAAATTAAGTCTATAACAATATAAACAAGGTGTCACAAGGGTGTCGATTTTGAAGTTTAAAACGTCTTTTATTGCTTAACTAAGTGACATGATGGACTAGTATAACATTGCCTCCCGCTCGATACCAGATTCCAGTTAAGTTTTGGGTCACCCTGTATGTATATGTATCGGAATTTTACTGGAGTTTCCTTTACAAAATGATAAAACGCAATGGAAGACGGACTTCATAATATATTATGAATTTTGATGCATAATTGAGGTCACTGCTGTATAATTTTAATAGATTTCTCTAGAAACTAGGAAGAAACATTGTGGTGTTGCGTTGTACTATATACATGCGATTTACACATTTTTTGAAGTAGTTGTTGCCCGCAGCTCTTCTCGCATGGATGTCGGTTATCGTGACTTGGTGATCTTCGGTTCTACTAAATAGATTGCGATCAAACAAATATACGATACTAGCTGTTGCCCGCGGCTTCGCCTGCATGGATGTCGGTTATCGCTTAGCGTTGAGTCAACGCTATTTTTCAAAAATAAAAGTAGCCTAATTTACTCCTTATAACATCAGATACCTGCCAATGAGAGTCCTATCAAAATCGATCTAGCCATTTCAGAGATTAGCTGGAACAAACAGACAGACAGACAATAATTGTAAGAAATGTTATTTTGGTGTATGGTACCGTATTATATGCATATGCATGTAGTAAAAATCTGCCGTGTGGTGGCGGCACTGCCGTGTGGTGTGGTGGCGGCAAGTAAAAAGAATCTCACCACCCTCTCTCGTCTCGTGGGTGTCGTAAGAGGCGACAGGCGACTAAGAGAAAAAACACCAGAGGATGGGCAGCAGCGTCCTTTTATGGATCGGACATCAACTGCGATCGACAACCTGCGAGCCAAGCGTGGCGATTATGGCATTACCCCATAATGATCGGAAAAACCAAAATACGGCCCCTGGGCCCTGTGGGTCCCGCTAGTCGCAGCGATTATGGTAGCTGGGGAAACGGCTGGACCGGGGGAGCTAAGAATATGCGGGGGGGGGGGGGAGCGGCAAGGGTCCTTTCCACAAACGACCCTTGGCCCTGGCAACATACAACCGTCGAACTCTGCGAAGCGACGAGAAAGTTGTGCAACTCGAGGAAGAGTTGAGCAGGTTGCGCTGGGATATAATCGGATTGTCCGAAGTCTGCCGCACAGGCGAGGACACGATTATTTTAAAATACGGCAACTTATTCTATTTCCGGGAGGGCGACCAACAGTCCCAGGTGGTGTCGGGTTTATCGTCCACAAGTCTCTCGTAAACAACGTGATTGTGATCGAGAGTGTATTGAACAGGGTTGCGTGCCTGGTACTCAGCATAAACAATCATTATGCGCTGAAGGTTATCCAGGTTTACAGACAGACTTCGACGCACCCCGACGAAGAGGTGGTCTATGTACGAGGATATCGCTAAAGCGATACATAGTTCTAAGAATCGGTTCACAGTTGTCATGGGAGACCAACGCGAAACTAGGCCAACGAAGCGATTCTGAGTTGAGAGTGGGGGATTTTGGAACGGGTAGACAAAATCACCGTGGTCAAATGCTTGCGGATTTTATGGAGAGGGAGGGACTCTACATGATGAACTCTTTCTTCAAAAAGCTGCAACATCGCAGATGGACCTGGATTAGTCCTAACAGTGTTACAAAAAACGAGATCGACTTCATCATGACGACGACGAGGGCTATATTCAATGATATCTCTGTGATCCACGCGGTTAAGTCCAATGATTACCGCATTGTAAGAGGCACATTGAATATCAATACGAAAGCCGAACGATCGCGACTGGTGAGGTACGCTCCGGCCTATATATACACTTCTAAAACCCCGAGCTCTTTCAACTAGAAGTCCAAAATCGATTCGAAAGCCTAGGTGAATGCGTTGACGTGGACGAATACTGCAACAGGGTTGTGGAAACTACACACGGTTGGGTCCAAGTATTTTATGACCTGCCGTGCAAAAAGAATTGAAAAAATCTCAGACCAGACCGCAAAGCTCATGGAACAGAGACAGAATCTGATTCTGCAGTCTCCTGATGACGCTTCTAACTGCAGGCTACTCAATAGATAGATTAAAAAATCTCTTAGACGCGACCTCCGCCGATTTAACACAGACTGTGTTGAGAAGGCAATAGAGCAGAACAAAGGCACCAAAGTGTTCGCAAAAGATCTGTCTATTGGGGAAAGTCAGTTGACGAGGTTGAGGACGGATGATGGCGGAATCGTTACCTTGAAACCTGAGCTTTTGCAGGAGATCAAAAAGTTCTACGGACAGTTACACACATCAACCCAACAACCAGTTTGCGGTATGGCTAGAGACCCAAGAGCCAAACTGACCCGACACTAGACCGAAGATATCCCGGAAGTCAGCCTCTACGAGATTAGGATGGCCCTCTAAAAAACAACAAGGCACCGGGAGACGACGGCGTCACCGCAGAGCTGCTGAAAGCAGGCGGTAAACCTTTACTAAGAGCGCTACAGCAGCTCTTCAATTCCGTTATCTTCGAGGGTAAAACGCCGCAAGCGTGGCAAAGAGGTGTGGTGGCGCTGTTCTTCAAGAAAGGCGATAAAACCCTTTTAAAGAATTACAGACCCATCACGCTTCTGAGCCACGTGTATAAGTTATTTTCGAGGGTCATCACGAACCGTCTTGCAAGCAGGTTTGGCGACTTCCAACTTCCCGAACAAGTCGGTTTCCGAAAAGGCTATAGTACCGTGCACCACATACACACGCTGTGGCAGGTTATACAGAAAACCGAAGAGTATAACGAGCCAGTTGCTTAGCGTTTTTGGATTATGAGAAGGCCTTCGATTCGATCAAAACCTGGGCGGTGCTGAGGTCTTTACAGCGGTGCCAAATTGATTATCGATACATCAAGGTACTGAAGTCATTGTGCGAAAACGCCACTATGTCCGTCAAGCTCCAGGACCAGAGCTCAAATCCGATACACCTGCACCATGGAGTGAGGCAGGGGGATGTTATCTCCCCGAAACTGTTCACAGCAGCGCTGGAGGATATCTTCTAGCCTCTGGAATGGAGCAGACGCGGCATCAACATCAATGGCGAGTACATGAACCACCTTCGGTTTGCCGATGATATCGTGATCATGGCTGAAACCATGGAAGTCCTAAGCACGATGCTCAATGACCTCAGCAGAGAGTCCGCTAAAGTGGGACTCAAAATGAGCAAGGACAAGACTAAGATAATGTCGAATGCCCTTGTAGTTTCCACTTCCGTCACAGTCGGAGGCTCTGTACTCGAAGTTGTCGACGAATACGTATACCCTGGACGAAAAATCCAGTTAGGTAGGTCCAACTTCGAGAAAAAGGTCAATCGACGAACCTAACTCGGATGGGCAGCGTTCGGGAAGTTACGATACATATTCTCGTCCCAAATACCGCAGAGCCTTAAGATGAAGGTTTATGACCAATGTGTGTTGCCAGTGATGACTTACGGAGTAGAGACTTGGTCGCTTACCATGGGCCTTATCAGAAAGCTCAGAGTCACTTAGAGGGCAATGGAGAGAGCTATGCTCGGAGTTTCACTACGTGGTCGATTCAGAAATGAGGAGATCTGCAGAAGAACCAAAGTCACCGACATAGCTCGTAGAATTGCCAAACTGAAGTGGCAATGGGCAAGGCCACATTGCACGGAGTGCTGACGGACGCTGGGGGGGTGAAAGTTCTCGAATGGCGACCAAAAACCACCAAACGCGGAGTAGGCAGGCTTCCCTCAAGATGGACCGACGACTGGTTTCTGGGACGTTTATAATATTAGTAGGATAAACATAAATTATCACATCCAAGTAACTATGTGATGCGATAAATAAATTTTAAAAGTAAAATTAGGTTCCTACTGTAGCCTAACAGTACCTAATTAAATCTAAAAGTGTGAAAATGTAAATTCGTAAACGTGAACTACTAAGATAAGGCTTGAATCCGTGATAGTGTCATCATGGATATTATTCTGCGTTATTACATTACTTGAACCGATTCTTGATCATTGGCTTTCCACGGTGCGGGGGACGCGAGCGCGAACACGGACGCCGTCAAATCGCGGGCCACGCAATTTGCTGGCCGTGGAAAGGCGGCTTCAGGCGATGTAGGTACCGTCTAATGGTGTTCTTAAGAAGTGCAGAACAGTGATTGAATTGTACATAAACGCAACAATGTTGCGGGTGCCAGTCCCGTTATCGATGTTGTTATGTACTATCCTACTGTACAAGTAGTCCATACATTGTAAAATACATATTCTTACAGCTCTGTTCGCTGATCCAGTCGGTATATTCAACTTTGATTTCCTGAAAAAAAAAAAAAAAATTTACCTTGTGTTAAGCGAAATTGTCTCCGAGGTGAAGCCTTTGGATGCGTCCAGAATTAACGCAATGATGATGATGACCAGCTCATCTCGGCTTTTACACATTGAAGTGCAATTGAACGGACTGATAAAAAAAATATTTTGCCTATATAAGTTTAAAGAATCGTTTATGAGCAAATTCATTTATAAATATGTAATGAAAATTCTGTTTAAGTAGCAACTAAATAAGTTTATCTAAATTTAACTTATTATAAGCACTTTGATTCAAATATCATTTATTCATTAATTTTGACGTCTAATACAATTTCCTTTTACAATAGATTGTTGTATTTGTAGCTATGCAGACGTCGCTAAAAACATGAAATGCGAAGGTGCTGAACGTGATACCGCGAGCGACGTCGAAGTCAACTCAGTGAACAGGCAGGTGGTTAAGGACGCCGCTTCAGATGACGCAATGATGTCAATGTCTCCTACATATAATATGTCTGACACCGGGGATGCATTCGGCAATTCATCATTCCAACCTTTATCGCAGGTTAGTGAACAGACAAATAATTAAACATTGAAAAAAAAAATATTGTCGTGATTGTTTTGGGTACATGGACCAAGTATTGAAGTACGAGCCTCTGGCGTGGTATTGCCTTTCTAGGTTTGGGGTAATTTTATATATTGTGAGTGTTATTACCCGGTTTGAAAAATGTATTCAGATACTGAAGAAAAAGGACTAGACTTCTTTTGTACTTTTTAGGAACAGCTTGTGTGAAGACGCCCTACGAATACTAATTGTATCTGCAACAAAGATAACGCAAGTAATTGTAGTTAATCGACAAGTTCAACCTCGCGCATGACAAACAAACTTTTTCTCAGCAAAATTTTTGAAAAATACTCCCAGCACTCAGCAAAATTTTTGAAAAAATTATATTTAGTCAACTGCTTTCACATTTCGCTTCTAATAAATTACTTCATGAGAAACAGTTCGGTTTCACTAAAGGCAGAAACACGACGGATGCAGGAGTTGAACTCGTTAAACATATATTTGATGCATGGGACAAGAAGCAGGATGCCATCGGTATCTTTTGTGATCTATCAAAAGCTTTTGATTGTGTTGATCATGAGACTTTGTTACTAAAATTAGGTTATTACGGTGTTTCTAACAGCTCACTTAGCTTACTTAAATCTTACCTCACTGGCAGAGTACAAAAAGTCAATATTAATGGCACTAACTCATCTGGCGCCCCATTAGTCATGGGAGTTCCCCAGGGCTCGATATTAGGACCCCTTTTATTCTTGATATATATAAATGATCTTCCTCACTTCACTAAAAATCTTTGTGAAATAGTATTATTTGCTGATGACACATCATTAATTTTTAAAACTGATAGACATAAAGAACTACCTGACGATGTGAATATCAACCTTTCTAAAATATTGCATTGGTTCACAAGTAACAACTTGCTTCTCAATGCGAAGAAAACAAAATGTGTAAAGTTTACTATGCCTAATGTAAGACAGATAGATACGCATATTACAATGAACGATGAATCTGTTCAAATAGTTGATACCACAGTTTTTCTTGGTATGACTCTAGATAGTAAACTGCAATGGGGTTCTCATATCGCAGCCTTGGCAGGAAGACTTAGCTCAGCTGCCTATGCTGTTAGAAAAATAAGGTCACTGACTAATGAGGAAACGGCACGATTAGTTTATTTTAGCTACTTTCATAGCCTTATGTCGTATGGTCTGATGCTGTGGGGCTCAGCTGCTGATATTGAGACTATTTTCATATTACAGAAACGAGCGATACGAGCAATCTATAGCCTCAGACACCGTGACTCGCTGAGAGAACTATTTAAAGAAATTAATATTTTAACAGTCTCTTGCCAATACATTTACGATAATGTTTTATATGTACGCAAGAACCTAGATCTTTAAAAAAAAACTCTGACGTACACAATTATAATACGAGGAATAAAAACAAACTTGTAGTGCCAAAACTCAGACTTCAAAAGGTTGGTAATTCATTTGTAGGTAACAGTATTAAAATGTTTAGTAAAATTCCTCAAGAGTTGGTTGACATGCCACTAAATAAGTTTAAAATCGAAGTAAAAAAGACTAATGAAAAAAGGATATTACAAAGTAAACGAATACCTTAATGATAAAAATGCATGGTCATCCTAATCTTTTTGCTTGCTCGCGCAATATAAACCTATGAAAAAAAAAACAAATTGTTTTAAAAAAGAAATTATAATATTGTTCACTGAGTTTCTTGCTGGTCTCTTCTCAGTAGAACCAACTTACCGAACCAGCGAAAAAATCATTTTCAAATGATTTATTTACTTAATTTAATATTATATTAGTAATTTCTTCACATGATTGTAAAATTTTGACGCTCATATGTGCTCTTTATGTGCCTAAACTGAATAAACGAAATGGATTCTTTGATTCTTTGAAACGTTGATATTAGTGCATATGTTGCAGTCAACTACCTTAACCAACCGTTCAATTAACTGCCTAGACTGTTGACTAAACGGCGCCATTCAATTAACGGCCAGAATGATGTGCAGCCATTATATGTACCACGATTACGCTGCCGGGGTTCGGTCTGTTGTTGGCGACACGAAAACCCTCCCCTTCGCCATCGTGGTACACCAAGGATCCGTACTTAGTCCTTACCTGTTCAGCTTGGTATTGGATGTTTTGTCGGACAGTATCAGAAACTCACATGAGCAGCCTCCATGGTTTCTGCGATCCTAAAATGCCATGCAGTCAGGTTGAAGGGGCAGGGCTATAAAACGATCGTTAGGCCTAAGCTTTTGAATGGCAGTGAGGCGTGGCGGCCGTTGGAGCAACACAAGCGGGAGCTGTGTGTTATGGAGATGAAAATGCTGCGGTGGATGTGCAGAGTCACACGTAAAGATCGCGTGAGGAACTCTCGCATCCATGGCAGCCTTCATGCCCGTGACATCGCAGATAAAATGCAAGAGAGCCAAGCTACGTGGATAACAAATGCCTGGAAATGGCGCCCCCGCCGGGTCCCGGTAGAAGAGGTAGGCCCAAGAAGTCCTGGCTTAACGTCGTGGAGGGTGACATGCGTGCAATTGGTCCCACTACCATGGACGCTCAAGATCGTGCGAAGTGGAGGAGGAAGAGCCGGAAGGCGGACCCTGAGCTTCGAGGACATCTTGGCCTCGGATGCAATAAGGATAGCATCTAACTGCAGATGATGAATGATGTGCAGCCATTTGATTAAACGTCAAGCAAATGACTTGGATCGATGACATTTAACTATTTGCCTAGCCGTTTAATCAAACAGTTAGAAAAACGACTTATTTCTGCATGGTTATAAAAAAAATAACCACGAAAGCTAATTGCGGGAACTACGTTCCGCTCCGCTCCCGCATTAGCCTTCTAACCTAACCTGTCGAAGTCGGGCTGTGCGGCCTACTTAGACAGGTTGCGGTCTCAATAAACCTATCACTATTATTCTGTAAGTACACCTCTGCTTACCCCCTAAGGGATTCGCAGGCGTGAGTATATGTATATGTATGTAATACAGTTGTTACATAACTGAGGTGGCAGACAGGCCCACGGCCCACGTGATGGAAAGCGGTTACCGTGGCCTATGGACGTGTGCAACACCAGGGGAGTCACACTCGTGCTGCCGACTCTGTAAACGCAGATAGTTTCTGTGCCGTCAGTGTAGAACGCAAAGCAGGAATAAATAAATAAATAAATAAATATTCCACAACACTTCACACAACGCTATCTAAATCTATGGTAAGCATAGCCTAACTAGCTTGTGTTATGGAATCTAGAATGAATACTTGATACTTTTTTGTATATACATACATATTGTACATAGAAACAGCCAGACCAATGTAAATACCCATATTCATGCATACAAATATTTGCACTGAGCGCGGCTCGAACCCGCGCCTCCTGCGTAGCGGCCGCGTTCACTACCGCCACGCCACGGACCCTTTGGTCTTCCAACTGAGAGCACAGAAACTTTTCAGTGAGCTCTGACTACCCTACTCACCGTCGGAAACAACACGAGGATATCACGGCCGCGTTCTTCTGTAGTGCCGAGGTACTTCCCCAGTCGGACTGCTCAATTGGACGGATATACCGTCGTATCCTACCTAATAAACGTTACGGCTGAATATCATTCAGGCCTTTAATTGAATGCCACCGTGTAGTTAACAGCCTAGGCAATTGGTTGAACGGCTGATCAAGCTAGTTGGCTGCGACATAATTACTGTGACAAATATGCACATTGAATGAAATTTTGAAGCATTTACTATGCTAACTTTTCAAATCGATTAATATAGGAAAAAGTGAATGCCCAGGTGGGATTCGAACCCACGATCTTTCCCTTACAGGGGGAATGCTCTGACCACTGAGCCACCGGGCCACACCTGATGCTATCCAAATTCTCCTATACTACCGTCTTAGGGCGACGGTGGGAGGCATCTACCG
This sequence comes from Eilema caniola, assembly GCA_949126895.1. NCBI lineage: Eukaryota > Metazoa > Arthropoda > Insecta > Lepidoptera > Erebidae > Eilema > Eilema caniola. Next base: position 42,970,188 of record OX421460.1, on the reverse strand, counting down.
ACATTCATACGAAATATCGGAAACAATGAATGATGTTGCAATCATTTTTAAATGATGAAATGATGACTAAAAAATAAATATGCACATATTTGCGAGTGGGTTGTTGTCGTGTTATGGTGGTTAGGCCTGCAATCACCGTACATTTTTAAATATCGGTAAAAAAACGGTAATTAGATATTTTTACCGGTAATACCGGTTAAACCGGTAATGAGTACATTTTTTTGCTTTGAAATTGAAGTAGGGTATCAATGTTGGTGAAACCGCAAAAGAAATAACTAAACTAAATGTATCCAAGTATGTATTTTGTATATATTTGAAAAGGGGCACAAAGGTATATACAAAATGTTCTTAGGAGACCTTCCTTAACTTTTTGAGATATTTTAAGCTGCATTCACAGCTTTTGTCAAAATCGTACAGTCAGCAAGAAAAAAATTGATAGCAGTCCTTCTCATTTTTTGGACTTTCAGCATTTTTCTTGACTGTACGATTTTGCCAAAGTCTACGAATGCAGTTTAAAATATCAAAAAAGTTAGAGAAGGTCTCCTAAGAACATTTTGTCGAAACTACAACGGTTAAGGCACCTCCTCTTACTGCCCCGATTCAAAAATACACCCCATATATTGATGTTTATCTTACAACATAAACGTTGAAAGTTGAAACATTAATTTAGACCACACTTAACAATTATGGTTTATTTCGGAGTTGGACATAAGTATTTTGAAATATTAATAATTGTTATGACTAGAACCCAGAAAAATAGATATATGATTTTGGAAAACAAATTTTCTCAGGGAATATATCAACGATTTTGATGACTTATTCAAGTTGTCAAAACCTTAAATCAACGATTATGCATTGCAAACTTCAAATGGTGACGAACGATGCAAATATTGCCATGTAGAAATAGTACAAAAACCAATAATTTAATATCAATGTAATTAGATTTATTTACTAATTATTTATTTTTAATTTAAATAAATTGTGAATATTGTTTCATAAAATTTCGGTAAAAATAACCGGTGAACTACCGATTTTGAGACTTTGTAGTCAAGATCTGTTTGCAATAGAATAGACTAACGATAATTTTCAGTCAACTCAACATCATTAAAAAATACTAGACAAGAGTGGCTTGTTCATGGTTATTTATATATATGAGTATCATTGATGCGTAAATGGATTGCGTAGAATAGTCTATCGAACTTGTAGGACCAGACGATTAATAATAGGGGTTAAAGTATGAAATTGCCGTTTCATTGTAATAGGTACTTCGAATTGACATAGAACCTTCATGGTTTGAGATTTTTGAGTGAAACTTTTTCCACATGGTACCTATGTAGTTCTTCATTTAAAAATGTGCAACATTCGATTATCGACTTTCAGTTGTTTTTTTATTCAGCTTAGACAAGAAAGATGGATACTTCGAAAATTCGAGTGATTTTTGAATACGAGTTCCGACGCGGAACTAACGCGGCAGAAACAGCTCGCAATATCAATGTTGCGTTTGGAGAGGGGACTGCTAATGAACGCACCGTGCGATTTTGGTTTAAACGCTTTCGTGATGGAAACTTTGATTTGAAGAACGAACCACGAGGAAGGCCGTCCACACAGGTGAATAACAATGAATTGAAAGACATAGTGGAAGCCGATCCGAGCCAAACTACCCAGGAATTAGCTGCATGGTTTAACGTTACCTTACCAACAATATTGACTCATTTGCGTCAAATCAATAAAATAAAAAAATGTTAAAAATGGGTACCTCATGATTTGACTGATCTGCAGAAAGAAATGCGTGTTGAAACTTGTGTTGCCTTGTTGAATCGATACAGAAATGAAGGAATATTGAATCGAATTGTGACATGTGATGAAAAGTGGATTCTTTACGATAACCGTAAGCGAAAAATGCAATGGCTGACCCCAGGTGAAACGCCACAACAGTGTCCTAAAGCAAAGCTTACCAATAAAAAGGTAATGGTAACTGTTTGGTGGTCTCAGCATGGTGTTATTCACTATAGCTTTCTACGATCTGGTCAAGCAATAACGGCAGATGTCTACTGTGCCGAACTCCGAACAATGATAGCAAAACTAGCAGTGAAACAGCCCCGACTCATGAATCGATCTTCACCATTATTGCTCCATGATAACGCGAGACCTCATACAGCACGAGAAACCGTTTTAGCTCTACAGGAACTGCAATTAGAAACTATCCGTCACCCTCCGTATTCGCCAGACCTTGCTCCAACAGACTACCATTTTTTTCGTGATTTGGACAATTTTCTATGTGATAAAAAGTTTTCTTCTCAGGAGGCAGTACAAAATGCTTTCACACAGTTTGTCGAATCTAGATCACCAGAGTTCTATCGCAAAGGCATAAATGACCTTCCTACTAGATGGCAGCAATGTATAGATAATAATGGTAATTATTTTGATTAAATAAATACGTTAAATTAAAAAAAAAACGAATTTCAATTTGTCAGTACAAATCGGCAATTTCATACTTTAACCCCTAATAATAAATGTTCTATCCTTTTTCCATGTGGAAATACCTACGGATAGCACTCCCGTCCTCGATCAGGGGTGGTTCTCGGATTCGGACCGATTAAACCCGCACACCGTCTCGGGTATCAATTACCAAGTTGTAAGGTTACCTAATAAGGCATTCCTCTCGCATCCTTGATGACCTTAGGCCATCTAGGTTTTTAAGATGGCGGGAATCACGATATCCCCATCGAACCTCGAAAATGAGGGTCGCGCCGGCGCGCGCCGCAGAGACGAGCGAGGTTGTTAAGGTGGTAGGCGGCCGTATCTGTCACATTTTTTATATAGTTACTTTTAATTAATATTTCTTGTCGTAAACAGCCTGTTTCTGTAAAGTCGGCGTCAGCTGGCAGCACCACGGGGACTGTGGCTACAACTGGCACAGTAGCCACGGCTGATGCGTCGACGTGGAATCGAAATTCTCACGTTCGTTACGCGGGCTCGGACACTGGCTCGGTCTCCGGCGAATCACGTTCTTCGCATAGGATTGCCATACGCGAGGTGAGTAGGTACCTTAAAATATACACATATTACGCGATTGAATCATTTACACATCATGTACATCTACATACAAAATATAAGTACTTTCTCAGTGATTTTAAACAGCTGTCCAACTTCATTGTTATTTCTTTTTTGTTTTTGTTTTAAGTTGCTATGTCCGTAGAGAGTAATGTCATTGTACTCGTGCGAAGCCGGGCGGGTCGCTAGTCATATTTATACGATACAGAGGTCAAAATCTACATTGAACATATTTGTTACTCATGTTTTTTACATTTGGTGGAACTTTCCATTTGTTGCTGTTGTAATTCAAGCTTTGTTCCAAATGATGGCCATTGCTCCGAGCGAGGACTAACGAGGGCCAAGGCGGGATCTGGTGGCGATTCGTCCCGACATCCACGCGGGCGGAGCCGCGGGCAACAGCTAGTTTATTATTAAATGTGTTTTCGTTTTGTAATCCTTTATGCCATTTATAACGATAACTACTTACTTCTAGTTGGGACAAACTCAGAAGATTGGAAATACGGCTCCAGCGCCTCAGCATGGCATGGGGGCTCAGTACTTGGACCCTGCCCCGTACGTCAGCGCCGTCGGGCTACCAGGGGTCTTGCCCTTGTCTATACCATCGCTGCCGATCGTTGTGTCCTCCGATCAAGCACAGATTCAGGTTACTTTCGCGAAAATCATATTCATATTCACTCATAATTAAGTGTCCGTGTGCGGTTACATATCAAAGTCCCGAAGTTCATAATACCAAAATTCATAATACCGATGTACGAAAGACCAAAATTCCTAATCCCGAATGTTCAATAAACCGAAAGTACAAAATCTCGAAGTACAAAATCCAGAAGTTCAAAATCCTGTAAATTAGATTTTTGGGTGATTTTGTTTGGATGGTTATAAAAAAATTACCACGAAGGTTAATGCGGGCGCTCCGCTCCGAACCGCTCCGCTCCCGCCTGAGCCTTCTAACCAAATCTGTCCAAGTCGGATTGCGCGGGATGGACACTGCGTGCCTCGACATGGATATTCGACACGGTTAGAAGGGTACGTGGATGACCTCCGCCTGCACACCCTTCATGTTAGGTTACTTGTAATACTTGAAGATGCTACATTGAAAAAATTACCTACGTTGTAAAAAGTAACTATAAAAATTAAACCAGAACATCCACCATTAGTATTGTATCAAAATCTAATTTTCGGGATTTTTAACTTCGGGATGTTGAGCTTAGAGATTTTGAACTTCGGTGTATCGTAGGTACTTCGGTATTTCGTGCATTTGGGATTTTCAAATACGGGATTTTAAATTTCGGTATTTTGATACGTAACCCCGTGTGCTGACGGTAAAATAATACAAGTATCACCAGCCCATCCCATCGTAAGAGGCGACTTAAGGAAAAATACGTAGTTGATGTCACTGCGAGTGAAGGGAACTCGAAATGAAACCCTGTACTAACCCGCCTGGCCAGCGCAGCGTGGAAAGTTTTGGAGAGGCCTGTGCTACAGTGGACTGCAATGGGCTAAGTCTCGGTTCGACTTCCGAATAGAGCACAGTGATATTAGTTTCTTGTGTGAGGAAACGTCTCTAGATGGAGGCAATAAGTTCGCCTGCACTTGGGATCGAATATCTAAATATTGATATTATTACACATTTGCCTATCCCTTTGGTGATAAACAGTCATATAAGGATAACTTACCTCATATTTGTTACTTAAGGTGTTATAGTACTATAATTTACCCTTGGTCGGCCTTTGTGGTGTAGCGGTCCCGGTTTACCATACGAACATCTATAGCAGTCGTTACGAATAGTGGAAGCCCTAAAAAGTTCAACCAGTTGGTCTAACCGCAATGCTTCGACGTCACCTTTGGGTTGTGGAGGCCAGATGGCAGTCGCTTCACGGAAAATATCAAAGTTCAGCCAAATCCGCAGTTGAACTGGTAATGCGGACCCGAGACTCCTAGTTGAAAACTGCGACTGGGATTAACGCTAGGATGTAGAAGATGAAGAGTAGTATAATTTGGCCGATTAATACCCCCGATTGCGTCGTATTACATGATTCAAATTAGTGGCCGTGGCAGGAGCAGTTGCAAAGGAAACACGAGGAGTTGCAGCAAATGATAGTAAGACAGCAGGAAGAGTTGCGGCAGGTAAAGGAACAACTACTGCTAGCAAGGCTTGGTATCCTACAGCCTCTTATAAATGTGAGTATGCGCGTATAATGATGTTATAGTTAGCCTCTTATGTTTTACTCTTCATTTTAAGTTCAATTGGCATCCTTGCTAACATGTTTCCGTATTTTTGTCATCCGAATACAAGGAAAGGGTTATGTTTTTCTCCCGTCATGTATACAGACTTTTGGGACATGCTGTACATGTACATAATGTGTACTTCATATTTTCCAAACTGCTAGATAGATTTATAAAATTAAGACATTGCTAGCCAAGTTTCATCTATATGTTCTTTAATAAATTACGCTAAGCGTCTGTGCTGTTCTGAGTTAAATAAATTGTGCTTAGATCAAAGTATAGCGAAGCAGCATCCAGCTAAAATAAATGCTTTTCTTTTAGAAGGAATCACATAGGGAATCTCTCAATTGAAAATTCACGCCTAAGTTTACTACTTTGCTCGTATGCTAGCCATCCTTCTGTAATATACAGGCGCATATATTTTAGCAAGGCTGCCAATATATATTCTATCTGATTTTGTCTTTCTTTGCTGCCAATGTTACTCTAATGTTGTACAATAATTGTAATAACCCTTCTGTTACCTTCACTATTGCCTTCACTCTTCTACTACTTGCACTGTAGATAATCATCACAAAAGTTCAATAACAATATTTTAATTATTGATTGTCCTGTACAATCTATTCTATCCTTCTAATCTAAATGTAATGAAAATAACTTCAATAATTAAAATTAACCTTCAACTCTTTTTAGTATTAATAGGGTAGTGTCCTTAGTCAACGGATCATCGCCAATACCGCTTGATGTAGTAATTTTTACTCAACAAATATGCATAGTAACCTAAGATATTGACTAACTAAACTGAAACTATGACTTTTCATTATTTTTAATGCCCAAAATAGGTCAAAATATAAATAATCGAAATAAGGCAAAATTATTAACTTTTTAGATTCCTTATTAAAGTTTAAATCAATCTTTATATGCATTGTACATGTGTAAACGCAACGTGGACTGAAATAAATGCGATATTCTCTTGCACTGCATACATTTGCTCTACGTGCCAGCACACTGTGACGTCACAGTGTACTGCGATTTTGTATGGAGCGTTTTCGAGCAGCTCGAGAAATCAAAATTTCAAAATCAAATATCTTTAAAACTATTTGTCACAGGAATATTTCACTTTACCAGTTCATTATTATTGTACAATGTATAGTTTATTATAATAAAGATGAAAAATAGGACACAACCCTATTGACTGTATGTTTATTTATTAGCTTGTTTGGTGCATGTATTTGCAAGTTTGTTGGTCAGTTAATTAGTTTCATCTTTCATCCGTCGCTTTTACGAGCCATCTCTCCGATCCATACAGAATAGCAGGTCGGATCATACTTTTGTAGATTTTTCCCTTAGGGCACTTACTACAGCCGATGCCCTTGGTTGATAATGCGGAGCGTACGAGCGTAATAAACGCAGCCCCGCACTACGCGCACACCCGTCAATAAAATGGTTATAATATAAAAATATTGACAAAGATGTAGGTAAAAATGTACATAGTGGATACATTGATAAGTTCATTGTAATATGTCCCCTCTATATACGTTTTTGAACAGAGTAGTGAACGCGTTAGCCAATACTGCCTACCGACGGCCCACTACACCCCAAGAATGGCACAAACCCCCGCTCTACACTGTGTTCGCCAATGTGGAGCGGACATTATAGATTCATATACCTTTTTATACATTTGCTCGCTTCGTTAGGGCACTTAAGAGGCCGTATAGAAATTCTAAACAGGCGAATTTCGGTATTTCTCTGTCAAATGCCGATGCGCGCATGCGTCGTCTAGAGAAAACAATTTTGATCATTAGTACGATTTAGATTTTTGAAATTTTGAAATTTTGAGTAATCCCTCAATCCTTCTGGTGTGGGGCAGTTATGTCAGACTCCAAGCGGCTAAAATCGCACGCCCTCTTGGGTCGTTAGTGGCAGAGGGTGAGATTGTTACTGGGATATCCTTCACACCCTAGTGTCCTCATCTTGCCCTGGATATAGAGAGGCGAGCATCGGCCCACCACCTCAGCCTGCTTCTGCTAGAGTGACAGGCGCTTTCATCTGTCACCCCCAGACCTGTCCCCGGTGATCAGAAGGCCCCCGTATGGTCCCTCTAGCCAGTCTTCCATGATGGGTCTTACCACGTTGGTATAGAACACGGCTTAATGCGTAATGCCAAAAAGACCCAGTAAATGGTCTTCGAGGTAGAGGAAAGAAAGTGTTAAAATGTACCAGCCATAGGGACACAGGGAGTTCCACTTGAGCGAGTTACTCATAAAGGACGAAACCATTCGAGTTAGCGTAGTGCTTTAGTGACAAATAAACAAATGTAGTGATAAGTGCTGCGTACAAAGAACACATGAACAAAGTGTCTTCGCCTAAATAAAAACTAAGTAAGTGTTAATGGACGCATTCTTAGAATTATACACACACCGGCAGAATTAGCGGAACACAAAAAAAGGAAAGTATAAAATATATTTTTAAACAAATAATAATTAAACATGAAACACGTTTAATAACGAGTGTTTCACCCTCGTGCCCTGATTAAGGTTTCCATCCGCCTGGGCATGCTGCGAATGATGTTGTCAATGATTTCTTGGGGCAACCTCTGCCATTCTTCAACTAATGTATTTCGCAGATCACCAAGATTGTTAGGAGGTGGAATTCTTGATTTGACAGTCCTCTTTAGCAAGTCGCAAACGTGTTCAATCGGATTCATATCCGGGGACCGTGCTGGCCACTCCATCACCGTAACACCAACATGTTTTAGGTATGCTTGTACTGAGCGAGCACTGTGATTCCGAGCATTATCCTGCATTAAAATGAAGTCGTTGCCAATAAATGGGGCAAATGGCACAACATGTTCCTCTAAAATCACCGTGATATACAGATGAGCAGTCAGATTTCCGCCGTCGACTACCACTAACTCCGTGCGAGCTCCTAAACATATCCCTTCCAAGACCATTATTTCGAGTTCCGCTAATTCTGCCGGTGTGTGTATTTACCAACGTAATAAATTATTATCATCAATTTCTTCTTCTATATCTGTTTTTGAGGCGACAGTGGAGTGTGTCCACCAATATTCTTATGAACTATCGGAACCAATGTATAATTTTTCAATCATTTTTAAACATTGATTTTTTGACTACTCCGCCGAACATAAACCAATATTTAAAATAATAAGCTTGCCGATCAAAACCTTGCGAGCCGTGTAGGTTCATTCATAGCATTCATTTGTTTTTTAAATTGCAGAGCGATACGTCCATACTCTGAGAGCGCTGGGCGCTGACTGACGAGAAATGGTGGAGATCGTGTATATAAAAACGTGATTTCGGTTGTACTACCAGATTATATTTTTGGCAAAATTAATATTGCAAGCAAACAATTTTTTTAAATAGATAGAGCAGGAACTTAGGTACATGTACACAGCTTTTTTTTCACGAATGGGGGCTTTAGATAGCCATAAATATATATACATTCTGTGTCCATTTTCTCTGAAATTTGTCCGAAATAAATATTTTTATAGTTTCATAGTTTGTATTGAAGTAGTAAAAAGTAATTCACTCATGTTGTAGATGGCTTTGAGGACAATACGTTGTAAATTTTTCATACTGTTTAACCATCAATACAATAAGTAAATAGGTCATCTTCTATGCCTCTTCCAACAATAATCATAAAGCAAGCGCGGGTTTAAAGTAGATTAATCGAAATAATGTAAAAAGAAAATAAGTAAAAAGCTCATTCATTGACTAATACTTGAAATTATCTTACATATTTATCCATTTAAATTCGAACTAATATAGATTTGACAAAACTTCGTAGACGGCCTCTTAATAATTTGACCTGAGCAATCTTCCTTGTGATGTGAATGTGATTTGAAAACCTTTAAGTTAGGAAATAGCTCAATGCCTTGAGCTAATACTAATCTGTCTCTAAATTTGAAGGTGCAAGGCCCTTATGTGAATCCTGAAGAGATACAGCAGAACCAACGCATGCCGCCGCAAATAATTTACGAGGAAAACGCAGCCAGACCGGCCATCGCTGGGTACCCACCCCAGCATCCTCCACATCCGACCAACCATCCACATAACAATAATAACAATATGCCTCAGTAATCAGCAGGTCTAAGAAGACCGCTTTGTATGTTTCATATTCTGATTTCATATTTGTAAATAATCATATTTATCCATTTAAATTGGTTGCATATTTCACCAATTTCACATCATTAATGATTCATAATATAAAATATATTAACGTATTTTCATACAAAACTGTTACATATTACAAATATGAAATCAGATTCTGGCTATTTTAGACTTGCAGAAGAGACTGGCGCCGTGCTGAATAGCCCTAACCGATCATTAATTTATAGATTATTTATATAATTAGACTAATGAAATAATAAGTTATTCTTAATATAAATCGAACATGTACATATGTGTGCATAACACTTGCCAATTTGTTTTCTAACTGAATATCCGTCTCAGCTTACAATACCATAAACTTGGTATTATGCATCATAAACAGGCCAGCAAGCAGACATGATATTTTATGTTACTGTTAACTTTAAGTTACTGTGTAACAATTGTTACACTATTATGTTATAACAATTATCAAAACAAGGTTGATTCTAGATATTACACTTAAGCTAGGGATATATTATCTTGTGTTAAAAGGCTGTGCAACTTCTAACAAACTATTTAATTTAATAGATAATTATATGTTATAGAAGCAAGAATAAATTTCTATTAATTTATATTTTATGTCAGAATTTATTATTGGAATTTATGTATATTTTTATTTGGTTATTGTACGGACCAAGAAGCCAAAGTATCGATGTTCTTTGAATACATCAAAACAAATGATTTGATTCGCAATTTAAGACGTGCCATGTTTAGGTATTTTTTCGGACGTTTCGTAAGAACTTTTTTATACTTACGCTTGAGAACCATTCGCGTATGTTGAAGGTGTAGGCATAACTGCCTTAGGCCTACCGCATATATACAACTTTTACATCGACTAAACTGTCAACTTTCGAGTTTGGTGCTTCTCGTGATTTCCACACTACTAAACTGTTTGGTTGATGAAGGTGCGCATACAATCGATGCAATCAACCTTAGATTTTTTTTAAATCAATCTGTCTTATTTCAGCAACGCCCGAGGCAAGGTGTTGCAGTTAACAATGTCAATAACTTAACAAAAAAATTCTAGTATGTGCTTTGCATTATAGACACTTAAAAAAGAAAAAAAAAGAAGATATTGCGTAGGTACATCCTATACTCAGTCACAGATTATCTTAGTCACAGATCGTCTAATTAGTTGATGGAATGCGAACGTCAATACAATGCAATCGATAGTTGTCCAACTTTTTAATCATAAGCAGATCGACATAGCGTTTTGACTTTTTTGTCGAGCAACTATCGAGTTGATAGTATGCGCGCTTCAATATATTCCTATGAACTTATGACACTCGACCAAATAGTTGTTCAACTAAAAGTGTATATATGCGGTAGGTAATCACATATTGCTAGCCATAATTTTTTTGGTTCTACAAACAATGGGGCGACCCTAATTCCGTGCCACGGACGCATATGTAGCAACATATATTTTTAAAATTAAGTAACTATTTTTTGATCTCGTTACCGAGTTATCAGTATCATTGCAGTAAACAACTCTAACCGTCTAGCTAGGGTTTGACTTCTTTACTACAATGTCACTTGCGAAGTGTCTACTGTTATATTTTTCTATTATCAAGAATAAAATTTATATGGACGTTACAATATGTAAATATAGGTTTTAAATTTGTTGTACATACATTATTCTAATTGGGTTTTATTTAAAGTTTGTTATAGTTTTATTTTTAATGAATTTATCCAGTATAGTCATATTTATCATGTTGTTATTTGTTTTAATCGTTAATTTAGTAATTCATATTTTATTTGAAATGTTATCATTTATTCCGCAATCATGATGCCTAGGCTAACCATCGTAGTAGTATTTTATATTTGACGTCCAGCCGACGTTCTTAAAGGATTATATTGCTGTAAAATATAAAAAGACAAGTCTAGTTGATAGTTACCTGCCCATTATAAATTAGCTAATTTGACTTTATAGAATTCGTATATCGATGGAATGTAAAGCCGCGTAAGACTTCGCGAAACATGCGCCGTGAATTGTTGTCTCGCATGCTTCGGACTGTGTGGACTGTATGCTCACACCTAGCATTGCGAACGCTGCCACAGGGCGAGGCGTGCGCTTTGTTTGGACGGACATCTACTACGTCGAGGAGGCCGTGCGTGGTTATTTGCGTGTGATATACCGTCGTATGCCTCAGGTTGAGAAGAACCATTCGCGGCCTATGTCTCGCGACGTCTGTACGCGGCTTTAAGCTCCTCACGCCGAATGCGGTGCGGTGTAGATACAATACAATGTAGTTGTCAATTGGTAATGGAATATTGTGAAATGGAAGTCAGAAGTATTGAGCTGTATTACGTTCAATTATTCAGTAAAATCATTTATTATTAAAAAATATGTGTGTATTTTTTTCGAGTTATTATTTACATTGTAGCTTTTGTACATTTTAAGCAGCGCACAGTAATTCGGTTTGTGGATCTCGTTATAGCATATTAATTAATGTCTCCGTCTTTATGTTGATGCACAGATTTGTAGTTTTAAGTGAACTTTTAATTGTAATCGTCTATAGCGGATCTAGATTTAAGACGTCAAATAGATAACGGGCTGTGAAAAGCTCATGTGCCACAAAACTAGGTGAAAAAACACTCGGTTGATGTTTCGAACTTCACTTTCGATACTATTTCTATATTTAGTATATACAAACCCAAAGAACAACATTCAACTGCGATTTACAGAGTTGCGTGAAAATAAATGGTCCGTCAGTTAAACTAGTACTGAATGCTAGCATACGAGTTTATCACACAGCCACCCTCTAACATTTTGTTTTTCATTATATTTAGTGCCAATAATTTCAATGCCGCTGTCGAAATGTTCAATTATTACCGGTCATATTGAATTTATTTATTTCATCGAATTAATATGTGCCAATCAATATTTCCAACCAATACATTAAATTTTCTAAATTCATGAATCCTGTAAAAAGTATAGACCACTAACAACAATAATATCAAGAGTGGATTTCACCAGTGAAAATGAGTTCAACTGAACTGAGTTCTCACGTTTTGCTCAATTACATTTAATGAGTCATATTTTTTGATCGCGGTCTCTATCATACGTAAAAACTGTCCTAAGAAAAGTATCTTTAAGACTTTATCCGACATCTTCAGCGATCGTAAGCTTAGACAATATTATGATAAGGAAGATAACTTTCTCTTTATCCTTAAGTACTGAGCTGTTGTCCCCAAATCCCAATACATAACGTTTCAGGATCACCATGTAAATAGCAGTTGTGAAAAACAATTTTCAAAGGTATACACGAAATTCCTAAATATATGTCTATTGATATTATTGCTATGTACCTGTAAGTTTTAAATAAATAAATATATATAAATGTATGTATGAATGTAGCTAGTATAATATGTGGCCATAGTATTGGAGTATCAATCTGAAGTTATGTACCTCGTGCCAGTGGTCAGTCAATGTTGAGTCCGTTATATATAGGTATATATTTATCTATATAGGTGATGTTTAACGGTTGTGAATCGTCAGGCGCTTTGTTGTGACTTTCAGATAAAGATAGATCGTGGTTAATAGTTATAGGTATAATATAAAAATGTAAAGAGATCAGGCAGTTATTCATAACACATGAGCCAAATATATATTATAAATAATGTGTAGGTATGAAAGCTTTGACCGTATACTGTATGGTATAGACACAATATACCTATCACAAAATGCATTGCCAAAAACGGTATGAAATACGCGTTAAGTGTGTTATAGTAATATTGTTCTTTAAACTATATCAATATGTGCATATGTTATCAAATGTATGTATCTTGTACCAAAGCAGTAGATCTCTTTTAGGCCGCGTTCTAGTGCCACTTAATGTGTCTATACAGTATATAGTCTAAGTATGAAAGTTAATTACAACATGAGATGAAAAAACATAGAAAATGCAAAATCCTAAACGGCTCATAACTGTCAGCTGACGATTGCCAGGCCACTGAGCTCGTTCTGTTTTATCTAAATTACCTAAAAGTATAGTTCTTGTACGTTATTCCGATAAGATTTTTTTATACGTACTGGGGGCCGCGGCCGTCGACATATTATGTCACCTACTTAAAGTGTGACGATGCCTTAAAATAATAGGTGTCTCGTGACGTCACACATTCTAAATATAAAGTTAAATTGTTCACGAAAAGTTTGAAATTGGAACTGACCTTTTAATTTAATCAATTCTAGTTGTAACATTACAAAATATAATGACCATTTGGATATGAGATATGACCGCCTATAAATTCGTGTCGTACCTAATTGGGGGAAGGCCCTTGAGCTTAGATATGGTTATTTTTTTTTCATATTATTATGTGTGTTTAGCATAGGTAGATATTTTAAAAGTTTACACTTATATCGACGGACCTGGCAGCTGAACATGGTGTTGTGGTGGTGTAGAAATTTAACAGTACATACCTCGAACCTAACTCAATGGCGGCTCGGAGGTTTATACGAGTACGGATTCAAGCCAATCGGTGTTTGACTCGAGTTTGGTTCGAGGTATACCTAGCATGATAAGTGAAAAAATGTGTGTTTACAATATTACCATTATATACCTAATTGTATAGGCTGGATTTCACCAGTGCGAAATGTTATAACGTAGTTTAGTTTCAATATTATATTTCTAGTGAAAATTACATGAAATTACATGAAGCTATATTTTTATCTTTTTAGGTAAATGCAAATGGTTTTACCTACTCTATAGAGAAGTCAAACTGTAGATGCACTATGCAATGGAGCAGGGTATAGTCCACGAGCTCATGAACATTCCGAGTAATGGTCTTCCTGTAAGACTAGAAATTTGTTTAATAATGACTCATAGCACACTAAGAACCTGGAAGGCATCAATCATTCACTTAGGCCTTATGTTTTTGAAACTTTGTTCAGTAAAGTTATTTGGTAAAGTTATTTTATCGTTCTTAGCGTACTATGACTCACTAAATCAATTTCAATCCTATTGAAAATACCGTTTCTCGGTAGATTCACGAGTTCACCACCGGTCAGGCTCTCACTCTTCTTCCGTATGTGCCAAATCATAAAGCGAATGTAATTTCATAAATATGTCCTATTGCATGTTCATTCCCCATTTTCTATTCTCGACACTTCACATCTGGCTGTTCCAAGGATCCCCTACTTAATCGATCGAAAAGCATTTGCTAATCCACTACGATCCCCTAGAAAGAGGTAGGACTCGTCCCTTTTAGGACTCATAACCATTTATTAACGTAATTCATATTAGGAAACAAAAGCTCTAACAGAATGTATGAATTGTCAATGACTGGCACTTTCAATTTCATATCTAAATAAATCGATAAAGCACAACGATAAGCTGTCTGTGGTTTATTTTTTATTGCATTTTTAACTATTGTTCCAATATAGTACATTTTTTTATGGTGTGAAATACAGTGGAAGCGTGTTGGGCCCATAACCTAATAGAAACGCATACAGTGGTTGCATACAATAGACTACTTTATTGAAATAAAATCCCATATAGCACAAATCTGCACATCACAGATGAATTGGTTACATATTATTTTCATACACAATTATTATTAACAAAAATTAACATGTTTCAATAATGTGCCTTCAATGTCCATCTTTTATTCCTCTCTCGGTCCAATATTTATTCTGTATATCTTATTAAAGTTCCTTTCCTTCCCCCTCTAGACAATTAGTTTTACCCATTGTTCAGTTGCTTTTCTTTTTGCTTCTAAGCGTATGTGGTTGAGACCTAGTATCTACTGCGGCTGTGGGTGTAGGACTTTGTTCAGTTCTTGCTTGTTCTTCCCTTCGTTGCCTTTGTGCCACCACACTAGGGCCTCATGTAGGATCCTTGGCAAAATTATTGCCTTGTAGATCCACAGTAATATGGTTGATTTCATCCCCCAGCTTCTGCCTATCACTCTTTTGTATTGCATCATGACCATTTTCGCCATAGAGTATGCGTGCAGACAGTTCAAGTGTAACTCCCAGATACTTAGTCTCTTTCACAACATCAAGGTCGTGGTTATCTAGTCGTACTGGGTCATTCCGTCTTATTATTTTTTCTAACAGTACATTAATCGTGGCAGTAGTTACAGACGACTTCGGTTATAACAGATTTGAATTGAGCAAGACATTTAGGATAGATACTAATATTATAAAGCTGAAGTTCTTGTTTGTTTGTTTGTTTGTTTGAACGCGCTATCTCAGGAACTACTAGTTCGATTTGAAAAGATCTTTTTGAGTTGAATAGTCCGTTTGTCGAAGAAGGTTATAGGCTATATATCATTACGCTACTACTCAAGGGAGCGGAGTAGTGATCAGTTATGTCTATAAATGCGGCAGATTTCCATACGCATAAAAAATTACGCGCTTAAAGGGCTGATTCTTGGATGAATTAAAGCTTTTATCCTGCAGGGATACATAGACAAATTATAGACATTTTAGACAGGCAACGGATTGGGGAGGGGGAAGAGGGTAGGTGTAGAGGAATTTTAATGAGTGGGGTAAGTGATGGTGGAAGGAGTGGGGAAAGGGTGGGGGTTTAAGTAGGGACTTGAGTGGGTGAAGGAGGCAAAGGTGGGGTTAAGAGTAAAGGAAGGAAGAAAGTGTAGGTGCATGAGTTGGGGATGGGGGTGAGGATGAGGGCATTAGTGAGGGATAGAAGTAGGGGTGGCTGCGTGAGTTGGGGAAGGGGGTAATGGTGGAGGCATGAGTGAGGGAAGGAAGATAGGGAGGAACATTGGTGGCGGTAGGGGAAAAGGTTGGTGACACGAGTGGGGAAAGGGGAGCCGTTTGGGGCATGCGTGTTATGGTGGGGGCATAACTGGGTGAAGGAGGCAAAGGTGGGGATAAGAGTAAGGGAAGGAAAAGGGTGTAGGTGCATTTGTCGCGGTAGGGGGTGAGGGTGGGGGTATTAGTGAGGGATAGAAGTAAGAGTGGGTGCATGTGTAGAGGAAGGGGGTAATGGTGGGGGCATAGGGTAATGGCGGGGAAGGGAGATAGGGTGAAACATTGGTGGCGGTAGAGGGTAAGGTTGGGGACATGTGTGGGGGAAGGGGAAAACGTTTGAGGCATGCGTGAGGGGAGGTGGTTAGAGTGGCGGCATGAGTGCGGGGCGGAAGTAAGTGTAGAGCTATGAGTGGGGGAAGGGGTAGAAGAAAGGGTGGGTACATGAGTGGGGGAAGGGAGTAAGGGTGTGGGCGTGAGCGAAAAAAGGAGAAAAGGGTGGGTGTGTGAGTGTGGAAAGGGTTTAAGGAGGACATGATTGAGGGTCTAAAGAAAGAACGGAGATATAAGTAGGAATAAGGTTAAACGTCGGGGCTCAAGTGAGGTAAGGAAGACAGGGTTGATGGGAGAAGGGGAACAGGAGGAGTGGGGGAGTGGCAAGGTGAAGAGAGTCGAGTAAAGAATCGAATAGAGAGGCGAGTAGAGAATCAAGAGTGTTTGAGCGTTGACTGAGGAACCCCTTGACTCAGCGCTAAAATTGATAACGTTAAGCGATAAGTGACATCCACACGGAGCCGCGAGCAACAGTTAGTAACGAATACATAGGAATCCCCTAGGGGATTATAGTGTAATAGAAGTATTTTCGATGGGCCTTGGGGATTGAAATTGGAGATCCTAGTGGAACACCCGCTTCACGCCTACGTTCCCACCGTCTTCCATCTTTACATACTCATTTCCGCTCGATCATTTTTTTTCATTTTATCAGCAACCCTTACTATTGTACCTTTTTAAACATGTAGCATAGTTTTCTAAATTATACTTTATTCTGATAAAAAACTAGGTAATCCTTTCGGTATCATGGTTATGTGCTAAAATCTCGAAGTTCATAATACCTACCGATGTGCAAAAGTATCGTTCACTTCCGCCTTAGCCTTATAATCAAATTGCGTGGCTTTTCATCATTAGGGTGGATTGGTGGACTGGTCTAATTTGACCGAACTTCAATGATATATATAATTTTCGGAATATTGAACTAATGAACTTTGAACTTTCGGTATTGTGAACTTTGGTATATCGACCTCCAGTATTTCGTATCGTATAAGTATTCGGTATTTCGGTCTAGTGAACTTCGAGATTTTGATACTTAATCAATTATTATTATCTACAGTAAGCCTGTTAAGACTATGAAACCACAACACCATCACTTGTTAATTATGTTGTAGGTAGCCTGCTTTTAAATTTGTAAACAATACGTTAGGAATACTTACACCGCATATTACCAAATGATACCTAACATTAGCCAAAACCCGTTATTGTTAGATAGATTAGTACCGTACAGAGAAATTTTGGAAACATTTGAAATAAATCAAGATTAGTGTACTACGAAAGCCTTTTATTTTTAAATGCATTATACAACCTGTTCTTTAAAGTTACCACCTCTATATACGTGTCATGCATGCGGGCGCCTGCACATTGGGCAAATCATATGAACTCTTTTTGCACGATTTCGCGTAAATTATCTGTACGAGATTAACTCAGTTTATTTGTACGAAGCAGATGTGCGCATGCATGTAGGTACAGGAATGTAACTACGCAGGCCCATAAATCAGTTATTACTTCTATTATCTAACACACATTTTTTTTACGTTCGGGAAATCCCCGCGGATACCCCCCCTTTCTAATAGGGATGCCGACGCTAAGCTAATTTGTAGATGGCAGCAGCAAATGACCAAACAACAATAACCTCACAATAACAGAATCATAGCTGTCAGATCTGAAGAGACAAGCAATGAAATCTACGTAGATGACACCTAACATTGGCCATTACGATGCGCCTTCTGTAAGGATACCTAAAAGCGCAATCGGCATCACCATTCTTATTGTATTTTCTTTGACATTTTAGAAGAGTTATATAAATAGTCTTCCCAGGACTATACAGAATAATCTGGGTCAAATATTTCAAGAGTACTACCAAAGAGTAGGCTATACCTACATTAATTAAATTGTTAGATATTGTTTTGGAAATCTGAAATTCCATAAACGCATTATTCTTCATATTATAATTCTTACATCTTTTATCTGAAATGGTAAAACCTGAAAACAAAGGTCTTCGACTTGTTATGACTTATGGTGCCGAAACGTGAACACTGACAGTAGGGTTAGTCGATCATCTACAAGTCGCGCAGCGGACTATGAAGCGAGCTATACTTGGAGTTTCTTTGAAGGATAGGATTCGAAACGATGTCATAGCTTGTAGAGTAAGCAAGCTGAAGTGGCAGTGGGCTGGCAACATCTGTTGAAGGACCGCTGGCCGTTGGAGCATTTGTCTCCAACTCCTCGAGCGGCAACCGCGAGAAGGTAACCGGAAGGTAGGTAGAACGCCCCTTAGCCTGATGGACTGACTACCTGAAAAAGGTGGCTGGGATAGACTGGATGCGAAAGGCGGAGGATTGGGACCAATGGAGCACATTGGGAGAGGTCTATATCCAGCAGTGGACTGCAATAGGCTAAGGCAGCTTACGATCAAAGTTCCGGGACTAATCGGGACTTTAGACGACATAATTTAATATCTATATATATATTATGATACAATATAACTACTAACTATCGTAATCTTGCAAATTAATATAATTTTTAGTTTGTTACTAGTGATTTGCATACATAAACATATTATAGCTTAAACATAGGTACATACTATCAAGCAAATTTTTCGCGAGTAGTTACTTTTTGATGAGACGCTCAAGTTTTTTCTTACAAAATTCTGGATTTTGGTAGCTAACAGGGGTAGTAAGAATAAATATTTCGTGTAACCGTTTTCAAAACTAATTACATTTGTTATATCCTCCTTCCAACATGGTACAGATAACGAGTCCATCAAAAATGATTACCAACTACACAATTATTTATATTTTCTTCTATACTATTATGTTGTAAAGTAGTCCGATTTAGTTTGCCAAATGCCAATTACACAGATTAAAATTGATTGAAATGATAGCTTATATGTAAATAATAACTATACAAATTGATTTCACTCAAATATGAATTGTACCTAAATAATTTATTTTTACAAAATGAAGTTGCGATTTTTCAAAACGCGAGCGAATCAGTTGACGAATCAGTTCATGTGCGAATCAGTTCATGTGATGTGACTCATCATTTTGCGCGTTTTGAGTGCTCAAAGTAAACGGTCCTGTATCGACTGTCTATTTTTTATAATAAGCTTGCTTAAGTTTTTAGTAATAAATAATAATAACTTATATCCCTATTGTGAAAAGTGGATAAAATTTAGCAAGGATATTATAGAAATCGACAGTGCAAACCTATCTAATAGGTTCATTAAAGATACTTAGCTAATTTCTTTGCATCCAATACCCTACTACCTTATTCTCTTTTGCTCTGCCGAGTATCGGAATGCTATACTTGCCTGAAGGTGGCGTTATAACCTCTGGCGTGGCGGTAGTGAACGCGGCCGCTACGCAGGAGGCGGGGGTTCGATCCCCGCTCAGTGCAAATATTTGTATGCATGAATACCTATGTATATTTGAATTGGTCTGGGTGTTTCTATGAATAATATCTACGTATTTACAAAAAAAAGGATCTAAGTATGTTTATCCGCATTCTAGATTTCATAACACAAGCTAGTTAAGCTATGCTTACCATGGGTCTAGATAGCGTTGTTTGAAATGTTGTGGAATATTTATTATTTATTTATTATTATTGGTAAGTATCTTTATCCAAAGTCATCATCATCGACATTTAGACGTTATCCTACGCTCATGGTCCGCCTTCTGGCTATTCCTCCTCCACTTCGCACGATCTTGGGCGTCCCTGGTAGTGAGACCATTTGCACACATGTCAACCCTGCACGACGTCAAGCCAGGATTTTTTGGACCTACCCCTTCTACCTGCCATTGCCAGGCATTTGTTACCCACGTAGCTGGGCTGTTGCCGCAAGGCGTGGTGGTGATATGGAAGTAGTAGGTACTGTGTTATTTGGTCACTGGTAGTCAGTTCGGATATAGAAATTCCATGTCACCATCAGTGGCAAGTTCATGGTGGTCAGGTTGTGGTTCAGGAGTGGCCCCATCAGCGACGGCGACTCTTTTGCATTTTATTTACGATGTCACGGAAATGAAGGCTGCCGCAGATGCTAGAGTTCCTTACGCGATCTTTACGTTTGACTCCGCACATCAATCGCAGCATTTTCATCTCCGTGACACGCAGCTCCTGCTTGTGCCGCTCCAACAGCGGCCACGCCTCACAGCCGTGTAAAAGGACAGGCCTAATAATCGTCTTTAAGACCTGTCCCTTCAATCCGACTGACAACCACGCGGAGGTGATACGTGCCTTGACGTCGTAGTCGATGTCACCAGTCACGTGAAGTATAGATCCCAGTTACTTAACCTGGTCCATGCGCTCGACCAAGTCGTGCCGACGGGTGTGGGATCTGTTGAGTTTAACGCCAAGTATTCTGTCGCCACATTTAGCTTCAGACCGCAGTTCTCAAGCGCCTCCTTTCACACTTTCACGCGTCGCATCAATCTGTTCCTGTCCGCGTCCATCAACACAATGTAATCGGAATACATGAGCAACCATGGAGGCTGCTCATATGAGTTTCTCATGCTGACCGACAAAACGTCCAGAACCAAGTTGAATAGGTAAGGACTGAGTACGGATCCTTGGTGCTGTACCCCGACGGTGATGGGGAAGGTTTTCCTGTCGCCATTTCGGATGGTGTCAATGTAGGCCTCTGCGATTCCCTTGGACCGCAATGCCCACTAGATCACCGCGCGAGGAACACATTCGAACCTTCTGCATGTCTAGGAATAGGTAGTGCAGGGGCGTGTTCTTGGCCCTATATTTCTCCGCGACAATCCTTAGGGCGAAAGGAAACCGGGTCCATGATCGGGACGAAATCTATACTTACACTCCGAGAGTGCACTCTCCTGTCGGATCTGGTTGTCGAGTATCCGCTCATATAGCTTCATGGTGTGGGACAATATCTTTATACCACGGTAGCTGCCACACTCCTGCACCGATCTCTTGCTCTTGAAGATTGGCGTAATGATACTCAGTCTCCACTGGTTCGGGATCTTACCGGTGAGGAGAACGTGGTTATAAAGATTTGTAAAGATTTGTCTTTATCCAAAGTAATGCAGCGTTTTATATTAACAAAAACGGGTTAAATAATAGCTAGACTATAAAGACTTGAAACAGTTTTAAGAAAGGTTTTTAATTACCTATTATATAGATACGATAAGTTTCTGTAAAACCCATTATTATGGGGTCTTTAGTCGTTTCGCACCACGTATTTTCGAACCGCGGTTCGAATCGCCCAAGTACTATTTCTGAATAGGACCATTCACACCGCAGTGGTTGGAGCGGTGCGAATAGCCCAAGGTATCTTTTGGAATGGGTCGATTCGGAGCATATAGCGAAAGTACTTAATACTCATATTGTAGATCCTGATTTAAACTCATAGAAATAATGTCTAATGATTTATTTGTACAGACGATGAGAAAAGTGGTAAGTGCATATCAAGTGTAGTATTAGTTATATTTTTATAGTAAAACGGTAATGGTTTAAAATCACAGTTTGATCAACATTTTACAAATAACTTAAAACTAACTCTCGGTTATCACAGATTATGATTTACATTATGTTGTGATAATTATATCTAACGACAACGAGGTTGTCTTTAAATAAATGTCAGTTGTGGTCCGGTGCTTGGTGGTTTCATTGAATTTACAACATGGTGACAGCGGTATACGGATTAATATTGTCATAATTAGCATTTTCATGCGCAATATTTGTGATTGCAATGGAGCACGCCCGACCACCCATGGAATTATGTTTGGACGGCGCCGGAGGCCGGCTGGCCGTGCCGAGGTATGGAAAAAGTGGAAACAGCAATTTCAATTGTTTGTGAAGGCGTTAGGTGTAGATAAGGAGGCGACGAGTGTGCACCTGATTTGATTGTTGGTGAACCTGATTGGCACAGAGGGCTTTGAATCGTGTGAGACTATGGGGCATGTAAACGTCTTAGATCTATTCAGATGTCAGATTACAGTGATCTATTTAAAGGCTTAGTGTGTCTGCCAGGGAAATATCATAATATAGTTATCGATAAAATCGGTTTCACTTGTTATTTGTGCTCACAAAGTTCCTCACGGGTTACGCGAATCAGGAAGGCTAGTCACCCCACTCGTTTGGTACATCCGTTAGTATTAGTTGCAAAAAAGAATAATGGTATTCGAGTGTGTTTAGATTCACGTGAATTGAAACGCGCGGTACAGCACGCGCACTTCCAACTGCCCACTGTAGCGGAGCTAGCCACCCGCCAGCACGGTGCGCGGTACTTCTCGGTGCTGGATACCAACGCGGGGTTTTGGACTATACAGCTGGATGATGAGAGTGCAGACCTGTGCACATTCGCTACTCCATTCGGCAGGTTCTAATTCCTAAGGCTTTCTTTTGGGGTAACCTGTGCTTCTGAAGTGTTTCATGCTAAAATATGATAACTTCTGGAAGACTTAGTAGAGTAGAGAGTTATATTGTCGACATTATTGTATAGGGTTCTTAGAAGGAAATTCACGATCAGAGGTTAAAACGTTTACTTGAAAGATCGAGAGAAATCATTAAAGAAAAATGTAGATTTTTGTGGAGGAAGTTAAGTATTTAGGGCATGTGTTTGATAAAAATGGAATTAGGCCGGATCTGGAAAAAAAAGACCATTAAAGAAATTCTTAGAATGTACTTGCGTGTGCATACCATCACCTTTTTGCATCTATTTAACATTGTTTACTATATTTTAACTTAATCAATATATTTAGTAAGTAAAAAATGTACAGTGCAATAGCATCAATATTTTAGAGGGCGCAAACCGACCTCCGCCCCCCATGAGCGCGGGCCTGAGGGTTACGGATGGAGCCGCTCGTCACCCTAGAGTCGGGGACCGCGTGGTCCCCTCTCCCCCGGAGGGCCAGACCGGGAGGAATGGCCCTGGGTCAGCCGGGGTGCGAGGGATATGATGTCACGAGACAACCTCACCTTTGGTCTAGCACATCGACCCTCAGACGGCGTGCGGTTTAGTCGGTTCGAGCCGATTCTGTGGGGATTTCCAGCACGTAAAAAAATGCACCAATATTTTATGTAGCGGCCTTATGACAAATTTAGTTGATAAATTCTTTTTTGTTATTTTGTGCCTGGTTGTACTGTAAGGAATGTACAATAGAACTGCATGTCTTTTCTGTCCGACTTCACCTATCCAAAAAGTGAAACAATGTTAATGTTAAGGTACAACAAATTGGTTCTAAGAATAATATCAACCGTAAACTTTGGATTTTAGTGTGCTAACTGTAACTACTGATTTCTATGTCTGAGATCATGATACGATCGTCCTATTCTACGAATAAGTTTTAGAAATATAAAACATGTCGTGTAACAACTACAGGTCCGTCGCCGTGAGTTGTAATACTCGTCTTTGATCAGATCAGGCCCTTTTTCGTAAATTTTTCAAGCTAACATAATAAAAACGCATTTTTAATTATTTATAATGTTTTTTCGCGAATAAGATACATTGTAAGAGGTTTAAAATAAAATTCTACGTCTTTTAAGATAGGTTTCCAAAATTTGTCAAATACCCAATTGGTCAAGTAGAACAGAAAATAAGATTAAAATTCGTAAAGATCGACATCTGCACAGGCGGAACAGCTTCAGCTAGTAGTTAATGTTTATATAGATAATTTAACAATCACATTGTCATTCCAATTGCATGATACTTTATCCCAGCCACATTATTTGATGTGAATCCTATTTCAAATCATTTGAGAATTTTTGTAGGACTATACTATCTATCTATCTATCAGCCAATAGACGTCCACTGCTGGACACTACTATACAATTTCGACAATCGTGTCTCGCTCGAGTCTGCACCCGAAAGTCCCGGGACGACCCGAGACACCTAAATTGACCCAAAGTCCCGAGACTTCGAGACACGAGACGTCCCGGGACCCAAACCCAAACCAGAAATTAAATTCTTAATAAATAATTATTTAGGAAGGTTAACGACAAATTATAAATAGGTAGGTATCTAGGTAATTGGTATCAATGGGTTTCAATAAAATTAGCAATGGAAAACAAAAATCAAAATTTATTTCAATTTTCACATTGAAACTGCAGAGGTAAACAATTCTACAAGCTACTTAAGTACATACTTACATAATTTTTTGTACCAACTAAGTGTTGTACCTATCTATCTGTATAAATAAAACTGAACCCCTTCTTAATGTATGTACGCGCATAACTTCCAAACTACTTATTTTTGTGCTCGCTATTGTCAGGTTGTCCTGACAATAATGGGCATAAAAATAAAGAATTGATAGCCGCAAGGTTTTTTTAGAAAAAAAATGCGGTATGGCGTTGTACAGTAGGTAGTATATCAAATAAATATAATAATTCTATGACATTCATTCATAAAATAATTTTTAATTTTAACAATAGAAATATTTATAAAGAAAGGTTAGCTAATCAGAATTGGAAAAGTAATAATTGATACGTTAATAATAAAAACGACCATACCTACAACGCCGCTAACTCCAGTGTTAGAGTTATAACCATGGAGGACAGAATATGATTAAGTAGGTTATATCTTTGTCAGAAAATTAAAATAATATACGTAATATTTTTAACCCCCGACACAAAAACGACGGGGTGTAATAAGTTTGACGTGCCTGTGTGTGTTTGTGTCTGTTTGTATATGGCATCGTAGCTCCCGAACGAATGAACCTATTCGGTTTTTTTTTTGTTTGAATGTGATCAAATGGCGGATTACATGTTTTTTCGTAACTCCCTCAAAATGAGTAGGTGGACCCTAGCCAGGTAACCCAGAAATATCTACTAGTTCTCTTACTATACCGGGTGCTCGGTATGCCTAAAGATTTATCTTTTATAGACTAAAAAAGAATGGAAGAAACGCCGATCTGTGGCCGAGCTGAGTTGCTTTTGTCACGAATTATGTATACCTAAGCTGTCTTACATTTAACATCTCGAATTTATAAAAGTATTAATCCTACAGTAATAATGTGCAGGCATAATTCGTTGGAAATTTTATTTAGATAAACAATATAGAAGTTACTAAAGAGACAGTATTAATATTTTTCAACATACAAGCAAAAGACTAAAAAAGGGACCTTTCCCCCACCCCCATTGCCGGCTCGTGTCCCACACTCGGGGACTTTAATTATGTTCAATTAGGCACCTTAGCGAATAACTGTACCAACTTTCAAAATTACACGAATTAATTGGTCTGATTTCTTTAATCTGCCAACACGGTTAAAATTGTAATTCAACCTTTTTTTAACTGTTTAATTTAGAAAATTGGCATGACATGATTATTGACATTAAATTTATTGACATGAATAGAAATTGACATGTATAATAAATGTACTAGGTAAGTTGTTTTCATCATTGACGAATTAATTGGTTTTGACATTTATATTATTATTATAACATGAATAGAAATTGACAGATATAATTTGACTATAATAATGTATTAACTTGCTCTCATCATTGCTTAATTAATTGGTTTCAACATTTTCTAAATTCCATATTGCTTTTCTTTATCTTTTTTGAAATTGTACGTATCTAATAGTTTATATTCATGTAATTTTTATTCATTGATTTTAATATCATCATTCTTATAATACAACATTAACAATACATTTTTGTTATAATACAATGTGAATTTTTATTGTATAAATATACGTAATGAATATCTACTGAAAAAAGAAAGATAAGGGGCCAACGGCAAGGAAAAAAAATGGCGTTTTGATGATCGCCGGTTCTAGTTTCAGTACAGTATTTAACCTCGTGGCCAACCTTCAAACTATCAGCGTCCAAAATCATTGGCAGCAGAATATATTCTAGTATCTAATATAGTAAACCTAAGATCTAATAAGACTCTTAAGATTATGGTCCGGAATCTCTACGCGCTGCACCCTGGGCAACGGAGACGGCGGCGATTTATCCTTGTTGGTAAAGTCGAAATAAAAACGTATCGCTTGCTTCATTTACGCCACGTTCTGACTTCGGCACATACGATAATATAGCCCCTCCATCCCCATGAGGTCCTCATGGTTGCCACGTTCCACAATTTTACCTTCGAAAAGAAAATAATATTTAACCATGCCTGTCTTATTCAACTGCGCTCTCCTTCGCGTGTCCTGTTGTCCTCTCTAACAAATTATTAGATCATTCATTCAAATCAAATCAGGACATTAAATTCTTATTTCTAATGTGTTTATTTTCCCTGCGCGGCGAAAATCGACTGTCTACTAAAAGGTTATTTCTTTGTGCACCCTCAGTACCTAGGGAGAGTGATGGGAATATGCTCATCTTCAATTACGAGCGACTGCAAATTTAGGTGATAATATAACTTTGTCTGTCCTATGTAAATGCACCGCCATTTTAAATAACAAGTTAGTACGATCACGAGGAAAAACCTTGCGTGTCTACGTGCGATCAAGTTCACACTTTTCTAGTAGGTGGTGCCCTATCTTTATCGAGGAAGCCACACTATCTTAGCGTTAATCTCTGTCGCATACAAATCTTTCACCTCGGAGTCTGGGGTCCGTTTTACCAGCCTAACTGCGGATTTGGCTGAACTTCGATATTTTACGTGTAGCGACTGCCATCGGATCTCCACAACCCAAAGGCGATGTTGAAGCATTGCAGAGTTGTTGAACTTTTTAGGGCTCCAACTACCCGTTTCGACTACCATAGATGTTCGTATGGTAACCGCGACCGACGGCTCAACGTGCTCGCCGAGGCACGAACAAACGAATGCAAATACCCATTCATGCATATAAATATTTGCACTGAGCGGGGATCGAACCCGCGCGTCCTGCATGGCGGCCGCATTCACTACCGCCACGCCACAGAGGCTAGCGAGGAAGCGTCCTAGGCTAGGCAATAGGTAATTAATATTAACTGTGCAAACTTATATCTATTTGTATGTTTAACGATTAAGTACCTTTATCCATAACACAGATGAGGTCTGATTTTTCAATGGTTGATAATCGGTGAGCAATGGTGATACAGGTACGGCCTTTTGCTGCCTTATCTAGAGCTTCCGATACAACCTGTTAAAAAATATGCTATGAGTGTGAAAATATTTAACCTATAAACTCTATAGAACAGCGAAACATGATCGAAAAAGAAAACTGCATCCCAACAAACATCGTGGTAATATTATTTGATGCCATTTTAATTAATTTTCTTAAGTGTATTAAAATAACAATATATTGTGAACATAATTTTCTACTCAGCTTTTTTTTAATCCATTGCTTTTTATGTAGGTCAATTATATTAAAACTAGCTATGACTTGGATTTGCCTGATGTTACGCTAAAGGTAAATTAAGTTAGAGGTGAAATTTGTGCATCTTTCGGTATATCTTACTTGTTCACTACTCGTGTCCAATGCCGAGGTGGCTTCGTCGAGTAGAAGCAATCGTGGCGACCTAACCAGTGCGCGGGCGATACACACTCGCTGCTTCTGGCCGCCTGACAGCTGGGCGCCGCTAGCACCCAGGTTTGTTTCGTATCCCTAGAAATTCATTAGGTTGCTTACTAAGTACTTAACTTTGATATTGCTCAGGGTTCGATATCTTGGATCTAAAATGTGCTCAAAATGTGCACTATAGGTTCGCGCAATACACTTATCTAGGGTGTCTATTAAGGATAGCATGGGATGAAACTGCGGTAAACAACTCGAAATTCACTAAACATAGAATAATACCAAACAATCCGCGCGAGTAGGTAAGGGCCTTTTTTTTTACGTGCGGGTAATCCCCACGGGTACCCCCCCCTTCGGAGCCGAAGGGGGAGGTTATGTCGGACTCGAACCGACTAAACCGCACGCCGTCTGTGGGTCGATGTGCTAGGCCGGAGGTGAGGTTGTCTTTTGACATATCCCTCGCACCCCGCCTGACCCAGGGCCAATCCTCTCGGTCTGGCCCTCCTCGGGAGGGGGGACCACGCGGTCCCCGACTCGCCCCTGGTATGGGGGGAGTAGGTAAGGGCCTCGATTGTCTCGCGATTCAGATTCAAAATACGTGTTCCGAGGTATAACTCTGATACCTACTATGATTATTTTCCAAGGGTACAGCGAGAGCGACAGTATATTCTGATAACGTGCTACAATATTTTTTCTGATAGGTACTTATTTCATGGCATAAGTACCTACCTAGATGACACAGATCAATTAGCCCACTGCAGTCCACTGCTGGACATAGGCCTCCCCCAATGTGCGCCATTTCGTACGATCCTCCGCCTTCCACATCCAGTCCGTCCCAGCCACCTTTTTCAGGTCATCGGTCCATCTGGCTAGGGGGCGTCCTACCCTTCGTTTGCCTTCTCGCGGTCTCCACTCTAGGACTCGTCTGCTCCAACGGCCATCGGTCCTTCGACAGACGTGGCCAGCCCATTGCCACTTCAGCTTGCTTATTCTGCGAGCTATGTCGGTAACTTTGGTTCTTTGTCGGATCACCTCGTTTCGAATTCTATCCTTCAGAGAAACTCCAAGCATAGCTCGCTCCATAGCCCGCTGCGCGACTTTTAGTTTATGGACTAGCCCTACCGTTAGCGTCCACTTTTCGGCACCGTAAGTCATAACAGGTAGGACGCACTGGTCAAAGACCTTTGTTTTCAGGCATTGCGGTAGGGGGGAAGAGAAGACTCGACGTAGTTTGCGAAATGCTGCCCAGCCCAGCTGAATCCTTCTGGCTAGTTCTTTCTCGAAGTTGTTTTTACCGAGCTGGATAACCTGGCCCAGGTATACATATTTTTGGACAACTTCGAGCGTCGCCCCTTCGATGGCAATCGGTCTGTAACGGACTGAAACACCGTTTCGAGGTTCTTATAAAACAAGAAAACATAAATAAATAATATAATTCAATGTCGTAAAACGCCATCTAGTGATTAAGTAAGAATTTCTACAAGTAAATTGAATATCACTTGGGTTTTTATAAAACGAAAATAATTCAATGTCGTAAAACGCCATCTAGTTGATTAAGTAAGGAATTTTTTATACGTAAATAAAATGATGAATAAATATACACTATGGTATGTGGTCAAAGAAAAAAAATTGATTCATAAAGAAATTATTCTGTTAAATTGCAAAGGGCAAGTAAATATGTTTTATGAACAAATAAATTTAAAATGTAGTTTAATATATACAGTACCTATAGATGGGACTATGATTGAAAGAATTTAAGAAAAATAGTCTATGGATATTTACACAAGAATAATATTATAATAGTTTTGTGTATTGTTTATAATAAAATTAATAAGGAAAAGAATAAACAGATAAAGTTAAAACTTATTAATTATTTACAAGGAACAATAATTATAATATTTAATGCAATAAAGTACTGTTGAAAAGAGATTATAAATACTATTTATTATCTGTGTGCCTCAGAGCTATGGAAAATGCAGGAAATGGCTCTGATTGGCTATTATTGTTTAAAGGTCAAATGATTATTGAATAATTTTCTATATTTATTATTGAGTATAATATGGATGTTTATTAAACATAAAATTAATCTTATATTATTATGAAAATATTGACAGTTAGAATCAATGAGTGTAAGTATGTAAATAGCTTATAAATATTTAAAAAAGGGCCACTGGTTCACGGAAGATTTAAGTTAGTTCATAATTATAACGCAGGCGCCATAGAAAACCTAGCGCTGTTGTCAATTATTCACAAATTGTGACTTTTGGCGGGAAAATCGAATCTTCTGATTGGCTGTGGGGGTGTTGGAGACCTTGAAGCAAGGTCTACGAGGGAATTCAAGGACACTTTTTCTTTGAGCTGGCTTCGGGGTTGGTCGATTCGCGAAAGGTATTCTGTACAATGTACTTTGGCGGGAATTTTGAGAATTTTACATTTAAAGTCGTGAAGATTTTTTACTTTGATTGTGAATAATTGAGTTTAATTAGTAAATATATAGTGTTTAAATTAGTGAAAAGAGGAATTAGGTAGTTCGCCTTTATTGAAGTTTATAATTCGCGAAATGAACATTTTATCGTATGAGCCAGACAAGACACCTTTATCTCTGGGATTAAGAATTGAATCTCGTGTTCAATTCAGAATATCAGCTGTACTGTGAGTCTGCGGTACAGGGCCATACATGAGATAAAATGTTTATATAGGGATTCTTTGTGGGACTTTGGTAGGGCTAGGGACGGTTGAGGCCATAGGTATTAGCTAGGTTCCCCCGCTTAGGAAGTCAATCGACGTGATTGCCTTGAGTTGATACCTATCGGTGATAACGAAGCTCTTGACCTCTGTTCAGCTAGGCATGCTGAGGATAGTCTGAAGCGCTCAGCACACGGATTTTGCCTGAAAGGGATCCGTGAGCTTCCAGGATGGTTTGTGACTGGAGAGGAGGCGGTTGTCGCTCTCCAGAGCGGATCAGTCCTGTCTATCTTTATATATGTATATATACACACTTTTATGTCCTTGTCCTGTGAGAGAACACATCCTTGGCTCCGGCCGTGGTCTCTTGCTCGTAGGGGGTATTAGTGATAGTTCAAAGTCAGGCTTACTACCTGCGCCCTAGTCAGTTAGATTAGCTTTACACATTTCACGTTTAACGTAGTTGAATGTTTGTTGATACATGGTTAGTTTAGTCAAGTAGGTGAGTAGGTACACACTAATAGCAAACATATGAATATATATATTAGGTAGGTAGTATTGCGTTTGTAAAGGGGTGATCTAAGTTGTTATTATTGTAAATCATGATAATCTGCTTGGGAAATTAGATAGACAATTGGTTCAATTACAACAAAGCAGATTTGTAAATGACCGCCATCTTGTGACCGAAGAATGAAAGTTTCCCGCTAATTTTTGCAAGCCAATTTTCATGTCGATTTACGTTGTTGGAATTTACTGGGATTATAGTGACAGGAATGTGTAATAATTACGCTAAGATTATGGTGAAAATAAAACTACAAGCGAATGCTGCAACACCACGACGAGTGATTTAATAGTGAAGTGAGTGATTGTGAGTGAAATGGAGGTAGTGAACTGGTGTATTCATTACAGAATTCAGATATTGTCAAAGGTAAATACACAGTGATTGATCTGTCCTAACCATCTTTGATATAATATTTATTATTTACAAATAGATCCTTGCTGGATCATTATTGAACAACAACACAACGGTATATTGTACATTCACTCTAGTGAAACCTTTCTGGCTACAGAATTATGTGCAAGACCACCGAAGTCTGAAGGGTCGGAAGTATCTGACAGACTAGCTACAGAGGTAGTTATTTTACTATTGTTCTTTGTGTACGAGCAAGATCTTACACATGAGATTACCATGGCTACCAACACACAAATAATGATGTTTGGACATTTTAATCACTGTTGCATAATCAGCTATTATATGTACTGTATTGAATGCACATGGTCGCTCAATCGCTATTTTATAGTAACTTTGTCATCCGCTAGGGTGAAGCAAAAGCTATATCTGAGCTGAATTATTGTAGTTCGATCAAGTGTTCGGTGAGAATATATTCTCTCTGAAGTGTCTATATAGACATTATTATTCAGAAGTGAATTGGTTCTAGTATTAACTATAATTATTTAGGTCTGTGCTAATAAATGAGCTTTTCCTAATTAAACTTATCGTTAACAATCAGTGCAGAAGTTACTGCGATAGATACTAATATAATTGTCCTAAAATGACGCTTAGAACGATGATTCTGTGTTATCATCTTAATACCTTATATTAAAGGAATTACGGCAATAGGACTGAAGTCCTGCGTTAGAGTTACGCTATTCTGAAAATAGAATTGGGGATTTGTATACCGGATGCCTCGGTACAGTAGGCAGGAGACTTTAAAATTGTCTTCTAAATACCTACTTAGGTATAGGAAGGACTATGTTGGTACTAGTGGCGAGTCCTACTGAATGTGGCGAGCACGGGGCCACATTTCTTATACACGGGGGGGAAAATACACTATATTACAGAAATAATAAAGATTTATAGAAGTTTCAACGATGAGTTGATCTTAACTATAAATTATCACTGATAGTAATTGTTTGTGTATTTTTTTGAATAACACGACCTCTGTTGGTATCCTCGAAAACAATTATAATTTGAAGTATTGAATGATTGACAGTTAGTTTTGTTGATTCTAATTTTACGTGTAGTACAAGCGTAATGTGGTAGGTGTCTCTGTGCTAAGTGTTGAATGAAGGGCGGTGAATATTGTCAAATTTCAAACGTCATTAAGAATGTTAGTTGTCAAAAGATTGTCTGGTCGTATTCCACTAAGTAAATAAGTGAATTTGTATGTTATATTGTGAGTTTAGTATGATAAATAAGGTGACGAACTGTGGATTGACTACGGAGTAAGGTTGGAATAGCGACAAATCTGTTAAGAGGTATGTTAAAGTAAATACGAGTTACAATCATAAGAGTATGTGAACTTTAGGTTGGGGAACTAGGACTGGGATATACATGAATTCTATTGTAGATAAAATATGATAAGGAATAGATCTTTCACAACCCATTTTTCTATAGAATCACGGATTACTACGTATCACGATAAGCGTCCTAAAGGCCATTAGACGATAGCGAGGTTGGGAATTGTAGGTTTGAATACGAGAGGCGTACGGGGATAGCTTTATACATCTAGATTCAATGGTCATGGCAACAATCAGTTACAACTTGGAGCCTTGACATAGGATCATTACAGGTCTCGGTGCAACATGTTCGTTGAACATGATCTTGGTTTTATCCAAGTTTACACCGAGGCCGACGCGTCGAGAAGCTCTATCTAGGCTGTGCAGCATCTCGCCCAGTTTTTCCAGCGACTCCGCAACAACGACGATGTCATCGGCGAACCGAAGGTGTGAGATGTACTCTCCGTTAATGTTGATACCCCGTCCAGTCCAATCCAGAGTCTTGAAGACGTCCTCCAATGCATTGGTGAATAGTTTGGGGGATATAACATCCCCCTGCCTAACTCCACGCTGGAGGCTTATCGGTTTCGTCTTCTGGTCTTGGAGCTGGACGGACATTGTGGCAG
Organism: Eilema caniola; assembly: GCA_949126895.1. Taxonomy (NCBI): domain Eukaryota; kingdom Metazoa; phylum Arthropoda; class Insecta; order Lepidoptera; family Erebidae; genus Eilema; species Eilema caniola. The sequence continues at coordinate 42,936,698 of OX421460.1, read as the reverse complement.
TGTCATACAGGCATCTTAGCACCTCAATGTATCGCCAATAAACACGACACCGCTGCAGGGCATCCAGAACTGCCCAGGTTTCGATGGAGTCGAAGGCTTTTTCGTAGTCCACAAACGCCATACACAGCGGCTGATTGTATTCTTGACTTTTTTCTACAATCTGCCGAACAGTATGGATGTGGTCCACGGTGCTATAGCCTTTTCGAAACCCGGCTTGCTCCGGTGGCTGGAACTCGTCAAGTTTACCCGCGAGGCGATTTGTGACGACTCTCGAGAACTACTTGTAGACGTGGCTCAGGAGCGAGATGGGCCTGTAGTTCTTCAGCAAGGTCTTGTCGCCTTTTTTGAAGAACAGTATCACCGCACTCTCGCTCCACGCCCTAGGTGTTAGACCCTGTTGGATGACGGAATTAAAAAGACTTGCTAGCTCTTTGAGGATTGGAATCCCGCCTGCTTTCAGGAGCTCAGTAGTAATTCCGTCATCACCAGGACACCTGTTGTTCTTCAGTTGCCTGAGAGCCGTCTCTATCTCGCACTGCTCGACATCGGGTATCTCCTCGGTGTAATGGCGCGTGAGCCCCCTGTGGTCTTCTTCATCACTGTCTCCCGTCGGTTTACTCATCCGTGATGCATACAGCTGTCCATAGTATTTCTCGATCTCTTCAAGCATCCCGAACTTTGAGGCAATAATTTTGCCATCCACAGTTTTAAGTTTCGTCAGATGGGGCCTCCCAAACTGCTGAGCGAACACTTTCGACCCCCTATTTTGCTCAATCGCCTCCTGGACGGTGCGAGTGTTAAAGCGTCGGAGGTCGCGTCGTATCAGCTTTTTAATTCGTTTGTTTAAGGCCCTCTCATCTGACGAAGACGACTGTGTGGATGGTTGTTCACGCCTCTTTCTCATTAGTTCGAGAGTCTCAGGAGAGATTTTGGACTCTTGCTGTTTGCGTTTTCCGGGAAACAACTTTCGAGACACTTCTTGTAATGTTTTGACCACTGTGTCGGTTCTCTCGTCAATGCCGCTGGTGGTTTCCAGACTTGCGAAGCGATTTTGAAGTTCCAGGTGGAACTTTTCGGACCCTAGAGCTACTTGGAGCGGCGTAGGTCGGAGAGTAGACCGTACCATTCGGAGTCTTTCAGCTCTAATGTTGATATTTGGAGAGCCTCGGATAAGTCTGTGATCGCTTCCGGTATTAAACCTGTTGATCACAGAGACGTCTCTAAATATGTGCCTACTGTCCGTTATGAAAAAGTCTATCTCGTTCCTTATCACAGAGTCCCGGCGTTGCCAAGTCCACTTCCTGTGGGGTTTCTTCTTAAAGAAGCTATTCATTAAGAAGAGCCCCTGTGATTCGAGGACGTTGACTAGCATTTGCCCTCTGTGATTTCTGCGCCCCACCCCATAAGGTCCGATTCTCGTTTCGCCACGTTCCTGTACTCCCACTTTGGCATTGAAGTCCCCCATAACAACGTTGTAAGTGGCCTTGGCGGTGTGATTTATTGCCTTGTCAATATCTTCATAAACAGCCTCGGCGGTTTCGTCGGCGTAGCGCGAGGTGGGCGCATATACCTGTATCACCTTCAGCGAATGACTGTTCGTGATTTTTAGGATCAGGTACGCTACCCGGTTCGACACACTGCCGACTTCAACAACGCTGCCAATGAGGTCCTTTTTTACCAGAAAACCGACACCTCCCTGGGAGAGCAGATCACCTTCTCTGAAGTAGAACAGGTCCGCCTGACTCAAGGGTTATCGTGTCCTCCCCCTGTCTTCGGATCTCGGACAACCCCAATATGTGCCAGTTTATGCGACCTAGTTCTACCTCGAGTTCTGCGAGGTGATGGTCCAGCCTTAGTGTACTACAGTTGTAAGCTGCCAGTAGTAGTTTTTTACGGTAGCCTCCCGTAAACCGGAGATTCTTAGCACCCCCCGCCCCGCCGTTACCCGAACCGCTACCATGGCTGGGAATAGCGGGACCACCGGGAACTGGGGGCCTTTTGTTGTGGCGTCTTTCCATTTAAGGGGGGTTTTAGCCTACTCTTGCCACGCTGGCCAGACGGGTTGGCAAAGGGTTTTATTTCAAGTTTTCCTTCTCTCACCGTAAACCGGAGATTCTTAGCACCCCCCGCCCCGCCGTTACCCGAACCGCTACCATGGCTGGGAATAGCGGGACCACCGGGAACTGGGGGCCTTTTGTTGTGGCGTCTTTCCATTTAAGGGGGGTTTTAGCCTACTCTTGCCACGCTGGCCAGACGGGTTGGCAAAGGGTTTTATTTCAAGTTTTCCTTCTCTCACAGCGATCTCGTCTGTGTATTCTTCCGATTTGTCGCCTCTTACGACACCCTCGGATGATGGGGTGGCAACATTTGTATTCTTTCTCCGTCACCACACGGATAACCTAGATGACACAGATAGTTTTGAAACCTTCTACACTGAACACATTCGGCAGTTCTAACTTACCTTTGGTAGAGAAGTGATAAATGTATGTATATTGGCGGCTTTGCATGCTTCTATAATTTCATTCATTTGGACTTTTCTGTTGTTGTCCCCGTAGGCGATGTTTTCAGCCAGAGTTCGGTCGAAGAGTATAGGTTCTTGTTGCACGACGCCTAGCTGTTGCCGCAGTTGTGGTAGAGTGAGGCCCATCTTGATGTTTACTTGATCCAGTTCCTATTGAAAGTCTAAATTTATTTTGGTCTAAGATCCGATCTGACATGGACCTTCACCCATCTGTTTACCGATTGAAAAATATATGTTAGCAAATAAAACGTGTTGCTGAACACAACTACCATTAGGGTAAACTTGCCTTTGACTACGAGGAAGAAGGGCCTAAAAAGTATGGGTCAAAAAATAAATTATTTAAAAACGTTTATTTCTATCTAAAAAAATCTCTTTTGAAGTCCTCACATAGCTCGCCTATCGCATGATATAGTTATGCGCAATTTACCCACTCAGATTTTCATGACACTAATATATGACTGAATTCGTAATAAAATCTAGTTACATGTTTGTACACGGAAACCAGAAAGTTGGGAGCAGAAAATGGCAGGCTACCTAGATTTTGCATTAGTATACATTGTATACTTTTGGTTGAAGGTTTCTGTTTTTGTCAGTCAGTAAAATTAGAAAAAAAACAAATCAAAAAAATATATATTTTTGACCATAATTTTTTTAGGCGACCATTTTGGTATGTATTCAGCAACACATTATGATAAAATGTATTTTTTATTCGTTAAACAGGTGGGTGAAGGTCAATGTTAGACCGGATTCTATTAAACCAAAGGTTGAATCATAGGTTGATTAAGTACTTACTTTAAGAAAGGTTCTGATTAGAAGTTTGTTTTACCTACAACTATAATATTATATAGCTGAGAAGTTTGTTCGTTTGTTTGGCTGAACGTGCTTGTCTAAGGAACTGCTGGTTCGAATTGAAAAATTATGATTTGTGTATTGAACAGTCCGTTCATCGAGGAAGGCGATCTAGATCACACTATTACTCATGTTAAAATATAACGCAGGACTACATAGATAAACCAATGATATTACTTAATCTACCTACTCATCCAAAGAGTTCCTCTTGCTTTAATCACAGATATATTTATACTGAGCTTTAATTAAGGTAGGCAGGTAGTCTTGAAATTAGTAGGTTAGATGATTAAGTAAGCAAGTAAGTAGGTATTCAGTCACAAATCAATCTGAGTGTAAGTTTGTGGTTTGCTCCCCATACACGTAGAGTCATTATTTGAGGGAGAATACCAAGCTCTGACGTGGAAGGTTGGTCATAGTGGTCCTCACCCAATTAGTGATATTAATGAAAAAGTGCAATTTTAGGGCACATGGTGTGGTAGATATTAAATAGGTGTTAAGTTAAGTAGGTGTTAAATAGATATATATGTATTCAGATATTTCAAGAATGATTGTGATCTCATTGTTATTAAAAGTGCCATGGATATCTACCAAAGTATTATAAATCAGATAAATAATGTAGTAAAATAAAAATTCCATAACTAGGCAAATAAATACTAATTTCAATAAGTACATGGTAATAATCAAAACATTTAAAATCTAGGTCACATCAACATACAAATAAAATGTAGTGCAACATAATAAGTATTACATTGATACTACTTTTCACATTTGACGGGCTCTGGCGGTTTTTCTACTTTGGGGGGCTTGATTCTTAGTTCTCTTTCTCTTAGCCGCCTTTCTCTTTCGAACTCTTTCATTCTGAGCTCATAATCATTTTTTTCACAAATGAGGTAGGCGTGTTTCTCGTGTGCACATTTAAACACAAACGGCATATTTTTATAACGACAGATCTGATACTGAAGCAAGCAGCCCGCACAGTAATCTCTATATTTTAACGGTATTTTGGCGGACTTGAGATGTTCTACAGGGACTGTCATCGTGCGCTGCGCTCGTGTAAATGAGAAGCCTATCTCCGGCTTAAACGTAGGGTTATCATTCATTTTTAAATCAAGATGTCTAGTCGCACCCGTACCAATAATCTGACCCATTTTTATACGCGTTTAAATTTGGATACTATATACTCAAAGGAACGAATATTATATAAATAATAAGTTATTGAAGCGAGAGCTATAATGACAATCGGAATGTCATAACGTTGCAGTTCTTAAGTATAAAACAAAGAGATTAGATACAGTAAGCAGTCGCGTTCACTTCTCACACCACAGACAAAAGACTCACATCAATCTATAAATCGTTGGAAGAAATTTTAATTTGTATTTCCTTTGACCTGAATTAATTTAGCAAGGACAAGGCGTGCATACCTACAGGCGGATTACAGTCTGTAGTTTAACATACCAAGCATTGTTTCAATTTACTTGCGCTTTCCTTTGTGTGATAAACAGGAGATAAAGGTTGATATTGATAACGTCCCTCGGTTCATATCGTAACCGCGTGAAAAAGAAAACTATCAAACTCAAAAGTGAACTTCACCCCACACGTGACAGCACGTGAGTTTCTGATATCCATGGCACACAATGGTACATTACTATGAACGCTAGTACTATTATTATATTCTGTGCTATGAGGTGCTCTTTGACATTTTACCTTTCGAAGTAATTTCTGTGTACCTATGCTATATCTTTACCGACTTTTTTTTTCAGATTGTTTAATAAATGAACAACTATCTGATGTTTTCTTATCAATAATAAAAAATAACCTAGTAAATTATGTAGTTTAGGAGTAAAATACATACGAAGATATTTTATCTCTTTGAAATACTTACAATGTTTCCACTGTCAGGGTCATAAAATCTCTGCATTAGTTGCAAAATGGTCGACTTGCCGCACCCAGATGAGCCTACTAGCGCAACGGTTTTGCCAGCTTCTACCTTGAGATCGATTCCTTTAAGGACCTTCTGCTTTTTTCGTGTTGGGTAACTAAATTCAACTTCCTTCAAGCCGAAGTTTCCAGTTGCAGACTATAAAAATACAATGACATTAGTTGCTAATCTTTCCTTGTCTACAAAACAAAAAGTACCTAGGTACTTATCATAATTTAACCAACAGGTACATACCCAATGTTTTCTATCTTTGGCACTGGCTTCTGTCTTAACTATAGGTTCCCTGTTGATCACGGACAATATTCTAGCTGCAGACGTTCTGGCATTGTTAAAACTCGGTGCATATACAAGTGTCTGACCTAACATGTAGGCTCCAAACATGACGGATTCAGTCACCCTAAAAATTGTTCTCCATTATACACTGGGTACAAGGAGAACGCTTCCGAAGCCTAAGGCACCTTGTAGTGCTACGGGGACAAGACATATTGGCATAAAAAATACTATTGTCAAAAATTACGGGTGTCGTTAATAAAGTTCAATGAAACAACAATTTCATAAAAAGCAATATAACTACAAAAAAAAACAAATGGCGCCGAGCGTGTACTTTTTTGTAGTGATGTTGTTTTTATGAAATTATTTTTCATTTAACTTTACTAACACGATGGAGAATAAATAATACTAATTAAACGGTTTCACCAATTCGTTATTTTTTATGCTAATTAGTGTACCCGGACTACTACCAGGTTCGGCTTCGACAGCGTTCCCCTTACGTTATTTCACGTAATTTCCGACGTAGTTATTTGCGGTACAAATCGTTAGGTTAGTTAGTTATTCATATCATAGCTTCTTAATATAGTGTTGTACTTACAAAAGTACAACTTTGTACTCCAGCGATCCATCAGCTACCAAAGTGGTGCCATAGACATTGGCGCAACAATAGGATAAGAATGGTACATAGATACCCATGCCCAGCACCAGACCTCGCCAGCGCGATTTTTGTGCTATCGCAACACAGCTTTCCTTTAAAGAATTTTGAAATTTCTCTAGGAAAACTGTTTCTACCCCTGAAACAATGTATATAGTTACTAATGTAAATATTTTCTCAAGCACAAGTACTTAATCATCAACTCAAAATAACCGTTGGTCAAATCGTTAGGACTGCGTGATGAATGATGGTTGGAGTGACTACCGATTGAAGAGTATGACACTATGGAAGCATTCGGTAAACGACATGAAATTACCAGCTTAGGTAAACTGATGAACTCCATGGAACAATCGAAAGCAGGTAAGAAGGTAACTAATAAAATGCAATGTAAAAGCTAGGTCATCAAAAAGGTAAGTTTACCTAAACTTTGCACTGTCTTTATGCTAACGACCGCCTCTGTCGCGACACTGGTGGCATTTTCCATGGCTTTTTGCTCGTCGGATTGCGACTTTTGCGACATTTGGCCTTCCCACCAAATGCTTCCCACCATCTGTAGACGAACTTCAATGCTATATTATTTTCTTCACAGGTTCCCGTAAAAAACAAAACAAGCCAAATCATGAAAAGAAATAGGAGAGCGGGCCTCGATCTCTAAAACGCAAGCTTTAGGTGTCATCATGACTAACGTTTGGGTGACGATGATCATCAGAAGGTAAGCTGACATAATCAACGACAAATAAGTTTTTAATTAGTTTAGTAAAGTTGCTTACAATCGGTAGGAATGCCGACGAGACCAGCGTCAATCGCCAATCATAAGCGAATCCCATCAAGATACCAATCAATACGGAACTAACTCCTTGCAATATGATACCAATCCTCAATCCAGTGGCGCCTTGCACTTCGGCAGTATCACCGCTAAGTCGCGCGCAAATAGCGCCCACTGTATTACTCTGGTTGTCATAAAAACCCATTTCCTTTAAAAAGAAATACAAAATCATTATTATAAGTACCACAATAACTTGATCATTTCCCGGTGCAACATCATGATTAAATGAAAGATTAATTTATTCCTCACTATCCGCTTCGAGTCTATTCACATCGCAGTTAGGGGTCGACTTTCAGTCTGGGTAAGAACAAACCAACCTTCGATATTTTCCGTGAAGAGTCCTGTCTTCAAGAACCCAGTAGCGATATTGAAGTTCTGTAGTTGACCAGCCGTGACGAAACCCACAGATAACCCACGGATCTCCCTTTCATTGGGTACCTATTCTAAGACCCTAACTACCTATTTCATCGTCGTATGCCAGTATGTCGGCCTACTCGGTGACCATTTAGCCACGAGCCTTTTGTTTAGATTAGTCTATTGCAATGTTTTCGACCTGAGGGCTGCAGATAAATGTATTGCACTACTGCAATACTGAATAATTGTTACCTGTCTTAGTAATGCTGTAAAATACTGTATCCGTAACCTCGTAGTCATTTTTAAGCCGGCTGTTGTGAAAGTGAAGCTTTGTAAGCACATTCCTACTCCAGCCACGGTTGCGACTGCGAGAAATAGGCCTGCGTATAGGTCCGCTAAATATAATAGTAGATCTAGGTCGGTTAGGATGAATATCTATAAGCCAAAACAAAAATATTATCAAGTAGGTATTTAGCTGTTTGTGCCCGGGAGCTGATTTTCCAAATAAAAATTCCAATAAACTTTGTGATAATTTTTTTTATAATAAGTTAAAATTGTGATAATTGAAAAAAAAAGGAGTAAATAATGCATTCAAATTATCGTCAATCTCCCATACATACATATATATTACCCATAATGCCCATACATATTTCTCTTTGGGGTAGGTAAAGCTAACAAAATTAATTTCATTACTTGTTAAAATTATTATCAAAAAATATCTCACCGCACTCGTATAACCAAATAGTAGAGAAAACACTGGAAAGCAACCTCCTTGAGCGAAAGCTGCTATAGAGCCTATAGTAATGTAAACCCATTCGGGCGCGTTCAGTTTTAATATCTGGTATCCAGTTACATTTATGGGTACCTGAAAAACGTTAAAATATAGTTTTGTTTTGCATTATTTTGTCCCGGGAAGGGTAAGGGTAAGATTTTTATGGTATTAAAGCACGTAATTGTACTTTTAGGATATATTATTTGTAATACAAGAGTGGAAAGTTGGTTTTACCCGCGTGCTCGATTGTGACGACCGAGCATTCGCTTGCTTCTATAAAATTAAAATCCTGAGCGTTAGCGAGGGAATCAAAAGAGCATAGGTGAAAAATCTTTGCACTCGAGTGCAACACTTAACTTGCCATCCCACCTCAGCGAGGACTTGACTAAATGCATAGAAATCATTTACGAGATTCATTTATGACGTGAAAAGAAAATGGCGCGCGCAAAACAAATTAAAAAAACTACACCAAGGAGGTTCCGAGTCTGAGTTTTTAATAAATTAAAAAAAGTTCTATGAAATTCGGTACGTAGAAGTAAATAGGTTTAATGATGTTTTAAATTCACAAACTTATTAACGCAAACTATATACGTGTAGTGCACACGAATTAAACGACTTTTGCACTCAGATATCGAAGCGCAAAATACTCTTTCCGAGATGTGGGGATGAACATGTATGTTATGCTTATTTTGTGTAGGTAGATATAATTAAATATTAACACTTATTTTGCCACTGATCCTAAATATTATTTGTATTGTGAGTAAATTGTTATGTATATTGTGAAACTAGGTATAATTGTTTACTGCAGTAACATTGGACTTTTTAAATTTAAAATTGATTCCGTATTAGTAGTAGTTTCCGTAGATTAATTTATTAGAGATTTGTTGAACCTTACTTCATCATTGTCTTTGTTTTCGGTGTCTGCATTTAACATAAAGCTTTGATATCCAACTGATACAACTGAAGATATAGAACCTCGAGGTGTCATCCAATCTTGAATATCTGTAAAATTTCACTAAGCTATAAAAGTGCTGTCAAACACTAACTCGGCAAATGATTTATTTATTTATTGTGTTTATGTTTTTGACATTGTTCACGGTTTAATCATCAGACGATACTCCACGATTTGATTTGTTAATAACCTGTTTGGTTTTGGAATTAGAAATTACACAGCTTTTACGTTGGAGCCTGGGATCCACTGTCCTATTATTTTCCTAGATTTGGTTTATATTGGCTTTTACAGAAGTGACTGTTGTCTGATCCACTAGAGTTTACTGTGAAGCAGAATAAACTATTGATAAAAGTGAAATTTGCGTTAGGTGTGTTTTCAGCATATATTGTAAGAGTCACGCTGTCCTTATTTTAATCTCACCCATTACTGAATTTTGTTTCTGAATTCGTCTGCGATGTTCTTGTTTTTGCGATATAGTTGGGTTTTCTGGTTTGTTTATTTCAGTCGCTTTGTCATTTCCATCTGCTTCTGTTTCTCCTTCCTCCTCTTCTGGCAATGGTGCAATTTCATCCAGTGCTTTTAAGTTTTGTTTCTTAGGATTATTAGCTGACACAAGTTTGTAAAAAACACCTGTAGAAATAATTGAACTTAATTTCTGCATTTCTTAGAATTGATGTTTGTATTAACTGAAAAATGAATCCACCAATCTTCAAAACTGTTACCTTTTTTGTTCATTAGCTCTTCGTGTGTGCCCTGTTCTACAATAACACCCTTGTCCATACAAATAATACGCTTCGCGTTGACAATAGTAGCCAATCTAGTATTCAAACAAGATATATTAAAATTTAAACCCGTTTAAGTTTTAGTTCAGTCTAGGTTCATCGTTGTTACTAACCTGTGCGATACCATGATGGTAGTTCGGCCAACGCTGGCGCGGTCGAGTGCGGCCTGCACTTGTCGCTCAGAGTGCGGGTCTAGTGCAGATGTGGCTTCATCCAACAACAGGACTGCAGGGTCGCGCAGTAATGACCGCGCTATAGCAATTCGCTGTTTCTGTCCACCAGACAAGGAGGCACCGCGTTCTCCAATAACTGTGTCGTAAGCCTACAGATAAATTAAATGATGCTATATTAATACTACTGTTTCTTCGAATGTACCTACTAACATTGGACAGAAGAGGTTTTCTTCTATACTGTATATAAAATGATTGTGACTCTCGGGGACTTGGAGAAATACTTTGTTTTAATTCTGTGCGTCATTTATTTCATTTTATCTGTCGAAATTAAATTCATTATTTCGTCTATTATTATAACAAAATCTGAACAAACCTTTGGCAGACTCGTAATAAATTCGTGAGCATATGCCATAGCTGCAACTCTCTGAACTTCTTCTAGTGTTGCTTCTGGACACCCAATTGCAATATTTTCAAAGATTGTACCCTTAAATAATACAGGTTCTTGACCAACAACACCTAAAAATCATAAAAAATTATTGAAAACAGCAACAATAACACTTTCAATAATTTACAAAAAATAGAATTCCTACTATTAGCTTCGGATGCGACTGAGATTAGCGCTTGGATGAAGAAACTAAAAATAGCATTCCTATTTGTTACTAACCTAATGATGATCGAAGCCATCTTAAATTGAGGTTTTTCAGGTCTCTTTTGTCTAATTTAACTGATCCTTGCAGAGGATCATAGAGCCTTTGTAATAGCTGAATTATAGTGGATTTTCCGCAACCAGACGATCCAACAAGTGCAACACATTCTCCAGGCTTGATGTGTATTGAAAAGTCGTCTAAAATCTGTAATAGATCATTATTTTTAGCTGTTCCTTTAACCAGTTTAAGGCGTTCCGTGAAGAAATTGAATCAATTTAATACAAATTATTTTTTACTGGCATTTGAATAAATAGTACAGCAACAATGACTTTGTTTTTGATTTAGTTCTTTTTCTTAATTTAGTTTAACTTTCTGTCTGTAAACTATCGAGACAAAATAGTTATCTTTATGAGTACGAAACTCAACCACACTACATTAAAAACGTATGTTTTAAATTTTTATGACCTACGCCACAGACCATAAACCATCAATCAATCAATTAGCCTAGTAGCCTAGTCAACTGTTGGACTTAGGCCTCTCCCGATGGTGGGAGGCTTTGACCAGTAGGTAGTAAGTAGTCTCCACGTCGGCCAGACGGGTTGGTCCAGGGTTTTATTTCAAGTTTTCTTATTCTTCTTCTTATCTCTCTTCCGCGTATTTTTCCATTAGTCAGATGATACTTCTTTTTTATACCACTTAGGTGGCAGACAAGCACACGGCCCACCTGATGGAAAGTGGTTACCGTGGCCTATACCTATTTTTCACCCTCACCCGCTTGACCAAAATCTCTGTATTCCTCCGTCTTCATTCATAATGACCATAGAGGAAGCACAGGCCTGAAATCTGTAAAATAGAAGAAGATGACGTACTCATCTACGTGACGTACTCTTCCTACCCCGGTTTACCAGGCGTTTGTCTAGTAAGTTGCTTAACAATGTTGTTTATAGCTGTTATGCCATGTTTATATGAATAACGATTATTGTAAGGACAAAATGATTTGTGATTTTACATGAATTCGACCTTGCCGTATTTTAGAGCAAGATCACACATTTGAATTGATAGGAGTCATCGACACCGATTTAGATTTCACACACTTGTACATTGTCTATTTGGAAAGAGGTACCGTACTAGAGGTTTTGATAACTTTTGTATTGATGAAAAGGATCTTCCCAAATTCAAACTTAGGGTGAACATAAACTTATACTAGAGTAAATCTAATCACACACTTGGTGATGTGTAATGGCGAACTCTGTATACCTACTTAACTGTAATACTGACCTTCATGGGCGTGCTATTAATATTAATATTTTGTGGGTGCAATGTATAGAAGTGAAATAGTGTTCTGATGCTTTGCAATAAACATTTATTTATTTATTTATTAGCAACTGAAATTATTAATATTCCCTCTAAACCTTCCAACTAAGCTAAATGGCTTGTGCTAGGAGTGAGTTCACGTCGGTAGTGTTATGGCCAGGATTCGAACCCGAAACCTTTTGATCGTAAGGCCGACTCCTTAACCATTATGCTATCGACGCTTTACTTGAGTAGATTGTGAGAATCTTTCGTTTGCTACAGTTTCTGCAGAGGTTTGTGTCGGTAGGGGTTCATATTTTGGTTAAACTGTTTGTTTTGTTCTGTGCCTTGGTTTGCCTTTACAGTCTGGTACTTACTGTTGTTTAGTAATATGTGAGTAAAGTTTACTAAATCCACTCTCGAAATTAAAAAGGATGTGTTTTATCGTATGGGGTCTAACCTTGATATCTGGACGTGACGGATAACTGAAGTGTACATTTTCTAAAGAAATTTCACCCATAACCCTCCGTGGCGATATGCCTTTGCTTGAAAAACTGTCTATTTTTGGTATTCTGTCTAGTAATTGGAATATACTTGATGCTGCCCCGCGAGCTGCTGCAAACACTTCTATATGTGGTATGCACATTGTTAGCGATTGTGTCGCCATAAATACATTGAATAGCACCTGAAACAAGGACCATAGTCATAATAAGCTGTAAGTTTCCTCAGAGGACACTGTATCTTTTTATAAATTGACTAATTTCAATAATGCTGCTCCAATACATATTTCAAGCGTCATTATTATATTTGAGAACATAAATGATATTGCAAGTGTATACAAGTACTGGTTACCGCTTACCAAAAAGATATATCCTCTGCTGATATTATGTCAGACTCTTGTGATTATCGATATAAAAATATAATATTAAATTAGGTACTTTGGTTGCGAATGAGAATGTAGGAAGATGTTACTGGCATATCAGGAGGTCTTCCGTTTCTTACCCATGAAACTGTACCCACAAGCTAAAATAATAATAATAATTCCGTCTTCCACCCACAGCAAAAGTTCATTCTGGAATTTACCCTGACATATTGTAGCTACGCATTAGTTTATGATGTGTTTCAAGTGTTCATCATTATGCACCGTCAGCAAATAAAGTATAGGATATATAATTTTAGCTTTTTTTAGTTAATCTCGATGTTTGTTAATTACATTGTCTAAAAACCTACTGGATGATGTTAAATAATCTGTATTGAAACAGTTAATATGAATTCATTAATTTCCCAAATATTTAAGAGTACATCATTAATCTATACTTACACTGAACACGATTCCAACAACATATCTTTGTTCGTCTCCTGGCTTGTACATATCACGAATGACAAGTCGAGCGCCGAAAGTAAGGCCTATAGCGTTGAGACAGTAAGTTAGAATCCAGTTAAATCCATTACCAAGTCCACTGAAAAGGCCTCGCTTACGACCATATTGTTCTGCGGGTTGTAATAGACGACTATACCTACAAGAAAAATCAGGTTATATGGATTTTCTACTCGAGTAAAGACGAATCAATACTATATTTTGAAATCTGATTTTATTCTAAATAGATCTCTTTCGTAGCTAACAATTCACAAAACAGGTGGAACTCTTTTAGTTGTGACTGACCCCTTCGAGCCAGACGTATCTTGTTTTTTCTCTATATAACAAGATTAGGTAGGATCCGAACAATACCATTTGATATATTCGTTATGGTAAAGAGCTTAATGAAACCATCCTTATCAAGGTTGTTGATTCCTACATATTCGCATGAATATATGATAATAATACTCATAAATATATAATTACACATATTGCCTAGCAGAAGTTAGTTGCACCTGTTATTTAACCAAAGATTATAAAATGTGGTTGGTACAGTCAGCATAATACAATGTTAATCAATAAAATTTGCTCGGTTTGCTCTCAATACCGTGGTTTTAAGATCATTTTGATACTTTATAGTCAAGATATTTCTGACGATATTATACGAAATTCCTTCTAAGGATATTATATGACAATTTACCTGTTAACCTCCTTGGCTTCACCTCCGAATGCTACTACGGTCTTTACTGACTTCATGATTTCCTCTGCATGTTTACCTGCCTGACTGTACGACTCCATCTCGCGCGTAGCCGATTTCGTTTGATACTAGAAAAAAATAAATATATCAAGCAAACCTAATGAACTTGCTACATATATTTAACATGTAGATACTATATATGCAGGCATTGGCGTCTGGATAATGTTTCAGGGAAAGTAATAGGCTATAATAACATCAGGTTATAACCCCTGAGACTAGAGCAAAAAAAGAGGGAGATACGATACTATGACGTAGAAGTGTAGAACTATTCACTACAATAGATACAGTTGAAGAAATACCTTCTCTTCACACGTGTGCATACTCATATTGCCGTGATTCTAAGATTTCCGTAATATTGTCACGTTAACAACTTAATGACGAGCCGATAAGATAAAGGACTATATTAATGATCTTTAAAAAGAGCACCGTGTCAATTGTTTGTCTTTATTATGCGTACAGATAACTATTAAAGATAACATACTTAAGAGAAAAATAAGGTGTGAATGTAAAATACTAATACAATCATGTCTACCGTGTAGATTTTATACGAGTTGCCACTTGTCTAGAGGGCCTGATCTGAAGGGTAAGAGTCGACCAACGGAAAGATACACAAACGATATCACATACACAAACGATACAATAAGGATAACAAGAATTAACACAGGGAATGGCTACGACCACGTGGTTCGACCGCTTTGTCAGACCGATCGGACGACGCGGAAACACTTTCCTCTTGGTCTGACTGGTCGAACGACGCGGTCATACCATGATCGCTATAATTCCAGTTATCGTTATTATGTATCATATAACGCTATAGTTCAAAACTTAGTCATGCAGATATTAGTAATTATATTCAGTGTCCACTGACAGTCTTTAATATTTCGTCAGTAAGTGATAAGTGAACTCTCATATGTTATTTCGATTTACAATTCCTGATGAGTGCACACCATTGTAATATCTTGAATATTTAATAGTTGAAGTATGAAAGTATACAAGTGGAGAAAATTTACACAAAATGTATTATCTTAGAAATATTAACCGCCACATGCCTGTAATACCTAATACGGAACCCATAGCTCCATGCCAAAATATAAAACGAACACGAACTGTTAAACTGTAAAGATTAAAACTTACATTTGACAACGCTACGGCCGCTGCTACGGAGAAAGGCATTACGGCCGCACAAGCTAGTGCTAGCTCCCAGCCCAAAGGTATTGCAATACAAAAACAAAGTATAGCCGTGCCCAGTGAATTTGACACTACGCCAAGTTTCTCACCAATTCCCTCTTTTAACTTTGCTAAATTTCTGTAAAAATACATCATTTAATAGCCAATTTAGAATGAAGGCGTTTAAATTCATGTGTCTTTTTCCAATCTTAATAGTGGTAAGTTTTATTAGAAACTGAGCCAAATATTATTATTTTGGATTTTAATAGAGTTATCATTATTTTTTTGAGCCGTTCTCGATCAAATCTCGAGAACGGCTCGACCGATTCGGCTAATTTCTTTTTCGTATGTTAAAACCATATCGTAAAAAATGGTCACGGAAACGGGAACGGGAGCAGAATCCTGCGCAGGCGAAGCTGCAGGCATGATCTAGTTATATTATACATTTTATGTAAGTCTTTTACACAAGGTCATCCAATGGGTTTTAGAATGCGGATAAACTTACATTAATATATTTTGCTTTAATAATTACATACATATTGTACATATAAATAAAATAAATATAAATAAATAAATATTCCACAACATTTCACACAACGCTATCTAGACCCATGGTAAGCATAGCTTAACTAGCTTGTGTTATGGAATCTAGAGTGCGGATAAACATACTTAGATACGTTTTTTTTTTGTAAATACATACATATTATACATAGAAACACCCAGACCAATGCAAATATACATATTCATGCATACAAATATTTACACTGAGCGGGGATCGAACCCGCGCCTCCTGCGTAGCGGCCGCGTTCACTAGCGCTACGCCACGGAGGCTGTCGAAAGGCAAAAAACATACCCAGAACATATCTGCGTTCATGGATAAAAATATTTCTACTGAACGGGAACCAAACCCACGAGCTCTGCCATAGCAGTCGAGCGCTCTACCTAGCTCTAAGGCTACGAGTGCTACGACACATAAGACGTCGGTCGATGCATTGCTACGAAACTTTACAACTCACTATTTGGATGACTTTATTTGTATTCAAAATCAATATTGGAAGTGTTTTTTTTTTCAAAACTCTTTTTCAAATAAATCTTTTATATTGAAGACGATTTAGAAATGCACCGGTGGGATGCCAGGAACATACAGCTGATATTAATAAATAGATTAATTACTCACTCTGACATCTTCGATGCCAAATTAAATTCCGTATCCGTATCGAACCAGGCCATATCTTGGCGAAGAACAGCTTTTAGGAATAGCATTCGTATAGTTGTAATCTACAAAAAGAAAAATACTAATAAACGGTAATAGAAATCATAGGCCTCATGAAGTTACTAAGAATTTATTTGAACACACACACACGCACACACACACACACACCTACCCACCCACACACCCACACCCACACCCACAGACCCACACCCACACCCACACCCATACACACACACACACACACACACACACACACACACACACACACACACACACACCACACCACACACACACACACACACACACACACACACACACACACACACACACACACACACACATACACACACACACACAATATATATGATTACTGTAATAACATAAAGACCTCGATGTACCATATTCTTAGAAATGAATTCATTCATTAATTCGTTGATTTATTCACATGAATCACACACTCACGTTCTCACGCTTATATCCCTCTGGGGTAGGCAGAGACAGGCCCGCCATTTGACTCCATCCTTAAATACTTCACGAGCCTCCTATACTGACATTAATCCTTTATTAATTTGGCCAATAAATTACCTAAATAAAATTATTATGTGTGGTTTAGTAAGAGACTGACGCTGACCTGCCTCAGCGCGCTCCAGTTGATGAGCGCGACGCTTAGCGTTGTGAACAGCATAGACACGCCTACAGACACAAAAGTGCATATGACTAAGGCAATTGCGTCTTCTACCAAAGCTTCCATGTTCTCTTCGTGTGTAGCATTGAACCTAAGTAAAATAATATAAGTACATATATTTTGGAGGATCTCCACGATACGGGGAAATAAAGTTTACAACAGAAGGCAATAGGGCAAAATCTTGTTTTATAAGTTAGAGTGTATAGTATTAGAAGCCATTTGAGGCTGATGGGGCGGGGAAAGAATACAAGTATCATCACCTCATCTCATTTGAAGGGTGTCGTAAGAGGTGACTGATAGAAAAAAAAAGACGGGTTGCACTCTGGGAGTGCCGGCAGAAGTGAAAACATTTTCTTTTGTTCTTTCTTCGTTATATACATAGAAAAAGAAAAAAAAGAACATACCATACCATACATATTATAATACGCTAATCATAGAACCTATCACTTATTTTCTGCTAATTTTCTGTCAGAAGAAATTAATAAATTATGAAAAGAAAAAATAATCACATGAAATAATAAATTACAGAAAGAAAAAATAATCATAAAAAGTTATAAATTACAAAAAGAAAAAATAATCACCAAAAGTAATAAATATACACCAAAAGTAATATATAAGAAGAAACAATCACAAAAAATCCCTGAAAGCCAGGTGATTTGAACCTGATACTATCTGAAACTATAAGGACTTCCAGTCGAAGTGCTTACCGTTTAAGCTACGACGTCCCTGAAAGCCAGGTGATATGAACCTGATACTATCTGAAACTATAAGGACTTCCAGTCGAAGTGCTTACCGTTTAAGCTACGACGTCCCTGAAAGCCAGGTGATATGAACCTGATACTATCTGAAACTATAAGGACTTCCAGTCGAAGTGCTTACCGTTTAAGCTACGACGTCCCTGAAAGCCAGGTGATATGAACCTGATACTATCTGAAACTATAAGGACTTCCAGTCGAAGTGCTTACCGTTTAAGCTACGACGTATCTATTGTAATTTGCAAAATACATGTCTGTACCTAATCTTGTATGACGTCAGTCGTCGGTTACGGTTCAAAGGTCAACTAATCCTGACGCTTCCTTAACATTTTACACCCATCCAACGCCGCTAAAGAAGTTTTCACTTCAATAACTCGAAATAAAATCCTGTATTAACCCGTCTGGCTAGCGTGGAACAGTAGGTCAAGAGGCTTTTAACATTGGAAGAGGCTTATATCCAGAGTAATGTGGGATAGGTTAATTGATTTCAATGATTGAACTTTTAACTCACTCTCAATCAAAATCATTAAAGATAAAATAAAATGGCCTCAGGCGGGCCATTTTATATTATTCGAAGATATTTCCGTAGGATATAAAAGTCAATGGTATACTTACAGCCTCCTGCCACCACCAAAGGTTGACAATATAGGTAAATGAGTACTATATCGGTCCGATGGCGGATGGGTCCGCTCCACAAACGCAGTACTGAGTTCCCCCAACTGTATCAAGTTGACGGTGATTCCACCTCCGCTGAGAATTCCTAAGAACACTCCAAGACATGTTGCTACTATTTCTATAGATGTCCCGTATCGAAACTGTAATAAAATTCCTCTATTAAATTTGTGGACTATGCCAATAACCAATACGTACATAATTAAGTAATGCAAAAGATAGGAGTAGTGGGATTAGTATCAAGTACCTACATATGCTTAATAACTCACTCTTTCCTAATCACTAAACCAAGAAAATCTTGTACATTACAATAACGAAGACCTAAAACAGATGTACTGCCGGTGAAAATTAAATTAGTTATCGTAATTCGAGTATAATTTTTCTGGAACAAACGATGCACAATAATAATATAAAATCCAATATAACAAGTATTTTAATATATAATTTTTCTTCTTCAAATTGGTCAGTATTTTTTATTATTATTAGGAACGTGAAAGAGATTCGCGCCAATGAGTTTGTAACAATTATTATCAGTGACTTTTAGTACATTACTACAGAGGCCGGGAAGAAAGGGGTTGCCGGCCGAAGACATATAGACTCTGAGGCAGGCAACCCCATATTTCCCGCCGAGGTATGTATAGTGCTTTTCTCAAACAGGCAATGAAATAAACAACAAAAAATTAAAGATTTATTTTTAAAGAAATTAATAGTAAACAAGATAAAAACTAAAACTTACGTGTATATTACTATTTCGTCTATTTTAGCTTGATTTTAACAGAAAACATTTACATTTATGTTCATTATCATGTTACTTAAAAAAAGTATAAAGGCAAGTTTCTGAACGAACAGTGACACTTGTCATTGAGTCTTGTCAAAAGTTGAAGTTGAATATTAATATTTCAATGTTTATATGTATAGTTTATATATATAATTGATAATAATGTGTTATTAGTTATGTTAATGTGGATTTTTTATGTAAATAAAACTGTTCTAAGTTCATACCAAGTCGTTTATTGTTTTTTTTTTTAATACGCATAGTGTCAGAGTGTCGATGCCTTTGCCACAAATTTATGTGGAATCGAAATTAAAAAAGAGGACTTTGCCGGCCAGAGGCCTGCAAGATTTGTATGAAATTCCATTACCGGCCTCTGGTCCTAGCCGCGCCTGAAACGTCATACTTCGCAGCCTATTAAGAGGAACGTAATGTCAATATTTCATTGCATGTTTGAGAAAAAGTTCTTTACGGCGTAATTTACATCCAAATTACTTTTGTTCATATATTGCTTAAAGTCTTAGATATATCTATATATTATACGTATATCACAGTTTTAGTGCGTCACTAAGCAAAGCTATATAAGCAAAGCTAAATAAATAAGGATCTATCATATTCAGAGCTATCACTTAATCTATAAGACATTTAAATGACAATCTTATACACTAATAGAGAGGTAATCAGGCTTACATATATTAATTTTATGTCTCTAGAGGTAATATGTGGGCTTACTATGCTGCGTTATCTAATAGTCAAACAAGTTATGTGTGCTGAAGCAGTGTGATAAATCGAACTACCTTTCATTTGTAGATGCTCTAGGAGTTCATTAGCTTCATTTCATTGTTCATTTTTTATTTTACTTAAGTACTATTATTTACTAGGATACCCGTTTAAAGGTATGACTAACATTCATGAAAATTAATTCATTATTTGTTTGTTATTAATTATTATTTAAAAAGTATTTCTCAGTTCATTCTTTCAGAAGTCGGTTCAATTTTGAGAACATAATTTTATTTTTATTTACTTAAAATAAACAATACCGTGGCAATTAAATCAGCACGTTATCCAAGTAAGTATCTAGCCAAATTAATGACACGCTACCCTGCCCCTACGTGTTTAGCGATAAGATAATAAGATTCGGCCTTCCTTGGCAGGCTTTATAAATTAGGCGATCAAGGTCAAAGTTATTTAGAAAGCAGGGTAATGCTTACAAAAGTCGTAATTTATATTCAGGATACCTATCTATTGCTCTGGACATATATCTTGGTCCTAAAATGTGTTCAAAATGATCTCTTTAGTGCAGTACTTGTTTCTAGGGTGTCTTTTGGGGATAGCACAGGGTGTTACTGCAGTGGCCGAGCTTATATCCAAATTATTAAAGGACTATCCGCGCGCTCTAGGGCCTCGTTTGTCTCGTGATTTAAGTCCAAGATACATGTTCCGAGGTATAATATTTAAGTGTTTTAACTAAGTTTAGGTGTGAAATTCACCAGTTTACATAATATAAAACCTACTCTACTTGAACAGCCTTAAAACCTACCTATGAACAAGGTTGCCTTTCGATAGTACCTATTAACTATTCTTAAATCTCAATGCAGTTAGGATTTTAAAACACTCACTGAAGTAAAACCACTTTATAATGGATTCTATCGCGATATATTTGTTACTATGGAATTAGAGGCAAATAATTAATTAGCTTTCCTAGATTTTTTTGTTATTAGAAATCCTAAAATCTTCAAATAGAGCCACACTGTGTATAGGAAAAAGACTCACACAGATAGGTACCTACTTAAACGGTGAATCTCACCACCGTCATAAACAGTTAACTACCGTACGGAGGTCTTTGTTTCTGAGAGCCCGTGGGATCTGTAACAAGAAACTGAACGCTGAGCTTCAGCATGTCAAGCAAGTACTGCAAGACAACAAGCTCAAACAACCACTCCTCAGTCACAGATCCCTAGAAAAACCAGCCACGGTCGAACGCCAGCCTGCTGTACTACCATACGTACGAGGGGTCACTGACAAGTTTGGCTACATTTTGAAGCGAGCTTCAATCAACACATACTACAAGCCGCCAAGTTCAGTTCTTACCATCTGTCAAGTGCCAATTACCTCCACAAGATGCACGAGTCCATTACATACACTGCGACTGTGGGCTCTCATATTTTGGTTAAACCAAGTGAAGCATTGGCACTCGCGTCAAAGAACACATAGCTGACATAAAACACCACCGCTCCATGGTATAACAATATGCTTTAGACCATGCACCGCTCAACAAAGTCAGCTGTATGTGAACACGCGCAAAAAGGTACCAACCATTATTTAAGGTTTGATAAACCACCAGACCTTCAGGTTCATAAGGTCTAAAATATCAAAATGTCTTTTTGTTCTTTAGGTCTAAAGTATTAAAATGTCTATAGTATCAAAATGTCCATTTATTGTTTAGGACTAAAGTATTAAAATGTCTATAGTATCAAAATGTCTATTTATCGGAAATGACCACTTTAAATTGTCTGTATATAAAAAATTACCATAGTATTAAAATGTCTATATATTTAAAAAGACCAAAATACAAAGGTAGATAATATTAAAGAAAAGGTATACTTATAGATATTTTATTGACCTAAATCTTGGAACCAGTCAGTGCAATTCGTTTATTTGCTATGGAATATAATTATTATGTAAACAAAATTGTTATTCTTACAACTAAAGTGACAAATTCATCTCTCTAAACTAAAATAATCAGATTAATTCTTAGAAATTATAAAACTATAGGTTCAATAAATGAGCTTTAGATAGATCATTTTACCTATAAAAGACATTGGGGACAAAATTCCATTTGTTAATTTTTTCAGTTTTGATTTATATTTCTTGTCAAAATGAATATCCCTGAGCCTTCTGTTTTTTCTTAGAGGATGAAATAATATTTTTTTCATTTTGTAATCGTAATATTTAGATTCCTTTATCAAAAATTGAATTTGAATGAAAAAAATAAAAATATTCGGCGTTTTAGGTACGTCGTGAATTTAACCTTCTATGCCAGCCTTCTAAAGAATTCGTAGTTAGATGTTTGTCATCGGCGCAGCTTATCTCTGATAATATTGGATACCACTGGTGATGGAAATAGCGTTTGAAATTATCAAACTCAACACAGTCTGGAGCAATGTTAATAATTGATAGCCATCCTTCCTCTATGTAATTTCTCGGCAAAAGTGGTAAAGTAGAGCACATTCGTACAAAATTTCTCCCTTCCCTGGTTTCACCGAGTTCTAACGTATCACATTTTTTCCAGATCGCGTCGTTATAATGATGATAACAACCGCTTAGTTGCACTTCCGGAAAAACCTTCAAAATCCCATTTCTCTGTGCTTTCTCACATTTATATTTGGCAATTGTGACTCCCAATTTTTCTTTGACTAACGTAAAGAAC
Organism: Eilema caniola; assembly: GCA_949126895.1. NCBI lineage: Eukaryota > Metazoa > Arthropoda > Insecta > Lepidoptera > Erebidae > Eilema > Eilema caniola. The sequence goes on along the minus strand of OX421460.1, from coordinate 42,913,857 downwards.
CGGATTTAGGTCTTTTCTGTTTTATTAGGTAATAGGCCATAGATCACGGGAAATACATTTATGGACTCTGTGTTTGATTTAACATCCACGTGAACCGTAAATAATTGGTAAAAAGGCATGGGACAAGCCTTCAACGTCCCGTCGCCATAATAAGCTAAGTCGTTTCGTAACATTTTTCGAGAATAGCGTGAGCAAAACAATAATATTTTATCCGAGTCTCCATCTTGACATATGAAAAAGATTTTGCTATCGTTTCTGGTATATTGACTTCTTTCATAGTTTTGAAATATAATTTATCAGTAGCTAAAAAATTTCTTCTTATTCTATATAATGTATTCTTTACAGATTCGAACGTTGGTATATGTATCAAGTAATCTCCTTTCTTACGCTTTAATTCTTCAAATACTTCTTCATAATTTTTTTGTATGGGGCCTAAATTTTGGCAAATTGCCCTTTTACAATATGCTAAAGTTCGAGTCACTTCATTTCTTATTAGTTGAGAAGAAAATATTGTTTTTTTTCGCGCAATACTACAGTTTTGCTTCTATTCAGAGTGATGGTTGCAGAACAAATATCCCTATTAACACAGCGCCAAAGACTTGTATTTTTGTTTCTTACGCATAAATTGTATCTAAACCCGTCGCGTAAGACTGAGTAGTTGCCTTTCTGGTTTTTAATTACTTCAATAGACATTTTATAAAGTGTGAAAAGGAAATAAAGAAATATGTGAACCAAAAGGATTTCGGACTATAACTGACATTGAGCTTGACAATCCTTTTTTAAGTGGCCAGTGCTACATATTTCATAAAGTGGTTTTATATCTAAAGAGGTGGAAACAACCCATATATCTGTAATAAACTTGCTCTGTATTACTGTACTGTGCTTGCTGATTATAATACCCACGTATAATCATTAAGTACAAGGATTTCTTCCACATTCTGTGACTAACTTTTTAATACTTTAGAAATTAACAATAAATGGACATTTTGATACTATAGACATTTTAATACTTTAGTCCTAAACAATAAATGGACATTTTGATACTATAGACATTTTAATACTTTAGACGTAAAGAACAAATAGACATTTTGATACTATAGACATTTTGATATTTTAGACCTTATGAACCTGAAGGCCAAGAATGATCCGCGAGGCTATTGAAATTAAAAAGCACCCAAATTTTAATAGAAAAGATGGTTGGAGATTACCAGCTGCCTGGGACCCATTTATCCACTTATTCAAACCAAGTAAACAGCAAAATATAGCAAGACTTAACGACACAGTGAGCTCAGTCTGTGTAAATATGTAGTAACACCAACAATTCATCATGATTCGGGTACTTCGAGATAACTTACACCTCAAACTATACGACAACTAGTCAAACTGCGAACATGGCTGCTGAAAAGTAGTCGAAACGTCGTCGGTCTAAAAGTAAATAATAACAAATAAATCGCGATAGAATCGGTTAAAAAGTGGGTATATTTCAATCTGTGCTTAGTTGGAAAATTTACGTCAAAATTGAAGATCATACTTACAATTTGATAATACGACACCTTGAGTTCTTTTTCTTCAGGTTTGCTGTAAAAACATAAAGAATTAATTAAAATTTCTGTAAAAGGGGGTTTATAGACACTATTGGCTTGGTCGATTTCTGATTTGAGCTCATTTTAAATTTTCTATTTTTTTCTATATTTTTTTTATATGAAAACCGTGATAATCTTGTTCCTATCCATTCAAACCTTTTTTTAAAGGCGCAGTGTACCTAACATACAGTCAGTATCAGATCGACCTTGATGAACAAAGTGCTAAAAAAAGATACCGATCGAATTGAGAACCTCCTCTTTTTCGGAAGTCGGTTATTGATCTTAATTCTTTGGTGTTCCCCGTTGCAGTTAACTGATTGTTCTGGTATTTGTTATGCACCTTTAGTTCGGACAATAATAATCTAATATATAAAATTCTCGTGTCACAGTTTTCGTTGCCATACTCCTCCGAAACGGCTCGACCGATCGTCATGAAATTTTGTGGGCATATCGGGTAGGTCTGAGAATCGGCCAACATCTATTTTTCATACCCCGATTCGCGATAACCGACATCCACGCGGGCGGAGCCGCGGGCGACAGCTAGTCTAATATATAAAATTCTCGTGTCACAGTTTTCGTTGCCATACTCCTCCGAAACGGCTTGACCGATTTTGATGAAATTTTGTGGGCATATGGTAGGTCTGAGAATCGGCCAACATCTATTTTTCATACCCCGATTCGCGATAACCGACATCCACGCGGGCGGAGCCGCGGGCGACAGCTAGTAATACTATATAATACTAGTGCCACAGTCTCGTCAATTTCGGCTCAGCCGTTTCAGAGATTAGGCAACTCAAACAGACAGATTAGCAGACATTTATTGTTAAGTATCGTATAAATATTATTAGAATAAAGTTGCAATTTTAATATTTAAATCAATAAGACAGATTTGCTCTTAATACGAAAGTTTTAAGATCATTTTGATACTTTTTGTAGTCAAAATATTTACAGGACAGTATCTCTTTCTAAAATTTAATTCAACACTAGGAAACTGTTTTTATTTTTATTTCAATATCAAATTGGTTTAGTTAGTATATGTAAAGACGCATAGCATTCATAAAGCTGAACTTATATTTCATGTTTATCTGTTAAGTAATTGTTTAAAGTGAATGGGCAAATGATAGAACAGAAGCGCGTTCGTAACAACGAATAACATTAGCTAATTAACAATAACAAATTTAAATCAATTAATTAATAATATTTGGAAACAAAATAATCTAATCTGTAAGTTCAATTGAGATAATGCATTATCATTTAATAAATTATTAAATTTGAATTGTGAAAAGCGTAATTTATCTAAATTGAAATAAGGTATTTGCTTGTTGACAAAATGACTAGATACATATATGGGTTTTGTGATACCTGAAATAAATGAATTTTATTTTTATTTTATTTTATAAAACTTGTTGGAAGTTAAATTTAGGTAAGTAGCTAGCTTTCATCATGCCTATTCCATTTTTATTACTACGATCAAATTCCCACACCGCGTCTTGCCACTGCCACTTGCCTAATGCATCAAATATATCATTTTGTGGTGATGCAAAAACGATACATGTATCACTGCCACATCTCATCCGAAGGGTGTTGTAAGAGGCGACTAACGGCAAAATACGCAGACAATATCACGGTGAAACGAGGAAAACTCTGAATAAAACCTTGTACCAACCCGTCTGGCCAGCGTGGAAAAAGAAGAGCAACCAAAGCCTCCCAACAAAGGAAGAGACCTATGTCCAGAAGTGGACTACGACAGGCTAATTGATTGTTTGAATATCTTTAAAATTGAGAAAACAACTTAACACACTTAACTTTCCCTCCATATCACTACATAGTATAAAACAAAGTCGCTTTCTCTGTCCCTATATCCCTTTGTATGCTTAAATCTTTAAAACTACGCAACGGATTTTGATGCGGTTTAATAGATGGAGTGATTCAAGAGGATGGCAGCGGGAACGGGATCTGACGTCACGCGGGCGGAAAAATATTTGCGGTACGAAGTTTCCCGGGTCAGCTAGTATTTAATAATATATTGGCTGTAGTAAAAGGTAATGTAAATGTAATGTAAAACTGTAGGTTTTCTACGAATATTGTAATAAAATCTTGTTTATGGTAACCTCCTTATTGCCAAGGCTGCATCTTTTACAAGCACTCATTGAAATAGATTAAAACCATACACATCTTAATTATTCGCTCTTGTAATGTGTCGTTTATTATACATACCAACTATTCTTCCTTATGGCTATTGTGTTGTTGTGTGACTTTCAGTTGATATGGATTATCTTTGTTTAAACTTTCATAGTTTGGTTGAATACTCTGAAGACAAATGTATGAGATATCTATTCTGGAAAAATGATCACCAACTAAAATGGTAATTGTTACGTACGGAGTGAAGAATGGGTCGATTTTGATCCCAACAACAACGGCCTTTGATGACTAAGGCCGACCGGTGTCTCAGGGATATTTTTGGATATAACGTCTGGGATGTGACCAAACTTCGTGCGGTTATAGTTGGTTCGAATCCGACATACTGACTTCAGTGAGGTGAAGCACAAGGTGACTTTCGCACGGAATATAAAAGGCATCAGAAATTTTTCCGTTATTTAGGAAGAAAAAATAATGAACAGCTAAGTTGTATATATAATCGATTCACACTTAGACCTAGGTATCACACACGTTCTGGATATGTTCAGTAAAAAAATGTGATTTTATAGAAGTTTTTTTTATATCATATAGAATAAATTAAAAGGGTAAATAAGTATCAATGCTTATTTTTTTAACAGAAAACGCATGAAAAGGAAATGGGGTAGTTAAATATAACGCCAGCTAATTGCAGTCATAGCATACGTATAATAAGTATAAAGGATATTTAGCTACTCTACAATATTAGTATAGTATAATTTTATGCGGAACAATTAAAATATAACGGTGTGGTCTCTTCACTATAGTTTCTTTATTACTTCCAGTACAATATTCAGTACTATTAAATGTATTTTCTGCAGATACTGTATATATTAGAGCGTCTATGTTATCTCATATCGAACTCTCTACTAAAAAACAGTCCGCTTTAAAAACTTTGAAATCCTGTACTTAATTAACTACTCTCAAATTGTTCATTAACCATGATTAATATTTGTTAGTCACAAGTTAAGAATTATTGATCTGAATCTGTCTTTTCGTAAACTTGCTATCAATGAGTAATGCCAAAATGTTTTTCACGGTGAACAAAAATCGCTAATAAATGACACGATATTGGTCTTTTATTTTATTGATAAAACAGCACTTTCGCACAGCTTGTAAAAGTTATAAATGACTTACTCGCGTTTTTGTTTCTTAGCTTCGGTCCCATTCATTTTTCTCCGATAGTTCAAAACTTCTCTGTTTTAGAATCATATAATTGTGAGCACATTGATGTATATCGTACAAGTTCTAAGACAATACTGACACTCTTGTCGCGTCCTCTCACCTACATTTATATAGATAGGTACATTTGATATTATGCTGGATTAATTTTATAACTCTTAGTTACTCTAGTAATGAGCAGTCATGAACAAAGGCAAATATGTGAACGTATATGTACTTCTTACAACTAAAAACGAATATTAATGCATTGTACGCAACGAATTACACATATCGTACAATAATCTAAGTCTAAGAATTGTTAAACGGATATTGGCAAGGCTGCCAAAAATTGTACAATTGGGTGAAAATTTTTGTCCTTCTTATAGTATTGAATTATTTTATATTATTTATTTTTACTAGAAGTCATTTAAAGGGATATACAACTGGCGGATCATGACGGCATCCTACTCTCAGCCATTAGCGCTTGGTATGGGAGTGAAAGTTGGGAAGGTGTATGAGAAGAATCATGAATGTAGAAGTGAATGCAGTAGAGATGCTGTAATTACGCGGACAGGAAGAGGAAGAGGAAGCGGAAAGGGTTCGAGAGTGGTGTGGCCTGAAAGAGAATGTTGTAACGAGGATTAAAAAGGGGATGCTAAGATGATTGAGGTACGTAAAGAGAATGAGTACTGAGCGAATGACAAGCCAAGTATTTTTAAGATTTGATGTTTGATGATCTTTTGTACTCTGAGTGAATTCACAATCGCAGCTTTATTTGTAATTTGCTATGTGTGAATATTTGGTACACAAAACTAAAGTTTTTGTACTGTCTTGTATTGCCCTGTACTGTGTTGTATTGTCTTGTATTGTCGTGTATTGTCTTGTATTGTTTGGTATTATTTTGTAGTGTCTTTTATTGTATTGTATTGTCAAATATTGTCTAGTAATTAGAAATTAAGTTTTTTATTTATAAATGGGTACAATAACGCATTGGGTTTATCCTGTAAAGGTTGTTTTATTTATGGAAAGTGAATAAATAAATAAAAATAAATGTTCAGAAGGGTGATTAAATATTATTTATGTCTTATTGTTGACATTTATTGCTTTAAAGGATTGTATATTTCGGTTATTGTTTAGATTTCTCTGACGTTGGTACCTACAAAAATACATAGGTAGATATAAGAAATAAGATAATGTTGCCATGGATTGTGCAATATTGAAGTTAATTTAGTTATTTACACTTTCTATAATCTTAGTCAAGTAAGAATTATTAACTCAAGATAATGTACGGTAAAATGTTTAGCTTTATAGCAATAGCTGCAAATAGTCTAATTCTGTTTTATATGATGCAATAAATATGCAACCGGGCAGAAAGATTCACTTCCGAAAGATTGCACCAATTGGATAATTCTTTTTGCAACACACTTGCTCATAAAGTGGATTTAATTTCACCGCAATTAGGCACATAATGACACCTATATTTGAACTGTGACTTTTTCATTGCTAAAATTCTTTAGTGAGTTACTTTAAAAAAAAATATATTTGTTGAATTGATTTGTTTTAAAAAAAAGTTTCGATATAAAAAAGATCGTGTTCATAAGAACAAATAAATTAATAAACCTGTTGCTTGCTCGTATCATGCAACTTCGTATTTAAACAGAAAATTTTAAATAATAAACAAAACTTTCTCTTAAATAATTTTTGTTTTATCTGTGTTGAAACTTTAAATTTCCCATTTTATACGCGTGAGAACCGAATAAAAAGAAACCTTATTCTTTTAGTCTATGATCATGCGCGTGCATAGGAAAACTAATTCGGCAGCCTCTGTGGCGTGGCGGTAGTGAACGCGGCCTCTGCGTAGGAGGCGCGGGTTCAATCCTCGCTCAGTGCAGATATTTGTATGCATGAAAATTTATATTTTCATTGGTCTGGGTGTTTCTATGTATTTTATATATGTAGTTAAAAAAAGTATCTAAGTATATTTATCCGTATTCTAGACTTCACAACATAAGCTAGTTATTCTATGCTTTCCATGGGTCTAGATTGTGTTATGGTAAATGTTGTGAAATATTTCTTTATTATTTATTTAATTATTTCTTTCTGCCAGTGTGAAAAAATTTCACAGCTCGTTTTTCCTGTTGAAGTTATAATTATTTATGAATTAAAATGTTTACAAGGTATGAAGAAAATAATTTATTTTGTATGGTATGAAAAGTTTACTACCTGAAAATTCTTAGGAAAAATATCTATTGTAGCAAAATAACCATATGATCATGGCATTCTTTAAAGAATTATCTTCCAAGTATAAACCCAGCTCTTGTGGTATATACTTACTCAATGTTACAAAGTACAGTCAGAACAAAGAATGGAGTGGACTTAAAAAAATTGTCAGCTTGTCTAAAGATACTATCCGATGGATTTAGAACCAAAAAACCAAACGTTTTAGTGTCTGTAAAATTTACAAAAGATGCTCCAGATCACCAATATCTGACTACTAAGGTTAGTTACACACTAACTTTTCCTCTGCTACTATTTAAAAGTATTATTTTATTCAGAAGTGTGTTGAACAACGTTGTATGATACACGTGTGTTTTGTTGATTACCGCCCTCGGTAATCACCAAGTTTACATACTTCTACCGCAATGTATTATTATGTAATTATTTTATATTATCAGGGCAAGGTTTAAGTATTTATGTAAGAAAGTTTTATAAATATTCACAGGTCGGGGGGACACGCGGGCTTCACCGCTGTGTGGTATTCTATACTGGTAATAGTGGTTAAGCACCTTATAATAACTTAATGATTGGACAGGTGACGACGCGACGGTTAGATATTATGCCATAACAAAATGATCAAAAGTTTCATCACGAACGGAATACCTACAAATGTTAGAATTTCAAACAGTAGAATTTCAAATACATGGTCTACCAGGAAAACGCCTCATAAATAATAATAGGAATCTAAGTATTGTTTGGATGTACTAGTTCATACAATTTCTTTGAACCGAACATAAGTAAGAATAATAATATTTTATAAGGAATATCTCTGTTATCGTTAGAGTGCGGAATCCGTTAGTGTGTTTATTAACCAGGTAATCTGCAGATTACCTCACCTGCATTGATTGGAGAACGCTTGCCTTATACTGATACGGATTTGGACAGGGCATTAGAGTAACAAATTCGTGCTCGTTTCAAGGCACTGCTGCCTCCTATTGAACACGGAAATGTAAATACGCGCCCAGATGCCTGATTGCAATTAGTTGAGTATGAATAAAAGCGATGCCCGATTTTCAAGCAGGTGGAACTTCGGGCATCAGCTAGTTTAAAACTTTAGTAACAATATCAATCAATAGTTTAAAATAATCCAAACGGTTCAGTGCTTCCTTTCTTCGTTTCACGATTTATTATATCTTAAGCGTATCGCCGTTTATTGTTTTTTTACTCATTTTATTTTACTTTGACTCGCAAGTTCCAGTCGCCGTCACGGTGTTCCTCTCTGTGAATGATCGCACGGTGAATCCATGGAGTGCTGAGAATCGGATCTCATATATTTATTTTTGTATGACGAATTTCGAAAATATAAAAATGCTAGCAGTGATATGACTAAACTTGAACACATGAACCAGGTAAAGAGTATCAATATTCTCGTATCAAAATTTTTTAAGAACTCACACAAGCAATATAACCTCAGAAATACAATAAATGTTAATCGAAAACCTTGGCAAGAATTTGTAAATAACTAATACTCACACTAGTTTACAGTTTCAGTAAAATATTCATCGCGAGCTATGGTGTTTCTCACTATATTTCGACTTTGTTATAGTTGTGTATACAGTGGTAGTAATTTCATGGCATAAATTTTGGTCGGGTGGGTACCATCGTGCACGATTGCAAAAAACCCTAGGTTGGATTTTGTTCAGGGGTCAGCAAGTACATAGCCGGGCAGGGGAGATTGTGGTCGCGGCACTAGTGGGACCGGTGGGTGTTACGAAGTGCTGCGACAACAATTCTCTATTGATGAGGTCGTCAAGCTGAGTGCCACCATTGTTAACATGGTACGTGTATGCAATGGTGACCCTCTTTCCTGAGAAAGAGAGACGAGTTGAGAAGACGGGTTGCACTCCGGGAGTGCCGGCAGAATTGAAAACTTTTCTTTTTCTTATTTCGTTATATACAGAGAAAAAGATAAAAAGAACGTATTATACCATACCATACCTATAATATAGCGCCAATCATAGAATCTTTCACTAATTTTCTAACAGGAGAAATTAATGAATTACAAAAAGAAAAAATAATCACAAAAAATAATCAATTACAAAAAGAAAAAATAATCACAAAAAGTGTCAGAAGCCCAGGTTCGAACCCGGTACTATCTGAAACCATAAGGACTTACAGTCGAAGCGCTTACCACTAAGCTACGAAGCTTCTTAACGTATCTAACAAAATAAACAATCTGTAGTTAATGTTGTATGACGTCAGTCGTCTGTTACGGTTCAAAGGTCAAGTGATCCTGACGCGAGTTTAACACTTTTTACCCATCCAACGCTCGTCACCCTAGCAGAAGCAGGCCACGGCGGCGGCGCGCATCGTAGGACGATGCGCGCCCCCCCCCCCATACCGGGGGCGAGTCGGGGACCGCGTGGTCCCCCCTCCCGTGGATGGCCAGACCGAGAGGAATGGCCCTGGGTCAGCCGGGGTACGAGGGATATGTCACGAGACAACCTCACCTTCGGCCTAGCCCATCGACCCACAGACGGCGTGCGGTTTAGTCGGCTCGAGTCCGACATAACCTCCCCCTTCGGCTCCAAAGGGAGGGGTTTCCGTGGGTATTACCCGCACGTAAAAAAAACCCATCCAACGCTGCTAAAGAAGTTTTCACTTCAAAAATCTAACTTTCAGTGTTTTGTAATGACTGCGCTTTATAAGAGATCAAATTAGCTATCAACTTTTCATATTGCTGTGCTCTTTGTACAGTCACTATCAGATCGAACTTGATAAACAAAGTACTCAAAACGATCTTAATGCCATGGTTTCCCCACCTTCCTGTTCACAGATTGTTCTGAAATTCGGTATAGAGCTATCAGAATGTCATGGCATGATAAAGAAAGAAGAATTATGATTTTCATATGGCAACGTTTATGTTATCATGTCAAATTTGATGAGCATCAATTAGTACACTGTAGCATATAGACGTGCAACAATTACTTTCTAAGAGACTTTACACGTTCATACCCACAACACTGGGTACAATATTCATACATTGACATTGATAATATCGAGATGACAAATATTTTATTGTTTCAAGTTGCAGGTCTATGTAGCAAGGTATCCAGTAAGTTAGGCTATAACATTTTGATACTTTTATATAGATTTTTATTATTATGACTTCTTTGTGATGATGATGATATCGTTTTAGCGATTACAGATTGACATCAAATCATTTTATTATTTGTTTTTTTAGATATGAATGTATATTTATTTCAACTTATGTAGGAAATTCCATGACGCATTTTAGGTTTAGTTTAATTTAATTAGTTTAATTTTAATAAATTCGAGCAGATATGCAGATCCACGGAGTTTGCATAGTTGTTCGAGTTGTTTTTTTAAATATATTGTTTCTATGTGAACGCAATATTGAGATAAATGCCAAATTCTCTTGCACTGCATAAATTTGCACTACGCGCTTCAAGCGCGTGACGACGTTATTTAGGGCTAACATCTCCAAAATTTGTGAAGCTGACGTAGAGGACCGTTGTCTACCTAAGTGTGGGCATCGGTCGACGAGAGATATCGCGCGATGATCCTCAGGGTTTGGTCCTGAGGCCACTCCTGTGGTACATCGGAAATCACTGGGATGCGAGCGAGTGCTTAGAACTGCCCGACTGATGGCCCAAGGAGTGAGAGTTCTCTCTGTCGCCGCCTTACTCACGGCTGGTACGCTGGTACTTTGCGCGAGCGCGTGGGCCGACACCGTCTCCTTCTACGAGCACGTAATGAGCGAGAAGAAGATGGTGGCGCTGGTCCGGAGCAAACAAGTGGAACTGCACCATTTTGGCTTTCAAATGTAGTACAGGTTTCACCCAGACTACAATTAGAATCCGGCTCAGACGCTGCTCGGACGCCTTCTAAACTAGGACAAATCCGGGGAAACCCAGACGGATGGTAGCTCTAAAGCTAACGAATCTTGCAAGCAGGTATAATAACAAATATTTATAATAACAAAAATTGTAATGATTCTGTATGGAGCGTTTTTGGGTGTCTCGAAAAATTGAAATTTTGGCGATCACATATTTTTAAAACTATTTGCAGTAAGAATATTTTGCTTTAGCAGTTCATATTATTATTGTAACGTGGTAATTTTCAATTCAATCAATCATTCAACATCCCTACATAATACCTAAGTATGTCTACTGCACGTAAAACTAATTAAAATTAAAAAGTATTAAGCTAGTTTAATCCAATCCAGAATTGCACTTTACGAATTTTTACTTTCCCGCATGGTATAATACCGGTTCGGACATAAATACACTTTAAATCAATAAAACAGTTTGATTTGTTCTTAATGCACGAGATTTTTAAGATCATTTCAATCATGATCATCAACATATTTCTGTCGCTGACTGTATTGTAGTTAGAAATGATGTCATTTTTATTAGCCTTCATTAAACGATGTTATATCAACCTACGTTGTAACCATATAGGACTAATAAAATGATTTGTACACTCGTTTTAGATACTTCCTAGGTACCTACTATTATAATAGTAACAGAATTTCATAATAGGTTCGAAATATAATAATCGGTAATCGGTAAAAGAAATAATTCGTCCATATAAAATTAACGATCCTCATTTCAAAATCATATATGTTTTAGAATAACGGATTTAAAATTGAGAAATTATGTTACGATCTTTATGTTTCTTGAAGTGTTTGGCTGGCCTGGCTGGCTTTCTTCATCATTACTAGACTAACGCTGTGATGATGATGAGAGACTATAACTGGCAACGATGGTTATCAACTCTATAATGGCAGCTTTGGTATTCAGACTCCCTATACAGAGGACGAAATCTCGCACAATCGAGTTGATTGATTTGTGAGTTGCATCGCGGCGTACATTCGAGCGGTGGTAAACTTAGTTGTAAACAAAATTTTACGTCAAAAAGATGCAATCGCGTTGCACAATTTTGAAAATAAAAGATTTCATTTCATTACTTCCTGCCTAAGATAACAACGCATCTATTACTATTCCCCTGCCAATTCCAACATTATACTTCGATGTGCTTCAATGAAAGTAATCGATTGCAACCTATGGAGTACTTAATTTTGATTAATATTATGCATTTAATATTAATATTATGCAATTCGAACGATTTTTAGGTAAAATATTTAAAATATTTTTCGTAATTTGAATCATGTACATTTATTGAATGGACTCAATTTTTATATCTTTATATAAATAAAAAATTAATACATTCAACTGTATGGTATTTCGCCATCCTTGATTCTAAGGCAGAACGAACTTTGCCGGGTCGGCTAATAATTTATGAAATATCAGTGGTGTCTTTATTTTCAATTTCTTCCCACATTTCTCATACCTAAAATAGCATAAAGGAACACGCTCACTTAATGTAATTTAAGTAAAATAAGATGAATCATTTAAATATGTATACTTATTTTATGAGAGAAAACATATTTTAAAATATTGAAATCTCAAGTTTTTCTGGCTATTGGCTTTTGGATTACTAGTGTCAATTAAAATTGACTAAACTAATATTTCAAATGACGTATCCCGCTGTCAGACTGAATGTGAAGAACACGAAGGTCGTACGTATTAACAGACAATTAAGAATTAAGACAGGAATTTGTAGATTGTGATAATATTGTGTGGCCGTGAAATCTCGAGTAGAGTAGATTATAACTACTTGAGATAATAACACTGTCGCCTAGTATAACGGCAATAATATTATCTCAAGGAAATGGAATGCGAGAATTCAAATTAATAGATAGGTAACAAACTGCGCCTCTATACAAGTGGCAATTCGTTGGCCGGCGGCGTTTAGTAGAATAGAATGAGGAATGTATGGGATTTGACAGATATGACAGTCGTTATCGTATGTCATAAACGTTAAATCGTCACTGACTTGTAATACCTAGTACTCGCTGGACTGGTGATCGGTACCCATATATTGTGTCCATAAAATGGCACTGATAGTTGCGGCACGCAGTGGCGAGTGTACTTGGAACTAATCTAATGATGGATAACAATTGTTTTGATATCAATAATTTGATATAAATGATGGGTCTTACGTGTAGAATATACTGCTTCCGGGCTGTTTGGCCGTGGTCGATGTGAAACTTGCGTTCCAGACGTTTCGTCGATCACTGCGGTCGACATCTTCAGTGGCGCAGGGCCGGGCGACGACAACTTCGGAGACCTTGCCTCGCCGGCCGTGAAAGCCTGAAGACTTATATGATGGGTCTTACGTTTAAAATAACAATATGGCCATTTTAAAGCCCTTATACACACTGGCTAAGCGTTGCCATGTGATGGCGAACGCCAACGTGTGGACAGCCTATTTGTATTGTCTGGTCATCGCTCGGTGTCACTCGCCTAGTTAGCCGAGTGAAGCCAAGCGCCAAACTGTGTAGGGCTCATTTGTAGCAACTTGTCTTCGCTCGCCGTCACTATGTCGGTTATTGTGCCCAAATCAAAGACACTCGTCTGCGCTGCGCTCGGCCAATAGCGTCCACATGTTGGTCTATCCGCCATTACACGGTGGACATCTATCGGTATCAGATATGATGTTATGTGATGTTTGTCAGGATTATAATTTTATTTGAATTAGCTATTCAAAATTCTTTCCGCCCGCGTGGATCTCTTATCTCCGGTTCTACTCAACCGATTGCAATCAAACAAACCTAAAGGCACCCACACTCACTAACAGTCCGTCTGCAATTTCTGGTCCTATCCGGTCCTAAAGTCTAAAGTGAGTTTTAGCCTGCCAGCAGTGCCCTGCTGCCACTTTTACGATTACACACTAGCAGTTGGGAGTCGAGATTTTAAGTCTGACCAAGATCTTTCTAACAAAACAAACTGCATCGAAATCAGTTCAGTAGTTTTTGCGTCCATCGCAAACATACATTTCGCGTTCATTTGCGTAGCATCTATTTGCCGACGCTCGCCAACACTCGCGTTGGCCTACACTCGGCCAGCTTGTATAGGTGCTTTATTTGCGTAACACCTATTTGCCGACGCTCGCCAACACTCGCGTTGGCCTACACTCGGCCAGCGTGTATAGGCGCTGTAAGTGCGTAGCACCTATTTGCCGACCCTCGCCAACACTCGTGTTGTCTACAATCGGCCAGCGTGTATAGGCGCTTCATTTGCGTAGCACCTATGTGCCGACGCTCGCCAACACTCGCGTTGGCCTACACTCGGCCAGCGTGTATAGGCGCTTCATTTACGTAGCACCTATTTGCCGACGCTCGCAAACACTCACGTTAGCCTACACTCGGTCAGCGTGTATAGGCGCTTCATTTGCGTAGCGTCTTTTTGCAAACTAATTAGTTCTCAGTACACTCACGGTGGCGCTTCAAATCGACACAGAAATTAAGCTGTCATTTTCTATGGAATAGCCAGTCCAACTAGTTATAGAGGTCAGTAGTTAAATCCCATACATTTGTCATTCTATTCTACCCAACGAGTTGCCACTTGTCTAGTGGTTAGCTTGATTAAGAGAGAACTTTCACAGATGTCTACGCCTCGATATTTGAATTTCAGCTGTGATCATTTAATAGTATCAATGTATTATAGTAGTTTATGATACTGTTGCATAATAAGGGTTCTTATAACACGAGTGTGTTTTAAAAAAACGAGCCGTAGGCGAGTTTTTTTATAATATCACACGAGTGTTATAAGACCAAGTTATGTACAGTGTCATACACTACTTTATCTACTCTCATACTATAATACATAAACTAATTTATTTTACAAACAAAATTTAAATGTAAAATTATTGCGCCAAGGCGCAAACATCGATTGCGCATGCGTGTTTCTTTTTTTTTTCTTCGAATCTGCGGATTCTTTTTTAAAGTAGAGGTTCAGTCCAGATGGAGGTTGTATAGGTGTATCATTATGATTAAAAAGTTATTTAATGATATCGGTGTCCATACAAGACCTGTACCGTAATAAAACTTTTTTTTGGCCTGTGCGTAATGTTCGTCATAAGAGTTTTGATTTCAATTTTATAATCTGTGTATTAGATAAAGTATTTTATTATATTATAATGAATTCAAAACTTTTAAATTCTGAAATCTCTTAGACGTCACCGAGAAAGATATCCAGATGTATAGGTAGGCGAAATTATTTGTATAATGTTATTTTAACTTACCTGTTTGCAAGATTTGTGTACGGATTTTCCAAGTTAAGTGTACCAATTTCAATAGCTGCTTCGAGATTACGGGTGGACCTGAAAATAGGGACATTGATGTTGTAATTCAATCTAAAAGTACTTAGTATGCGATGTGTAACTTTTTGTGTGCGTCCCTACGGTCAGCAACTCCATCGGCCAGAAGAGGCCGCATAATGGCTTCTATCCACATAAATACCTATTTGTAATTAGCGGGGACCGACCCGGTGACCTTTGGCGTAGGTAGTAGTGGAACGCTTAACACCACATAAAAGTACACATAAGCTTTATTTTATACGTAACAGCTAGGTATAGCAGTCAAAATAGCGTAGCTGTCTACTATTCATTCTAAACTGTACATGTAGTTTACGTTGATTACGTGGTTATGAGTTATCCTGATTGTATAACCAGGAGGGTTTACACTCTAGTGTGTCTATAAGTAGTTAATATTTCGCACACTATCTGTAGTATTGTCTTACCTATTTATTAAATACAGGTATATAATAGTTTGTTATATGAGGGACTTACCAAAATATTTAATCGTCAGTAAGGAAACATATCGAAAACGTCGACCATAAAATATTTTTCACTTCTCATGCTCTTAAAATGTTACTTTACTCCCTGCATATCGGGACTAAAGTTCCTTATTAATCTCTAGGGACTAAAGTAATTTTTTTTTAATTTACTTTGATAACTCCTAAACAGCCAATCACGGTGTTTGTGAATGGGAGGATTATCACCTTTTTAGTGATTGTGTAGGTATATAACCTCAAAATGACATTTGAAAAAATCAAATATCCCATTTAATTTCGTGAACCACGAATAATGATATTAATTTAATTAATTATTTTGTAAGTATTAAGGATAATTCCATTTTATTATCCATTTCCAATTAGTTTTAAATTATTTTTCAAGTTTGAATCATATAAACCGTACGTCACTTAACAACAAAAAAAACCGCGGGACAAATTTCTTTGCAATTTGAATTTTGAATAATTATTCGTAATAAGCTTGCGTTGTAATCACCAATTACTTACACCAATTAATTGTGCAACTTAGAAACTTTTTTATTATAAATAAATAAAAATAAATAAATATTCCACAACATTTCACACAACGCTATCTAGATCCATGGAAAGCATAGTTTTACTACCTTGTATTATGGAATATATATATACGGATAAACATACTTAGATATTTTTTTTGTAAATACATACATATTATACATAGAAACACCCAGACCAATGCAAATACCCATATCCATGCATACAAATATTTACACTGAGCGGGGATCGAACCCGCGCCTCCTGCGTAGCGACCGCGTTCACTACCGCCACGCCACGGAGGCTTTACCCCGTTATCGATATAATGAAATTAATATATTTAGGTTGAAAAAGATATTTGCATATTTCTTAACTTTTTTTTAAATATTATAATTTTGTATAAAAAGTCGCTTTTTTTTCCTCGCATTCAAAGTGAAAAGTAGAGTGTTCAACGTGGGACTAAACAACCATAATGACACTCGAACTATTAGCCACCCTCGCTTCTAAAACATCTCGTGTCATTATGGCTTGTTTTAGTCCCTTGTTGAACAATCTACGATTATTATAGAAAATGTCCTATTATAGGAGGTGCTCACAACGGTATCTAGACGGTATCTAAAGTATGCATGGCTTAATAGTTTATTGAGATCTTACATTTTTTGGGCTAAGCATGCGATTGTCAGATGACGCAATTTCCTTTTTATATATTAAAGTTAAATCCAAGTCTCTGTGGGGTTGCAACCCTTCTCTCACGGCTGCCATCTTGGAAAAAGTGTTCAAATCGAATTTATTAAACGGTTTTATTGTATGAAATGAAACATTGATTGAATATTGAAACCGTTAAAGATAGAAGCTTATGTTATTGTTAAATCACACTTTTAATTTCTATAATCACAAATAATCACAGTTTGATACATTATAATCTCACACAGACAATTGCCCGCCATTTGACTCTATCCTTACATACTTCACAAGCTTAACATGTTATAAGTATCCGATTAGAAAAGCTTAACAACGAACTTAAGTTGGTATCTTTAGAGTGATGAACAGGCCTGTAAACGAAACAAGTACTTGTGGTAATTTAAGTAAAGATCCTGCACTATGTAAAAAAAAGACGTGTGGCACTCGGGGACTGCCGCGGTAAAGCTATTGCATAGCATTTTGTATCAACTTATGCAATTATAATTATATTTATATTTATTTATATATAATTATTTTATCATTCAAAATTAATACTGCATTTGTGATAATAATAAAATGTATGTATATAGAGTACTCAATCATTTTCTTTTACTATTTTTTCGTGACTTTCTTGATTAATAATAAATGCACTTTGTTCATTCATATTCAAAACACTTTATACACAAATTTTACAAGTACAGCTATTCACTGTTGTATATAAATACCTATACACCTATATACTTTCTCATAAACAGCTGCATAAGTATTCGTCCGATTTCGGAGCAGCTCGTCTCGATTCGTGCGAGCTTCGTAGAGTCGTTTTAATACGGCTAGTTGCACGCACACAAACACCGTGTCGAAGACTGCCGAAAAGAAACGAGCGTGAGGTTTTTTCGTTACGGAATTTCTGGATACGGTCCCCGCGCTCAAGGCCCTCGATAGAAGCTATGCAATAGCTTAAAGTCATGCTTTAAGAAAGATGATTTAAGACAAAAATGTGCGTCTCGTTTCTTCTCTACTAGCGCGAGCGCCTAGGAAGCGGTGGTAAACTTAGTTTCAAGCAGAATTTGACGTCGAAAAGATGTAATGGCGTTGCATAATTTGGAAAAATAATCAAACTGGATTACTTTATAAGGTCAATATAACCTTCAAATTGGAAAAATACAATTGAAAATTTGTTCTAGGAATTAGGTTTACTGTGCAAAGGACTTCTTAATGAGTCGTTCTTAAACCATTTTCCACAGTCGGGGCTTAAATTGCTAGTCACACTGACACCTAACTGGGTTTGACAAATGTGAGGACACACGCAACGTTACCTGACGCAAGTATTAAGTTCAGTTGGGGCTAACAATAAATTTATGTATCTAATCTAGACTGTTTTAAAACCATACCGATGGGATAGATTGTTTGACTCAATATTATGCTAATATAATATCGCTATATCTTTCCATTTCTGCTTATGCTGTAGATAGGTCAGGGACATATCTTCAAAACCGATATGGTAAGTGACAGGAAGAGGGTGACATAAAATTATGTCATGCCTTCGCGTTATATTAAGAACGCTTGAACGACCGTCTGTCTTGTTGAATTTTCGATGAAAACCACTTGCCAAAATCACTAAATCGGTGCATAAATTTAGCATCTGTTTGCGTCTTCGTGGTTAAGGAGTTAACTTAACGATCCCGAGGTCCCGTGTTTGAATTCTGACCATTACACTACCGACGTGAAACCAATAACACAAGTAGTTAATTTAACTAGAGAGGTTGGGGGAATATTAGTAATATCACCGAGATTCATTTTTTCTTTTTAAAATGTTAAGAATCGCTTTGTATACTAAATTTAAAATTCATATCAAACACCACCGAACGCACCCACACAAGTATTGTTACTGTAAGTTCCAAAACAGTGATATTGTTACAAGACAAGTGTTGTGTAGGTAGTGCTAATGATGGACGACTTTACTAAGGTAGGTATTCGTCGGGACCTAAATCGCAAGACAAACGAGGCTCTGTTTTGGAGGAGAATTGTTTGGTAATAATTCATGCTTGGTGAAATTGAGCTCGTCTACAAAAAAGACATCTAAGAAACGCGTAGGTACTGCGCGTTTAAAACCACATTTTGAGCACATTTCGGGTCCAAGATATATGTCATCAACGTACTGTATACAAAAAATGGAAATCTTTACTAACTAAATACATCAGCTACAATGATAACGACCGTGTGAAGCTTGTCGATAGGGTGCAGTATTAGCTTGTGAAACAAACAACTTGCATATTTCATTAGCAATCTATACCTACTCGTACGTCAGGAGGGCCAGACCGAGAGGGATGGCCCTGGGTCAGCCGGGGTGCGAGGGATATGTCGCATGACAATCTCACCTTCGGCCTAGCACTACGACCCAGAGACGGCGTGCGGTTTAGTCGGTTCGAGTCTGACATAACCTCCCCCTCCGGCTCCGGAGGGGTGGGTATCCGTGGGGATTTCCCGCAAGTAAAAAAACAAAAAAAATACTCGTACGACAATGCTATTAGACAGCATGCCGCCATGTCAAACTAAGTATTACCTTGTTAGTTAGTAATAATAGGTACTTATCGTCGTATTGAATTAAACATTTAGAACACTTTTCGCTTATATGTTGAATAATCAACATAGGGAAAAGAGTTCTTAAAAATATCGTTATTATCGTATTTTTAGTTTTGAATTCACGATATTTACATGTGTGTAACTTTACATTTTAATATGATATATATATTTAAATACAAGATTCAACCAATATCCACAAGTAGCAGGTAATGTATTTCACTCCCGTTTTACGAATATGTGTAGGAAAAGTATTCAAAATGATTCTAATGCCTTAATTTCTCCCCCTTCCTGTTGACCCATTGTTTTGATATATGGTCACACCTTTATTTCGGACGATTGAAATCAATAAAACAGTTAGATTGGCTCTTAACAAGTACCCTAGTTTTAAGATAATTTGAGACTTTGCAGTCAAAATCGTTATAACGTTGATTATACTTATATCTAACAGTACATATTACTTATAATAAATATTCAAAAGACTTAAGTGTATGCTAATGCTCACGTATATCGTAGTTTTGCAAGTGATACACAAAAACATTTAGTTTGCTATTTGACTAGTAAAAAGCTTATAGGCTTTTAAGTAAGTAAGTAAGTGTGTCCTACACACGCTTGCCAACTCACCGACGCGGCATATAACCCGAACCCACCAGGCGAGGCCGCGGTGGCGGCCAATATCCGCCAGCAACCCTGGGGTTATCCTTTCGAGGGCTTACCCGGGGTGCCCGGCAAAGGATACTTGGGAAGGACACCGTGTGGTTTTAGTCGGTCCGATTCCGACACGCCCACCCCATCGTCGGTACCGATGGGGTGAAGCCCGTGGGGGTTGCCACACGTTAAAAAATAAAAACAAAAATGGCTTTTAAGTAGAGGTAATTGGATTTTATGAAATAAATTACCAGTTGCCAGCACTGGGGACATAACTGACTTATGAAGTTATGACTATTGATATTATATACGTATTTCAATTAATTGTAATGAAGTTGTAGTATGCATGTCTAGTAATTGTTTATATGCCTCTAATTTGCATGCCGCAAGGCCAAATGTAGTGCCACATTTGTAAAAACCAACCCTAAACCTACATTTGCAAATAAATGAAATAAATGAAATAAATAAAAACTGGTGAGGGACAGTTAGAATAACGCTAAGAAGTTCATCATCATCGTTTTATTATCGGAACACTGTGCTATCGGTATTGATAATTTTTCTTTAACTTTTGAAAGAAAATACTTATTTAAAATTAGTAATCATGATCTTTAAGTAAATATCCCTCATTTTTATTTTAAGGTTAAGTCCCGGTCGCATCCTAACTCTTTTACTTCGCAGACTAAAGTCCCTTACCTCTAAAGAGTCTTATGAAAAGCCGGTACTTACATATAAGTGAAACACATTTTGCGATCATTGGAAACTTGAATTTGCAACATTTAACTAAAGTAATTTTGGCAGTAACAAACAGCTGATATCGGATAAAAACGAGCGCATACCCGGCAAATATGTTTTCTGTAGTCCGTCGCCATAGTCTTCGTGTTGACATGATGGAAACCAGAGATAGGCTCCGTTGTACAGAAGGTAGGGTACGTGACGTAAAGAAGTAATTGCGTACACCGACGTAAATGAAAACAAGTGGAAACGCGAAGACGTCACTACGCAACCACCACGCTCACGGCCGTGGCACCCACTAACTGCGACTAAGTTGAGCCACGTCAAATATTTTCCTTATTAGGTTGTCATGGGGATGTTTTGCCCCATGGATAGGGGAAGTTGAATTGAGGTTACAGTGTTATTGACCTATCAGTTCTGGCAGGCCTTTTACCTACCTACTTAAACTGAAATGTTTGTATTCTACTGTTTGTGTAAATATTACTGAAATACAATTTAGTCCTATTTTGATAGTATTTATAAAAACAGTAAAGTTTGAAATTTCAGTCTAAGGTGATAGTGAGATGAGAATTTATTACATTTCCGCCAGTACGACTTCTGTCTTCCTCATTGAAGACGAAGTACTTGAAATCAAAATTGTACTGAAGTGTACGCAACACGTCGATAATGTTAGTCCGTAATCAAGAAAGGCATATTTTTAACGCGGCGACCATCTAAATTATGAGTTTAAAAACATTAAAGCAGGTATCAAAAATAATAAAATAAAGTAAAATAAATGTTTATTGATTCAAAAATCAGGTACATAAATGAAGGTCTTAAAATTAAGGCTTACTTCGCTGGTTCCCAAACTAGGCAAGCTTGTATTTTCGGAGTCAGTGCTTAATCAGCCGTCTTATTATCATTAACTGCCTAGGTGGTTAACTGGATGTAATTAACGGCCTGAATGATATTCATGATATATTTAATAACCTGGCTGGCTAATACTAAGGCCAATCGTAAGATGGGACTTTTTATGACTATTGCAGTATCATCCGCGTAAGCAAAAATGTCGGTATGCGGTAGGGATATACTACAGAAATCATTGACATACAGTTGGAAGAGTGTCGGGCCTAGAATACTCCCTTGCGGGACGCCTTAGGAAATTTCATACTTGTCACTAAAGTGCTCAGCTATTTTAACTTTTTGCCTTCTGTTTGTAAGATAATCTTTGAACAGGTTACTTAATTTTTACAGTCTGACAAATCGTAGTCCCATAGTGTATTTTTATATGGAAGCCTTAGTTGCCATCCCACTTTTATCCCACTCTTAATATAAGTCACCAAGGCATTATTTATACTACTTCGCCTATATTAAAGTACTTGGCTCTGTTTAATATGTTTGCTATCCTAAAGTAGCAGAGCAGCGATTATTTAGTTTTTATAAATCCTTGTATTTCGAAGCTCAGCTAATATAATTATTACTAAAATATTTAATAGCTGACAAGCGATTTTATTACTAATAAAATAGTTGTTGCCCTTTAATTTGTTAGTCACCTCGAAAATTAATTGTTATCGAGAAATGCGACACAAATATAGTTCATTATTATAACGCATATGAAACTCTTTCCTGCCTCGAACAATGATTGCAGGAAAATTCGTCGTGAGGATAATCCACCGCGGGCATCAACAAGTTGTTATATATTTTAACTCCGATAGTATACCTATACGTCATAGAATCGCTGTTATAGTTGAAACAATTTAAAAGGTGCAATATAACAGATGGCCTAAATCATATGTAGAAGGTAATTTGGTACGATAGGAACGAAACAAAACTATTATATTTTTCACTTCTCATGCTTTTAAAATGTTACTTTAGTCTCTGTATGTCGGCACTAAAGTTCCTTATTAATCTCTAGGGACTCATCATATCAGCCATACGCAGTCCACTGCTGAACATAGGCCTCTCCCATAGACTTCCAGAATGACCGATCTAACGCAGCCCGCATCCAGCGCTTCCCGGCGACCTTGATGAGGTCGTCCTTCCACCTGCCCGTTGGGCGTCTTACACTACGTTTGCCCGTACGCGGTCGCCATTCCAGAACTCTTTTGCTCCATCGGCCATCTGTTCTGCGCGCTATGTGTCCCGCCCACTGCCACTTCAACGAGCTAATCCGCTGGGCTACGTCGGTTACTCTTGTTCTCCTACGGATATCATCATTTCTGACGCGATCACGTAGGGAAATACCGAGCATAGCCCTTTCCATAGCTCGTTGAGCGACTTTGAGTTTGTTTAAGAGACCCATAGTGAGGGACCACGTTTCAGATCCGTAAGTCATCACTGGTAACACACATTGGTTAAAGACCTTCGTCTTCAGGCACTGAGGTATGTCGGACGAGAAGACATCTCGTAGCTTCCCGAACGCTGCCCAGCCGAGTCGGATTCGTCGATTTACCTCGTCTTCGAAGCTGGAATTGCCTACCTGGATCAGTTGACCCAAGTAGACGTACTCGTCAACAGCTTCTAAGACTGAGTCCCCAACATGAACCGGTAGAGGCGCAACATGGACATTTGACATAACCTTTGTCTTGTCCATGTTCATCTTAAGGCCCACCTGTTGGGATACTCTGTTGAGGTCTTCGAGCATGGTGTTCAAGTCTTCCAGCGATTCTGCCATAATGACAATATCGTCGGCAAACCGAAGGTGAGTGATATACTCGCCGTTTATGTTGATCAACTCTAGGGACTAAAGTATATTTTTACAAGCTTTTATTTAACTTGCAATGTATGTTTGTTCGGGTGGAATCTTATAACTCCATTTTAAGGCACTTGCCCTCAACCGATTGAGCTGAAATTTGGTATGCACGTTCAGTTCGGATGACAATGCAAGATTATAAAAGATTGTTTTTAAAAAGGTTTTTTTTTTTTCATTAGAAATAACTTATTTTAATTTACTTTGAAAACTCCTAAACAGCCAATCACAGTGTTTGTGAATGGGAGGATTATCACTTTTTTAGTTTAAAAAAAAAAAAAATGGCATTTGAAAAATCTAAAAAACCCACTAGTTTCGTGAAACACGATTAATGATATTAATTGCATTAATTATTATGTAAGTATTAAGGATTCATTCATTTTATTATGAATTTCCAATTAGTTTTCAATTATTTTTCAAGTTTGAATCTGTTGGCTAAATATGCAAGCATTTAAAGTGTACGTCACTTAACAAAAAAAACCGCGGGACAAATTTCTTTGCAATTTGAATTTTGAATAGATTATTCGTATTAAGCTTGCGTTGTAATCACCAATTACCCACACCAATTAATTGTGCAACTTAGAAACTTTGTTATTATAAATATTATAATTTTGTATAGAACGTCGTTTTTTTTCCTCGCATTCAAAGTGAAAAGTAGAGTGTTTAACGTGGGACTAAACAACCATATTGACACTCAAACTATTAGCTGGCTAATAGTGTGTGTAAAAGTGTTTTTTTTGTAGAATGATTTATTACAGTCTGAGCTCCAATGAGCTGAATCATAATTGAGGGGTAACTAACAATAATTAAATAATTATCTACTTGGAACTACCAATTTAATAAAACGGGTGGTACGTTATAATGGCCCGATTTGACATGGTATACATTTTGTATTTATCCAAGTACAACATTCCACTTTCCCAAGTAATGGAGAAAAATAATTAGTACCCAGCACTTCGGGGGTACAAATAGAAATGAAAACTTTTGCAATGAAATATGAAATGTATTGGATATGATAGCTTATATGTAAATAATAACTATACAACTTTGTATATAATTTATTTTGAAAGTTGTGGTTTTTTAATCTCTGATTTACACGAAGCAAAATGCGAGCGAATCAGTTGATGACAGTTCATGTGACGTCACTTATAATTTCGCGCCTTTCGAGTAAAAGTAAATGATCCCGTCTCCACTGTCTGTGTTTATTATAATTTTCTTGCTTACTTTTTTATTAATCAATCAATTAGCGCACTGCAGTCCACTGCTGGACATAGGCCTCTCCCAATGTGCGCCATTTCGTACGATCCTTCGCCTTCCGCATCCAATCCGTCACTGCCACCTTTTTCAGGTCATCGGTCCATCTGGCCAGGGGGCAACCTACCCTTCGTTTGTCTTCTCGCGGTCTCCACTCTAGGACTCGTCTGCTCCGACAGCCATCGGTCCTTCGAGAGACGTGACCAGCCCATTGCCACTTCAGCTTGCTTATTCTGCGAGCTATGTCGGTAACTTTGGTTCTTTGTCGGATCACCTCGTTTCGAATTCTATCCTTCAGAGAAACTCCAAGCATAGCTTGATCCATAGCCCGCTGCGCGACTTTTAGTTTATGGACTAGCCCTACCGTCAGTGTCCATGTTTCGGCACCGTAAGTCATAACAAGTAGGAAATACTGGTCAAAGACCTTTGTTTTATTCTTGAGTTCTTTCTAGAAGTAGTTTTTACCGAGCTGGATAACCTGGCCCAGGTATACATATTTTTGGACAACTTCGAGCGTCGCCCCTTCGATGGCAATCGGTCTCGGTGCAACATGTTCTATCCAAGTTAACACCGAGACCGACGCGTCGAGAAGCTCTATCTAGGCTGTGCAGCATCTCGCCCAGTTGCTCCAGCGACTCCGCAACCACGGCGAATCGAAGGTGTGACATGTACTCACCGTTTATGTTGATACCCCGCCCAGTCTAATCCAGAGTCTTGAAGACGTCCTCCAATGCATTGGTGAATAGTTTGGGGGATATAACATCCCCTTACCTTTATCAATAAATAATAATAACTTATATTCTTATTGAGAAACGTGGCGGAAGTGGAAAACTTAGCAAGGATAATATAAAAACCGAAAGTGCAAATGTATCTTAATGTTGGTTCAGTAATGATAGCTAATTTCTTTGCATCCAAAACCTATCAACCTATATACTTTTGCTCTGCTGAGTTTCGGAATGAAATACCTTCTTGTAAGTATTTTTATCCAAAGTAATGCAGCGTTATATATTAACAAAAACGATAGCTAGACTATAAAAAGACTTGAAATAGTACGGTAAAATAATAACCGACGTAACTGATTTCACTCTTTTACTATTCTTAATTTAATAAGTTCAGCTAAATAATTTATTTTAACTACAGGAAAATACCCAATTGTCACAATGGATGAATTGTCGCTATCTGTCACAAGAGGTGTAAGTAACAGTGTCACAAGTTCAATTTTTTTCCACTCCAAAATATTTTCTACGAAAAATACACAACGTGCCTAACCAAGTTTCCACTTCACAAACTGGAATACACATTAGCACCGACTCTAAATACATTACGCAGGTTTTTAGGTATTCATGAAGAAAGTTTTTAAAGGTTTTAGTGATCATTTATTTTACAGTTATTTTCTGATCTGGCTTGATGACTTTATTGTTCTGTCTGTGAAAAGATTCTTCACAATTGAAACCTGTACGAAACCTATTAATACCATTAGAATGATTAAAATTTTAGACCAGGTTGATACTCTATTACGCATTTCTTCCATTATGTGCTTGTCCTTGGCTTCTCGTTCTGATTGAAGATACTGCAATTCTTGTGCGGCATCTATGTTGTTTTGAATGCGGGCAATTGATTCACATATATCATGAAGTCGCATTATATAAGCATCTTCTCCCTCACCAAGCTTCACCTCGTCAGTATCGTCATCATGATCATTTTTCTTTTGTTCCACAGGTTTTATTCGTATTTCAAAAGAAACTGTTTTTTCGTTGTGGCTAGTGAGGCTATTATCAAAACAGAAACGGTAGACTCCCTCATGTGTCGCAGTGTACGTGTGCTCATTCTCTGATCTCATGTAGTCAGATACAATAAATTCACCTTCAGGGTCAGCGAGGTGGAAATTGATATACAAATCACCAAGCGTCGAATCTATCACGTTATACTCAACAAATATAACTTCATGGTACGACACGTTATGGTAAAAACAACCTGCCTGTCCGGGTTCAATCCTATGTGTCAAATTTGTGTGGTAGGCAAAAATTACGTTAAACATACAGGAAATAAATAAATAACTCATTTTAATTATAACAAACATATGTCAATTCAGGAATTCCATAGATAATGCAAAAAAACGTGTATAGTAAATCGGTATTTATAGTAGATGCAAGAACGCTATGTTTACATAAACAACGACAGAACACGATCCAAATAAGAATCTTGCAAAACAAATATTTAAACCAAAAGCGGAATTAATCGGAGCTGGTAGTGACTCAGTTAAGTATTCCAGTGGTAGACGTTTTAAAATATAGTGAAATTATTTAATCACGTGGGTTATAAAACGATGCTTGTGAGTGTTAATCGACAATTAAATGCCTGAACAGGCAGAGCGCGTGAGTGCTCTAGCTCTATTATATTATGCATTGTATGCATACAGAAGAATTAATTCAGAGCTGAGTGGTCTGAATCGCATCAATTGACGATTAAGATGCATAAGTACTCGTACGTCTAAGCCTCCACCGTTATGTATAGTCAAGTCGGCCAAGTGTGTTCATTTAGCCCTGACGGAGCATTTTTCACATTATGTCTTCCACACGGGAATCAAAATAAGGGATCAATTTATGAAATTCATGTCTTCTAAGCAAGTGCAGTTCATGGATAAGTTAATGGCAAAAGTTAAACGTACCTACTCAATTTTTGGACTATCAAAACATAAAATAATAAGACAATAAATCGATTCGATAACAGTGCCAGAAACAATATGAATATTGAACGTAAATTGATTGCAAAATCACGTGATAACATAAATATCACTGAACAGGCCCCCGATATTTCTTTTTTTATGAAATGACAAAACCACTATCATGTCTCTGACATTGCATAAAATGTCATTAAATTTTAGACATTATGCCTGACTTTTAAAGTCCTAAATGAAAAAAGAAAAAGTTTATAACATTTTTCATTCATTCGACATGATTGTCATTTAATTTAAGACTTTAACAGTATGTTTGTAAAGTCTAAAGTTAAATTGCATTGGTTACAGTGTCTGTGGAACCGCTATAGTTTTGCCATGAAAAAATAATAGCAGAATCAGGGCCCAGGTTGACAGTTACTTCCTCTACAGTTTTCCTTTAGAACCAATCGGCTGCTACGAACAGTATCGAAACTGAAAAAAATCGAATCTTTTTAAAATTAATCGATAGTGTATAAACTGGTAGATTCGACATGCCCTATGATTTGAAAACTATCGAATCTGTCACTTTCATTTAAATTTCAGTTAATATGGACACTGAAGGTCCTCGAATCTGTCACTATCAAAATCAAGTACTTTTAACACACTTGCTCATAAACTGGCTCTAATTTCACCGCAATTAGGCACATTATTATACCTATAATCAAACTGTGGCTTTTTGATTGTTATAATTTACAAGTAAGTTACATATATATTCTTTTTTAAATAGTAGATTGTTCAACAAGGGACTAAAACAAGCCATAATGACACGAGATGTTTAGCCACCCTCGCTTCGCTCGGGTGGCTAATAGTTCGAGTGTCATTATGGTTGTTTAGTCCCACGTTAAACACTCTACTTTTCACTTTGAATGCGAGGAAAAAAGGCGACTTTTTATACAAAATTATAATACTTAAAAAAAAATAATTAAAAAATATGCAAATATCTATTTCATCCTGAATATATTAATTTCATCATATCGATAACGGGGTAAAGCCTCCGTGGCGTGGTGGTAGTGAACGCGGTCGCTACGCAGGAGGCGCGGGTTCGATCCCCGCTCAGTGCAAATATTTGTATGCATGGATATGGGTATTTGCATTGGTCTGGGTGTTTCTATGTATAATATGTATGCATTTACAAAAAAAAATATCTAAGTATGTTTATCCGTATTCTAGATTCCATAATACAAGGTAGTAAAGCTATGCTTACCATGGATCTAGATAGCGTTGTGTGAAATGTTGTGGAATATTTATTTATAATAACAAAGTTTCTGAGTTGCACAATTAATCGGTGTAAGTAATTGGTGATTACAACGCAAGCTTATTACGAATAATCTATTCAAAATTCAAATTGCAAAGAAATTTGTCCCGCGGTTAGTGACGTACGGTTTATATGCTTGCATATATAATATTTAGCCAACAGATTCAAACTTGAAAAATAATTTAAAACTAATTGGAAATGGATAATAAAATGGACTTATCCTTAATACTTACATAATAATTAATTAAATTAATATCATTATTCGTGGTTCACGAAATTAAATGGGATATTTGATTTTTCAAATGTCATTTTGAGGTTATTTCTATATCTACACAATCACTAAAAAGGTGATAATCCTCCCATTCACAAACACCGTGATTGGCTGTTTAGGAGTTATCAAAGTAAATTAAAAAATATTACTTTAGTCCCTAGAGATTAATAAGGAACTTTAGTCCCGATATGCAGGGAGTAAAGTAACATTTTAAGAGCATGAGAAGTGAAAATATTATTGGGTCAGTTGCTTTTTTCTTAAAATAAGTTTCCATACAAAAAAGGTCGTGTTTAATAGTACAAGTATAGTACAAATATAGTATAAATATACTTATTACTTGCTCATTTCATGCAACTTCGTATTTAAATAGATAATTTTAACTTGTACGTATTTAATAAACGAGTTTAAATAACGAAGTTTCATACAATGAATCTTATTAACTTTGGTTTTCTCTGTAAAAACTTAAATTTTCCCATTTAATCCGCGACAAAATAAAAAAAGAAACCTCTTTTAGTCTGTGGCTGAGCAAATTTATTTTTCGTGCTATTGCGAAAAAAATTCACATCACGTTTTCAGTTTTGAAATTATTGTTATTTATTAAATAAAATGTCTACCAGTACTAGTTATGAAGAAAATGATTTATGTTGTACAACGTCTGATATATGATTCGATTGATGGGACTTCACATAAGCTTAACGTTATGGAAAGATTACTCCCTGATAAGCAAGGGTAAATATTTATTTAAGTATTATTTTATTCACAAGAATGTTGAAAAACATCGTATGATACTCTCTTAAGACCCTCATCTAACGGCTAGGGTCTCAATGGCACCTCAGCGGTACTAACAACTTTACACACTTGTACCATAATGAACTATTATTTTATGTGTAGTCCATAATAACTTTTACACAGCATCATTAGAATTTACCATTACAGGTTAAAATATAAAGTTAAACTGCTTTCCTGCAAAGTACCTACGTGTTTTGCTATTTCGATGCTGTTTGCAGCTGCAGACGATACTTATTATTAATCCGAAAAGATTATTTAAGTTATAATTTTATAAATATTTAGTGATACTTCTGATGTTTCATCTTCATCTATAGTATTTTTTAATTGTGGTAATCACTATTGTGCATTCTACAGGTGTTTGTACTGTAAGGCATTTTAACACTTATTGAATCTTAGTCCCTCAGTGAGGACTTTATTAGTGTTCAGTAGTAGACATAAAGCCCACCTGGGGCATTATTCTGAGTGACTTCGAGTTTCAAACGCAGTGGTAACGTAACAAGACGTTAGATTACAACTGGATAACATAGAACAGGCCCTCGATTCTGCAAATTTTATGACATAACAAACACCACTGTCATATTATAAAGAGAACGGGAATTAATGCGATCATGGTATAGGTACTTACATACCTTTGATTGCCTGACGTTTCGACCAGGTTACATCGGCCGTGGTCACAGGCTGACTGGCACAGCGGTGCACGCCTGATGTCTTCGAATTCGTGAGGTAGTAGGTTCATCATCTACTCGCATATTTTCAATTTTTTCTTTTCGCCATGTACCGTCACATACCACACTCATAGTGTCCCTATTATGTGAGTAAACTGTTCAATGTCTATCCGACTGCGCAGAAAAGCGAGGTTGCATGTTTTTTATCACTGGATTCCATGTTGCAGATAATTTAAGCCCATCTTCCCGATTGAAATTTTTGTGTTGAATGACAACGACCAATCTTTCTCCATCTGATACGTGAACCTTATCTTGGGATGAACTGAATTGAGGTGAAGTAACGGACAAAGTCGGCTCCGTGTTAAAAACGTACTCCATCCCGACAGTCTACACCCCAGGCATAAGGGTAAATAACATAGTGGGCACACCGAAGTTTGTCTTACCATTGCAGTGTCTAGGTGTCTATAAGATAGATTGCAGCAGTGGTAGTTCTTACATAGGTCAAACGAAGCGGACTATTGCTGAACGAGTCAAAGAACATATCGCAGCTGTAAAGAATCGCCAGACGAGCCAATCGGCGATTGCAGAGCACCTGCTAGAAGCAGGCACCAATTACTGGATAGAATTCCACCATACGCAATTCCTCTCCAAGGAACGTCACTTTTATTCAAGAGCTGTTCGTGAAGCGATTGAAATCAAGAAACACAAAAATTTCAATCGGGAAGATAGGTTTAAATTATTTGCAACATGGAATCCAGTGATAAAAAACATGCAACCTCGCTTTTCTGCGCAGTCGGATAGATACCGAACAGTTTGCTTACAGAATAGGGACACTGTGAGTTTGGTATGTGACGGTACATGGCGAAAAGAAAATATTGAAAATGTGCGGGTAGATGATGAACCTACTACCTCACGGATTCGAAGACGGCGGGCGTGCACCGCTGACCCAGTCAGCCTGTGACCACGGCCAGTGTAACCTGGTCGAAACGTCAAGCAATCAAAGGTATGTAAGTACCTATACCATGATCGCATTTATTAATTCCTGTTCTCTTACTTACTTATCATGGAATGCGAGCGTTTAAAAGTTAGTTTAAATACCAGCGTCGTACCGCTGATATTGCACAAAATGTCATTGAATTTTATGCTTTACGTATGAATTTTTAAGGTCCAAAATTAAGAGAGAAAGAGTTTATAACATTTTGCATTCACTCTACTAGATTGTTATTTAATTATAGACTTTAAAAGTGTCAAAGTAAAGGCTAAAGTTTGCGTAAGCTAGCTTAAATGAGATATGCTGGTAAAATAGGATTGCAACTAGGATAATGATGATAAAAATATGCAATTTTGATTAGGAGTATTTTATTACTTACAAGAAATGGTTTCTTATGAAGGGTAAGAACATTTAAAACTAAAAAACACATACATAGGTGCTATTTTATTGGTTAAATTTACATGTAGACACATATAACATAACAGATCATGTATTGGTAAACTAAAACTAAAAACACAATATTTTAGATAATACTTAGGGAATGTCATTCCCACTATAGACATTCATTCCAACCAATCCAGTTGATTCTAAGCAATTAAACCATTTTAAATGGAATAATATATAATATTTTATAACTAGTCCTTGGCACAGTAAGTATTTGGTAGTAAATCATTGCTTAGGCTAACGAAATATAAAACAAGATTGTAAAATACCGTCTTATTTCTATATCTAAATGTCTCAGTACCTGTTACTCAGATAGAACAATTATTATATAGTAATAAAGTACCAGAATTACTAAAGATTAGGTACTTTGGTAATTTTGTTTGGTTTTTTTTGTACCTTATGCTATTATTATTAGGTACTTTCATTCTTATATCATTACAAAATTGAAGATTGAAATTGTGATGCAATATTATGCATACTATTAAATTAGCCTCCGTAGTAGGCAATAAGTTTTATCAATGAAATTATTTTTGTGAACATACTAGATGATATTTACAAAATTTACGTATTTACACACTATATCTTACCGCTAGGTTTACGAGCTATTTCATAATAAAAATACCTTTTATTACACTTACTACATATAGGTATGTTTAAGAATTTTAAGATACACTAGTCTAAAAATAATTTGGTATCCCTATAGTTTAGCTTCTGTATGATCAAATCAATTAACTAGAAATGCATTATGTTAGCTGGGATAGAGAATTTAGTATTCTACAAGAAGGTTGCTGGTCCCAAGTGTTTCAAGCCACGTTCTGACCTTTGCTCATTCGGTAGTACTGCCCGCGTTGGCTTATCAACTCAGTGTGCGTACCCTTTTCCGAGATTTTACCTGAAACGACAAATGTTTGGACTTAAATACTTCGGTCTCCAGTGTTCTTCTGCTTTTGTCTTATGGTGACCTCTGTAAATATTGCATGTTAGTTGGTAAATGTATTTCACAGTAATACATTTTCACTAGGAAAAAATAATTCTATCTCTCGTACTTAATAATAAAAATAGGGTTACTGATGGATTTCAAGAAATATGATATCTTGAAATCCATCAGTCCTTGCAATATCCATTACATATACGTAAATCAATGAGGACACTTACTGAATAAAAACTAGGCGAGTTCTTTGAAAATCCGTCATTGTTGTTAATTCATTCACATGGAATTTAAGGACTAATACATTAGATTTTAAAACGAAAATTTACCTTTATCTACTACACAAATGAGGTCAGCATCTTTGATAGTTGATAGACGATGAGCGATTGTGATACAAGTGCGGCCTTTAGCTGCTTTTTCCAAAGCTTCTGACACGGCCTGTAAATATGTATTGTCACATTTTTTTAAATAACATTAAAAGCTTGCTAGAATTGTAGCAAATTAACCTGTGATATCCGCTTAGACACTTTTACATGTATTGAATCTTGAGGAGCCATATTCTTATAAGACTCAACTATTGACGAGAAGCTAAATAACTATCAATTGAATACCACAAGACAAAGTGTGGTATGAACAATCAGCGTCAAAAATATCTTGACTACAAGTCTCAAAATTGATGTTAAAACTTAGGTATTAAGAACAAATCAAACTGTTTTATTGATTTAAATTGTATTATTGTCGAAACTAAAGGTGTGTACCAAATATCAGAAGCTGTCAAAAGGAAGGGAGAAAAACCAAGGAATTACTTACGATCATTTTGAGCACTTTGTTCATCAAGATTGATCTGATGCTGACTGTAGGTACTTCTCTGATCATAATTGTTAGACCGTAATAAAGTAAATTCCATATCAAAATTATGTATTATCACGAGAGTTCATTATTTGTTGACCAGTATGCATAAAACAATTGTTCGTACCCTCTCGCTGTTTGCGTCCAACGCCGAAGTGGCCTCGTCCAGGAGCAACAGACGGGGCGACCTGATGAGCGCGCGGGCGATGCACACTCGTTGCTTCTGTCCACCAGACAGCTGAGCACCGCTGGCACCTAAATTTGTATTGTAACCCTGAAATGTTTTTTTAAAAAGTAATATGCATTACGTTTCTAATATAACAAAAATATGGTTCTCTATTTTTATTCCTAAAATTTTATGTCATAATTTAACATTGCATAATGTTACTTGTCATAACATTATTTACGCATAATACTCATTTGACATAACTTTTTAAGCATATTTTTTTTCTCCTATTATTATAAACATAATATCCCAAAGCATAAGTTTACTTAAGCATAACGACGCATAACCATAATTATTCCGAAAAAATCACTACAAAATTTTTATTCACAATATTACACTTAAAACTTGTAGGCACATCAAAGTTCATTTAACCTAATGTTCTTTTGGCTTTTACTTCTGCGTGGTTTATAAAAAAATTGGGGTGCCCTTAAGTCCAGATTGCATCCAGATCCTTGCCAGCTTGCTAGCACCATGTTAGCAGGCGTTTATCATTATCCCAAATAACTATTAGACAAATAAACAATATGCTTTACAACTTTATGCATATCAATGTTATGCATAAAAACATTAGGATATACAATATGTATGCTTAATAACACAGTATGCTAAAAACCAATTATGGCACACTATTATTATGATAAAGAAAATTATGCCTAATTGGTTATGGCAATTTAAATTAGGACAAAAACTATCATGACAAATGATGGAATCCCCAAAAATATAACCCCTATTTTAACCTCATAAGGGATATGTAAGGAAACACTATTGGTACACCTCCACACCATCTATAGAGCATCCATTTTAAATTTCAACGCTCGTACCACAAAATGATAAATAAATAAATATTTTACAACATTCTACACAACGCTATCTAGATCCATGGTAAGCATAGCTTAACTAGCTTGTGTTATGGAATCAAGAATGCGGATAAACATACTTAAATACTTTTATTTTGTAAATACATACATATTATACATAGGAAACACCCAGACTAATGCAAATA
This sequence comes from Eilema caniola, assembly GCA_949126895.1. Classification (NCBI taxonomy): domain Eukaryota; kingdom Metazoa; phylum Arthropoda; class Insecta; order Lepidoptera; family Erebidae; genus Eilema; species Eilema caniola. Next base: position 42,878,728 of record OX421460.1, on the reverse strand, counting down.
TACACATTAATGCATACAAATAATTGCACTAAGCGGGAATCAAACCCGCGCCTCCTGCGTAAAGATAGGACCTATCATACAAAATTCCAACCCCCGTTTTACGCCCTCAGGGGTGGAGTTTCGTAAAATTCATTCTTAGCATCCGCTAAGAATGCATTAAAATCTGCACCCGATAAGGAAGCTCTTCTATGTTTGTAGGTGTTATAGTTTCTGAGATTTCGTAATCAGTGAGTGGTTTTTCGCTTATATACCTATTTAGAAGATTAGAATAATAGCATGCCGACTTACTTCAGGCAAGGAGACAATAAAGCTGTGGATATTTGCCGCTTTGGCAGCAGCAGTGATCTCCACCATTGTAACTTTTCTGTTGTTATCACCGTAGGCGATGTTTTCTGCCAAGGTTCGGTCGAAAAGTACCGGTTCCTGTTGAACCACACCGAGTTGTCTTCGAAGCCGTGGCAGGACTAGTGAACTTCTAATGTCACGGCCATCCAATTCCTATGTTATATAAAACACGTAATGTAACATAGTAGATTATGGTACAAGTGTGTAAAGTTGGTGATTACCGCTGAGGTGCTATTGAGACCCGAGCCGTTAGGTCAGGGTCTTAAGAGAGCCGAGGGCGGTAATCAACTATAAGTACTCGTTTTTCGATACACATTGTGAATAAAATATACTCTACTCTCATACTGAAATGTAAACATTAAAAAAAGGAAAACTAAGGTATGGCCGTCTTTATTTTTTGTTTCTTTTATTGCTTTCGGAACTTTTATTGCTATAACCATACTGCCTTGTGACTAGAGAACCACGGTCTTTACGCACAGAAACTTTTTTCTACATAGTCTGTGGACGCGCATCGGCAATCAGCAATTCTATATAATATCTGTCATTTTACTTACGCAAATTATATTAATTAATTCATGAGATAAGATAAATTAACATATGAAACTGTAAATAATTTGGTCTTAAATACTCGTGTGAATCTATAAAAAATGGTATAAAATATCGTCTACGGCGCGTCTTTTTAACTCACGTTCGTATTTTGAGAACCCTTTTCCTAAACTGTTTAGAGAAATAATGAGTAAATGTGCAGTTAGTAAAATTATAATTCACTGTTTTTGATGTCACAGTTTCGTTTATTAAACACGTACAAGTTGAAATTATCTACAAAGTTGCATGAAATGAGCAAGCAATTTATATGTACTATTAAACACGATTTTCTTTGTATAGAAACTTTTTTAAGAATAAAGTAACTCAACAATAAAATTTATTAAAAAAATCTGTAACTCACTTATGAATTATAGCCATGAGAAACTCACTGTTTGATAACAGGTTTCATGTCATAAGCGAGTAAACAGAAGTAATAATTTTGAAAAATCATTCAATTTTATATTTCGACGTTTACAAAATACTCGCAGGCGTAAATATCTCATAACTTTCATCCTCAAACAATTCAGAAATCATCTTATGATATAAAATGTTTTAACAAGTTGATAAGAAAGATGAGAATACGTACAATATTTCCGGTATCAGGATCGTAAAATCTCTGCATTAGCTGGAGTACTGTAGATTTTCCACAACCTGAAGAACCAACCAAGGCAACGGTCTTCCCAGCGTCTACCTTCAAGTCCATACCCCTGAGAACTCTTTGATGTGGCCGGGTGGGATAGCAGAATTCAACATCCTTAATTGCGAAGTTGCCAGTAGCGGTCTGAATAGTAATAAAAAACTCACCTTATTACCTCTATCCACTTTGATTATCTATGTATGATTTTAGCATTATACTTATCTAGCAAAATTCTACATTTTAATAACCCGTATATTATTATACTCATACCTTTTTGCCTCTAGCTTAGATGACAGTCAATATATTACTCTAATTGACATCTGATACCCAAAAAACATGTATCAACCTTTGATAATGCCGTAAGGCGAAACCGGTCAGGGAATCAATAAATAATGTGGAACAGTACAAGTGATTTCATTGAAGAAGTGTAGCAAGTTCCACCAAGTGCCATCAATCAACAGTATAAGCAGTTCTAGCTTAGATAGAGGCATTTGTCTGCCATTAGGAATAGGAATACCTACACATGTACTTAGATGAATTTGCACATTCAATTTGGACATCGGCTTTCCAAAAGCCCATTGCAAAAGTCCGTTCCAAAGTCGTGTATTTTAATCGCCAATAATACTTATTTATGGTTCTAGCACCTACTAGGCCCATTTACAGACTCTTATCTGTTACCTATAATAACGTAACGATAACCCCAGTAACTCTGCCTAAACCGTACGCAAATATAAGCACACTAGCAATTTCTCGGAGTTCCTTGGACGGACTGAATGCGGAAGGCTGAGGATCGTACGAAATGGCGCACATTGGGAGATGCCTATGTCCAGCTGTGGATTACAGTAGGCTAATTGTTTGATGGATACTGCCACGCGACCAACAAATGGAGTTTCTCTATTTCCCTATCTAAATAAAACATTCCTAATAATTTCAGGTTTAACGATCTGAATAACAGAATTTAAAGTAAACAAAAATCTTACCCAATCCTTTTTATCCCTGACGCCATCTTCAGTTCTTACTTTAGGCGTCCGTTTAATGATTGAGACAATCCTCGATGCGGCTGTTTTAGCACTGTTGAAACCAGGAGCATATAGTAACGACTGCCCTAACATGTAAGCTCCGTACATGAGAGCCTCATTTACGCTAAAACAAAACAGATAATAATAACTACGCTATCTAGACCCAAGGTAAGCATAGCTTAACTAACTTTTCTTATGGAATATAGAATGAAAAATAATTAGATACTTTTTCGTAAATACACACATATTATACCGATGATCGATGCAAATATACATATTCTTGTATACATATATTTCACCTGAGCGGGAGTCGAACCCGCGCTCTCTGCGTAGCAGTTGAACTTACTACTGCTATGCCTCAGAGACCGTCATAATGTTTCGTATCTTGGTAAGTAATTACTTTTTGTGCTACCAAACATGAAAAATCGATGCTAAGCTAGCTGTGTTCTATAGCAAATCATTTTCGGATGAGTGATGAAGACTATGTTGCAATTTTGTTTTTGATAAAATATTGGTTCCTTGCACTGCCACTGGGCCCACATTTGGAATTTACTTTGTGTACTTACATAAGCACTACACTGTATTCAATTTCTCCATAAGCCACCAACACAGCACCATACACCGTTGCGCTAAGGTAGGCCATAAATGGCACGTAGACTCCTAAACCTAACACTAGTCCTCGCCAACGTGTTTTTTTTATTACAGCTCTGCAGGCTCCTGACAGCGATTCTTCAAATTTCTTTAGGAATATCGTTTCTACACCTAAAAAAAGAAATATTTGAGTTGTAAAGACAAAATAGAAAACAGTGAAGAATTTTCGATCAACTCATTGCTCGATCGAAGTCAAGAACTAACAATCTACACAATCGAAGTACTCGTACAGAATGTGTAAATACAGCTTGTTATATTACTTTAAAACATAAATGCAGAACTAACAGGCGTGATTTATGTATGCAGAACTAAAGACCCGATATTTAGATGGTGATTTCACTCGTAACTTAACCCTTTTCTTGTACTCTTCATCGAGTACTTGAACCCCATGTACCCATCAAAAAACGGGAAGTCATGGGAACGGACGAAGTAGTTCTGGAAGACATTTAATATCTGACGGTGGAACAGATGATGAAGCGCCGAGATTGTCGGACACTCCCATTCTCCATTGGAAAAAAGGGAAAATAGGTAAAATGGCCCACACCGAAGGGCGGATTACCCGTCCAGCCGCGGTGTCCCCTGCTGGCAGTAAGTGTGTAAGTAACCCTTTTCTTAACCAAAAGGTGTATTGCCCTACGTAGAAACAGAAAGTATAAATATAAATAATCTACTACTTTTTTTTCTGCGCTATCGTTAATAGGCAATATAAAAGAGCTATTAAGAAATATACCTAAGCTTTGCACAGTTCTTATGCTAACAACAGCTTCAGTTGCAATAGCTGTTGCCGACTCCATAGCAGCGCGTTCGTCAGCTTGAGATTTCTGAGAGACTACTCCTTCTAGCCAAATACTGCCCACCATCTACAATTATACAATTGTTATCAATTATTATACTATGCAGATCCTTTAGCATCAAAATAACATCTCTAAGGCTATACTAACCAGAGGTACGAACACAGCTCCGACTAAAGTAAGTTTCCAGTAGTAGCACATTGCCATAATGAAGCCGACTACCATTGAACTCATACCCTGCAGTATCAGCCCTATTCTTAAACCTGTTGCTCCTTGCACTTCGGCTGTGTCTCCACTTAACCTAGCGCACATAGCTCCAACTGTATTACTTTCTTTATCAAAGTAGCCGATTTCCTGAAAACAAAACATTTTTTTGAAGTGAAAACTTCTTTAGCGGCGTTGGATGGGTGTAAAGGGTGATGACTCGTGGTCCCACCAATTTTGTCCCACCGTGCTCGTGGACCTACTATCATAAAACTAATGACTCGTGGTCCCACTATTTAGTGGGACCACGAGTCATACGTGTATTGCTTGACTCGTGGTTCCACTAAATAGTGGGACCACGAGTCATACGTATATTGTTTGACTCGTGGTCCCACCTTCTACCGTAGATACCTACTTGTAATCCCACTATGCTAAAAAAATCCTCCACATAACATAACATAAGCTCACGCCTTTATCCCCGAAGGGGTAGGCAGAGGTGCTAGCACCCACATTTCGCCAGTTTTATGTTTAGGTCCCAATGTAATAGGTGGCGAGCCCATTGCCATTAACCGGGCACTTATAAACCTGCGATAAATACACACATAACTTCGAAAAGCATCGAAAAGTCATTGGTGTGTGCCATGGAATACCTGAGATCGAACCCGAGACCTCGTCTCAGCAGTCCATTACCCATACCACTAGGCTACCCCCCAACCGACTTCAAATGCTCTTTCATACCTATAGGCACAGAATAGATAATAGTACTATAGGTACATCATATTCAAATGAGGTATAAAGTTGTAAATGGTGAGTACCGGCCGCTTACAAATATATCATTATCTTTGGATGGTAGCTGTCACATAGTTTGAAGTGTAAGTTATTTCAAAGTACTTGAATTGGATTGAGTGATCTTTAGTTATAAATCCTATAGGTATTTTCTTTATTATCTAAACAAAAATATGGATACATCATTTACAGTAATTAAGAGAAAGCGAGGAAAAATATTATTGCATGGGGGCTATCAATAATATCGACATAAAACTTACAAGAATGCGAGCACTATCTGGAACTGTAGTAAAAAACGTCTAACGAAATGTCCTGGGTCTATTACTGAAGTAATTATGTTTTAGATTTTTTCAACACATTTATCGCTTATTCCCAACGGACCCCGGGTATTTGTCCCCTCACGGGGTCCGTCGGGAACTGAAGATAATTTCATGTCCAAGGGACCCCCTCGCCAAGTACATGGGGTCCGTTGGGAAAAAGAATTCCCTAGAGACCCCCACTCTCTTCCCCGTTACTAAAAAACAATAGAGAAATGACTTATTTCTGCACGGTTATAAAAAAAATAACCACGAAGGCTTAATGCGGGAGCTACGCTCCGCTCCCGCATTAGCCTTCTAACCTAACCTAACCAAGTCGAGTTGCGCAGCTATCACAACGGACCCCACGTACTTTTCCCAACGGACCCCATGTACTTGGCGAGGGGGTCCCTTGAAATTATCTTCAGTTCCCAACGGACCCCGTGAGGGGACAGATACCCGGGGTCCGTTGGGAATAAATCACATTTATCTACTCGCATTTGAGGTTTTTTAGGTACAATTTAATGTAGTCGTTTAATTTATATTTTAGAGGGGGGAGATTTTGAAAACAGTTATGCATGAAAGAGAGTGTATTCCAGATGAGCCTAAAAACAAAGTGGCATTGATAATGGAAAAAATTAAGCAAGAGGCATCTACATCCCCAGAACCAATTCCAAAAATTTTTAAAAGGCATTTCGACTCTGTGTTGGATGACGGTCTCCATTTCGTTACTAAAGTACCTAATTTTGAGAATACGAAATGTTTGCTGTACAAAAAAAGAAAACAACAACTTCAAGTTAATAAGTTAATTTACAACGATATCCACGATGTAGAAGTTCCTACCACTTTTCAAACATTTCTGTTAGGAGATTATAGTACTGATGAAACTCGAATCATAGTATTTTCTACTAAAACGGAGTTATTACCGGCTATAAATGAATATTTTATAGACGCAACATTCAAAAGTACACCAAAGCCTTTTTATCAGTTGCTGGTTATACACGGAGACGTGGGTAGTACTACCGAAACAACAAAAGTCGTCCCATTATTTTTCGCTCTCATGAGTAACAAAACGGAAAACTCATACACTGCATTATTTGATATGATACACACCAGAACCCCGGAATGGATTCCAAAAAAAGTACATATTGATTTCGAAGTCGCAACTTCTAATGCTCTAAAGAAGATATTTCCTACTGTTATTATTAAAAGATGTTTTTTTCACTACAAGCAAACAATATATAGAAAATATAAAAAACTGAATCTCAAAGGAAAAATATATAACCGAATAGTTGGCTTATGTTCTGTTCTCCCACTTTTACCTTATGACAAAATAGAAGAAGGTTATATATCCATTAAACAAAAGATTTTGATTTTAAATAATAATAAAATTAACGAATTTATGCAATATATGGAGAATTACTTTTTTAAGAGTGAAGAATTTGTTAAGGAATGGTCAATTGCAGATGAACGTCATAGAACTAATAACGTATGCGAAGGATGGAATTCTAAACTTAACAAAGCTATAAATAAAAACTATAACACAGTATTAAAATTTCTTACAGTCATCAGAGAAATAGCAAACGAAAATATTAAAGAAAATAAAAGAGCAAGAACACAAATAATAACAGACGAAATAATATTACATGCACAAATGCAACTGGTAAAAAATGAAATGAGTGTTGGCGGTTTCTTAAACGAATTAAGGTAAAATAATTAATCGTAACCTATGTAAGCTAAGTATTGATTATTCTGACCATAATTAACCCGTACCACAATCAAATGTGTAGATCACAAAATATGGCTTTTACTTGTTTTGTTTTTGTGGTAATAAACAATTATTATAATTATTATTATCTTTTTATTGTATCTTAAAACAAAGCTACCATAATATATATATGGTGCCCGCGGCTTCGCCCGCGTGAATGTCGGTTATCGCTTAGTGTTGAGCCGACGCTGTTGAGCATCGAATTCGCCTCTCTACTCAACTTTGGCCTCGACCATTTACTCGCTCCTGTTATTTGACTTTCTACTCGCCTCCATATTTGACTCTCTACTCGACTTTCTACTCGCCTCTCTACTCGCCTTCCCACTTGCCTGTCTACTCGCCTCTATACTCGCCTCTACTCGACTCTCTACTGGACTCTATTTGATTCTATACTCGTCTCTCCACTGGCTTCTCTAGTCAAATATCTACTCGCCCCTGTATTCGACTTCACTCGTCTTTATATTTGACCTCTACACGCCTATCCACTCGCCCCTATAACGATCTCTACTCGCCTCTATATTTGGCTCATTACTCGACTATGTCCATTCCCAAGCTCTAATCCACCTCTGTACTAAATTTCATCTGGAGATCTTTAAAAAAATCATACTATTTATCCCCTATTTACTCATTTTTTGCGCGACTTAAAAATAACAAATTTTCATACTAACTTTCATGCCCAATTACCCCTCCCTACTTTAAACCCTTTTCTTACTATATAATGTAGCCATATCCGTTCCCAAGCTCTACTATCTCTGTGCCAACTTATATCAGTATATCTTCAAAAATGTCAATCTTTCATTCTCTAACCCTATTCCCCGTCCCCCCTCTTGTGACGTATCGGTGGGCACCTGATTGGGAATCGAGCTCGTAGGCCGTACTCATGCAGTCGATTTCGCACACTTTGGGGACTTACTTTAACACCACTTGCATTTTGTAGCCTCAAACTTAGGCCAGCCTAAGTTTGTCGTAATTTGTCGTCTTTGGCAGCGCTACAATAATACAGGGGAACCCTCTGAACAGCATCCAGGCCTTAAAAGGAGTACAACCACTCGGCAAGACCGGTACATACAACTGACTGCAAGACGCCAGCCTATGGATGTTCAAAATAAATGTGAAAGTGTGTGTGTGTATGTTTGTCCGTCTTTCACGCTTAAACCACTGAACCGATTTTGATGAAATTTGATACAGGGGTAGATTAGACTTTGAGAAAGGACATAGGCTATGTTTGGTCGCGATACCCGACATCCACGCGGGCGGAACTACGGGCATAAGCTTGTGTAAAATAATGAAATAATATACCTGTGATAATAATGCCGTGAAGTATTGTTTCCGTAAGCGTGTTGTCATTCTCAACCCAGCGGTAGTAAAAGTGGTGCTTTGCAGACACATAGAAATGCCGGCAACAGCTGCCACTACGACAAACATGCCCGAGTAAAGGTCAGCCAAGTACACAATATGGTTGCGATCTGATAAAATAAATATCTGTAAAGTAAAGGGTCGAGTTATTTGATATGAAAGACACAATTAAGTTAATTCTTTTATGTGCGATCAGTATAATTACCGCAGAAGAAAGACCGAAAAGTAAAGCAAATACAGGGAAGCAAGCTCCTTGAAGAAATGCTGCAATAGATCCCATTGTAATTAGAGGCCATTCCGGTCCATTTAGTTTCAGAATTTCCCAATCACTGAGTGTCTTTATTGTCTGTTGACAAATAATTATTAATTATATAACTGGCTTACTAAGGTGCTAAGTGCTAATTGTTTTAAAATTGCATAACTAACTTCATCTTCGTCTTTTTCTTCGTCTGATTCATATTCAGCATTGTACACAAAGTTTTGTAGTCCAGTAGATATAACAGAAGCGATTGATCCTCGTGGGGTCATCCAGTCGTGAGATTCTGTAAATAGAAAAATTCAAATTATGATAATATATGAATTTCTCAACCTCTCAGCTCAATTATCTCCGCCCCTTGGTTCGAAGGTCACGGATGTAGTTACAACACAACGTCAGACACAGATGTCATCATCATCACCGTCTTCATCGATAGTGATGTCATCAGTGTATAGGACCTCTAACAAAGTACAATGTGAGTAATGCTAAAAAAATCTACCTCTTTTAGTTGAATGATGCCTGTGTAATCGTCTGGTAGATTTTCTCTTGACATCAGTTCGTGGAGCTATAATTCGTTCCTCTGTATTATCTTCGCCATCGCCTTCCTCGGGTAATGTTTCAATCTTTTCTACGTCATCATTCTCCTTGCCTGTCGTCACTAGTTTATAATAAAATCCTGGAAATTTTACAATATTAAGCCATTTAAATAATATGAAATAAATAATATTAAAGAATGTTGTATTAAATTTCATGACAGTCTTTGTATTCCAAGTTAATAAGATATAAGCAAATATATAAAATTCGAATTAGACTCAAGCGGTTACGGTAACACGTAATTTACCTTCTTTTTGCATAAGTTCATCATGTGTACCTTCCTCTATAATTGCACCTTGATCCATGCAAATTATCCTATCAGCATTGACAATAGTGGATAATCTGTGAATATAAAGGTTCTCTATTTTTATTCCTTAAATTTTATGTCATAATTTAACATTGCATAATGTTACTTGTCTAACATTATTTACGCATAATACTCATTTGCCATAACTTTTTAACCATATTTTTTTTACTCCTATTTACTATAAGCATACTATTTTATAAGCATAATATCCCAAAGCATAAGTTTATTTAAGCATAGCGACGCATAACCATAACTATTCCGTAAAATTCACTACAAAATTGATTGAAAAAATTGATATGGGGACAACACCACCACCACCAAAAAAGAAGAAATATACAGACAAACATAATCCTCTTGAAATCATTATACATAATAAAATGGAATACCCATCGAAACTTGCCTATTTACAAGCAATTGCAAAAACCCTAAATTTAAAGTAATTTATACCATTGTTAATAAATAAAGTAAAAAATAAAGCATGTTATTAATGACATATTTAAACCTACTTTGAAATTTTAAATAACAATATTACACAATTTTATAGATTGCTCTCGTCAAACTTGTAGGTGCATCAAATTTTCTTTTGACCTAATTGGTCTACTTATGGGTGGTTTATAAAAAAATAATTTGTTATGGCAATATAAATTAGGACAAAAACCATTATGACAAAAGATTGAATCCCGAATATAAATACTGTTAGTTTGCAGCAGAAAACATAAATTGAATCTGGATAAAACGAAATAAAGGCAATGACTGACCGATGAGATACGGTAATGGTTGTTCGGCCGACGCTAGCGCGATCAAGAGCAGCTTGCACTTGTCGTTCAGAATGCGGGTCGAGAGCGGACGTGGCCTCATCCAGAAGCAAGACCGCTGGCTCACGTAGCAGCGAGCGCGCAATGGCAATGCGCTGCTTTTGACCACCAGACAACGATGCACCGCGTTCTCCAATGACTGTATCGTATCCCTATAAAAAAATAAATATATTATTCTACAATTTAGGTGTTTACTTTATCGTTAAGTATATTATTATCTTAATGTGTACTAACATTGGGTAATTTTGTGATAAAATCATGAGCATAGGCCATTTCAGCTACGGCTTGAACTTCTTCATAGGTGGCTTCCGGGAAACCTATGGCTATATTTTCAAATATTGTGCCACGAAACAACACAGGCTCTTGTCCGACCACGCCTGAAATTTTACAATTCATATTACAATATATATATTCAACTATATTCAAAAACTGATAACTGGCTCATTTAATGTCGATTTTATGTGATGGTATATTTTTGGTATTTACACCTTAATTCTGTAAAAATACCAAACATAATGAATAATAGATTTCCTTATTAAAGAACAACCTTTTCTTTTTCAGGTATCTACCCGTTTTCAAAGGAAAAATAGCGAACTCTTCTAGGAAAACCAGTATTATATTGTTACTACTTACCACATAAAGTATCGGCTTGACCATTATGTTTTTCTTGTAAAATACGAGTAATGATAAACCAAACTACAAATACAAGTTTGTTTGAAGGACGCATAGCGAGCCTATCAAGTTTTACTTTAGTCGAGTGCTCTACTAGACCAGTTTTATTAAAATCTATAGGTAATATAAAACTGAATCGCTGAATGTGTTACTAAGCGCAATTCTCGGGGAAAGCTGAACAGATTTCGCTAATAACTGACTTATCATTTTCTTTCAAGGATGTTCAGTGCTTTTATTAGTTTCAGAATAAGAACCTCAAATCAGTTAAGTTCGGTTATTCGAAAATTGATCCCAGCTTTGGATGAGCTGCAAGTCTCAATTAGTGATGTGGTAGTAATGAAGATCGTCTGCTGGTTTGCTAATCTATTTATTGTAAAAAGAAACATATCTAATGGGGTTGTGTCCTATTTTTCATCTTTATTATAATAAACTATACATTTTACAATAATAATGAACTGGTAAAGTGAAATATTCCTATGACAAATAGTTTTAAAGATATTTGATTTTGAAAATCTGATTTCTCGAGCTGCCCGAAAACGCTCCATACAAAATCGCAGTACACTGTGACGTCACAGTGTGCTAGCACATAAGGCAAATGTATGCAGTGCAAGAGAATATCGCATTTATTTCAGTCCACGTTGCGTTTACACATGTACAATGCATATAAAGATTGATTTAAACTTTAATAAGGAATCTAAAAAGTTATTAATTTGGCTTATTTCGATTATTTAAATTTTGACCTATTTTGGGCATTACAAATAATGAAAAGTCATAGTTTCAGTTTACTTAGTCAATATCTTAGTTTACTATGCATATTTGTTGAGTAAAAATTACAACATCAAGCAGTATTGGTGATGATCCGTTTACTCAGGACACTACCCTATTATTTACTAATACGCACCCATACTTGAACGCAACCATCCTAAATTAAGATTCTTAACATCCTTTCCATCCAGTTTTACTACTCCCGATTGCGGATCATATAGTCTCTGGAGTAGCTGGAGTATTGTTGACTTGCCACAGCCAGAAGAGCCAACTAACGCCACACATTCTCCTGGCTTAACGCGGAGGCAAAACCCGTTGAGGACCTGCACAAGGAGAACATATTATACAGGAAATTTTTCATCAGGATTTTGTTTTTTTGCTAATGTTTTCCTTACCTTTACATCAGGCCTGGATGGATAGTTAAAATATATGTCTTCTAAGCATATATCTCCTATGACTCTTCTAGGTGATAGTCCTCCAGTCTGAAGGCTGTCAATTATTGGTTGTCTATCCAATAATTGGAATATACTAGCTGCTGCGCCTCGAGCCGCTGCAAAGACTTCCGCGTGAGGCACACAAAACGTGATGGATTGCGTAGCCATATATGCATTAAACATGATCTGCAAAATTAAATTCCCACAAGTTATTATAATTCAACTCAGATATAATCATTAATCACACTAATTTTTGAGCGGTATTGAATACCATACTTGTAGCATTGGCACAAAAATTAGTGGTTTTTAATACTATTATACTGTTATAATGTCCGTATATTACATAATTTGGTAAATAAAAAATTTAAAAACTTACACTGAAAACTATTCCGACTAAATATTTGCGGTCATCGGCATCTTTATCGAAGTCTAAGAGCACCAGTCTGGTCCCATAAGTCAATCCTATGGCGTTCAGGGAATAGGTGAGGATCCAGTTGAAGCCGTTACCCAAACCGGAGTATAGGCCACGTTTGCGACCTTGTCTTTCTGCTGGTTCTAGGAGCCGGGCGTATCTGTAATGAGTATAAGACGAAATGGTATAATAATAAATATGTATGTATATTTTATAGTAAGAATTTATCTGCAATAAATTATTTTTAATACGAAGAATCGGGTGCTTTAGTGCACATTAGCAGGTGGTTTTTTGAAGAAGAAAATATTTTTTGCCGCGACTTTAAGCTGCTAAAAATAATAAGAAAACACTCTTTGGATAGTATTCATTATGAAGATGCCAAATAAAAAAAAAGCACAGTAAACTATGCTGATATCCTTTAGTAGTAATATATGTATGTATATAAATGGTTAATATTATCATTGGAAGAAATTGTCGAGAATGCATATAGTGCTATGTTGAACTTGCGAGTATGACCCCTCTGCACCTCTGATGTTGCACACAGCCATAGGCCACGGTAGCCACTTGCACTATGTGCAATCACACGGCCTGGGCCCAGTAGGGTCTGAAACTTCTGCCGCCTAAGTAAGTGGTACAAAAAAACTCGCATAAAAGCCGAGTTTCACAAATTAGTGACCGAAATTAATAATAAACGTGCACATTATTAAGGTAATCAAATAATATAAACTAACTTATCAACTTCTTTACTCTCTCCATTAAACGCAACAATTGTTCGAACCGATTTCAGAACCTCTTCCGCTTGCTTGCCGGCTTGACTGTATGATTCCATTTCTAACATAGTTGATTTTGTTTGGTACTGAAACATTTAAGATTACAGCAATTTGAGTTAGGTACGTATAGTAGTGATCATTAGGATCATCACAACACGGAATACAAAGAAAGTTAAATGAATACAGAAAAAGAAACATAAATAATATAGTCTGTAACATAGTAAAAGCTCCTAATAGCATGTAAAGATTTAAGAAATCAGACTAAATAATGAAATTTGGTACAGTTTTTACAAGCTTTTATTTAACTTGCAATGTATGTTTGTTCGGGTGGAATCTTACAACTCAATTTTAAGGCACTTGCCCTCAACCGATTGAGCTGAAATTTGGTATGCACGTTCAGTTCGGATGACAATGCAAGAAAAAAAAAAAAAAAAAGATTGTTTTTAAAAAGGTTTTTCGAATATATCTTATTTCCTAAGGTGCCCAGATGAACATACTAAATGTCCCCAAGGGTGGATCACAAGCCGGCGGTGGGGGAGGGGGAGGGGTTGGGAGGAAGGTCCCTTTATCAAATCTTGTGCTTGTATATTGTAAAGTATTAATAATATCTCCATAGTTACTTCTACATTATTTATCTACATTAAATTTCCTACAATTTTTTTATACCCCTAAGGTGTCAGACAATCGCACTGCCCACCTGATGGAAAGTGGCTACCGCGGCCTATGGACGTGGGCTACACCGAGGGCGTCACATTTAAGCTGCCGACCCTGAAGAAACCCTCTAATGCCCTCCTTGAAGAACCTCCATTTTATAGTCGCTTGAGAAAACCTCAGCAGTGAGTTCATTCCATAGCTTGAGTGTGCGATGGGATGAAGTCCCTGTCTATAGTGAGCGGTGTGATGATATAATGTAGCTGTGGATATTGCTACGCCCGGCGCTTGGCCACTTTAATATATGGCCAAATTTCCATAGGAGTGAGCGAGACGGCACTATAGAAAGAGACAGCATGCCTTGACGTCACTGTTCTAGAAGGAATCGAATGAATAGAACGAGACGTCAGGCTAGAAAGAGACACAAGACCCAATAGAACCTTCCAGAAAGTTCCTGTCTTTTTCAGAACGTACCTGTCTTTTCTCGATCTTTTGTTACTCGGCCGCGCCCGATATAAAATGCGAGCTAACAGCCTCCGCTCAAGTTAGTCTAAGACTAGTATTCGAAGCGATCAAAGCGATAAAGCGTGCGATTATACAAGTGACTGTGTATTGTGTAAGGAAGAGTTTTCGAATTTCTACGCGCTTTGCTGTAATTGAAGTGTAGCTGAATAAAATCTGTCTTCAATGGTTGTCCTCGCATTTTCTATTTAAACCGATCCCCACGCTCGTAACAATATAATGTACCCAGGATTCTCAAAATTATTACTGTAGGATTATATTTCAATAAATACGAGAGGTCAAATGTAAGACAGCTTATAATTCGTGACAAAATTACCTAACTCAGCTTGGCTACAGAGAGATCGGCGCTTGTTTCCTTTTTTTTTTTCTAGAAAAGATGATCCTTAAGGTATACCATACCGAGCACCATGTTTAGTAAGAGACCATTAGTCGCTTTTCATTCGTTCGCCGTCTATTGCTTATTTTACCCCCTTAGTAGGGAAATCTTGGAACACGTTGATTGTTGTTGTTCATTTATTTCTAATCAGTCGTAGGTTTACGAAATTTCGTGCTGTTTACTTTAAAAATAGCGGACTTCTATACAAACTCATACTCTATTTTACCCTATTAGGAGTGAAATTATCACAAAATCTTTCTAGTTTTATAAATAAAGTATTTGGGCAATTACATTTTCCAGTGGAACCACTTTTACGTCGGCAGAAAAAGGAACTTAGCAACGTGTCAGGAGCAGGGGGATCTAAAGTCGTAATTTACTCCAAGTTTACAACAACCTCTCGCTTCCAACCCCATATTTTAGAGGGCAGTTGATTCCTAAGTCACTTCTGTACTTGAGGGAACTCTATAAGCGTAATATTTCGCTGACCCTTTCGTAAGAGGGACGGAAGAAAGATCAGGTTTGGCAAAAGTAAAGGTAGTGAATCGATATTTGTTAATTTCAGACTAGATACTGGGTGCTAGGTGTACTTGAAGAATCATCTGTACTCCAACAAGCAATCAAACAAGCATCGGTCTCTATGTGGTCAAGCCGAATATTTGACCTCTTGTATTTATTAAAGTATTGATCCTATAGTAATAACTTCTAAACATAATTTATAGGAAATTTAATATTGATAAGTAATGTAGACGTAACTAAAGAGATATTAATAATATTTTTAAATATACAGGTAAAAAAATGGAAAAAGGGACCTCTCTTCCTCTCTCCCATCACCGAGTCACGTCCCAGCTTCGGGGACTTTTAGTATGTTCATCTGGTCACCTTATAGACTACCTGTACCAACTTTCAAAACTACATGAATTATTTGATCTGATAATCAATTTTCACGTTAATTTAAACGAAGTATAAAACATAATGTAAAAAAAATATAAATTACGGCCAGTGTTTACCCTCGTTGTGTTATTCAGTGGTACATGAATTTTCAAACAGAAATGCGTGTGGAGAAATGTGATCCTAGAATGATTCCTAAAAACATGGTTCGAAGCAGAAATCCTAAATAAAATAATAGGTCGTTACATATGAAATTACCGTTTTATTGAATAAATTGGAGGAAACCCAATTTGCAGTACTAACATTTTTGCATTTTTTTTTAGGAATGGCAAATCCAAATTTTATGAGTTTTTTGTGTATGAATGAAACAACATTAAGCTAACAGCTACTTTTATTACATTTTTGAAAAGTGACAGCTGTAAAAAAGTAATACGAAATTTATCATCAATAGGAAGCATTTAGGAAGTACTGGATTTGAAGATCGAATTTAATTTATCATGCGGATAATAAAAACAAAATTTAATACAGAGTTGTAAAATCTCGAAATCAACTTTCAAACAAAGTAAGTATAAATAATATATAAAATAGCTATTAAATTACAGGAATAACGAACTCACGAATCTGTAAGAAAATGTAACGACTTCAGGGCGTCCCAAACTTATGGGACATGAAGGGGAAGTACCTTAAATATCGTAGATAGTGTATTTTACTGAAAGAATGACTTTATGTTGTCAATACAGAATTACTAACTTTTAAAAATAACAAAGTCTTTTTTCCGCAAAATACACTATCTACGATATTTAAGGTACTTCCCCTTCATGTCCCATAACTTTGGGACGCCCTGTACATCTGGTCCGGTGGGTGGGTTTTCTATCGGCGAACTGTTTAAACACGGCAGGTTATATACATCTTAAAAAGTTACTCATTGCTACCTTCGGATTAAGGTTTACATACAACTTCTTTGCAATTCTCATCATTTATTAAACATCGCCATTTCCATAAATTCAGAACATTGTTTACTGATTTCTCTATATACTTACATTGGATAATAAGATCGAAGCCGCTAAAGATAGGGGCATAATCGCTATGCAAGCAAGGCTGAGCTCCCAGCCCATTGGTATAGCCGTGGCTAAGCAGATGATACAGGTCCCGACAAGGTTGGATACAATGGCAAGCTTTTCACCCATGCCTTCCTTCAGACTCATCAAATTTCTGAAATTAATAAAAACATTCCTGCTTACATCAATTCTTTAAAAAGCTACTTATTCTGTTGTGTTGTATCTGCTGTGTGTACGCACACTACAGTTTCGATATAAAGTCAAAAAATGATTACTAAATAGAAAAACATCAGCCAAGAATGGTGAATGGCCTAGCCTATATATTAAGCATCAGGTTATTATATACGAGCGTGTCAGTGTACCAGTTGCCACTTCCTTTATGCTGATTGAGCGCTATAAAGAGCGGGTTGACACTAGTTCACTGCATTTTTAGGGTTTGCCCACAATCCCTTGATCGTGATTCAGTTTAGAGATTTTAAATAATTTTGAATAAAAAACATAACTGAAGCGAAATCTTATAAAGAAGGGTTTGTTTACATTCATTATCCACTCGCCCATTATGTAAATGTTGATTCAAGCCCCCAAAATATTAATTGCTGTTCAAAAATGAAATGGTGGAAAACTTACTCTGACATTTTGGAAGCCAGATTGAACTCTGAATCGGTGTCAAACCATGACATGTCTTGACGTAGCACAGTCTTCAGAAAAAGCAGCCGTATACGCGTTATCTGGCGGAGTTAGAAATAGATCACTTAGCTTATTTGACTATAAATGTAATAACTTATTCAAATCTAATTATTTGAGAATGTCAATCGTTTTTTAATTCATGTAATAAGGTGAAAGTGGATAATAATTTTTTTTTCTTGTAGGTAAAACCTGCTTATTGATATAAGATCAAAATACACGAAGAAGGGAAATTCCTACCTACTGCTAGACACAAACAACGTCATATGTTAGATGATTTCTAACGAGTGGCCTCATATCTACTAGATCATTAATAGGAAAATCGAACATGAACACTTCAAAAGTTATACACATGAACGCTGCAGTGTGACATTGCCCGATACAAATTTAATCAATTCATCACTATATAAAACGGCTGAAAAAAAAGTAGGCAGCAGAGTTTGTGTGCACAAAATTAACGTAAAATTGAACACGCAAACGTATTGATACAAGGTCATATTCATTTTATATCAGTGTATAAGCGTTATTTTGTTTGTCCTCGCAACGCAAAGCTCAGTGGGTCAATAAGCAGTAAGGTCTTCAATTTAAAATAATTGATTTCGTTTAAGGTTGAGTTTTAGTTTATGTGTTTATAATACAAATATTAAAATATAAACTTAAATATAATTAGGTAATTATGAAATTTGAATATGGCCAGCCATTGGAAGAACAGATTGTGGGTCCCACCTTCTCCTTGTTGAGAAATGTAACAACTTGAAAATCTTAGCATTGTTTCTCTCTACCTGTACTACTACCTTTTTCATCGTGCACAAAAGCCCCACGGATACCCCTCCACCCGTTGGAGCCTGTGGGGGAGATTATGTCGGACTAGAACCGACTAAAAGTTACGACGTCTGTGGGTCGTAGGTTGCCGGAGGTGAAATGCTGGTGACGATGTATGTATGCCGACCCAGGGTCATCTCTTTCGACCTAGCCCCCTTCGGGTGCGCTTGTGGTGTGTCCCCTGTGTGCCTGCGACCACCGATGCCCGAGTAGCCTCAGCTCGCGTGCTGTGCGGTTGGCGAGTCCCCTCCGTTCCCGCTACAACGCCACCTTCACGATCATTACTTGATCACAGAAGGAGGCGGTGATAAATGAAGCGAGCAAGGCGGCGAGTGAGAGAACTCTTACTCCTAGGGTTGCCACTAGCTCCGGACTCAGCGTCTCATTCGCCGAACACTCAGTGAGCCAGTGTAGTGTGTAGGCCCGAGTTCTCGCTCGCATCAAAGTGATTTCTCTATCCAATGCAAGTAATCACCGAAGCACCCGTGCCCGTCGATAACCTGCATGAGCCCGTACGATAGGCTACCGTGTAGGCCTCTCCCGTGATGGGTGTTACCGCCATATACGCCAGGTATACGTTCAGCAGAACGTACACACATAATATCTATAATAGATGGCTCAGGAATATTGAGCCAATTATAGCTCAATATACCGAAGCCATATATTCCATTCTGATTGTCATACCGTTATATTATATAATTCAGTCAACTTTCATAATACTTATAAGCAATAGTGGCCGGGTGGCCGAGTCGTTGATCTGAGCAATTATTGAGTCAATGTGTTGCTACTGCGAAACAATATATACCTCGGGACAAATATCTTGAACTTTAAATTTGCTCAAAATGTGCTCTGTATGCGCACAGTACACCTTTTTTGGATGTCTTTTGAGTATAGCTTGGGGCATAGATTATTACAAAACAATCCGCGCGGGTCAGCACCTCCTTTGTCTCGCGACTTAGGTCCAAGACTCGTGACCCGAGATATACCTAATAATATATTTACCTACCTATCATTTACAAACAGTGCCTCATATCATATACTAATATTACAATAGGTAGGTACTGATAACATTTATAAAATTGATTATTAGTATCTATCGCCACTTTACCTATACAGTGTCTATAACTACAACCGGGAAAGTATGAAGAGATCCGAAATTATAGATGACTTAAATAAGGAAACTAACTTAAATACTACGTAATAGTAGATTTAAAAAAAAATACCATACCTATATATTTTTTGGTCAAGCATAAGGATGCCACAAAAGTGAATCAGTTTGATTTTTTTCCATACAGATCGGCTCAGTTTTATGTAGGAACTAGCTGTCGCCTGCGGCTCCGCCCGCCTGGATGTCGGTTATCGCGAATCGGGGTATGAAAAATAGATGTTGGCCGATTCTCAGACCTACCCGATATGCCCACAAAATTTCATGACAATCGGTCGAGCCGTTTCGGAGGAGTTTGGCAACGAAAACTGTGACACGAGAATTTTATATATTAGATAAATCATTGGGTCCAAAGAATATATATTAGACCAGCGGAAGTTAGCGATGTAATGCAATGTTTTTCCATACTACCGACCTGTTGAGTTGGATTCGAGGTATACGTGTATACCTACATCAATGGGAAAGAGTAACGAGAGACTGTAAGAGTGACTGTACTTTATCTGTATTCTCAGTAGGTGTGTATTGTGAGATAACTTCATAAATACTTCAAAACATGACACCACCACCATTTTTATCTATTTGTGTATATAGAACCTAAATTTGAATGTTTAAAAAAATGTTCTATATTAGACAAAAGTAAAAACTAAACATTGTCCTTTGTAGTTTGTAGTTACATACTTATAGAAAATTAAAGTTTCTTCGTTTTACAAGCTTTATAATAACTTGCAATGTATGTATTATATATGTAATTTGGTCGGGTAGAATCTTGTAACCCGATTTTGAGGCAAATATTCTTAACCGATTATGATAAAATTTTGCATACACGTTTATTTATTTTAGTTTATCATGCGACGTGTTAATTTTTATCCTTTTGTTTCATCAAATAATTCAATAAAAAGTTCAGTTCAGTATTTAAATAAAATTAGTTTTTCATGGATTTTATCGCGGTATATTTGGTATTATTTACATTTAGCCCGACGTTTCGGTTACTTTTTAGCAACTATGGTAGCGGGTTGACTAAAAATCGTAGTTGGAACATAGGTACTTTGAAGTGTAGCTTGAACGTCGGGCTAAATGTAACGCGATAGAAACCGTAAAAAACTGGTTTTATTTCAATGAGTGAAATTCACGTAGATAAACTTCAGAACATATCAAGTAAAAGTTAGGTTAAAAAACATTTGGTACCTGCCGCAGCGCACTCCAATTGATGAGCGCCACTGAAATAACGCAGAGGATGATGGAGATGCCTATACTCAGGAACAGACCGATGGCCATTGATTTCGCATCACCGACCAGAGCCTCCATGTTTTCTGCATATGACGCGTTCTGACTATACAATGAAAATATTGTTAAATTAACATGAGTGTAAAATTAATGTATCAACGCACAATGTAAATTCCTATTCAGAATACAACAAGTGGTTGACATACAAACATCTATTACCTTAGGCATTTCTTTTGGTTCATCGCAAATGGCCGCATAATGTATTAAAAAATAACATAAAACTATAGCATATATTGGTACGAGTGTGTAAAATTGGTGATTACCGCTGAGGCGCCATTGAGACTCGAGCCCTTAGGTGAGGTTCTTAAGAAGGAGGTGGACAATAATCATCACTACACACGTATATCATACGATGTTTTTCAACATTCTTGTGAATAAAACAATACTAAAATAGATATTTACCCTTGCAGTTTTCAGGTAGTAAACTTTCCATAACGTCAAGGGTTTCACATTAATCACATCATATATCGGACGTTGAAAAACATTAGTCATTTTCTTCATAAATAGTACTTGTAGACATTTTAATTAATTGTTTAAGGTCCTTTGTCCCCTAGCTGGGGCAGTAAGTTACGTAAAGTATTGATCTGGTCTGTACACGACCTATTGGGGCGAAATCCAGCTTGTTCACTGCGAATGAGAGGGTCAACGGCCTTCGAGAGCTTGTCCAAAAGGATTTTGCAAAGCATCTTGGAAGGAATCGAAAGCAAAGTGATGCCTCTCCAGTTGCTGCATTGACTGGGATCCCCCTTTTTAGGCACAGTGATAAGAAGGCCTTTGTTCCAGTCCTGTGGTAGTTCTTCCTCGTTCCAAATGCATTGTAGTAGAGGCGTTAGGAAGTTTGCAGCTGTAGCTACATCCGCCTTCAGCATTTCTGCGGCTATGAGGTCGATTCCTGGTGCCTGGCCATTTTTGAGCGAGCGAATGGCGTTAACTACTTCGTCTCCAGTCGGTGGGGAGCAGTCAATGTTTAAGGTTTGCAATGGTAAGTATTTTTCCAGTGTGGTGTCGGAAAATTCGCCAGGGACCAGGAAGATTTCCTGGAAGTATTACTGCCAGCGCTGTAGTTAGCCCTCCGATGTCACAAGAAGTTGACCCTCTTTGTTCTTTAGTGACCTTTTCTTCGCACTTCGTTTACCTGCTAGCAGATTGGTAGCCTTGTACATCTCCTTCAGATTACCGGTATCTGCCGCTCTTTGAGCTCCATCAGCAATACCATCGGCCCACACTCTTTTGCCCCGACGGGTGCTGCGATAGATAGCCCTTCAATCCGAAGGGCTGTCGGTATTGCAGGTTGAGATTTTCCTGTACATGATCGACGTTCTGCGCTATAAGTCTGAGGTGAAGTTCTCGCCTTTGGCCGATGAGATCTCAAGTTTCTTGTGACATTAATTCTTCTCTCGTGTTTGTTTTATGTCCGAGAACGACGGAGCTGGTTTCTTTATAGACCAGTAGTAGTTGAGGTGTTCAGGTCTAGGACGGAGAAACGGTTTCGAAGTTCCAGTTTAAAATCCTTTTGCCTTGCCTTGGTTTTTCAGCTTGCTGACATCGAAACGTGGGCTAATTTTATTTTAAATGCTTTGATCGAGCGAGATGTCGATACTTTTAGCCGTACTTCTGCAACTACAAGGTGGTGATATCGGCACCTCGACGATTACGCACATCCAGCAGTGATGTTCGCCAAGTTAAGCTGATAGCCAGGTGGTCGATCTGATTTTTGGTGATACCATCGGGTGAATTCCAAGTGTATTTGTGGTGATCACCGTGTATGAATAACGTCCCTCCGATAGTTAAATCATTCGTCTGGCAAAACTCCAAAAAGAGCGTTCCGTTCTCGTTGCGTGTACCCAGCCCGTTAGCACCCATGTATCTCTCGCAGCCAGTGTCGTCTATACCCACTTTCGCATTGAGGTCACTCATGACGATTACTATTTCCTGTTTACGGATGTTTTTGAGTCTGGCCGTAAGTGAGCTATAGAAATTGTCTTTGGTCTGCAGCGTTAGTGGGTGCATAGCATTGGGCAATGCTAATTTTCCGAGCTTTGGTGTAGAAACAGGCCGTGATAATTCGGCTTGAGATTGGCTTCCAATCCAGGAGTCCCCTTTTCGCTACGTCCGAGGGCAAAAATCCCACGCCATATTCCAGGGTGTCGTCTTCGTCCTCCTTGCCGGAATAGAGCAGGGTAAGTCCCTTTGATGTTCTCAGTTCTCTGAATCCGTTTCTGCGAACTTCACAGAGGCCCAGTATTTGCTAGTTTGGGCTAGTCGGCTATCGTCACTCAGTGTACGCACATTCCAGCAAGCAATTCGTTTTCACGTTTTCATGCCAAAGGTTGTCGTTATATGATCGGTCCAGTATCTCTCTATTTCGGTTTCAGGAATCTTGGTAGTTCAGGTAAGCGAGTGATTAGCCCACTATACCCTAGCCCATTGGAGTGTCACCTCGGAGCTAATGGGCTGGCTCGGTTTTATTCGGATACCATCCCTAGTGAGATGGTTCTGTTTTGAGGCGCAGAATACTCGCTTTTCACCCTGCATCCTTAGCTCATATGCATCTCAAAGTGGTGGTCGTGCGGCTGCGCGGATGCAGTAGTTTCCAGAGGGACGAGCGTGGACGTGGATGACGCGGACTGGTTAGAGCTCTGCTTTATCGGTGCTCCACCACTAGTACTGCAGATGGTTGCCTGGCATATTGTAGTTCATGCTGGTCTCACTATCAGCAATGCCCACCAATACCAAACCCTAACTTCCCTTATTAATTTTAATTAATAAATACCTTTAATT
Source organism: Eilema caniola (assembly GCA_949126895.1). Classification (NCBI taxonomy): domain Eukaryota; kingdom Metazoa; phylum Arthropoda; class Insecta; order Lepidoptera; family Erebidae; genus Eilema; species Eilema caniola. The sequence goes on along the minus strand of OX421460.1, from coordinate 42,855,034 downwards.
TCAAAACTGAAAACGTGTTGTGAATTTATCTTTCGCAATAGCGTCTAAGATTAATTTGTTTTGATATGCGCGCGCATTTTGATCGGCCATAGACTAAAACTTCTTTTTTCATAGACTAAGACTTCTTTTTTTAGTTTGTCGCGGGTTAAAAGGGGAAATTAAAGTATTTACAGAGAAAACAAAAGTTATTAAGGTTAATTGATTGAAACTTTTGTTTATTAAATACGTAAAAGTTAAAATTATCTATTTTAAGACGAAGTTGCATGAAGTGAGCAAATAATAAACATATTAATTTATATGTACTATTGATCACGATGTCTTCTTTAAAAAAAGAAGCAACTGAATTAGCGAAAAAAAAATCTATGACTCATTTAAAAGCCATAGTTTGATTGTAGGTGTTGTGTCTAATTGCGGTGACATTGTAGCCAGTTTATGAGCAAGTGTGTTGAAAAATATGTATCTTATGTTTTCGCAATATTTTTGTACTTACAGTCTTTTACCTCCTCCAAAGGTTTGTGTGATCGGCAGGTAACTGCTTTCTCGCTCAGGGTGTGTGGTTCTTTCCACGAAGGCCGTGCTCAGCTCTCCAATCTGGACTATATTGAAACAGACGCCACCGCCACTTAGCATTCCAACCAGCACTCCAAGAATAGTTGCCATCAGTTCCAGACATGTTGCGTACCGAAACTGTAAAATTATAGATGTTTTATACAAATAAATATTGAAATAGAAATACAATACAAATACAATAAAATAAAACAAAATATTAGAATTTAAATAAATACAATACAATATTGTTGTTTCATAACTCATAAGAATATTACTCAAGCAATTGCATAGATACAAATACCTACTAAGTACCTACTTCTGCAGTACTTTGGTTAAAATTGAAGTAGAAAAATATAAAGGATCGTTGAAGGTACCTACAACCATATTACCATATATCAAATATGCTACACATTACGTTATACTTATATTGTAGTTGTTCGTTAACCCTTAAACATCTTAAAACTAGGTAAGAATCTAAGCATTTTATTTTTACTCATATAAGCATTTTTTTTATAGCTTAAATTTTTATATTTTAATTGTACTTATATAAAATTAACACACATATACTTACTATTTGAAAGTAGGATATCTTTACATCAGCGTTCTTTTTCCTGAAACAAATATGTATGTAATTACTTTTAATATTAGAAGTTAGTAGACGTGGCGTAGCGGTAGTGAACGCGGCTGCTACGCAGGAGGCGCGGGATCGATCCCCGCTTAGTGCAAATATTTGTATGCATGAATATGGGTATTTGCATTGGTCTGGTCTTGCCTCGGAGAGCACGTTAAGCCGTCGGTCCCGGTTGTCATACAAACATCTATGGCAGTCGTTACGGGTAGTTGGTGGCCTCAAAAATCCAACAACTGGTCTAGCTGCAATGCTTCGATATCGCCTTTGGGTTGTGGAGGTCAGATGGCAGTCGCTTCACGGAAAATATCGAAGTTTAGCCCAATCCGCAGATAGACTGGTAAAAAGCGGACCCCAGACTCCAAGTTGAAAAGCTTACACTAGGGTGAAGAAGAAGATTAGAAGTTAGTGGTACGTCCTATGATCTTGACATGTCCTGAAGGAACTGAGAAATGAAAATCAATCTAGAATATGTTAGAGATACAATTCTTACTTCAAAACGAAGATTATGTATATATTTTAGAACATGTGCAATGAAAGATTAATTATAATAAATTAAATTTAAAACTAGAAACTAAAACAATCAGCAAATATTTACATACGTAATGCGTCATGATATTCTTCCGCATCATCACCGACCGGTAACGTTTCCAGCAGGCTGGCAGCAATGCCACGTTGAATGGCAATGCTTATCCTTTGTGCAAGAGAATAACCAGCCTTCTGGTCACGCGTAGCGTCGATCAGTCGCTTTGCGAAATTTTTGTACAGAAAGCGGGCATTTGGACCCTGTGTCCCCAACGTTTCAACCCCAAACGGCTCTAATACATAATCACCTGTTAAGTTACAGTATTTGCGCCGTTAGAGGTTTTCCGCAGATGCAACAGCAGCGCCGGCACAGCCTGCCGTGCTTGGAAGATGTGAAGGCGCAAGGGTTTCGACACATGTTGCGTCCCACACTACAACCAAGGCAGCAACGGCATACCATCCGGTCTCTTGCCATCGTCACGCACCAGCTCATTAGGTTCACGAATTTATTGACAACTATTTCGAATAAATTGTGAGAGAATAACAGATCTACTTTTACGAAGTGCTATTTAGAAAATTATTCGATATATGGCCCTTGCCAGAACGTGAAGAGCGCATTTTTTTCCAGTGCACATTCTGCGCTCTTCAATTTATCAATGTATCGACAGCCTCTGTGGTGTAGCGGTAGAACATCGATTCCCGCTCAGTGCAAATATTTGTATTTATAAATATGTATATTTGCATTGATCTTGGTATTTCTACTTATACTATGTATGTATTTACAAAAAAACCGAAGTCAGCTAGTAAAGTACTTAGGTTTTATAATTCGGATAATCATACTGCCTACATATGTATAGATGTATACAGTCTGTTGGTACATATATATGTATGTATGAACATACTAACACCCAGATTCGGCAAACAGACATAGGTATTCATGCATACAATTAACTGTCCTAAATCGGAAACAAATCTTTGCCTGCGATATTGTCAAATTAATTAAATTTTATCTACTCTGATACTATAATACAAAGATTATAAAATTGAAATCAAAACTCTTATGACACACATTACGCACAGGCCAAAAAAAAAGTTTTATTACGATACAGGTCTTGTATGGACACCTATATCATAAAATAACTTTTTAATCATAACGATACACCTATACAACCTCCATCTGGACTAAACCTCTACTTTAAAAAAAGAATCCGCCGATTCGGGAAAAAAAAGAAACACGCATGCGCAAACGACGTTTGCGCCTTGGCGCGAACATTTTTTTTTTTGTTCTATACATTTAAATTAAACAAAGTTTGGTTTGGTTTGTAAAATAAATTAGTTTATGTATTATAGTATGAGAGTAGATAAAGTAGTGTATGACACTGTACATAACTTAGTCGAGGTATTCCGCGAAGCACACCCAGACGAAGCACACCTAAAGTATTCCACTTAGCACACCCATAGGTGGGCTACAAATAAAATGTTCAAATAATTAATTTCCTATTCCACGAAGCACACCTAAACTATTCCACTTAGCACACCCATAGGTGGGCTTCAAATAAAAATTTAAAATAATTAATTTCCTATTCCACGAAGCACACCTACGAATATCACGCGCATAGTGCGGAGACTAAGATATAACAATTTCGATAGAAGAAAATATTTATTATTTATAAGACTAACAGACTAACTTAAATATCTAACATCTTTCAGTTTCATTATGACGATTATAAGTTTCATGACACAATATCAATCAGTTTCATGACACAATCAGGATATTAATAAGTACTAGGGTAGCAGAAGCTAGCAGGAGGTTGTTACAAGTTTTTTTTATAGGTACCTCAAGTGACTGATAGTTTTATTTTGTACCCTAGTACTTTTTAGATATTACTGTAGTAGGTTAAATAATGGTTAGTAGAGAACCTCCTGCTAGCTTCTGCTACCCTAGTACTTTGTACTAGAAATAATTATCGAAATTGTTATATCTTAGTCTCCGCACTATGCGCGTGATATTCGTAGGTGTGCTTCGTGGAATAGGAAATTAATTATTTTAAATTTTTATTTGAAGCCCACCTATGGGTGTGCTAAGTGGAATAGTTTAGGTGTGCTTCGTGGAATAGGAAATTAATTATTTGAACATTTTATTTGTAGCCCACCTATGGGTGTGCTAAGTGGAATACTTTAGGTGTGCTTCGTCTGGGTGTGCTTCAATTGGGTGTGCTTCGCGGAATACCTCACTTAGTCTTATAACACTCGTGTGATAATATAAAAAAACTCGCCTGCGGCTCGTTTTTTTAAAACACACTCGTGTTATAAGAACCCTTACTATGCAACAGTATCATAAACTACTATAATTAAATTCAATTAAATAATCACTTATTTTGGACCATATTGTTATATAGTCCATAGTATTAGTAATATAGTATTAACAATTACGTAAACTGAGAAATATCGAAATATCACACAATCTAAAATAAAAGAGATCAAATATTATTGTCAATAATTTCCTCATGTTAGTTCTTATGGGCTGATAATGATTGGTGGGTTTTCAAATACAATAAACAGAGCTTTCGGATAATGCGAGTATTATTGTCACTAATCAAAGCATATACTGAAATTTATTACTTAAAGAGTTCAAACTTCATCAATGTAAGATCCTCTTATAATAGTAACAGTCATATGATGGCACGTGAGCACATTATAATATTAGGTATGGGTACAGCGCAAATACAGTTATTTAATTGGTGATTATATTTTTAAGCCGTTTGGGGTTGAAACGTTGGGGACATGGGGTCCAAGTGCCCGTTTTCTTTATAAAAAATTGGCAAAGTGGCTGATCGACGCCACGCGTGATCAAAGGCTGGTTATTATCTTTCACAAGGGATAAGCATATATAGCCATTCAACGTGGCAATGCTGCCAGCCTTCTGGGAACGTTACCGATCGGTGATGATGCGGGGGAATTTCACGACGCATTAAGTATGTAAATATTTATTTATTTTAGATTATTTTAATAGTTGTTATGGGTAATAATAGTAATGTCCAAGCATACATTTTGCAAACTGTGCCTATTACGATTTGAGAATTGGTCTTGCAATTCTTTGTCATTTTCCAGTCTTCATTTTCATAAAAGAAAGAGGCACCTTTTTAAAATAGATAAAATCTTTACACCTTAGCACCTTTATTAATTGAATCAAATTAATAAGAAATACAGTACAAAAACAGACAGCCTCCATGGCGTAGCGGTAATGAATGCGGCAGCTACGCAGGAGGCGCGGGTTTGATCCCTGCTCAGTGCAAATATTTGTATACATTCGTCTGTCAGGCCATGTCTCGGAGAGCACGCTAAGCCGTCCGTCCCGGTTGCCATGCGAACTTCTATAGCAGTCGTTACGGGTAGTTGGAGCCCTCAAAAGTCCAACCTTATCGCTTTTGGATTGTGGAGGTCAGATGGTAGTCGCTTCACTGAAAATGTCGAAGTTTAGCCAATTCCGCCATTGGACTGAAAACGGACCCCAGACTGCAAGTTGATAGCTTCGGATGCGACTGGGATTAACATTAGGACGAAGAAGAAGTACAAAAAATTACATAGTACCTACCTACACTACATTACACTACACACTACAACACGTCTAGGGGGGCTGAAACGTAATAACTGCAGACATTCTAAATCAATATAATATGTGAAAGCAAAATACTACTCACTGATTTATGACGAAATCTTCGAAACTATAACATTTACACAAACTTGAAATTTGCTGGTAGCTTCCTTATAAGGTCTAGAAGAACGGATTTTACAAAACTACGGGTAAAAGAGGGTATATAGGGGTTTGCAAGTTTGTATGAACGTCCTATGTTATTGAAGAAAGAGATTTAAAATGTAAAATGTATGCTCCATAGATAGTGCGGGAAGTGTACTAATAATGTACACTTTAAAATCAACCCCCTTTTGGGGTTAGAACAGGGGATGGTAGTTTGTATGATAGTCTAACTCACTCTAGGCGTACGATACCATGCGGCCGCTAGTGGGCAACATTGCGTCAGATTATGGTATTTGATAAAGTTCAGGAAGGTTTGTTGCACGAGCTGCACTAATCGCCCTGACAAATCGTTGCAATTGTTTGGAATGCATAAATAATTTAAATTAACGATTGCAATTATTGAGTTCACTTATAATATAGATTAATCAGTTTTTGGTAACAATACTTATGTCTTATAGGTATGTATTTACATAATATGTACTTATTGTTAGCAAGTCGTTTGTACATAAACCTCTTTTTGATAAGTAATGTATTCTTTTTTTTTAAAGTCCTTCTTACTTGTAAAGCCATCCCTTTCAAACAATGGCGGGATGATAAGGGATGGGTATATGAGTAAGAAAAGGATACAAAATGGGACAATTGACAATGTCTTTTGTATTTTTTTATAGTTGACAGTTGCATAAGCCATAAACAATCAACTTGCATTAATGAGAAAAGTATGAATGCTAGACATTTTTTGAAATTATACTTGTCTAGAATATGAATACTTTACAAACTGAAATAATTCTGGAAGACCAATTGTTAAGATACTTGGACCACTCTGGATACTTACAACTATTTGAGTACTCTAATAAGCAATATAAAATTGGAATTTTAGTATTTAGATCATCATTTTATTGTGCTAGAAATTATTATTTACATTGGGCTAGAAAACGTATGTAAAACAAGTCATTTATTTATTATAAAAAAAAGAAAAAACATTTATAATGCTACCATCTGACCCGTCCAACTTCGTACCGCCAATATTTGCCCGCTGCACCCTGTATTAAGCATATATTATGCATATAAACCTTCCTCATGAATTTCTCTATCTTTTAAAAGAAACCGCATCAAAATCCGTTGCATAGTTATAAAGATTTAAGCACACATAATGACTTTGTTTTGTACTATGTAGGGTCAGTAAGGAGTTGTTCACTTTAGACGTGTAAAAAATAGGCTACCTATTTCCAAAATAGCATTTTAATTAATATATAACTTTAATTTCAACAGTACAAACGAATTACGCAACCAATCATCTGTATGTAATAAATGGGACATCCTTAAAAAGCAGTTGTCCCATAGGGGTAGTGGGACATCAGCTTAATAATACATATATCATTATCAGTTCTTTCATGGGACTAGTAGGACCTAATCATCACACTTGTTTCTAGGTCTGGGCCCATGATGGAACTAGTAAGAAAGCGGGGCTGTACAACGACAGCCACCAGTAAATGGGGTCATCTCAAAATAGTAGATGGCTCAGGATGGGTCGGGGTAAGATGGAAATGTCTTATTGGGTAACCCGATTTTCGAGACCCGAGACGGAGAGCGGTTTTAGTCGGTTCGTGTCCGACATAATTAATTCTGGTGGCCAGTGGCGCTGGTATCCGTGAGGGTTTCTGCACGAAACAAAGTAATTTTTGGGACCATTATTTTATTCATTGCTGCGAGGCTGCATTTATATACATTTTTAGAGAGTAAAAATAGACAATTTTATCAAAGAAAACATAGGGAAGAAAAAGGATGACTAATATCTTCAAGGTTACCCGAGACCAAATCCTAAATCCTGCAGCCCTAAACTAAACATTAGAGTCAAAATAAACAAAACAAAAGCAGACAGAATTAATCAGAACACAGCCAACTAACGTATTGCGTAAATATGAAGTCAGTTTCCGGCCACTATGTTTTATTTATATATGAGATATATATATATATATATATATTTATATATGACATAATAAAATGGTATAATATAACTAAATAAACACTGTAAATCAACTATTCTAGTAATTTAACAACAAATTTTGAGTATTAAACTTACAATAATTAATAAAATTTAACTTCTAGCACGAGTCGGTCATTTTCAGTCAGTTCAGTTGTCATTTTTTGTAACTCACAGTTTGTTCGTTAACCATAAATTCTACATGGGAACTAAATGGGTTTTTACTGTGTAGTTTGTTAATGTAGTCAATTCCTACGCCGTAACTATTCAAGCGTGGCGTATAGCGAACTATTTGTTTATATTATTTGTTGAAAGGTGAATAGCACCTTCGCGATAAGCCTAGTCCATGAAGGGCACCTATGAAAAGTTTTAAGCAAACTAATAATTAAGTTTGCTTTTTTAATGAAGTTTTTAGATATTATATTTGCATTTGAAAGACAAGTTCTTCTACAATTCTTCGAACTTGAAAATAGTTAGTGACGAGAGCAATACAGTTGAAAGCGTAGGCACGACTGGAAAAACCGGTATAGTCGCCATCGGTATAAGCTTAACACCTAATACTTTTATTACCTGTGATCGCGACTGGTTTTGGGGTTTGGAGAAACGGAAGGTTTTGATATTATACTGCCTGATCTTCGTTTAAATTAATTATGAAAATAAAATTAATAATCTTATATCTTGTCTATGGTACTGAAACTTTAATTGATTAAGCCAGTATTATTTTAGCGGTTTTTACAAAGTAGAGTAAGCTTTTTTTCTATTTTAACAGACATTCATATTGGTAGTGAAAAATACTAATTAGAGCTGTCGCAGGCCCTTATGCACACAGTGATTGTAGTCTGAAGTCTTTCTAGGGATTGATAAATGAAATGATGTTATGCCAGTTTGCTTCTACAGTAAACCATTTTTAGACCAACAGCTTATTTCATGTTAAAACATTATTTATCTAATATTGTCTCGGCTGATAACCTATAGGGGTGAAAAAACACCCACGTTACTAATTTAATTAATTATAATTTAATATACGTATAATGTATGTCTTTTAAGCAAAATCATATTGTTGTTTATGACTTTAATCTTGCTATAACAAATTTAATGCTACTTTCTAGTTTACAAAACCGACCATTATTTGTAAATATTATATTGCACTTGAAAAATAAAATACCTAATGAATGGTAAGGTAATACAAATAAGTTATTAGCTATACCTATATAATTTAACTTTTCTCTCAATGTTATTTAACTTTTTAAACTTTAAAGATAAGAGATCCTGGTGATGAGTTCGCTAGATATTTTCGACAGAATACGATGATTAATTGTTTATTTTCAATATCATTAGTGTTAATAATGTTTTCGTAAATTGCAACCACTAAAATCTGTAGGATAAAAACTCACCGCTAACAACAAAACTTATAACAAATTAATCACAACAGCAATAGTTAGTCAAATTCAGATAAAACTTTTACCGTAGCTTCGCACAGCTGAACAATATCCAAAGCAAATGGCAGAATCGCAAATAAATATTAAAATAAAACTTACTGTTCCTTTTTCTTCTTAGATCCCATTTTCAGCAACTATTTTTCGTGTTAGTTAGATGTGGGGGAGGCGTCCGTCCTATAAGGAGGCAAGGCACATATTAAAACCTGTACACAATGCTACAGAGATGTGTAGCAGTGTCGTTTACTCTGAATGCTCTTTAATAACTCTTATTAAGTAATCGCTATCATTTAAAATGACGAAATGAAATGGCTAATTGTGTATATAAAGATTATAAGAGCTAATTTAGTACACACAGTCATGCTATTAATGATTGTTAATTTATGGTGTGGTGTTTAGCGGGTGTTATTGGTTTATATCCACTTGTGGTGTACGGAATGTTTTTATTAGAAAAGGATTAGTAGGTATCTAGTGACGGATTCATAAATTTTAATTTCCTTATTAATTTCTAAAATTGAGCGATACGCGTTTTGTTTAACTTCAGAACTTTGATATCGTTAGTGCATTGTTAAGAACAGATGGCAGGCACTTTGTGAAAAACATTGAAAGGCAGTTTCGTAGTTTGACTGAAAGCTGATCAACTAACTTAGGTAAGCACGAAGTTGCGACAAACAAAACCCTGCATTTTATTTTTACAAGCGGAGGGCTCACCTCATGGAAAGTGGTTAACGTGACCTATGGACGTGTGTAACACCAGGGGAGTCACACTCGGGCTGCCGGCTCTGTAAGAACAGAGAGTTTCTGTGCCTTCGGTGCAGAAGACAAAGCAGGAAAAGCTTTTGGTCTTCTTACTGAGAGCATAAAACTCTCCAGCGAGTTCTAGTTACCCTATGCACTACCGGGTGTTTTGTAGGTATATTGCCCTATATGAATGTCGCCTGTACGATATCAGAGCTATCTAGACCCAAAGTAATCACAGATTTTCATACTGGCTCAAGAATGCAGATAAGCGATGATATTTTTCATGTGGTATTCACATAAAAATATCTCAGAAACACCCAGACCAAAGTAAATAGCGATTTAGCAATCGAACTATTTACCGCTGCTGCTATGCCAGAGGTCAAGGGATGGTGTTTACGAAAATGACAATGCTATATAATGTAATCAAGATTTAAATTTTAATGAAATTTAAATATACACAGTCCTGCAGGACTACATTTCAATGCATGTTAAAGAAACTTGGACTATTGTTTAAAATACGAGGACGAGGTTAGGTCTGCTGCATAATGTGAAATCCGAATTCATGTTCTGTCCTCCGTATCCGAATTTAATGTTAGTGACAAAAGCGTACAATACATACCCATAATGTACCTAACTAAAATTACTGGTGACACAGAATGATCTATTGTTAATAATGTTGACATCTTAGGTCGCCTATAGAGCTTATATTAAATTTATATAGCGCACTCAAAATATGGTTTCGGAATGTACTTTTGACGTTAACTAACGATTCATTTTTACTGTTTTCCGACATTAAAACAGTAACGCGAATGAACGACTAGTAGTTCAGTGGCCAGGAACTCAACTTTCGATTCGACTACTACATCGCATTTTGCAACTCCGACAGTTTGGCAGAATGCCCAAATCTTGGTAGCAAGGTTACTGGGACAGAATTCGAGACAGAATTCGAAACATACATACATGTACTGACGCCATTTTCCCTCTAAAATAGGCAGAGATAACATTCCGTCATCTGCTTAAGTCCACACTTCACGAGCTACTATGATTAAACCTTTCAAGCAAGACCTCCGGTTTTGAGTGTTTTAAAACGTCAATTTGATCTCTGTATGTTCTGTTCGGTCACAGATATAGATCAAGGGTGATAGGTAACTTTAGATATCCCTCTCAACCTTGAGCTCAACATCCCACCCGACCCTTGCTTGTTCGGGAAACGTGGAATACTTCCGAGCAACCCTTACATGGGCTGCCCCTACCTCAGTAGGAGTTGAGCAGGGTGCACCGCATGCCCGCCGCAGGGCGCGGCGGGTGCCGGAGGAAGAGGCGCAGCTCTACGCCGACTACAGGTCGTGCGCTCAGTCCCTCGGGGTGGCTATAGGAGACGCAAAGGAGGCTTCGAGGGCGTCTCTGTTAGCCACTCTCGACCGGGACCCCTGGGGGCGGCCCTACAAAACGGTCAGGGCTAAGCTCCGCCCTTGGGCACCTCCGATCACGGAGTGCCTGGAGCCGAGAGTGCTGGGGGAGGTTATCTCCTCCCTCCCACAGAGGGAGGAAGGGTTCGTTCCCCCGGTGATGGCTCCGGCGCGCAGTGAGGAGGTCGTGTTGGAGGTGCCGCAGGTCACAACGGCGGAGCTGGCCGTGGCCGTCAGGCGGGCCCAGGAGAAAGGGGTGAAGGCTCCTGGACTCGATGAAGTTCCCGGACGCGTTTTGGTGGTCGCGCTCCGGGAGCTCGAGGAGCGGTTCTGCGGGCTAATGAGTGCCTGCCTACAAACCGGACAATACCCAGTCCGGTGGAAAACGGGTAGGCTCGTCCTTATCCAGAAGGAGGGACGGCCCGCGGAATCGCCCTCGGCGTACCGACCGATAGTGTTGCTGGACGAGGCGGGCAAGCTCTTTGAGAGAGTGTTGTTCGCTCGTATCGTCCGGCACCTCGAGGATGGTGGTCGCGGCCTGTCCGACTACCAATATGGTTTTCGGCCACGTCGTTCGACCGTCGACGCCGTCCTTCGAGCGAAGGCGCTGGCGCAAGAGGAGATCCGCAAGGGCGGGGTGCTATTGGCGGTGTCACTGGACATCGCCAATGCTTTCAATACCCTGCCCTGGGAGTGCATACGGGAGGCGCTCAAATACCATGACGTGCCTCCCTACCTGCGTAGGATCGTCGGCGCCTACCTATCGGAGCGGTACCTGGAGTACCCAGGTCAGGATGGCAGCCTTCACAGGTGGGCTATGTGCCGCGGTGTTCCGCAGGGGTCAGTGTTGGGGCCCCTCTTGTAGCGGAGACTCCAAGCGAGACGGTCCATGCTCCTGGAGTGGGAGCGAAGGCGATCCGTCCGGTCCTCAAAGACTGGATGGATAGATCGCGGGGGTCGGTAATGTTCCGAATGGCGCAGGTCCTCTCGGGGCATGGATGCTTCGGGAGGTACCTGTACCGGTTGGGACGAGAGCCGACCAGAGGGTGCCACCACTGTGGAGGCGATGGTGACACGGCGTAGCACACCCTAGAGGAGTGCCCCGCGTGGGCTGGGGAGCGCCGTGCTCTCATCGCCGAAGTAGGGACGGACCTCTCGCTGCCGACCGTAGTTCTGTCTATGGTCGGCGGCGATGAGGCGTGGGCGGCGGTTCAGGCCTTCTGCGAGACGGTTATCTCGCAGAAGGAGGCGGCGGAGAGGGAGAGGGAATGTGACCCACTTTCCCTCCCGCAGCGCCGCAAACGAGCCGGGGCCCGGAGGAGGCGGTACCACCAACTCCTCCCCCCCTAACCGGGCCGGGGCAGTAGACGCGGGGGCGTCTGCTGCCCTTACATAGGCCTCGAGGTTGAAGGCGCACGTCGTGTCGCGTGTGCCTTGCCTAGGCGGGCGGCAGAAGGACTCCTCTTCTGCCGCAACAGAGATGGGCCTGCCACCGTTGAGTGGTGGGCGACCCACACGGCGATGGCGGAAGATGTTGTTCCCGCCATCGTCGAAATGTGGTAATGACGGACACCGTGGTGGTTTAGTGGGTAGTCTGGCCTTCTTTACAGGCCAGGAGTCCCACACGAAGCTCTCTCCCTACCCCCGTGGGGGGGGGAGCGAAGTGCCTAAACGCATTCCAACACGTAAAAAAAAAAGTTCGATCCAACTTGAGAGATAAGATAGTTTAAATCTCAAATTATAGTCCGATTCGCGATAACCGACATCCACGCGGGCGGAGCCGCGGGCGACAGCTAGTCTTTCTATAATCCAGAGTTGGTACCTCCCTGCCTGGCTCTGTCTTTCCGGAGAAATTGTTACCAGTTATTACCATCTTCAAGTATCGAATGAATATTATTACTTACCTATCACCAGCTGAAATTGCAGTCAAACATGAGTATATCAACAATGAAAAGGAGAAATAGAAAAAATTACAGATCTCGTGCCTTTCGAGGCGTTCTGGTACAGTCGACGAAGGAGATACGTTTGCACCTTTACATTCAATTTTATATGAAAAGGTACGACCGTATCTCCTTTTTCATGAGAAATGCACTTAGATAGGGCAAAATATAATGAATACAACTCTTTGCGCAAGAGGGTTAGGGTCAGGTTTCTTTTTCAATACACTTGCTCATAAAATGGCTCTCATCTCACCGCATTTAGGCACATAATGATACCTATAAATTAAACTGTGGTTTTTTGATTGTTAAATTTCACAAGTGGGTTATAAATTTCTTTTCAATTTTATTGGTTGAGTTGCTTTATTCTTAACAAATATAATTCGATACAATAAAGATCGAATAAAACAAATAAATTAATATACCTACTTATTTTTGTGCATTTCATGCAACTTCGTATTTAAATAGAAAATTTAATCTTTTACATGTATAATAAAAAAAACTTTCACTCAAATATAACTTTGTTTTCCCTCTGTTAAAACTTTCAATTTACCATTTTGTACACATGATAAACAAAAAAGAGAAACGTCATTCTTTTAGTCTATTGCCTAATAAAAGCTAATTAATTGTTTCCGCCACATAGTTGTTTAAAATCGACGCTTCATAGACATTGAAATCAACGTTTCGATGTGTGGGAAATAAAATTTCTTTACTATAATATTATTACTACGTAATTAATGGCTTTACTCTAATATTATTTAAACTATTTGGTAATATGGCTATTGTACAGGGTGGAAGATTTTAACCTTACCTGGAGGGGAAGTACTCTAAATACTGAAGATAGCGAATTTCACTCAAAGGTCATCATCATCATCATCATCATATCAGCCATACACAGTCCACTGCTGAACATAGGCCTCTACCATAGACTTCCAGAATGGCCGATTCAAAGCAGCCCGCATCCAGCGCTTCCCGGCGACCTTGATGAGGTCGTCCTTCCACCTAGCCGTTGGGCGTCCTACACTGCGTTTGCCCGTACGCGGTCGCCATTCCAGAACTCTTTTGCTCCATCGGCCATCTGTTCTGCGCGCTATGTGTCCCGCCCACTGCCACTTCAACGAGCTAATCCGCTGGGCTACGTCGGTTACTTTTGTTCTCCTACGGATATCATCATTTCTGACGCGATCACGTAGGGAAATACCGAGCATAGCCCTTTCCATAGCTCGTTGAGCGACTTTGAGTTTGTTTAAGAGACCCATAGTGAGGGGCCACGTTTCCGATCCGTAAGTCATCACTGGTAACACACATTGGTTAAAGACTTTCGTCTTCAGGCACTGAGGTATGTCGGACGAGAAGACATCTCGTAGCTTCCCGAACGCTGCCCAGCCGAGTCGAATTCGTCGATTTACCTCGTCTTCGAAACTGGAATTGCCTACCTGGATCAGTTGACCCAAGTAGACGTACTCGTCAACAGCTTCTAAGACTGAGTCCCCAACATGAACCGGTAGAGGCGCAACATGGACATTTGACATAACTTTTGTCTTGTCCATGTTCATCTTAAGGCCCACCTGTTGGGATACTCTGTTGAGGTCTTCGAGTATGGTGTTCAAGTCTTCCAGCGATTCTGCCATAATGACAATATCGTCGGCAAACCGAAGGTGAGTGATATACTCGCCGTTTATGTTGATGCCACGTCCTTTCCAGTTCAGCAGCTTGAAGACGTCTTCCAAGGCAGCGGTAAACAGTTTCGGGAGATCACGTCTCCCTGTCTAACGCCCCTTTTCAGTGGAATTGGCTTCGTGCTCTGTTCCTGTACTCGGACCGACATAGTGGCGTTCTGGTATAAACACTTCAACACTTCGATATACCGGTGATCTATCCGGCACCGCTGGAGAGACTGTAGCACGGCCCATATTTCGATCGAATCGAAGGCTTTCTCATAGTCCACGAATCCTAAGCAGAGAGGCCGGTTATACTCTTTGGTCTTCTGTATAGCCTGCCGCAGCGTGTGGATGTGGTCTATGGTACTGTAGCCTTTACGGAATCCGGCTTGTTCGGGAGGTTGGAAGTCATCGAGCCTGTTGGCGAGACGGTTCGTAATAACCCTCGAAAACAACTTATAAATGTGGCTCAGGAGCGTGATGGGCCTATAATTCTTCAACAAAGTATTATCACCTTTCTTAAAGAAAAGGACCACCTTACCCCCATTCCACGCTTCCGGCGTTATGCCTTCGTGTAGGACGGAATTGAAGAGCTTCTGAAGGACCTTCAGTACCGGCGTTCCGCCCGCTTTCAAAAGCTCTGCTGTAATTCCGTCCTCACCCGCCGCTTTGTTATTCTTTAGCTGTTTGAGGGCCATCCTAATCTCGTACAGGCTGATGTCCGGGATGTCTTCGGTATAATGTCGGGTAAGCTTGGCTCTTGGATCTTTAGCCATGCCAACGGGCTGTTTCCTTTCGACCTCCCTAAGTACCTCTGCCGTTGTCGTTGCCATGCCGCCATCCTCCGTCTTCAGCTTCGTCAACCGGCTTTGTCCAACGGACGCATTCCTCGCAAACACACAAGTATCAAATCTCTCTAACAAACATGGTAAATGAAATAAATGGAAGGAAATCTTTCAAATCTAAACTTACAAAAAAAATCCTAACAATAAAATTCGATATTTAAATAAAATTACTTTTTTTTCATGCGGATACCGCTGGTCAGTAGGGGATTTACATTACATCGGACATCATAAAAGTTTTCCCGCTTACATGGGGCGTTGTCATACATAAGGCGATTTTGAAATGATATTTTTTTTTTTAAAAAGAATATTAATATTAGCATCGATTATCGAAATTACTAATATTCCCTCTAACCCCTCCAACTAAGCTAAATTGCTTGTGCTAGGAGTGGGTTCACGTCGGTAGTGTAATGGCCAGGATTCGAACCCGGGACCTCTCGATCGTAAGGCCGACTCCTTAACCACTAAGCTACCGACACTTATATACGGACACCCATGCGCGCCGCTTTTTTTTTTTGCAGCAGATTGATGAACTTCGAGAAATCCTACTAATATTATAAACGATATAAAGTATGGATGGATGGATGTTTGTTACTCTTTCATGTAAAAACTACTGAATGGAGTTCTACATATATAATCCATTTAAATCATCTACATAATATATATAATTATTATTGTTTATTATTGATATTTTTACATTAATTTAGGTGTAATATTCAGAAATAAACAAAGGAATATTTTAGTGACGTATTTAATAAATATAAAAAAAAAAACACCAGAAAATTTTGAAAAGTCATTTTTAAATCATTCTAATTATAAATACCTAATTATGTTAGTACGCAGATACAAAGTTTCAAATCCATATTCATATTATAAATGCGAAAGTAACTCTGTCTGTCTGTCTGTATGTTACGCTTTCACGCCTAAACCACTGAACCGATCTTGATGAAATTGGGTATAGGTGTAGATTAGACCTTGAGAAAGGACATAGGCTATGTTTGGTCGCGATAACTGAAATCCACGCGGGCGGAGCCGCGGGCAAAAGCTAGTCACATATAAAAGGCTTGTTTAAATTAACTTCAAACTAATACCAAAAAGTATTAATTTTTTCCCTCATTTAGTAATTTAATAGTAATTTAATCAAGTCCAGCATGCCTTCGAATATCGTTTCTGAGTTTTGTCTCATAAGATTGACATAATGCTCTCAATAACTTATACAAGAAATTCATGCTTTACATAGTTAAGGAGTTCTGTTATCTACCTCCATAGTTCACGACTATGTTATACTAGCCCGTTCTTGACCATCATAATGTAACTTACTTTGTCACAGGTACGTCTTAAAAATAACTAAAAAGCAATCATTTCCCATTATTATTTGATTTTGAGGAGTTCTCTGGTGTGTATCCGAAGTTCCAAGATCAATACCCATGAAATTGATACCACCTATGAGATATACTAAACCCAATGCAAAAAGAAAAATCTATTTATCTATTTTAAATCGGTTCATAAACGACAGAAATAAGGGACAACATAAAAACTATGTCGGTTAAAAATTTGAAATAAAATAAAATAACGAACTACATAAAAATTTCGTGGGACTAAATGGCGGGTCCATATTGGCTCACATAAAAAAATTATACCGATTTGTGTTCATAATCATCACTCTTCATAATTTTATTTTTCATACTTTTTTTTATACATTTTTATGACTATCATTGGAACTCATAACAGTTAGTGATTATAATTTTTTTATTAATAAATAAATAAAATAAATAAATAAAAATCATTTATTTCAGGCATTTTTACAACCCATATTTATGTTACATTATAAAATAAAATAAAAATAATAATTTAAATTTAATTGAATTGAATCGAAATTAATTAGAAATTAACAATAATAATAAATCAGAATAAAAAATATAACAAAAAAAAATGAATGTTAAAACTAAATATTTATTTTCTTTATTTATGTTACAGGCCGCAGATATTTATGTTACAGGCCGCAGATATGTACTGTATTTGCATGCTTCGTACACAGCACGTACGGTCCCATTCATTGAGTGTCGAACGCGGTCCATAAAGGAATGTGCCCTCTTACGCATCACCGCAAAAAAGTCGTCCACCCTATTCGCAGCAAACATACCAGACGCACTACACCGCCATGGAAGTCCTAGCATAGCTCTAAAAGCATTGTTGTATTGCACGCGTAATGCGTGGTAACTACGTTGAGCGTACTTTTTCCACAGTTGACAGGTGTAGAACGACTGACAGTGTAACGGACTGCGGATGGTGAGTGGAAGTAGTTCACAATTAGATGGGTAGATGGAGCTAAAATTCAAAATTCAAAAAAATGGATGTGGTATTTAAGAGGGTTGTTAGATGGCGCTGCGATTGAGCCATTTCCTTTATTGTAAATAAATTAAATTCCATGTTTGTCTTATTGGTAGCGAAATAACGTAAGATTATCCGAAAAAAAAAATTGAAATAAGATTTAACATCAACTGCTACTGATCCTGCGGTTGATGTAACCAGGAATCTCTATTGGCTGCATGTTCTGTGATATTGCACTAGTCGCGAATTCTAAATATTAGTATACGAATAATTAACTGGAAAATTAGTTAGACATTATCTTGGATTATTCTTATTCCAATCATATGAATTAAGGAGTTTTTATAAAAAAGGAGCAAGTTCGCTGAGGCGGCTTGCCGGAAATAGCTCACGATTGGATGAAGGATGATGTGTAGTTCTAGAAACGGCGAGGTTAGTTTAGAGAAGGGAGACCTCGCCTTTAAAAGATGGGTCTTCTGGAGGCGGGGGGCACTTTTTTTCGTCATTCATTCGATCCAGATAGCTAAAAGGGGTACGGCTCGGCGGACTGTCTTTGTAAGTTATATATTTCTATCGTTGTAAAGAAATAGTGTTAAATTCCTTTTGTGAATTATATGAAATTGTTGCCGGTGTTGTGTAATAAACGAATTACTAGCTATCTTTGTTTAACGCGAACAGTTTAGAGTTTTTCCAATGTACCGCCGAGAGTTTTATAATTCTGTAAAAATTATAAATTGTCGAAATTTATTGTAAACCTTGGGGTGTGGGGTAGTTCTCGCGTCGAATATTGGGATGGGTCGCGATCGGAGCAGGACCTGGGGCCTTTGCGAAAATGAAGACACCTTACATTGGGCAGGGATAGTACGTGTAAATGTATGCGTATTATTACTGTCTTGTGCTGTTGAGTCTGGCAGTGCATTCGTAAAGTCCTTACGGTCGTTTTATCATCTTTATTATGTTGAAATTGTTGAAATTAATTGTAAATCTTGATTTTGTGTGTGGTTGGGCGTGATACGTACAAGGGTGCGCGATTAAGATTTGTTACGACTAGGGCGTGGGGTAGGCTAGTTCTCGCGTCGAATATTGGGATGGGTCGCGATCGGAGCAGGACTTAGGGCCTTTACGAAAATGAAGACACCTTACATTGGGCAGGGATAGTACGTGTAAATGTATGCGTATTATTACTGTCTTGTGCTGTTGAGTCTGGCAGTGCATTCGTAAAGTCATTGCTGTCGTTTTATCATCTTTTGTTATGTTAGTAGTTGAGGGTAGCACTGCGGTGTTTTAGCTAGTTCTCCCGTAGGAAACCCATGGCGATGTGCCTGGTTATGGAGGGATACCTAACGGTGGCAACAACTCCATATTTATCTGAATAGCTAGGGGCCGGTAACCTTTGAAGCGGGCGGCATTCCGATTTTACCTGTGGAAACGGGATCGGAAAAGCTTCCTGAATGTGGGTGACTGTTTGTTCTGTGATGGGTAGGTACCGTCGAAGTGGAACCGTCCAATTGGGCCTGGATCAGAACTTACAGAGCTCGCAGTTCAGTCTTATATATCTATTTATATATACACTAACTATTATCTCGTTAGGGTTTCAGTTCACATCCCTGAGCTTCGGCTCGTGGACTGGAGCAAGCACACAGTTATGAGGATAGGCCAGTCAAGCCTAACTAGCTTGCACCCATAGCAGAGCAGGAGTATTGATGGAATACCATCAATACATGATAGGCTCACAACACACCACACGTTTAAATGTAAATAAGGTGACGTTACACCTAGTTTTGGTTGAACAGAAGTTCTAAGTTGGGGGTAGAGTAGGCACTCACACAATGGGAATAGGTTAGGAAGTGTATTAGTAAGGACTAGTATTGTGACGGTTCTGAGCTAATCGGGCCTTTGCTTGGTGATGTGACATATCATTCCTTGGTGATGCTTGTGATTGATTTAGTTAAGGTTTTTCGTGCGTTAATGCCGTGGTGAAATCGTGATTTGAGTAAATTGTATACGAGCTATCGTGTTGTATATTTTAGTAGGCGTTCGTTGTATTCGGATTAGACCTATAAGCGAGCCGTCGTCGGACCGCGTTGCTAATGTTCTACTTGCCTAGCAACTGACTTAGTATGGTCTCAATGAAACTCAGATTGGTGGCATAACATATTTTAAATCCACCCACATCATAATTAATCAAATTCGTAATGGAAATTATTCCGAAATGAGAAGTTTGTTTGACTGATCTACCAATTGACTTTGAATAAAATACTATGCTATAAATAATACTTATTACTCGGAGCGTCGTAGCCGAGGAATCATTTTGGCGAGGTACATCTAGCTCACCTTAGCAGAGCGCTTTCCTAATTTGGAACTTGTATCGAACCTTAATTGATTTGGGCAATTGACCCTAGATATGGCTGTCTTCTACACCAGGGACACTATATCGATCTCGTTTATGCACGTGACAAGTATGAGTCAGTTCCGACATGTTAAAGATCCTATTTTGGACACAGAATCTCATTTGATGGATTGGTCATCAGACCGCGCTACGACATGAAACTATTCATTGAATCTGTACTAGTCATACTATGCTTTGACAATATTGTGAAAGAAATAATCTTATTTTGAATTAGAATTAATTGGCAACGCCTTTCTAATTCAAGTCTAATTAGACGTATACATTTGTCTGGATTCAGATATTGGGGGAGGGAAAATACGAGTCAGCTATCCTACTCTCTAAAGGCGCGTAAGTTCCATTTGGGGCTACATGCTTACAAAAGGATAGAGGGGGGATATTTAAAGTTGGTAGTATCCCACTGCACACGGCGATTGGTGGAGCCTGTGCCAACGGGGAAACAAAAACTAACAAATTCAAAGTATACGCCAACGGGGAAACAAAAACTAACAAATTCAAAGTATATGCCTATGGGGAGCAAAAGTTATTCGGATTGTTTGCCACAGTAGTAGTGATTAGGGCAGTGTTAGGCTTGCAACACTAAGTCGACAATGTAAAAGGTTAGATCAATAAAGTTATTCGGATTGTTTGCCACAGTAGTAGTGATTAGGGCAGTGTTAGGCTTGCAACACTAAGTCGACAATGTAAAAGGTTAGATCAATAAAGTTATTCGGGTTGTTTGCCACAGTAGTAGTGATTAGGGCAGTGTTAGGCTTGCAACACTAAGTCGACAATGTAAAAGGTTAGATCAATAAAGTTATTCGGGTTGTTTGCCACAGTAGTAGTAATTAGGGCAGTGTTAGGATCTAGTACGGTTGTAGGTTGCTTGTGAGAAAATTATTTGTGAGAGACTCATTCATTGAGAAATTGTTGTACCTTAACATAAATCAGTTAAAATAAGTGGGGGTAGAATTAAGTAATTGTATAGTAATGTTTCATTATATAAATACCAGCATTCCTAGAACTCTATAGGATCCGGGATATGCGGGCTCATCTAGGGTCTCCTCTGACCATTATACGATCATTGGCCAAAGTAGAATTAACAATATAGACGATTTATTTAGTGTGGTGAAATGCCGCGGGTATGACCACCGCTTTATTACGTATTGGAGCTGTGACGCAGGATCACGGTACAATTTGCTGCCGCTCACCAGGATTACTATGGTTAAGGCAGTGATTATTACAATTTGGTCCCGCGTGACCAGGACATTACATCTTGGTGACGTGATCTAGGACCGGGGTGATTACAATTTGGGGCCGTAAGCCAGGATTACACGTTAAAATTTGATGACGTGGATCAAGACTACACACTACAAGTTAATGCCTGGTGGCCAGGACGACACCACAATTTGGTGTCGGTAACCAGGATGGTAACATTTTGTCTGCCCGGGGATAGGTTGGAAGGTCAGGCGCCAGTACGATTTGGAGCCGAGACCTGAGATCAGAGTCTGGGACAATTTCGTTGCAGTGTTCGGGATAGACACTATATTCTGACCATCGGTCGTTGGCATTGTGTTTGTTTGTTGTGGGTTAGTTGAGGGTAGGAGTACGGTATGTTGCATACCGTACAATTTGTTGCTGTATTATAGGTAAGGGTCTCTAGGAAATTATGCTGGGGTGAATTTAGTGTAAAATGAAAAATGGTGAGAATAATAAACAATGGGGGGTCGTAAAGTCTGGGTTAGGATGTTATCAGTCGAATTGTTGGGGGGTCGATATTAAGTATCTTATAGACTTGAGTAGGTCGAACTCGGGAGAAACATTTATTGAATTGAAATACCTACACATATCGTTGGAGTGCAACATTGTATGACAGTGAGGCATCCCAACCAACAGTTAACACTATAATGTATTATTTGTTAACTTATCGTGTATATATAGTTCCGGTTATGAGCCGTGAGTCTTAGCTGAAAGTGGTGTTCAAATTTATAAGTTAAAAGGGAGTTTATAGTGATTGTATTGACGAATCGTTACGTGTAGTGTTCTTTGAGTGTTCGATCAGTGATAAATATAGTATGGATAAGCCGAGCAGGAAAAGGCGGGCGCCTGCCCGTTATGGGGAAAACAGGACAAGTGAGCAAGGGACGACTAGTCCTGTAAGGCAAACTACGACGCCCAATGAACCTGTACCTACCACATCTAGGCGTGTGAGACGGACAATTGAAGCTAGAAGGAGACCGGAGGGGAGAAGTGTGAATGTGAACACTTCTTTAGCAAACCTTCGGTATAGGAAGTTGAATCGTACTATAGAAGATTTAGCTGCAAAATTGGAGACGTTAAGGGCTGAGATGAGTGAGACAAGAGCTTCTCCAGCAGACAGAAGCGGAAGTAGTCGCGAATGGGGGGCAGTGCCCACAGAAGCGTTGTCTGTGGTTAGGGAACAGGCTAATCCGGAATTGAATCAACAACTATATACAGACTCTCCTAGATTAAGGGAAAATGGGGAACCCTCGATCTTCGTGGAGTGTGTCAACTCGGAGTTACCTAGAAACATAAACTACCATGTGAGAAATGTAACGTTCGAGAAGCCCAAGTTCGGAGACAAAGTCGATGTGCATCCGGTGACGTTTTTGGAAGACCTAACAACATATTTGGGAAAGGTCGGTCGGGACGGCAATCAATTAGACTTGATACAAGAATGTCTAGTGGGTGAAGCCAGAGAATGGGCAAGAGTTTACAAGTGTCGTTGGAGCGTATTGCAAGACTTCAAGGCGGACTTTTTGGCTACCTTCTGGGGAGAAAGCGAACAGAACGAATTACGCCGGTCTATAGTGCATGGAGTTTGGAATAAAGCGGAGTCGCCTACTATGTTAGGCCATTTCTTAAGATTGACCGGGAAGGCTCAGATGCTAACTTATAAGTTTTCCGAGAAACAACTGATTGGGGACATAATTAGGCAGTTTCCGAAGTATGTGCAACAGGGATGGTATACGTCCAAGCTGAATAACATCATTGAAACAGCGGAGTTTTTGAGAGGGATGGACGATATAGCTCGGCAAGAGGCTGTATCAACTCCAACCTCTGGCGGCGAGAAGAGGATACCGGAGAAAAGGGCTAAGGATTCTCGTCAGGACTATCGCAGTTGGCCTAAGCCAAGCAAAACTCGACCGTCTGGTGAGCAGGTGGCAACGGTAGTGCAGAGTGATACATCGGCGTTAGCGTCACCCGCAGGTTTAAACTAGTAGAGGCTGGAAGTTCTGTTCCCGATCTAGCCTCAGTCACAGGGAACGCAGCGTTAGATATGATGATCAAAATGGGTTGGAATCCAGGGCTAGCTTTAGGTAAGGTAGGAAACGGTATTAGGGCGCCGCTAGTGGCGAAGATGACTACTCGTGGTATACGTGAGGGATTGGGTTTTGGAACAGTAGAACCAAAGAGTCTCTTTATCGATAAACAAATAGTTGATGTGATTAAATTAAATATTGAACAGAAACTTTTGAGACAAGGCGATCCTGTGTCGATAGAGGCGGTATTTGATGAAAGGTCTACAGAACGCGATGAGGGAACCTTTAGTTCAGAAGTAATAGTGCATATTTTTGATCATGAGGTTATAGGATTAGTGGATACTGGTTGTGATATAACCAGCATCTCAGAGGAATTCTGGGATGTACTGAGGTCGGATAGGAGTCGCGAAATACCGTGGATGCCGATTAGACCCTTTAAAATTAAGACAGCTGTGGGTCATAGGAGCGGAGAGATTAAGAAAATAGTTCTATTGCCTTTAAAGCTAGGAGAGTGTGTACAAAATATGGGGTTTGTAGTAGTTCCAGGCCTAGTTAATTCGTTGATTTTAGGATTTGATTGGTTAAAGGGGAATGAAGTAACTATCAACACGGGAAAAATAGATAGAGGTTTAGTTCTGGATCAGGCAGGGCAAAGAGAGGTAATACCGTTTTTAGAGCAAGTAAAGGGATCCGACCTAAGGGAGAGTGAGGAATTAATATCAGCCATGGATAGTTGTAGCGAGTTTAATGATCTAGTCTGGACAAGTCTAGAGACCGGAGTTGCTATAGAGACAGAACAGAGGAATAGCTTGCTAAAATTGTTACATAAATATAAGGGTGTGTTCGCTTCGCGTTTAGGGAGAGCGAACTGCTATCAGCACGAGATAGTGATGTGTTCAGATGTACCTATTGTTAAGAAAAATTATCCGGTGCCATATGCTTATAGGGGGAGAGTAGAAGAAAAGCTAAGGGAAATGGAAGATTTGGGGATAGTTAGTCGATCTGCAACTCCTTATTGTAGTCCATTGACTTTTACGATTAAGCGAGATGATTCGATTAGAGTGTTATTAGACGCTAGAGAGATAAATAAATATATGGTGGCAGAAACGGAGAAACCACCACTACAGATTGATGTCATGAATTCCTTCCATGGGGCTAACTATATAAGTGTAGTAGATTTGAATAATGCTTATTTCCAAATACCTATTACGCAGAATAGTAAAAAATATACGGGGTTCACCTTCAATGGGAAGTCCTACGTTTATAATGTGTTGCCCCAAGGGTTGAAAACGTCCGTGGGAAGTTTTAGTAGGGCCATGGATATAATATTAGGACATGAGGTCAGGGAATTTTGTGTTAATTATTTAGATGACCTAGCGATAATAACGACAGGGTCATTCACACAACATTTGGAACATTTGGACATAGTCTTAGGTAAATTGCAAAAGGCAGGTTTAACGTGTAATTTAAAGAAATGTGAGTTTTGTTGTAAGGAAGTGAGGATGTTGGGTTACATCATCTCTACTCAGGGATTACACACTGACCCAGATAAGGTTAAAGCTATACAAGAGTTTCCGATACCTAGAAGGATAAAGCATGTGAGGGCATTTTTGGGGTTATGTAATTTTTATAGGAAGTTTATACCTAACTTTAATATTCAAGCGCAACCATTATATAATTTGTTGAAGAAGGGTAAAGGCTGGGGTTGGGGTCAACTCGAACAAAGGGCGTTCGAACAAATTAAAGCTTTGTTCTTAGAAACTATCCAATTGCATCATCCGGATTTTACTAAACCTTTCTATTTGCAAACGGATTGTTCTAAGGTGGGATTAGCAGGGGTTTTATATCAGGTAGGCGATGATGATCAGCAGAGGGTGCTGGGGTTTTATAGTAAGGCATTAAGGGGGGCTCAATTAAATTGGACAGTGACTGAACAGGAGTTCTATTCAGTAATCTGTTGTTTAGAGAAATTCGAAACGTATCTGAGGGGAGTTAGGGTAGTTATTAGGACGGATCATAAGGCTTTGGCATTTGTCAAGACGTGGAGGTTATATAACGCTAAGGTAACTCGGTGGATTAACTATTTAGAGAATTTTCAGTATGAAATACAACATATTAAAGGGAGAGATAATGTGGTCGCGGACGTATTGTCGCGCTATCCTCCTAAAGGGGAACTTTTGCAGGAAGAAAAGGTTAGGTCACCGAGCATCCTATATATGGAAGCGCAACGAAATAAAGAATTACTGAACCAATTAAAACTACTACCTGAATTACAAAGGGCTGATGTAGAGATAAGTAGGTTAATTAATCAGATAAGTACGGCCAGCACAAGAGGAGAGTTAGCGGGTTTGGCGAGTAGGTGTAGATTGATTAATGACGTTTTGTATATAGATAAGGGGGGTGAAAAGGGACAAGTCATTTTCTTACCAAATGTCCTTAGGGAAGGATTAGTTAGGCAAGTACATCTCGAAATGGGTCATCAGGGAGGTTACAAGGTGATAAAGTATATAAGGGATCGGTTTTATTGGAAAGGATTAACTAAGAGTGTGAAACGTTTAGTGAGGACTTGTGACGTATGTCAGTTAACAAAGCATTCTAATTCAAACAAAGTAGGCCCATGCTGTTCAATAATTACAAGAGATATTGGCGATTTAGTGATGGTAGATATATACGGGCCTCTCCCTACGGGTAAATTTGGAATGAATTATATACTCGTTCTACAGGATTCGTTTAGTAAGTTTGTCAAATTTTTTGAGCTTAAGAAGGCAACGGCGGTGGCAGTGTTTAATAAGGCAAGGAGGTTCTTCGACATAATAAAGCCGAAGGCGATAATGTCGGATAATGGGACCCAGTTCACTAGTCGAGTGTGGAAAGAGGGCATGGAAACGTTGGGGGTTAGAGTGGTATACACTACGGTTAGGAACCCACGACCAAATACAGTAGAGCGAGTCAACAGGGAGTTAGGGCGTTTGTTTAGGACATATAATAGCACGAATCACAAAGGATGGGTAAAGACTCTTCCCAAGTTGGAGGAGCTATATAATAGCACTTATCATGAAAGCACAGGATTTACCCCTTGTGAGATAATGTACGGAACTTCGACGAGGTTGTCGTTTGACGAGATTATAGGTAGGAGTAATGGAGAGCTAGACGTACAGAAAGTCAGGGAGATAGCGCGTAAGAATCTACAAGAGGCTGGGGAAAAGCGGAAGGCAAAGTTTAATGGTAGATATCGGTTGATTGAATATCAGGTCGGCGATTTAGTAAAAATTAGGAAGTTAAATAAATCTAGCGCGAAATTAAAGGTAACCAAGAAGTTTGAGGCGTTGTATGAAGGTCCATACGTAGTGGCGGGAAATCCTTATCAAAATGTGTACATTTTGTTAGACCCCCAAACTAATGAGGTTCGGGGGAAGTTCAATACTATACATCTGTCTAGATATTATACGCAGTAGGCTGGGGCTGGATCGGGAAGAGAAGAGAAGGTTCGTGAACTTAAGCTTGAATTGTTGATTAGATTTTGCAATTACTTTACTTAGTATGTAAGAATTTGTAGATTTAAGTAATGTAGTTAGTTAAGTAGAACTAGTAAGTAGGATTGATTTAAAATTATATTCAATTAATAATTTAGATCTGTTCTGAGGATATATATAAAAAAAAAAAAAAAAAAAAAAAAAAAAAAAAAAAAATGTGATCAATAAATTTGGTGGATAGGGTGAAGCCCATCTGATAGTATGAGCAGTAGTCCATCATGTGAATGAGTTGATCATAGTAATTTTCACTTAGTTTCACATTAGTCACTTTCACCCTAAATTGTTAACGAAATATATTCTCATCCCGTCAGATGGTGGGGAGCAGGGTGGCTTTACCAAAAAAAAAAAAAAAAAAAAATTAATTAAATTTTACAAAAGGAAAAAATTGTAGTAAGGTTCGTTATAGTTCGACTTTAAGACTTAATCAAAATTTATCAATTTGCCACGCGTGGTGTGCAATAGAGGGGGATACTGAAATCCGCTTTTCCTTGCAAAAGCTGGAGCATTCCTAAAATTACGAAACAATAACCATGCGTTTGTATCGGGTGCTGATTGGTTGGTAGTCTGAATGACCATGGAAGTTGGTTATGTTAGAGCGAAAGGAATATTCACGTTAAGGAATGGTCATGGAAAGGTTGTATGTTGAATGAGTACTTGTTTAAATTCAGTGTGAAGGGCCTTCCCAACCAGCACTATGGGGAGTAGAATCGCGAGGCTTGGTTATAGTCTAGTCATTCTGCATGCACCTCAATCGGAATTATGAAGGATTGCTAAGAGTTAGGATAATAGACGGGCTCGAGATTGATGAATCCGAGGTCTAAGCATACCGTTAAGGTACCTTCACATTTCCTCAACTATACAGTTAGGTTATAACGAGCTACACTGTACATGCGCCATTTTCGGGGCAAATGCTTTTGGGTTTCGAGCCAAGTGGGGTGGACCGTTTGCACCTACTATGTTTGACGGCTGTTAAGGGATGACTTTATTATTGGGGGATGGGGTAATTGGTTGTGGAAGAACGTAAGATAGGTTCGCTCCACAAACTTTTACTCTGAGTCGCTAGGACTGAGCTTGCCTCACAACCAGGCTTTCCTTGCTTTAGACTGTCATGTCCTGGTTCGAGGAGATAGTTTGTGTTGCGGGACTACTATCAAGCTTGGTATCGGGACTGAGAAGTGGTTTGTCTTGATATGGTTAAACTACACAGACACTTAATGTGTGGGATGACTGGATTCTAGCTAAGCGGGAAATATACAAAAAAAAAAGGGGGCCTGTGGGTAAAGAAGTATCTTCACCTCGATTTGCAGCCCGTGTGAGGTTTAAATCAGGTTGTCTTTTATTGTTCTGTATTAAAATTAGTAGAATCTTTACTCCGGTCATAAAAAAAAAAAAAAATAAGAATGTACCTTCATAAAGATTCGGGGGTCGGGATGTAACGGACTGCGGATGGTGAGTGGAAGTAGTTCACAATTAGATGGGTAGATGGAGCTAAAATTCAAAATTCAAAAAAATGGATGTGGTATTTAAGAGGGTTGTTAGATGGCGCTGCGATTGAGCCATTTCCTTTATTGTAAATAAATTAAATTCCATGTTTGTCTTATTGGTAGCGAAATAACGTAAGATTATCCGAAAAAAAAAATTGAAATAAGATTTAACATCAACTGCTACTGATCCTGCGGTTGATGTAACCAGGAATCTCTATTGGCTGCATGTTCTGTGATATTGCACTAGTCGCGAATTCTAAATATTAGTATACGAATAATTAACTGGAAAATTAGTTAGACATTATCTTGGATTATTCTTATTCCAATCATATGAATTAAGGAGTTTTTATAAAAAAGGAGCAAGTTCGCTGAGGCGGCTTGCCGGAAATAGCTCACGATTGGATGAAGGATGATGTGTAGTTCTAGAAACGGCGAGGTTAGTTTAGAGAAGGGAGACCTCGCCTTTAAAAGATGGGTCTTCTGGAGGCGGGGGGCACTTTTTTTCGTCATTCATTCGATCCAGATAGCTAAAAGGGGTACGGCTCGGCGGACTGTCTTTGTAAGTTATATATTTCTATCGTTGTAAAGAAATAGTGTTAAATTCCTTTTGTGAATTATATGAAATTGTTGCCGGTGTTGTGTAATAAACGAATTACTAGCTATCTTTGTTTAACGCGAACAGTTTAGAGTTTTTCCAATGTACCGCCGAGAGTTTTATAATTCTGTAAAAATTATAAATTGTCGAAATTTATTGTAAACCTTGGGGTGTGGGGTAGTTCTCGCGTCGAATATTGGGATGGGTCGCGATCGGAGCAGGACCTGGGGCCTTTGCGAAAATGAAGACACCTTACATTGGGCAGGGATAGTACGTGTAAATGTATGCGTATTATTACTGTCTTGTGCTGTTGAGTCTGGCAGTGCATTCGTAAAGTCCTTACGGTCGTTTTATCATCTTTATTATGTTGAAATTGTTGAAATTAATTGTAAATCTTGATTTTGTGTGTGGTTGGGCGTGATACGTACAAGGGTGCGCGATTAAGATTTGTTACGACTAGGGCGTGGGGTAGGCTAGTTCTCGCGTCGAATATTGGGATGGGTCGCGATCGGAGCAGGACTTAGGGCCTTTACGAAAATGAAGACACCTTACATTGGGCAGGGATAGTACGTGTAAATGTATGCGTATTATTACTGTCTTGTGCTGTTGAGTCTGGCAGTGCATTCGTAAAGTCATTGCTGTCGTTTTATCATCTTTTGTTATGTTAGTAGTTGAGGGTAGCACTGCGGTGTTTTAGCTAGTTCTCCCGTAGGAAACCCATGGCGATGTGCCTGGTTATGGAGGGATACCTAACGGTGGCAACAACTCCATATTTATCTGAATAGCTAGGGGCCGGTAACCTTTGAAGCGGGCGGCATTCCGATTTTACCTGTGGAAACGGGATCGGAAAAGCTTCCTGAATGTGGGTGACTGTTTGTTCTGTGATGGGTAGGTACCGTCGAAGTGGAACCGTCCAATTGGGCCTGGATCAGAACTTACAGAGCTCGCAGTTCAGTCTTATATATCTATTTATATATACACTAACTATTATCTCGTTAGGGTTTCAGTTCACATCCCTGAGCTTCGGCTCGTGGACTGGAGCAAGCACACAGTTATGAGGATAGGCCAGTCAAGCCTAACTAGCTTGCACCCATAGCAGAGCAGGAGTATTGATGGAATACCATCAATACATGATAGGCTCACAACACACCACACGTTTAAATGTAAATAAGGTGACGTTACACCTAGTTTTGGTTGAACAGAAGTTCTAAGTTGGGGGTAGAGTAGGCACTCACACAATGGGAATAGGTTAGGAAGTGTATTAGTAAGGACTAGTATTGTGACGGTTCTGAGCTAATCGGGCCTTTGCTTGGTGATGTGACATATCATTCCTTGGTGATGCTTGTGATTGATTTAGTTAAGGTTTTTCGTGCGTTAATGCCGTGGTGAAATCGTGATTTGAGTAAATTGTATACGAGCTATCGTGTTGTATATTTTAGTAGGCGTTCGTTGTATTCGGATTAGACCTATAAGCGAGCCGTCGTCGGACCGCGTTGCTAATGTTCTACTTGCCTAGCAACTGACTTAGTATGGTCTCAATGAAACTCAGATTGGTGGCATAACATATTTTAAATCCACCCACATCATAATTAATCAAATTCGTAATGGAAATTATTCCGAAATGAGAAGTTTGTTTGACTGATCTACCAATTGACTTTGAATAAAATACTATGCTATAAATAATACTTATTACTCGGAGCGTCGTAGCCGAGGAATCATTTTGGCGAGGTACATCTAGCTCACCTTAGCAGAGCGCTTTCCTAATTTGGAACTTGTATCGAACCTTAATTGATTTGGGCAATTGACCCTAGATATGGCTGTCTTCTACACCAGGGACACTATATCGATCTCGTTTATGCACGTGACAAGTATGAGTCAGTTCCGACATGTTAAAGATCCTATTTTGGACACAGAATCTCATTTGATGGATTGGTCATCAGACCGCGCTACGACATGAAACTATTCATTGAATCTGTACTAGTCATACTATGCTTTGACAATATTGTGAAAGAAATAATCTTATTTTGAATTAGAATTAATTGGCAACGCCTTTCTAATTCAAGTCTAATTAGACGTATACATTTGTCTGGATTCAGATATTGGGGGAGGGAAAATACGAGTCAGCTATCCTACTCTCTAAAGGCGCGTAAGTTCCATTTGGGGCTACATGCTTACAAAAGGATAGAGGGGGGATATTTAAAGTTGGTAGTATCCCACTGCACACGGCGATTGGTGGAGCCTGTGCCAACGGGGAAACAAAAACTAACAAATTCAAAGTATACGCCAACGGGGAAACAAAAACTAACAAATTCAAAGTATATGCCTATGGGGAGCAAAAGTTATTCGGATTGTTTGCCACAGTAGTAGTGATTAGGGCAGTGTTAGGCTTGCAACACTAAGTCGACAATGTAAAAGGTTAGATCAATAAAGTTATTCGGATTGTTTGCCACAGTAGTAGTGATTAGGGCAGTGTTAGGCTTGCAACACTAAGTCGACAATGTAAAAGGTTAGATCAATAAAGTTATTCGGGTTGTTTGCCACAGTAGTAGTGATTAGGGCAGTGTTAGGCTTGCAACACTAAGTCGACAATGTAAAAGGTTAGATCAATAAAGTTATTCGGGTTGTTTGCCACAGTAGTAGTAATTAGGGCAGTGTTAGGATCTAGTACGGTTGTAGGTTGCTTGTGAGAAAATTATTTGTGAGAGACTCATTCATTGAGAAATTGTTGTACCTTAACATAAATCAGTTAAAATAAGTGGGGGTAGAATTAAGTAATTGTATAGTAATGTTTCATTATATAAATACCAGCATTCCTAGAACTCTATAGGATCCGGGATATGCGGGCTCATCTAGGGTCTCCTCTGACCATTATACGATCATTGGCCAAAGTAGAATTAACAATATAGACGATTTATTTAGTGTGGTGAAATGCCGCGGGTATGACCACCGCTTTATTACGTATTGGAGCTGTGACGCAGGATCACGGTACAATTTGCTGCCGCTCACCAGGATTACTATGGTTAAGGCAGTGATTATTACAATTTGGTCCCGCGTGACCAGGACATTACATCTTGGTGACGTGATCTAGGACCGGGGTGATTACAACAGTACGCCCCAAACAGAGTGATTTTTACCTCATCACTGCATTTAGCAAATCTGCGAGCCAACATGTTGCTTATTGCAGCTATGCTCCGTCTCTGTCTTTCCATGTCATCATCATCTTTCAGATCATCCCTGACAATATGCCCCAGGTACTTAAATTTAGTGACATAATTGAGTTGTGCGCCATACAGAGTGACGGGAGGAGCAAACGAGTGTGACTTATCAGTCTTAAAAATCATTAGCTCCGTCTTATTTACATTATAGGTCAATTTATGAGAAATGGCATACTTTTCACATATAGATATCAGTGTATTTAGGCCGTGAATAGAGGGACTCAGCAGGACCATATCGTCCGCGTAGCTAAGATTATTAACGGGTTGATTGTTTATGTAACAGCCGACTCCGGACCTGTCCAGTTCCTCCATTAGGTCATTTACATATAGGTTAAACAGAGTTGGTGATGTCAGACCCCCTTGTCTCACTCCACAATCAAGCGTGTATTCACTCGAGAGGCTACTGCCCCATCTCACCATGTTGGTCTGCCTGCCGTACCAGTACCTAAACAAGTCAGTGACATTACGCTGAATACCTGCTTTCTCCATCTTTGTCCATAATAGGTTATAGTTAATGGTATCAAATGCGCGACTTAGATCGAGGAAGCAGGCATATACACTCGTTTTACGTTCCAAATAATATGATACAGTATTTTTCAACGCAAAGACAGCCATGTCCGTTGACAAACCAGCTCGAAATCCGAATTGGGAACTATGAAGATTTATTTCATCAGTTCAGAGTTTTTCAGATCAGTTTAAATCCATAATTTTTTTTCAGATCTTTTTCTCCTAACATTCTATATTTAAATAAAATACGTTTAATTAATCAATTTCAAATGGAAGAAGGTGTTAAGTCACTTACCTCCTTCTTCCATGACACTTTTGATTTTTTTGTTGCAGTTATGTCCTTCATCTTCTGGTATTTTGAAACTGAGCTTAAATCGCGGGGTTTTTTGGTCTAATATAGTTTATATACACCTATAACCGTCATATAATGCAAAAAATCAAAAATCTCAAAAATGTTAGTTACGCCCTTCATCCACTCACGTCTTTAATTATCATATTGCGTTCTATCAATTCCTTTCTGTCTGTCTACTTTTTTAAATTAGTTTCTGGCGCTTCGCCGGCCGCTGCCGCGGCACGCTCGTATTATCCATACTAATATTATAAATGCGAAAGTAACTCTGTCTGTCTGTCTGTCTGTGTGTCTGTCTGTATGTTACGCTCTCACGCCTAAACCACTGAATCGATCTTGATGAAATTTAGTACAGAGGTGTATTAGAGGTTGAGAACGGACATAGGCTACCTTTTATTGCGAGAAAGGGGGTTTATGGGGGGGAAATAGGGGATGAAAGTTTGTCATTTTTGAAGATATCCTAATGAAATTTGGTACAGAGGTAGATTAGAGCTTGAGAACTGACATAGGCCACCTTTTATCGCGAAAAAGGGGTAAAAGGGGGGGGGGAGTAGGGCTATGGGATGAAAGTTTACATGAAACTTTGTCATTTTTGAAGATATCGTGATGAAATTTGGTATATAGATAGATTAAAGCTTGGAAATGAACATAGGCTACCTTTTATCACGTAAAAGAGGTAAGAGGGTGGGGGGAAAGGCTAGGGGATGTAAGTTTGTCAATTTTGAAGATATCCTGATGAAATTAGTATAGAGATGGATTAGAGCTTGGAAATGGACATAGGCTACTTTTTGTGGCGAAAAAGGGGCGATGGAGGGGGGGATTGGGTTATGGGATGTAAGTTTTTGAATTTTGAAGATATCCTGATGAAATTGGTATAGAGATGAATTAGGGCTTGGAAATGGACATAGGCTACCTTTTATCGCGAAAAAGGTGGTAGAGGGAGGAGAGGAATAGGGCTAGGGGATGAAAGTTTAACAGTTTTGACGATATCCTGATGAAACTTGGTACAGAGATAGATTAGAACTTGAAAACGGATGTGGTTACCTTTTATAGCGAAATAAAGCAAAGTGAAAGTGTGGTATTTTTAAATATCCTTATGAAATTTACCGTCGGCTCAATACTAAGCGATAACCGATATCCACGCGGGCGGAGCCGCGGGTAAAAGCTAGTAAATGGTATGAGAAATATTTTCGGACCTCCGATGATAGGAGTTGAATAGTTATGTAAGACAATGCGCACCTCTAAATGGCAACTTTTCCGCATCAAACTAAAAAAGAACACCTAAATCGAATAATAATTCTCAGAGTAATCGGTGTGTAAATACATAAAAAGTTATGAAAAACAGTAGAAATGAATTAACAGAAAAAAAATAAGTCCTTTTAATTGACTTAAATATCACAGATAAGAAAACATTGATTTTATTGTGTCAATTATGATGGACTCTGATTTTGAATTCTCTGATGATGATGACGAAAGTTAGTATTTTTTTCTGTGGGAATCTACCTATTCTTGTTCTTAATTATACAATTGTCTATTCTCAGGTACATCCTTACTAATATTATAAATTCGAAAGTAACTCTGTCTGTCTGTCTGTCTGTGTGTATGTTACAGTTTCATGCCAAAACCATTGAGCCGATCTTGATGAATTTGGTACAGAGAAGGAGTAGAGCTTGAGAACAGATAGAGGCTACCTTTTATCGCGCAAAAGGGGGTTTAAGGTGGGGAAATAGGGGATGAAAGTTTTTATGAAAGTTAGCCATTTTTAAAGAGATACTAATGAAATCTAATACAGAGATGGATTAGAGCTTGAGAACAGACTTTTTATCGCGAAAAAGGGATTAGTAAGGGGGGAATAGGGCTATATGGGGTGAAGCTTTATATGAAAATTTGTCATTTTAAAGATATCCTGATGAAATTTTCTACAGAGATAGATTAGAGCTTGGGAACGGATATAGACTACCTTTTATCGCGAAAAAGGGGGTAGAAGGGGGAGGGATAGGGTAAGGGGATGGAAGTTTCTCAGTTTTAAAGATATCCTAATGAAATTTTGAAAGGAAATCTTCTTTAGCGGCGTTGGATGGGTAAAAATTGTTAAACTCAGGGCGAGTTTAGGATCACTTGACCTTCGACCCGTAACCGACGACTTTGTAGGACGACATGACGTCATACAACATTCCTAGCTACAGAGTGTTCATTTTGCTAGGTACGTTAAGAAGCTTCGTAGCTTAGCGGTAAGCGCTTCGACTGTAAGTCTTTATGGTTTCAGATAGTACCGGCTTCGAACAATTTTTGTGATTATTTTTTCTTTTTGTAATTTGTTACTTTTTGTAATTTATTACCTTTTGTGATTATTTTTTCTGTTTGTAATTTATTTATTTCTTCTGACAGAAAATTAGCAGAAAATTAGTGATACGTTCTATGATTGGCGCTATATTATAGGTATGGGTACAGTATGTTCTTTTTATCTTTTTCTCTGTATATAACGAAGAAAGAAAGAAAGAAAAAGTTTTCACTTCTGCCGGCACTCCTGGAGTGCAACCTGTCTTTTTTTTTACAGAGATGGATTAGAGCTTGGGTACGGACAGTCGAGTAACGAGCCAAATATAGAGGCGAGTAGAGACCGTTTTCAGGAGGAGTTGATAGGCGTGTAAAGGTCAAATAGAAAATCGAGTAGAGTCTAGTAGAGGGGCAAGTAGATATGCGACTAGAGAAGCCAGTGGAGAGGAGAGTATAGAATCAAATCAGTAGAGATGTGAGTAGATAGGCGAGTGGAGAGATGAATGTAGAGGCGAGTAGTATCGAGTATAGATCGAATAGAGAGTTGAGTGGAGATTCGAGTAGAGAAGTGAGTGAAGAGAGGCAAATAGAGACGTGATAAGAGAATCGACTGGATTATCGAGTAGAGAGGCCAATGGAGAGGCGAATATTGAGGAGAGTACAGAGTCGAATAGAAAGGGGAGTAGAGAGGCCAGTAGAGAGTCGAGTATAGATTCAAGTATAGAGGCGAGTAGAGAGGCGGGTAGAAAGTTGAATAGAGGCGAGTAAATAGTCGAGGCCAAAGTTGAGTAGAGAGGCGAATTTAATGATGACCACCACGCGGGTCGAGCCGCAGGCAACAGCTACTTTTTGATATGCGTTGTAATGAATTTAAACAAGCTTGTTAATTGTGATTTGAAACTTTGGATCTGCATAATTATTATACATACATATATAATATAAAACTAACATAATTATTTATAATTAAATTATCATAAGAATCATTTATAAATGCATAATACTATGAAAATTATTCCCCACTTGCGTCTTTTTCTGGTGTTTTTATATAATCTATTCTGTTATAATATATAAATACGTCACTATAATAAATTCCATTGTTCATTTCTGAATATTATATCTAAATTTATGTAAAAATATCTTACTAAATTTCGTGAAGTTCATCACTCTGCTGCGGATAAAGAGACGCGCATGGGTGTACCTACGTGTTATGGCATTTATGGTATTATCGGCTATACCTTCATAAAATTATGCACGCCGCCATCGATGCACCAGGTTTACTGTCTGCAGTCCGTATTAACACTAGATGCGCTGTCCCAATTTATTTCCTATTTGAATCTTCAAAAACAACATCGAACTGAATCGGGCTGAAGACGTGGATATATTCAACAGTCGATTCTCGTCGATTCGAGAGGGCCATATCAAATATAATAAGTGCACAATGTGGCTTGTAGTTGCGGTTTGGGCTTATTCTAGTGTTCTGTTTTTTAATCCTTCGGTATATATCTCTGAATAGGTGTCAGCTGTAAATTTCGTATAAGCATGGCGAATATCTATACTTTGTCATGTCCTAAGGTATCATGTACTTTTTTTTACTCATTTCACGTTGTGTATGCTATATTTGGAATACTGTCTAGATGTATCTGTCTCCTAGATGTATCTGTAAGCTAAAAATCTGTAAGCGTGCCTTTAAGAAATAAATAAATAAAATTTCGTTGTCGCCTCATGTAGGACAACACCCCATGTAAGCGGCAAAAGTTAAGTTTTATAAGTTGCGAGAAAAAACGACTTTTGTCTTTTTCTTCATCCGAAAAAATTATAAAATTTTCTTTTCTCGAAAATGGCTTTGTCTATAGTAGTCCATATTATAAAAAATCGTAAATAATAGTAGAATAAAGCCATTTCTAATTTTGTATCTTACATATTAAAACTTTGATTTCAATGTCTATGAAGCGACGATTTCAAACCACTGTGCGCCAGTCCGCTTGTACCAAAATGTCTCGCAATTAGTTTTTACTGTTTTTAATTAAAATGTCTACAAGTACAAGTTATGCCTGATATAAGAAGCCCTTAACGTTATGGAAAGCTTACTACCTGAAACTCCTAGGAAAAATATCCATTCGCGTAACAACATTTCATACAATGGCACAAGAATACGCAGTCTTTTTCACAAAAAGTGTTCTTGGCATATTCAAAAGAATTGTCTTCTAAATACAAACTTAGTTTTTTGTGGTGTATGTACTAAATGTTAAAAAGTACAGTGCGAACAATTTTTGATATATATATTATATAAAATTATTTTTGTTTAATTTAGTACGTTTTAGTCACAAGTGTATTGAAAAACGTCGCTAGATGCACGTGTGTATTGTTGATCACCGGCTTCTTCTCTCTAAGAATCGCCTCAGCGGTAATCATCAACTTTACACACTTGTAAACTTTAATGTACTAATAAACGGACTATATACGGCCTTTAACAAAACTCAGCCTTTTTTTCTCCTTTTGCACACACGCTTTCGTCCGCTAGATGTAGAATCATCAGGATTACTACGTTCGAGAAGACGCAGTAAAGAAATAATAATCATAGTCTTTTACTAAACTTACTAGTAACCGAAGCTCAGTAGTACAAGCGCGATAACACCAACTCAATACCCCGAGTGCTTTTTTTTCATTCACGCGTCTTTTGATACCCCATTGACCCCGTAGCCCTAAAATTGACGACAACAGAGGGACGTTGCACTTTTGCTGAAAACACATTTCCAATGTTGAAGTTCTCTGAATATTTTGAGGAAGGTACCTTCTTAAGTTACATGGCGACTTCAAACCTTTTATCATTATCAAATGCAAAATGACTCTTTTGCCCAAATGAAACCTATGTTAAGTCGTAACAAGATTATCTTAGATTCACGCCACTAAAATTTATAGTCACGGAATATTAGCGAACATTCTTAAAAGGAAACGTGATAGTTGTTTACTTCGTGATAACCGTGACTAAGCAATTAATAATCATTTTGCAATTTGAATGAAATGTGATGACCAGCGTTCTGAAGGCACAGAAACCATTTCACTACTCAGGTAAGTATCTAAAATAGGACCCCAGGAATTTAGGCTGATTAGGCTGAAATTGTTATTATCTTAAGAAAGAGAAAGAAACCGAAACTGTACAAAAGAGAAAGTGACCTTGTTTTTTATACCGCTAAGGTGGCAGACAAGCACACGGCCCACCTGATGGTAAGTGGTTGGGTGCAACACCAGGGGCATCAAACTCGCGCTGCCGACCCTGAAGAAACCTTCTAATGCCCTTCTTGAAGAGCCCCATATTGTAGTCGCTTGGGAAAACCACAGCAGGGAGTTGATTCCACAGCATAAGCGTGCGTGGGATGAAGTTCCTTTCATACCGCAATGTGTGAGGATGAATTCCCTGTCTATGGCGAGCGGTGCGATGATATAATGTAGCTGTGGGTGTCATGTCAAATAATTCATCCGAGCACAAACCATCCTTCTGGCGGTAGAACACACACAGTCCCTCCTGAGGCTGAGAGGTTCCACATCGCCTGCGAGTATGGGATTGTCGACGAGCCTCAATGCCCGTCTTTGTATTGATACGAAGGGGTCAAGCTGGTATGCAGATGCCCCGGCAAAAAGGCGACAGCAGTACTCCATATGGGGCCGGACCTGTGCCTTATAAAGAAGGAGTCGTTGCCCCGCAGCGAAGTACTGCTTCGCCCTGTAAAGCACTCCAAGTTTCTTCGATGCCAGATTCACCTTGTCTTCCAAATAGCTGCGGTACTGGACGTCGCTTGAGCTTACTGGAGTCGACGATGCTGATGCCTAGGGTCCCGATACTCGAGGAAATGGTGCCTAAGTGGTGTATCCGAAACTGCGGCGCTACCATAATTTCTTCCTCCCAATGCGAGCACACTTAGCCTCGCTGCGGAACCCGGTGCGGGCATCCGCTGCGTTGATGGTAGATATTTGCACGAAACAGTACCGCCTTTATCGGATACCGACTCAGCGCACCAGAGAGCATTAGTTAGTATGTTCATGTGTCACTAAAATAAAAAATAAAAAAATCTTAATTTGAATTCTACTTCCTGGCGAAGTAGAACACAAATCAAAGATAAAGACTGTTCTTTACCTAAAAAATAAACACAAAAACTGGTTAAGTGGGTGTCGGGCCTCGCACATTGTTGAGTTACCTATAGCCCTATACCAAATGCAAAACACAAAATGCAGATAGCCGGTATATTGAGTAATTTTCACCCTTCTATCACCAACTTCCGTGTTTAATAGCGGCTAAACAATTTTACCCCGTTCAGCTAGTTTGTAATAATTTAGTATATCAAATCATAGAAAGTAGTTTGTTCTATTGTTTGGCCGCAATGGCCACATTTGCTCTTATCATGAAATTGCGGAAGAAATAGTATTTACATTCTTAGTTTACATAAGGTCTTAAAATCTTGATAGTAAAATGTTTTTCATAGACGTATGGATAAACGAGATGGATTACGATTAACGGCTTATTATCATAATCCGACTGTCAAGTCAAAGTTGTTATTAAAACCACCGATAACAAAAAATTTGTAGCCCTCTCGATCTCTCGAAGTCGCGACCTGGCCGAGGCATAAATCAGCTTTAGATTTAAATACAGCTTCTAGTTTATTTATAGTGTTGGTTCCCGGTGGAGCAGAAATAGTTGAGAAATAGTGGAGAAAGAAAGGAAGAGATGGGGTGGCCCCCAGCAAGAGATAGGGTGGCCCCCATCTCTTGCTATGGATGTCGTAGAAGGCGAATAAGGGATAAAGGATAGGTAACATGCAACCCACAACTAAGTGCCCGATTGGCGGCAACAAGCTAAGGGGTGAGCCCGTGGGACCGAAAAACATGGTGAGTTGTAGGTGTTAATATACCTCTGCCTACCCCTTCGGGGATTTACAGGCGTGAGTAGGTATATGTCTGTATATATGTATGTACGTCTCTAATTGAATATTATAAATTATCGGGGTAGTTACGAACCCAGTAAACTACTTATGTTCGAAAAAATAAATCAAACTCTAAATTATATTCTGACGTCAAGCTCATATATTGACACAATTTGAGAGGCGGAAATACATTCCTGCTTATTTATTGGTAGGTCAAGGCCTATGTTTTGCAGTGGACGATTTTGATCTCAATTATGAAGACGCGCCGTTACATATCTTGTTATGCGGCGAGTCAGGCGGTGCTACGTGCGATTAGTTCATCGACAGCTCATATCAAAAGTGACATACGAATAACGAAAGAGGAACACGTGAAAAATCATAGCAGATGGAATTACGACCTAAAAAACGGTGGCTGGGACAGACTGGATGAGTGGGTCATGACATCATCATCACAGCGATTTTCCAGTTGCATCAAAAGTCCGAGGTCCGTTTACTGCCATTTGACTTAACAACCGTGAGGGGGAAAACCTCTTTGTTGTTACTTATTTGTTCATGTCATTACCTAAGTGTATACAATATGTTTATACTGTTGATTGATGGCACTTGGTGGAATTTGTTGTAACGCATATCGAGAACACACTTGTACTTTTATCACAGTACTAGCTGATGCCCGCGACTTCGCCCGCGTGGAATTCGTTCCCGTTCCCGTGACGGCTTAACACTTTTTTTTTCTGCGTAAGAACCATCCTAGTACTGCATGGAAAGAAAGAATTAGCGAAATCGGTCCAGGCGTTGTTGAGTTATGCGCTTACCAACACATTTTGCGATTCTTTTTTATATTATAGATTTATTATTGAACCTGACCGGTTTCGCCTTATGGCATTTTAAAACTTCTTCAAACATTTTGGCTATGAATATTTGGGTGTTTTAAGAATAGAATTGTTAAAAACCATCACTGTAATCCTTTGAAAATGCCGTAAGGTGAAACCGGACAGGTTCAATAATAATACTGTGAATAAAGTAAAAGAGTTCTCAATATGTGTATATGTACAATATGCCTATTCACTTTTAGTATGTAATTATATAACATAATTATCCAATTCCAGCTAGCGACTGCAGTACATTACATTCTGGCTGAGCTCATATTGTTAATGGTTTCCTGGAGTCTTTGATCGCCTATGAAATAGTTACTTTTAAAGCTTATTAATTTATTTGTATGTTTGAGATTTATAATTTTACTAGCTGACCCGGCGAACTTCGTGCCGCCAATATTTTTCCGTCCGCGCGGCGTCAGATCCCGTTCTCGCTGCACCCTCTACTATATTAAACATGTATTATACATATAAACCTTCCTCTTGAATCACTCTATCTATTAAAAAGAACCGCATCAAAATCTGTTGCGTAGTTTTAAAGATTTAAGCACACAAAGGGATATATAGGGACAGAGAAAGCAACTTTGTTTTATACTATGTAGTGATACAAATCTCAATTCTTGGGGAAAAAGATTTGTTGTTTTATAACACGAATCATTCATTAGATATTGAAAACCGGTGAAGCAGAACTGGACCATAAAGTGTCTGTTATTTAGGCTGAAGTACAGTTCGTTTTGCACAGTACACTTTTCCACATGCGCCACCTTCCATGGGAAATTCGTCGAACCCAAGTTTCAGAACGCCACAATCCACGTCGATTTTACAGCGATATTTTCTCATAAAATCCAATCCAATGATGCAGTCATCTAAGATATCAGCGACGATGACTGCATCATTGGATTGGATTTTATGAGAAAATACCCCCCATTCTCCCTGTGGGTGTCGTAAGATAGGACTAAGGGATAGGGCAGTTCTTCATCCGACAGTCAACATACAGCCCAAGACAAAGTGCCCGTTAAACGGCTATAGGCTCGCCCCTTATTACGTAGGACCTTGAATCACAGTTGGCGAAACGTGGGTAGGGTTACCAGATGAAAAATCAAAAGTCCGGCGAAAAAGCCTGAGATCCATTGAAAAATCCTGAGATTTATTACAGGTTCAGAAATTAAGGAAAAAGGCTACTTCTTTTTTCAAAAGTCGTGATTACCTATTATCATTTTTATCAAATACTGTTAGCGCGTTGCACGTCGTATAATTACCGTCCTAGACCAGAGTAGAGCTGTACATTCACAGATATTTTAAAAGATAAAAAATCCGAATACGAAAGAGGGGAGAGAACGTACCGAAGTCTTTGGTTCAATATGTATCAGTTATTTTTCAATTAAGTTCAAGGGAGCTGGCAATATTGAAAACAACAAGATATTTTTAAAATGTACCTATAAGTTGTATTATTCTAAACGATCCTGAGATCTCATGAGATATTCAAAATCCGACCACAATCCTGAGATGAGTCCAAAAATCCGGAGATCTCAGGACAAATCCGGAGATCTGGTAGCCCTAAACGTGGGTGCTAATACACCTCTGTCTGCCTCTTGGGGGATTTACAGGCGTCGGTATATGTATATATGATGATTCCTTAGTTAATATGCAAAAATTATCAGTTCTCTATGAACGAAAACTGCCACCATTAATGATCACAATGCCAATCAATAGAATATGAGACATTGAACACAATTGCTTTGGCAATCACATTTCGACTGGTTTACAATCAATTGAATGGCGACAGACTCACGCCTCTTTCAATTAAGTGTATTACGAATATCATTGAGCGTGAGTACTGTGCTTCTGTGTAGTTTAAGGGTCAATTCAGAGCAGGCTGGAAAATGCTCGAGCCGTTTCAAGTGGTGATTTAATATCAAGCTTATTCCTTTTGAAAAATAGTATGCAGTAATATGATAAGATTAGCGCATTGTTGCATACTATTTTAAGCTTTGTCTCGAAAGAGTAAAGTTGATACTGAATTGCTGTTTAAAAATTGTTTGAGCACTTTTTCGCTTGATTAGAAATTACCCTAAATTTTAATGAGGTCAACAATGTCAGTTGCTATACTAATAATATTCTCGTCATGTATGATCCTTTTCAATTAAAACATCAATATGGTCACGTTTTAAATTCACGTTCCTGTATAACATACTTACAATAATTGAAAGTCTTAGGCATCGTTCAGCAGTGGATGTTCAGCGTGTGATTACGTAAATGATGATGCTTTAAAAGGAATACCTTTATAGATCTTTGAGCTAAATAGGTAGGGGTGCGTTACAGAGGCAATTGGTCCCTATAACCCGATTCCTGATGGCTTGATCTGCAAAGGGTGTGGTAGAAAAAGAAAGAGAAGAAAGGCAGAAATCCAGAATCTGATACAGTAGGTATCTGGAAATTAGACACTGAAATTCAGTAGGTTAATATATGACACTAGCTGTTGCCCGCGGCTCCGCCCGCGTGATGTCGGTTATCGCTTAGTGTTGAACCGACGCTATTGAGCATTAAACTCTACTCAACTTTGTCCTCGACTATATACTCGCCTCTCTACTCGCCTCTATACTTGAATCTATACTCGACTTGCTACTCGCTTCTCTACTCCCCTCTCTACTCGACTCTGTACTCTCCTATTACCAATCCACTCGATACTTTTTTCACTTCTCTACTCGCCTCCCCACTTGCCTCTCTACTCACCTCTCCACTGGCCTCTCTAGTCGCATATTCACTCACCCCTGTAGTTGACTCTACTCTACTATTTATTTGACCTCTACATGCCTATCCGCTCGCCCCTATAACGATCTCTACTCGCCCTTCCACTCGCCTCTATATTCGGCTCGTTACTCGACTATGCCAGCTCTAATCCACCTCTGTACTCATGAGGATATCTTAAAAAAAATAAACATACTATCATCCCCTATCTAACCCATCTTAAACGATTTTAGGCGATTGAAAACTGACAAACTTTCATCCCCTAACCCAATTTCCCCACCCTTCTACCCCCTTTTTCACGAAAGAAGGTAGCCTATGTCAGTTTGCTAGCTCTTATCCATCTCTGTACCAAATGTCATTAGGATATTTTCAAAAATAACAAACTTTCATACCAACTTTCATCCTCTATAGCCCCCTTTAGCCCTTTTTTCGCTATAAAAAGTAGCCATATACGATTCCATGCTCTAATCCATCTCTGAATCAAATTTCATCAGAATATCTTCGAAAATACCAAACTTTCATCCCCTAGCGGTATTCCCCCGCCCCCCTCTTCTACCACCTATTTCAAAATAAAAGGTAGCCTATATCTGTTCCCAAGCTCTAATCAATCTATGTACCAAAATTTATCAGTTATATTTATTATATTCCCCTTCCCTCTACCGCCGTTTTCCCGATAAAAGGTTCAAACTCTGCTCCGCTCCCGCATTAGCCTTCGTGGTTTTTTTTTTTTTATAACCATGCACACATAAGTCCTTTTTCTTTTTTTAGTGCTAGTTGTAACTACAGCGTATTAGGTAAAACTAGTTTTAACTAGGTAAAACGAGTACTAACAAAAAATGCGTTTTA
This sequence comes from Eilema caniola, assembly GCA_949126895.1. Lineage (NCBI taxonomy): Eukaryota > Metazoa > Arthropoda > Insecta > Lepidoptera > Erebidae > Eilema > Eilema caniola. The sequence continues at coordinate 42,810,228 of OX421460.1, read as the reverse complement.
ACTGTAACATATACACGAAGTTATGGTTCGATTTCCAGTTTGGACATTCGATAACAGCTCGGCGTCCGGGATGGTCCAAAAGTATCTGCTGAAATATTGATACCCAGATAGTAATTATCCTTTCAGTGTACACAGTACATAGTCAGCGACAATAGCAATGATAAAAGCACCCTCTAACAGTATTGGGCTTCCATTAAATATATATATTGAATCAGTATCATTACAATCTACAAGTTGAATGGCAATCCCTCAAACAGTGTTGTTCAAGATAGGTGAAGAATGAGCAGAAAGTAAGTACAACTTGAACTTGTGAATTTAATGAGAGGTTTTGTGCTAAAATTTTCCACCTTAACCCTCTGTGTGACTTTTAGATAGTGTAGGTATCAGCCTCACCCAATAGGGTTTCTAGTAAATATTTATTTATTAATTGGAAACTTAACAGCTATTTAGCGTAAATCGTGGATAAACTTAAGAATTATGTTCAACTCTAGGCCGATAATAAAGTTCCTCGACAAGTAAAATCTTACATGCACACATACCATAAAGATTAACGGGAATTAACGCGATCATGGTAAAGGTACTTACGTACCTACCTTTGATTTCCTGACGTTCCGACCAGGTTACACCGGCCGTGGTCACAGGCTGACTGGCTCAGCTGGCACATTTTCGATATGTTCTTTTTTTTTTTTTTTTTAATATTAGCAACCGAAATTATCGTAACGATCGTAAGGCCAACTCCTTAACCACTAAGCTAACGCCATCTACCGTCACACACCACACTAACAGTGTCCCTATTCTGTAAGCAAACTGTCTTAAATGTCACCTAATTTGTGCAAACATTGGTGTTCCAGCTATGTTTTAGGTAGTTAATTAACTTATTCAAACACCCTCATGTGGGCCAGTTTGATTTTAACTTACTACAGGTGTGTGTCAATTTTGGGCGGATCGGCCATAGTACCTAATCAAATCGCACACTAGCGTTGAATTTACATATAATACAAATCATAACACCTCCTCCACGGTATTTATAGGTACGTACCAGATCACGATCGCGACGAAACAGTTCGTATCTATTATCTCGTTTTTCGCTATTTGAAATGTCAATTTTTTTCAAATAACCGAAACCACAGAATAGATAAAGTACCAGCGTACCGAAACGTTAAATTATATCATAGATGTCACTGACGATATTGTTGTACAGTTCAAAACATTTTGTACGAAGGCCACGAACATTTTTGATAATACTTAGATACTTAAACCTATACGTACCTTTAGTAGAATTATATGCGATTATTGCAGTATCAGTCCCTTTAGACAAGTGGCAATTCGCTAGCCGGCGTTTGGTGGAATAGAATGACGAATGTATGGGATTTGACGTAAATGACAGTCGTTAACGCATGTCAAATACGTCAAATCCTATACATTCGTCATTCTATTCCATCAAACGCTTGCTAGCGAATTGCCACTTGTCTAAAGGGGCAGGAATCATCAAGAACCGAGTAGTCGCGATCTAGATACCGAATAAAAAGGAAAAACTTCAAATATCGCACGATAAAGCAATATTTACATATAAGACTTACATATATAGGTGTAACACTTTAGACCCACTTCGCTTCAACCAAGCATACTACATAAGTCATCTATTGTATTCATGGACATTAGACTATAATTACTAACATAGTAAATAGCTCCAATTAATACGATTGACAATCCTACTAGCTCTTGATAGGCATCAGTATTGATATACAGACATAAGTAGTATTTAGTTAAATCAATTTAGGATAACGGACAGTGTATTTTATGTAGAACTAGCTGTTGCCCGCGGCTCCGCCCGCGTGGATGTCGGTTATCGCTTAGTGTTGATCCGACGCTATTGATCATTAAATTCGCCTTTCTACTTGACTTTCTACTCACCTCTGTACTTGAATTTATACTCAACTGTCTACTGACTTCTCTGTTCCCCTCTCTACTCGACTTTGTACCCTTTTCTATACTCGCCTTTCCATTGGCCTCTCTACTTGCCCATCCATTCGATTCTCCTTTCGGCTCTCTACTTGACTCTCCCCACTCGCTTATCTACTCGCACCTCTACTCAACTATCTATTCAATCTCTACTCGCTACTACATTCATCTTTCCGTTCGCCTACTCAACCCTTTACTGCATTCTATTTGATTCTATACTCGCCTCTTCACTGGCTCTCTAGTCGCCTATCTACTCGCCCCTGTAGTCGACTCTACTTGACTTTCGATCTTTACACGCCTATCCACTCGTCCCTATAACAATCTCTACTCGCCTCTCCACTCGCTTCTATATTTGGTTCGGTACTCGACTATGTCCGTTCCGAAGCTCTAATTCACTATTGTACCAAATTTCATGAGGACATCTTAAAAGAAATTCTTACTATTTATGCCATAATTTATTGCCATTGAAAAATGAGAAATATGAATCCCATTGCCCTATTCCCCTTCCCCCTCCCTTTCTACCCCTTTTTGTGATAAAAGGTAGCCTATGTCCGTTCCCAACCTCTAAACTATCTCTGTACCAAATTTCATCAGGAAATCTTCAAAAATGACAATCTTTCATCCCAAGGCCATAGTCACCCCCTTCTATATCCCTTTTTGCGATAAAAGGTAGTCTATGTCTGTTCCCAAGCTCTAAACTATCTCTGTACCAAATTTCATCAGGAAATCTTCTAAAACGATAAACTTTTATCCCAAGGCCCTAGTACCCCCCCCCTTCTATCCCTCTTTTTGCGATAAAAGGTAGTTTTTTTCCGTTCCCAAGCTCTAAACTATCTCTGTACAAAATTTCATTAGGAAATCTTCTAAAACGATAAACTTTTATCCCAAGGCCCTGGTGCCCCCCCCCCTTCTTCCCCCCTTTCCGCGATAAAAGGTAGCCTACCAAATTTCATTAAGATATCTTCAAAAAAGACATTTTTTCATCCCATAGCCATATCCCCCCCTCCTTCTACCCCTTTTTGCGATAAAAGGTAGCCTATGTCCGTTCCCAAGCTCTAAACTATCTTTGTACCAAATTTCATAAAGAAATCTTCAAAAATGACATACTTTCGTACCAAGGCCCTGGTCCGCCCCCCCCTTCTACCCTCCCCCCCCTTTTTCGCGATAAAAGGTAGCCTATATCCGTTACCAAGCTCTAAACTATCTCTGTACCAAATTTTATCAGGAAATCTTTAAAAATGACAAACTTTCATCCCAAGGCCCTAGTCCCCCCCCTTCTACCCCCTTTTCGCGATCAAAGGTAGCCTATGTCCGTTCCCAAGCTCTCATCTACCTCTGTACCAAATTTCATTAGGATATCTTCAGAAATGACAAACTTTCATAAAAACTTTCATCCCCTATTTCCCCCCCTTAAACCCCCTTTCTCGTAATAAAAGGTAACCTATGTCCGTTCTCAAGCTCTAATATACCACTGTACCAAATTTCATCAAGATCGGTTCAGTGGTTTAGGCGTGAAAGCGTAACATACAGACAGACAGACAGACAGACAGACAGACAGACAGACAGACAGACAGAGTTACTTTCGCATTTATAATATTAGTATGGATATACTGCTTCCGGGCTGTTTGGCCGTGGTCTATGTGAAACTTGCGTTCCAGACGTTTCGTCGATCACTGCGGTCGACATCTTCAGTGGCGCAGAGCCGGGCGACGACGACTTCGGAGACCTGACCTGCGACTGATGCGAAGTCTTCGCATTCGCAACTGTACAACAATATCGTCAGTGACATGCGAAGTCTTCGCATCAGTCGCAACTCAGCCGCCGGCGAGGCAAGGTCTCCGAAGTCGTCGTCGCCCGGCCGTGCGCCACTGAAGATGTCGACCGCAGTGATCGACGAAACGTCTGGAACGCAAGTTTCACATAGACCACGGCCAAACAGCCCGGAAGCAGTGTATTTTAGTTCGGTTATCGTTATAAATTGTAGCCTATTGTTATTCTGATGTATAAGCTATATTATTGTAAAGTTTCATTAAAATCCATTCAGTAATTTTTATGTAAAAGAGTTATAAACATCCATCCATAAATCCATACTTACAAATTCAAATTCAAGGTTACTTACGTGTACACCTTCTGAAGATGCACAGGAGAACACAGTTGAAGACCTTCTTTCAGATCGATTTACGGTAATTCATCTAAAAGAAGGTCTTCAACTGTGTGACAACCTAGTTTAATTTATTGGTGTGCTTTCTTATTCAGGTATTGAAAACTACAGCTGCAGATTGCTAAGTGAAAAATATGTCGTAACTTTCCACATTCCACAGTTATAACACTCATAATTACTACACTCTGAATTGGAATACTGGGACTAATGGAAACTAGAGGCTTTTTACTTCTGTACATTTGAAACGATACTTCAGGATTGAAATGGATAGTGGTGTGTGTTCTTAAGTCGCTATCACACAGCAATGAGTATACGACATTATTGTTTCTTATCTAAAAACGGTACCTATGACCTAAAACCAGATATATCCCAACAATTTTTGGGACAACTAACTGTATTATTAGGACTAGGAGAGCCAGTCAACGAAAACACGCTGAGCACTTCGCTCAATCGTTTACTTTCTCGGGCGTCATCACTTTGTGTCCCTAATAACTGCCAATAGACTTAAATAACACGTAACGATTGTTACATTGATTTTTATTGCACGACTATTCTTAAAGGCAGGAGATATACCTACATCTAAGCTTATATATCCATAATATGTATTCCTTAGTGATTCTTCAAAAGATCGGTTACGGCCAGTGGGTATATGGACATAATTTATTATTATTATTATTACCGTAAATATATAAATGGACATCATTTCTCCTGCAGATCACTATCTACAGGAGAAATGATGTCCATTTATATATTTACATACTTTTCCCTTTCTCTCTCTGTCTTGCCTAACTATGTCCTTATTATGTCCAATAGCATGTAATATTTATGTACTACTCTACTAATTATTATATGTACGGAAAGTTTATAAATATGTACCTAAGTCTATGTAAATATTTACTACATATATTTCCGATGTTCTGTATAATATTATTAGTATGTATGTTTTATTATATAATGTACCTATATCTGCGTACCTTCAATACCTATTTATATATAATTACTTCCACTCATTATTTTAATAAAAGTACACCAAACTGCCCCAAATCTCTACGCCTATTTCTTTCTCCATCCTATGGTTGCCTGTAAGAGATTGCCTCAGTGCGATAAGGCCGCCAATTGTGTACCACGTGAATTGTACCTCTGAGTTGTAATTTATGTTTTTTGGTGAACAATAAAGAGTCATATTATTATTATTTCTCTTTATTCATTTAAAAAAACTTACAAATTATATTTTTAAATACAAATAGAAAAAAAAACAAACATCTATTTAAAAATATAAAAAGTAGTGTCCCACCGGTATCGGATACAAGGACCAAGCTACCGGTGGTTAGCGCTCCAGAGAAAGGAACTTCCTCACGATGCGCGCCGTATTAAGGACCAGCCTTCTGCATCTATCTGCATCTATCTCCCTTGATCCAACCGTCTAACCCGAGCCTCTTCAGGTGTTGGTCGAGGCTCTTTGCTATCAGTCCGTTGACTGACACGACTATCGGTACAGTGATTGCTGAGTCAACATTCCACATGTCGACAACCTCGTGAGCCAAGTCTAAGTATTTGATCTGTTTATCTTTCTCAGCTTTCACGAGATTCTCGTCATGAGGAATGGTGACATCGACAATCAATGCTCGGCGTTCGGATCGGTCTATCACCACAATGTCAGGCTTATGGCTACAACAGTCCTATCAGTGATGATAGATCGATCCCAGTACAATGTGATATGACTATTTTCTAGAACTGGCTCAGGAACATACATATAGTAAGGCACCTCAACTTCCACAAGGTTGTATTTCAGAGCAAGTCGCTGATGGATTATCCTGGCTACTTGATTATGTCTGTGCAAATACTCGCCGTTAGCAAGACGAGAACAACCAGAAGTAATATGTCTGAGGGATTCACCAGGTTGGTGACACGCTCGACAGATGTCAACTGTGCCATCCCTCATGATATACTTCCGGTAGTTATTCGTCTTGATAACTTCGTCAGCAATTGCACAGACGAAACCTTCGGTTTCCCCAAAAAGGTCACCGAAACGTAGCCAGGATACAGATGCTAATAGGTCTACTTCGGGCCTGTGGACGGCCCGATAGAACCTGCCATGTAGCTCCTTACTCTGCCATATCTCCCTGCGGTTATCAGTGCCTAAAACTGTAGGCCTAAGCCAGTTCTCCTTAGCCAAACCGAGCGGGGTGAGCCCGACATCTACGTTGACTACATCACGATGCATATCTACGTTGGACTTAAGAAAATAGTCTCTGAGATTGCACACCTCGCCCAAAGGGGGATAAGGTTGCTCAACGTCCGTTGGATTTACCACCTATTCCTAGGCCCACCCTACACGTGTCCCCCGGGTGGTGCTAATTGAGCAACAACGCCGAACAATGGGCGGCGGTCAACTAAACCCGACCGGGCCACCACAGGCCAAGGGGCGCTAAATACCCCCTAAAAGCGTGGCACTCTTTATTTATGTAATTGTCTATTTATTATCTTAAACAACCTATATATGCATCTATCCTATATTATATATCTATATATAATGTGCCGAACCGTGGCGGCCTAAAACCACACCCCGGCAGACATTGCCGTGGGGCACTAAATCCCCCCAGAAAGCTGTACCACACTCACCTAGGGCAGGAAGTGTGAGTAAACCTCTGCCCCAAACAAAAAATGAATACACAGGGAAAAAATTCACTACCCCAGGAGGGTACCGCTTGCGGTGAATCCCTCACTGAGCCTTACTCAGTCTGCCCCTCGTATTCTGGGGGGGGGGGCAACCTGTGTTCAGGACCAGGCTCAAGCCTGGACCTGTCCAGCCTCTCGGAGGCCATACCACCTACGAACGCCACGAGCGTCGTACAATGGACCGTTATCGGTCACAAGCGCCCTTGCAAAAGGGATGCTCAGCCGACAGCGGCAACCACCAAAAAAGGGCTCGGCCGAACGGAACGCAGTCGCCCCAACAGGCGCGCGAGAAGGGAGGCCCTGCAACCTACAAAAACGACAACAGGGTTGGGTGCCGCAGCAGCGGAGACGCAGCGCGAACCCACACCATCCACCTCAAGGGGGACGGCAGTAACCACAGCCCCTCCACCACCACCAAGCAAGCAGAACAAGAGAAAACCCAGGGGTGCTCGGGGTCAACGAAACGCTGCGATGGCTCCCAATTTTCCTGAAAAGGAACAAAAGGGGGCGGGGCCCGTCCAGAACGAGCGTGTTTCATCGAAGCGCGCTCGTCTGGAAGATACCCGGTCCCCCAGAGGGGAAGCCAAACACACAATCCATCACAATCCAAACACACATCCGATTAATTGGCCAAGAGAGGATCAAGGTCGATAGTATATGGACCGGAACCAATACTACCCATACCTCAAGCACAGGTCAAAACTTGGCTACGAAAAAGTACGGAAGAAATCCATCAAACAGAATGGACAAACACTGAAGGATGCAGGCAAACAAAGAATGCAGTTCCGGTAGCATCAAAAACGTTTAGCCGAAACCTCATTAGGCTAAAAAGGGACCAAATCCGCAAGGTCACAGGCATCTTGACCGGTCACTGTCCCCTAAACAAGCATCTGTTTACAATAGGTGTGACGGACAGCCCCCTATGCAGAGGATGCATGGGGGCAGAAGAAACGCCACGGCATGTGCTTACAGAGTGCATGAGCGTGGCCGCACAACGGGCGAAATTCCTCCAGTCACCAGCGTCACTCCGGGAAGCATGTGGAAACCTGAAAAGGCTGCTGGCTTTTTGGGAGGATCTGGGTTGGTTGGAATGAGAGGTAAGATGGTACGCACAATGGCCCAATCAAGAGGCTAAGTGCGGAACAGCCCAGGTAAACTAAACTAAACTAAACTAAACTTGCACACCTCGCGATTATGAAGGGTCTTAGCATTTAAAAATCCTCGACCCCCACATTTCCGCGGAATGTACAATCTCATGACTGACGACCGTGGATGATGCATTCAAAATGCAGTCAACTGAGTCCGGACTTTCCTATCAATGGTGTCCAGTTCAGTCTGGGTCCACTTGAGTATGCCAAAGGAGTACATCAAGAGTGGCATGACCCAACTGTTACAAGCACGCACCTTGTTACCACCTGATAAAAGACTGTTAAGTACCTTTTTCAGGCGGCCAAAGAAACGTTCCTGTAGCATTTGTTTCATGCCAGCCTCATCGATGCATAACGCCTGTGACATACCCAAGTACTTATAGGTCTCAGCTACGAGAAGTGACCTCAGGTTAGTGGAATCAGTGAGTTGTATACCAGCCGACTCCACCACCCGCCCTCGCTTTACATGAATGACTGCACATTTGTCCACACCAAACGCCATTTTAATGGAATTACTGAATGTTTCAGTTACCTTCAGTAAAACCATTAATTGAGAATTGGTGTGGGCAAATAACTTCAAATCATCCATGTAAAGCAGATGGGATACCATCTGTCCCTCTTTTCGTAGCCTATACCCTAACCCTGAATTCACTAGTAAAGTACTAAGTGGGTTCAGGGCTAAGCAGAACCAAAGGGGACTCAGACTGTCCCCTTGAAAAATACCCCGCTCTATTGTTATCGGCTCGCCACTACCCAAAGCCTGAAGACACCCTGGATAGAAAAGAACCGTCTTCCATTGCCCCATACATGACTTTAAGAAGGTACATAGAGTTGCATTCACTTTATACAACTCCAGCACCCTCAAAAGCCATGTATGTGGCACGGAATCAAACGCTTTCTTGTAATCTATCCAGCATGCTGTCAGGTCCTTACGGTTGCGGCGAGCTTGTTGGCTAATAGCCATATCAATGAGGAGGAGCTCCTTAGTACCCCGGGCCCCTTTCCTACATCCATTCTGAGAGGCACACATAATAGAATTATTATTAATATGATTGTTAATTTTGACTCTCAGAATGGATGTAAGAAGTTTATAGATCGTTGGTAGACACGTAATCGGTCTATAGTTATTGGGCTCCAGAGTACTACCAGTTTTATGGAGCAGATGGGTAACTCCTGTCGTCATAAAAGCTGGGAGCGTCCCAGATTCAACAGCAGATTGAAATTGTGAAGCTAAAACAACATGCGAGCTTCGTAGCCACTTTAGCCAAAAATTGTGCAGTCCATCCGGTCCCGGAGACTTCCAATTAGAGAGCGAATGGACCGCACAATCTACATCAGTGGCATCTATACATATTTCATCCATATCCGGTATGGTCTCGCATGCTCTTTCAACCTCACGCATCCAATCGCCTTCAGTGTGGTTAACGGGCACCGACCAGATACTGCGCCAAAACGAATTTGTGGCTTCAGCATCCGGCCGCCGCACGTCATCCACACTTTCCTCTGTTCGCTCCCAGCTTCTATACACCCATCTTTGGTCTCTTCGGAACATGCGATTAACGGTAAATCGATCGACGCGTTTTTTGTATCTGCGAATACGGTTTGCCCATGCATATACTTTCTGCTTTAGGAAGTCAATGCGCTCTGTGACCCGAGACGTATATTCTTGGGGACCGATACCAGTTCCCGCAAACGCTCGGGTCACATAGCGCATCACTCTAGGGCGAGTATTACCCGACCTGAAGCAGATTAGCTTGCCGATGAGCACCCTTGCCTCGGCTACACGTCGTTCAATCCTGCATTGCCATGCTGGTATAGCAGACTTAGGTTTTATGACAGGGTCTTTAATAGGGAATTTAACCCCTGCCATACGACATGCCGCCACAGAAGTACAATACAGCATTGAATGTGTGTCACCGAGGTTTTCACTATTTTCTAGATACTTAGCCAATAGTGAATCAAGGGTACCCACCAGAGCTATATTTTGTCTATGCATAGGCAACCGAGGCAGACGTGGCCTAAAATGTAGGGGCATCGATCGATATTCCCGCAACGCACATTCCAAAGCCTCCTGAATCTCGTCATTGTACTGAATACTTACTGGAATAGGTGTGTCATCCCGCACAACATATGTATCTTCACTTGATCCTTGTGCAGATGTAGAAGCAGGAACTGGGGCGGGGGTGACACAGATATTTCGCAAGCATTCTTGCCGTAGAGTCTCAAGTACGGTTTCATTCAACATGCGGTTGCGTTGAATGACCCGCACTTGGTCCGACAGTCGTTGTGCTGATGTGTTGACGGATGGTTCAAGCGCCTGAAACAAAGGAAGTATCCGAGAACGGTACGCACTGAGGTTAGTTCCCCCCTCTGTAGCCGCAAAATATGCCCGCATGACGTTTTCGTTTATGGAAACAGTCCATCGCATGCGGTGCACATCACCACCGGAAGCGGGGGCCCTGCTCGAAGCCGGAGGGCGTCGGGGTCCCAGGCAAGTCGGTGGCCGGCCTCTCCCCGGCCGACGTACAGGTGTTGGCGACGTCGGCGGGGAGAAGAACTCGTCGCTCGAAGAGGAGCTCGACGCCACTGGTTCCATTGCTGGAGGCTGCGCGGCGGAGCTATGCGACGAGTCCGGAGGTGTTATTTGTGCATTGTTTCTTCGGGCTTGATAACGAGTCAACATTTTTTCACCATTTTTATTTTGAATTTATTCATCACTTGTGACACCTGTCATCATGTGTTTTATTTCATTGATTCTGTATTTTGTATTACTGTGATACATTTTAAGATTATAAAATTAAATTAAATAAAGATCTTAGGGGCCGAATCTCACTTCAATTTTAAATTGGTATCAGTTGAAATAAAATAAAATAAATTAAAATAAAAGCAGCAAAAGAAAACGTGACTTTCGTGCCATAGGGTTGCCATTATTATTATTATTAGTGTATGCTCAAAGGAATATGTTGACTTTATATTCCCCGTGGGATAGAAGAGGTAAAGCCGCCTCGTCTCTTTTAGTGGTTGTCGTATAAGGCGATTAAAGGATAGGGCTGTTCTTAATTCAAACATACAGACTTTGACAGTGAGCTCGCTTGGCGGCAATGGGCTTGCCTCCTATTACGTGGGACCGAGGATCATAATTGGCCAAAGGCGAGTGTTAATACGCCGCTACCTACCCTTCAAGGATTTCCTGCCGTGAATATACGTATGTAAACATTAGAACTAATAGAATTTTATTGGTTTCAATATGCAAGTGAACTTTAATTTGTCAAAAGAACTAGGAATTAAACTTATCCCAACAGAACTGGGCTCTGATTCTGCTATTATTTTTCTCATGGCAAAGCCACTGCGGTACCACAGACACTGTAACCACTGCCATTTAACTTTAGACTTTACCCTTATGCTGTTAAAGTCTTAAATGAAATGACAATCTTGTAGAGTACATAAAAAATGTTATGAACTCTTTCTCTTTTCGTTTTGGACTTTAAAATTACAAAAATAAAGTCTAAAATTGAATGACATTTTATGCAATGTCAGCGGTATGACAGTGGTGTTGTTATGTCATAAAATTAGCAGAATCGGGGGCCTGGAATAAGACTCGAAAGATGATGATCAGACGTTAGTTTAATAATTCTTCTTTCCAACAATATTTAGCCGCGTGGTTCCCAGCAGAGTAGAATCTGGGCTACCCCATCTCTCCCCATGCGGTGTCGTACAAGGCGACTAAGAGATAGAGTCATTTAACATCAGGCCCTCGATTCTGCTAAAGCAAATTCAACTGTCACACCATAGACACAGCGATAAATGGCATTAAATTTTAGACTTTATTGCTAAAAGCTCAAAGTTCAAAATTAAATGAAGAGTGTCACATTTCACTTTTTCATTCACTCTAGAAAAAGCCATTTCATATTAGACTTTAAAACCATGATGTTAAAGTTTAAAATTAAATAGGTAATTCTTACAGTATCTGTGGTATGACAATGGTTTTACTTTAGTAGAATCGAGGCCCAGACTGATTGACAGATATATAAACAGCTCAGACTCAGCCTATGCATGGCTCCAGTCAACTACGTCAATTACGGCAATAGATTCACCTCCTAATAAGTGGCACAGAATGCAATTATTGGTGAAATGTGGGTGTTAATTCACCACTGCCTAACTCCCGGGGATAAAGGAGTGATCATAATATAAATGCAAAAGAAATATAATAGCTGCCATACCTGTCCATCGCTGGTCAAACAGGTAAGCCCACCTACCTCACCAAGACGTTACTTCAAAGTGATTTTCTTTGTTGCAACTGAAGAACCCTGTTTTTGGTACACAATTTTAAGTTATGTATTGGGTTGACAGGCAGCGTCCCGTTGTTCTAAATTCTAGTAGTAAGTAATAAGTAAGTAAGTCTAGACAGACATAAATAACATAATGTGGACTGTGACAACCAACCTGGCCTGTCCCCATTGCATACATGCTTTGATAGGCAGAAGTTTATCTGACAAAAACAAGGAAGACATTGAATGTTCCAAAAATATACAACTTCTCACCAGCCATATGAGAGTAGGAAATCATGTAAGTACTCGTATAAGCTTTAGTTTCTACATGTTATCCCGAGCAGTTAATTGGTTCTAAAAATTTAATTGGTATTTATTTATAACTAGCTGTCGCCCGCGGCTCCACCCGCGGCTCCGCCCGCGTGGATGTCGGTTATCGCGAATCGGACTATAATTTGAGATTTAAACTATCCTATCTCTCAAGTTGGATCGAACTGCACATGGTGTGCGAATTTTATTATAATCGGTTAAGTGGTTTAGGAGTCCATTGAGGACAAACATTGTGACACGAGATTTATATATATTAAGATAAGTATTCCTACAGCGATATACCTACTTTTAACTTGTGCTGATGGGTGAAAGATAAATAAATGTGTACACATTGTTATGCTTACAAATGGAAAAAAAAGTAAAATAACACAACTAAACAAATTTTCGAATACTTACAAAATGGTAATCTCAATAGCAGAAAAAGAAACATTCCAATTTTGTTATCGACAGCTAAACTGTTCACCGGCGTCACCTGGGCTCTGATTCTGCTATTATTTTTTCCATAGTAAAGCCTCTGCAGTTACACAGACACTGCTACCAATGCCATTTAACTTTAAAATTTACTTAAATACTGTAAAAGTGTAAAATTAAATGACAATCTTGTAGAGTGATGAAAAATGTTATAAACTCTTTATCTTTTCATTTTGGACTTTAACACTGAATTTTAAAGTCGAAAATTTTATGACATTTGCTACAATGTCATAAAATTAGCGGAATCGAGGGCCTGGTGCCGACTATTTCCGCGGATTTTCTTACCGTGGACGTTCCTATAAACTTTGTCTAACTTCGCTTTAGCGATTCAAAATGCAGTAGCGTTAACTGGCAAAGTCAGGAATCTGTGTTTTTACATTTTTAGAGTTGAACAAAAAAACTCTTTTCTTATTTTCGAAATGTCGTGCTTTAACAATTCGATATTTCTGCTTATTGCATGCACACCGACAACAAAAAAAATATATAATTAATAAAACACGGCATACTAGAAACAAAAAAGAGTTTTTTGCTCTCTTACAAAATTATAAAAACTCAGATTCGCAACTTTGCCATTGGGGTAAAGAAAGTGTATTTTCAAAATTATTTACAGTGAATGACATTATGGTGCTCTTTATTATTGAACCCAACAAAACAATGTGCTACCCTCGCTGGCGCAGTCGGATAAAAAGTAGGGATCCCACCTACTTTTTATCCGACTGCGCCAGCGAGAGTAATGTTTTTCGCGCGTATGTATGTATGTATCTATGTAGTTTTCTTTGTCCCCCTCTACAGGCCTAACAGCTGGACTGATTTCGATGAGAGGGCTCTCAATAGAAAGGAAATCAACTCCCGCGTGTCATAGGGTACATAAAATGTCATTAAAAGGTATGAAGTCAATGAAGTGAATATCAAGTGCTGAATGTGTGGCAAAAAATAAAATTTTTGCACACAGAAGTTCGAAGTCCATTAGAATATAAACAGCAGTCGGGTTTTTTTGGAAAGTGCCTGAGTTTTTTATACAGTGTATTGTCATCGTCATTTAAACAGGCGCGAAGTATCTACCTTATCTAGGTAAAGGAAATATTATTAGCACATTGAACGACACTCAGTACCTAGTTCGAGAAAGATCATTATAACATTTCGAATAGGAAGCAAACACTTTCATATACACCCAAATACACGTGAAATATACATATGGTAGTTCTGGTTAAATATTTCAATTGTTGGTTATAGCGCAATCTTACGGCGCATCCCAGAACTGTGATATTTAAGTTAATTCTACGTACGATGGTAGATGTCACTGAGTGTTCTTGAAAAATACTAAATCTATGGTTCTTATATTGTCGATTTAAATTGTTTCCATTGAAACTGAAAAATAAATTACGTAAAATATAAATATGGTAGTTCTGGTTAAATATTTCAATTGTTGGTTATTGCGCAATCTTACGGCACGTCCCAGAACTGTGAAATTCAATTAGTTCTACGTACGATGGTAGATGTCACTGATTGTTCTTATTTTGTCGATTTAAGTTGTTTCCATTGAAACTGAAAAATAAATTAGAAATCATCATTGAGCAACGACGTTCTATTAAAATTAGATATACCTAATAATAGTATTTGAAGAGCGATGCTGGTGGAGGTTAGGGAACTGACGTCGTCGATTTTCCCCTTCCTACGCCAGTACTACGACCCCTACAGTTCACTATCATACGAAAGCGAGATGATATAGTTACAGGTTGGGGCGTCACAAGGGGGCTCCCAGAATCCATTAAATAAGTAGGTCCTTAGACGATGGAACCATCAGTGGCGGATCCGACGTGGTGCTGCGGGATGTAATGTAGCAGCGCGCTTCCCCGCCTTTGATAGGCTGGGAGCACGTCGTTTGCTAAAGTGTGGTTCGATCTCCTTTCTCGCTTCTTCAAGTGGGATCTCGAGGTTGGTCAGCCGTTTGTGGTCGCGCGTGGATGCTGATATTGGTATTCCCTATTTAAAGGGAATCCTCCCTATTTCTACACAAAAAAGACGATCTGATAATTCAAAATCATAATCATCATAATAATAATAAAATATTTTAAGCGTCGGTAGCTTAGTGGTTAACGAGTCGGCCTTACGATCGAGAGGTCCCGGGTTCGAATCCTGGACATTACACTACCGACGTGAACCCACTCCTAGCACAAGCAATTTAGCTTAGTTGGAGGGGTTAGAGGGAATATTAGTAATTTCGATAATTTCGGTTGCTAATATTCTTTCTAAAACAAATTAAAAAAAATGATATTATGTTACTGTGAATGTCCGAAATTAGCGAATGCTAAGATGCACCAGTGTATGTCAACAGTCACCAAAAATCGATGGTGTAAGTCGGAAAATGTTCTTACTTTATACTTGAGTTTCTTGTGTTTCCTCATCATGGGGGGTTATGCCGTAATCGCCACGCTTGGCAGGCGGGTTGGCGATCGCAGTTTGGTGGCTAGTACGTGGAAAGATGCTGCTGCCCATCCTCCGGTATTTGAATCCCTTGAGACGCAGTGTAGGCAGGCCTCCCACACGGTGGACCGACGACCTAGTGAAGGTCGCGGGAAGGGCATGGATGCGGAAGGCGCAGGACCGGTCACTGTGGAAATCCTTGGGGGAGGCCTTTGTCCAGCAGTGGACGTCTTTCGGCTGAAATGACGATGATACTTGAGTAGGACTTACACCGATGAATGTTTATTAGGCGATTTACAGAAAAGCCGGTGTTACATTTTTAAACTACCAATTTGTGTTCAAAATAATCACTCTTACTAATTCTATCAACTCAACATAATTATTTCCTTCGGTTACGTATTATAATACTGAATGTACGAAATATCGAAATACGATATACCGAAGGTCAAAAGCCCGAAAATTAGATTTAAGTACGCTATGAAGCTTCGTAGCTTAGCGATAAGCGCTTCGACTTTAAGTCCTTATGGTTTCAGATACTACCGGGTTCGAACCTGGGCTTCTGACACTTTTTGTGATTATTTTTTCTTCTTGTAATCCATTAATTTCTTCTGACAGAAAATTAGTGATAGGTTCTATGATTGGCGATATGGTATGGTATGGTATGGTATTTCTTATTATCTTTTTCTCTGTATATAACGAAGAAAGAAAGAAAAGTTTTCACTTCTGCCGGCACTCCCAGTGTGCAACCCATCTTTTTTTCATATAGCTCCTGTATCTTCATGTATTATCACAAGTAACTTAACACGAAGGGTATATCGAAGATCGTCGTCATAGTTAAGCTAATGCAAGGCTATTGCATAGCTTTTATTGCGGGCTTTGAGCGTGGCGATCGAATCAAGAGATTCCATAACAAAAAATCTTAACACCTGCCTACTATGTAGCTCGCCTCGGCAAGAATTGTTACTTGTGAGAAAAGGACAAGACAGACAGACGGACGGACGGACGGACGGACGGACGAACGGACGAACGGACGAACGGACGAACGGACGACGGACGTCGGACGTCGGACGGACCGACGGACGGACGGACGGACTGACGGACGAACGGACGAACGGACGACGGACGTCGGACGTCGGACGGACCGACGGACGGACGGACGGACTGACGGACGAACGGACGAACGGACGACGGACGTCGGACGTCGGACGGACCGACGGACGGACGGACGGACTGACGGACGAACGGACGAACGGACGACGGACGTCGGACGTCGGACGGACCGACGGACGGACGGACGGACTGACGGACGAACGGACGAACGGACGACGGACGTCGGACGTCGGACGAACCGACGGACGGACGGACGGACGACGGACGACGTCCGACGGACCGACGGACGGACGGACGGACTGACGGACTGACGGACTGACGGACTGACGGACTGACGGACGGACTGACGGACTGACGGACTGACGGGCAAACGGACGGACGGACGGACGGACTGACGACGGGAGGGATCGACGAACGGACGGACGACGGACGGACGACGGACGGATGGACGAACGGAGTGATGGACGGACGGACGGACGGACAGACAGACAGACTTAAGCTATTGCATAGCGGCAGACCCCGAGTGCCACAGTCAGTTTTTTTTACAAACATCCAAACAAAACCACCCAAAATTTTAGTTTTCAGAATTTTGGACTTCAGGATTTTGTACTTCGAGATTTTGTACTGTCGGTATTTTGAAAATTCGGTATCATGAGCATTAGGATTTTAAATTTAACCTGTCGTTCATATACAACTACTTATTCATAGTAATCTCCTATAGTATAATTATAGCAGGCTCCTATTTCTTTGTACGTTATCACAAGAAAATCAACTAACCTCACCTAATCTATCCTTGTCAGGGCGCGCGGTGTCCTGAAATCGCTTCGTTCGTTTCTGCGCTTCATAATTTCGCTCATAATGGACATTGACCACGTCGTCGTGGTGTATGTTAATAGTCACCGTTAAATAACCGAAATCGTCACGAAAAGGATAAAAAACGGACATAAATAGATGACGTGTGGTTTTTAGTCGGTCCAGGGAAAAAAAGAAAGGTTATAAGTAAATCAGTTCTTCAAATAATCGGATTAATAATGAGGGAAGTGTCGGTATATTCATGACATATCTTATTAAATGTGGAATAATCATGTTATCTATAAAACTGAGCATTCAGGTTGCAAAACGCAAGCTACACCAATACCTTCTATGCAGGTATACCTACTACCAGAGTCTAGATTAACTGGTAGATACTTTTTGTAGCAGAACAAAATAGCGAGTTCATGTCTGTAGTTTCCATTGATATATCGATGGGTCCGATGTACGAGTAAGTATATGAGCCAAAATGCAAAAGGCCAACTTTACAGGAGAGGATTCTAAGCAATGAGATTTTAACAATATACATCAAAGTTAAAATTTGCTATAATTCTTGATTATTAATATCGAAATTTACGAAATTTCGCTTGTTTGCTAAGACTATTCTCCTTATTAATATTAAATTTCCGTTCCGTATTTCAAAAACTTCTTTTCTTTCGACACATCCAAATAACACATCTAATAACATTCAATCAACTCCATAATATCTTATGTTTAAGTTACAATCTTTAACGACTTTAAATACACTTATTTCAGCACTGTGATACCAGATACCACCTTGGAGTTCTTTTTAAGAAGGGTTAATAACTACTCATTGAAGCTTATAGGTAAAACCTCACTATCCGTTTACCAGACAACGGTCGATATAAATCTGTCAGGTAATTGCAATAACCCACATTCACATTTTCGTTAACGATTTTGGCCTGACGACTAAAACGATCCGATAGTGTGTGGCCGTCGACCGATTCAGGACAGTCCTAAGCCGTCAGGGCGAATGAGCTCACTCCGGCAGGCGATCGTACGGGACGGGAAACTGTCGACTCACAACTGATAGTGTATGATCGCAAAACTGACAACAGGAAATTGCCGGCAGGCCAAAATCTTTAGTGTGTGGGCGCTATTAGCTTAGGACTGCAGCAGGTCACTGTACAGATTAGAAACTACAAGTGGACTGCAAGTGGACTGCAGGTGAACTGTTAGAGAGTGGGCGCTTTAAGACTTTAAAATGAAGCTTTTTTTCAGGCTACGTATTTACTAATTGTTTGGCATATAGAATGTGACACTCAATATCCATTAAAACAGAAAGTAATTCCAAGAAAATGCTAATAGTCTTAAGTGATTTCAACTTTTCCTCAAAAAGCAATCATTCTAATAGTGGCGGAAAAGCTTGTATGATTAAAGCTCACTTACATACTAATGTATCAAAGGAAAGTATTTGGCAATACAAGTCACCTCTCACATGTTATAAAAATCAGCCAAGTACAAGTAAAAATCACGAGTACCTATTGTAGGATTCCGTATAATATATCATATTATAATAGAATTCTATATCTTGACTAGCTGAGACATTTGACTGGATTTGATGGCACTAGAATAATTATATGAACACGCAAAAATAATAAATAAGGATGCCACTAAATGATCTCGTGTTGGCCATACTTCTGTTATTTCTTTTTAATCTACCAACTTTATTACTCGAGTATAGAGTAAACAACTATTCGTATATTCACTTTACCATGTGAATAATCGACAATCGTTAAACCCTTTCTAATAAGATGAAACTTCTGAGCTATAAACCTTAAATTGATCATGAGAAATAATAATGTAGGAGACTTTTATAGAGGTCTTCCACTTCAGATAATGACACTATACTTTAAAAGACCGTAATAGTATCATACATGATGTAATAGACCAATGGTAAAGCATATTCATCAGATAACATCAGATAACGGAACAGTGGGAAACCGTTACAATGGTAAGTAGTAAAAAGTTCTGGAAGAAGTCTGTTCTATAAAGAATTAACATATCTTTGATATACCTGATGCCATTAGTCGTAGTCACAAAGTTTTTGACTCAGTAGTAACCGCCTTCTGTCCTCAAGTCAGCAAGGAAGAAGGTTCTTCATCCTGCCACAAGATTTCGATCCAGCAGCAAGCTCTTGATAATATCATTTCGCCATGTACATACCATCCTAACGGTGAACTCATTCTGTAAGCAAAATAATATATCCCTATTCTGGTATTTTTTCGATTTTACATGAACTCTCGCAGCAAATTGTAAAATGCAGATTTATTGAGCCCCATCTATACTCGTAGTTATTTGCCTGTCTAAGTTAGTATATGCTTTTTTTTTTACGTGCGGTATATCCCCACGGATACCCCCCCCCCCCCCCGCCCTTCGAAGCCGAAGGGGGAGGTTATGTCGGACTCGAACCGACTAAACCGCACGCCGTCTGTGGGTCGATGATATATCCCTCGCACCCCGGCTGACCCAGGGCCATTCCTATCGGTCTGGCCCTCCTCGGGAGGGAGGACCACGCGGTCCCCGACTCGCCCCCGGTATGGGGGGGGGGCTCGCATCGTCCCACGATGCGCGCCGCCGCCGTGGCCTGCTTCTGCTAGGGTGACGAGCGGCTCCACCTGTCACCCTCAGGCCCGCGCTCATGGGGGGCGGAGGTCGGTTTGCGCCCTCCGACGCCCGAGCCGCCTTCGAACGCGGCCAGCGATGTCCGCGAGTCTTTCTCGCTCGCTGCGCCGCGCCCGCTCTGCTGTCTCCTTCACGAGCATGACCTGCTCGGAGAAGGACCGCCCACGCATCCGCGCAGCGGACCATCGCCGCGAGCAGGGTGGAGAGCGTGAGAACTCTCACCCCCAGGGCCATCACAAGCTCCCGCCTCGGCGCTTCAAACGCCGGACATTTGGTGAACGTGTGCAGCCCCGAGTCCACGCTCGCGTCGCAGTGATGGCACTCGGGCGTTGGCTCTATGCCCATCAGATGCAGGTACCGCCCGAAGTTACCGTGTCCGGTAATGACCTGCGTCTGACGGTACGCGAGGCCACCGTGTGGCTTCTCTAGCCACTCCCCCATGATGGGTCTTACCGCCGCAATCACGGCGTGCCCTAAGTTAGTACATGCTATGCGAGAGAAGCTCAAACAAACACAAATCCGAACAATTTCCTTTCATACATTTTAGTTTGGACTCGAGATTAAAACATCGTCTTTTAACTAGCTTTTCACTGACACTATAGCTATGCTATCGTCCGCAGGTCCACCCGCAAGAAGTACTATATTATTCGCGTCCCACTGAAAAATATTTCCAGGTTAAAAAGTCGCTTATGTTGCAACATATCTAGCTCTCAGAAACGTCCAGATCCATACATCCTCACAAACTCTCAATAAATCTATGTATGTGTCCGTGCCTAGGAGCAATTAAAAAAACCTGGGTTAGATACCTAATAACGATACAGACCCCATTTTTAGGGTTCCGTACCCAGAGGGTAAAAACGGGACCCTATTACTAAGACTTCGCTGTCCGTCCGTCCGTCCGTCTGTCACCAGGCTGTATCTCAAGAATCGTTAATAGCTAGACAGTTGAAATTTTCACAGATTATGTATTTCTGTTGCGCTATAACAACAAATACTAAAAAAATATTAATAATAATTAAGGGGGCTCCCATACGAAAAACGTGAGATTTTAGCCCTTTTTCATGGTTTTTAGCCTTTTTTCTGGTACGGAAGCCTTCGTGCGCGAGTCCGACTCGCACCTGGCCGCTTTTTATTCTTTTGACGGATTTTGAAGCAGTTTTTTCATCATATAAGTCTTGGTCAAACCTAAAATCTGCCATAGATATATTATTCTCGCAATTGGTTGAGTAAAACCAGAGATATGACCAAAATCGCGAATTCCGACATGTCTACACGTGCGGAGCCGCAGGGATAAACTTTTTTATGAGTTAAGATTCTGCTATAATTTTGTCTACTTCTAAAGTTCGTTTCCCTTATTACAATCACACTTATCAATTCGCATTTTTTGCAACTTAGACGCCGATGATAATACAACAGGCATCACCCATTCGGAGACCCTTAAAACTTTTGACTAGCTGATTACGAATAGGTTGACGAGTCTCAGGGACGCAACGCGACGCCCTTGCGCACTCCCCAATAAACTTGTCAGGTTGCATGACTAAGAATGTACATAAATCGAAGTATGCATCGTATGCATAATTCAATAAACGCACATTATGCAAGGTATGCGTTATAATTATGTCAATCAATTAATTAGCCAATCACATTCCACTGCTGGGCAAAGGCTTTTCCCAATGTTGCGAGGCTTTTCCACGCTGGCCAGACAGGTGGGCACAAAAAGAGTTTCATTTCGATGTGCAATATTCGCGTAAACATCCGATAAAATTATAAGGCAGTGTTGTTAACATTTTATATTAATTAAACGTTACCAACTCTCCCATTCCTTAATATATAGGTACATTAATAATACACCATTAATGCAGTCTAGATATGTTTTTATAGGTGCTACTACCGCTTATCAGAAAAAGCGTGTGTATCGTAGTGAAAGCAGCCGCGGCCGAGAGCCGGCGAGCGGCGAGCCCTACGTGCGTACGCGCATGCGGCCGACCTGTTCCACCAAACGCTTCGTGATAACCAGAGATAGTTCCAACTCGAAAGTGATTTAGATATTGTCTTCGAGATATAAATAACTGTTTGTTCGATTCTATGCCATAGAAAAGGGCCGTACAACCAACAGCCACAGTTGTATAAGTGCTATAGTACCCGCGACGGAACGGAGATGCGTTTGGGGTGAAAGGATATTTGTTCAAATACATATTGCCAGTTTTCTCCAAAAGTACAAGTCCGATTTTGATGTAGTTTTCAGTTATAGATTCAGGTTTGATTGATGCATGTTCTTAGATAACAACTCACCAGGGGGCGCTGGTAAACATTATTTGGGCAAATTAATGTTGCCATTATTCTCCAAAACGACTAGTCCGTGACGTAATTCGGGCGAATGCCCATATATAAATATATGTATGCCACCTACAAAGTTTAAAATAAGCGCAATATTAAATTTCTTGAAAAAGAAAAACACGAAAATTCAAAGTAATTGAAAAAGCACACAGGTAAAGGATTAACCAACGCGATTTATTATTTTATACTTTAGCATTGTGTTATCATTATTCAATTTGTGTAGTCGATACCACGAAGTGCCATCAATCTCCAGTATAAACAGTACAATAATATTTTATGAAGATTGTAGAAAGTTAAGGCATAGGTATAAGTAGGCACCAGATGCTGTGATGAAATATGTTGGTTCTGCCCGGAAAGAGTTAGGTACTTTCGCATTTATATTATGTGTTTGGATACATACGACAATGTATTCAAATACATATTATAAATGCGAAATTAACTCTTTTTTTCTGTCTGTTACTCTTTCACGCCTAAGCTACTGAACCAATTTTGATGAAAATTGGTATAGGTAGGAGTAGATTAGACCTTGAAAAAAGACATAGGCTATATTTGGTTGCGATAGCCGACATTCACGCGGGCGGATATGCTGGTAACCACTAGTGTGAAATACAGCAAAAATGTTAGCACCCCATTGCTAACATTTATGCCGACTGCGCTTTTATCCCTACAGAGGGCGCCTCGAAATGGCCAATGTTAGCTGCCATCTACGTAGATTTCATTGATGGTTTCTTCAAATCGGACAACTATGAGTTCGGTATTGTCACAGAACAGGCCCTCGATTCTGCTAAAGCAAAATCAACTGTCACACCATAGACACAGCGATAAATGGCATTAAATTTTAGACTTTATTTCTATAATCTTAAAGTACAAAATTAAATGAAGAGTGTCACATTTCACTTTTTCATTCACTCTACAAAAAGCCATTTAATATTAGACTTTAAACACATGAGTTTAAAGTTTAAAATTAAATGGGTAATTCTTACAGTGTCTCCGGTATGACAATGGTTTTACTTTAGTAGAATCGAGGCCCAGATGGTTATTATTGTTCGGTCATATGCTATCGCATCTGCAATTGGTTTTGCGTCGGCATCCCCATTAGCAGACATTGCTAATATTATTTTATTAAGCTCTTACAGAAACAACGGTAAGCGTTGATTTCCCTATACAGTTCCGTGTGAGCCAATTTTACAAAATACGATTTATAGACTCTCTCTATGGTTAAGGTGGAGACGCTAGTGTAGTGATCAACGGTTGTATAGCACTAAAATATACATGATTTTAAATCCCGCTACATTCGTTAAATATTAATCGTCTTATTTGACGTTATGTAGGTGCAGTTGTAATGGTCTTTATTAAATAAATATAATTTTTCACTTATGCGTTACTATTTATTAATAATCAATTTTACATGCCTACATGAATTTATATTAATAGGTTCTCACGTCTGTTTTTGAAGGTGTAGAGATATCCACAAAAATAAACATTTCACCTAGTTTGTTTTGCTGTACCACGGTATAGAGGACAAGCGGTCACCGTCTATTAGGCACTTTTTCAGGGCCTGTGCCTATTTTATGTCAAATGAAGAACAACTTTAATCCTCATTCACTTTGAACGACAACCTAGTAAACCGGTAACTGAAAATTTAAATAAATGTTAAAATTATTTTGAAAATATTCTTGCTCTACGTAGGTATCTACCTAATGTTTTCACGTTAGGTATTTCACTATCCTTATCTTTGACTAACCAAACAGTGTTCATTGGTGCGCTATTTGCAAGTCATCAATATTTAGATTACAAACACTCAATGACATTCTTGCACAGCAGACATACCCTTCGTGTCTAAAATATCGATCTTATATTAAACACAAAGTCACTGGCAATACTCGCTCGTCTATTGTAATCCACACTATCATATAACTAGTGGAGATAAGACCGCATTGATTCCATCGATAGAGTCCTATCCTGAATAATGTGTATAAGGGACGGAAACTAGCCCTCGTTATCAGTAGCGCAAGAACCTAATCACTTTCATTGCAACCCCGCGAAGGAGGTCGCGAGGCGAGCGCTATCACATACGCAGTCCGTCTCGCGCAGTGGGTGCGCGCAGGCGTGCGCGATGACAGAGTTCCCGCGCCGGCACCGAGACGATTCCGCGACGTTGTGAGCGACGCCTGCCGACACCGCGACGCCCGGCCGCAGCCGGGAATGGAGGCCTGTTGCGCGATCACAGCTGCCGAGGACCTTGTGGGCGACCAGGTACTCCAGCCTAGCCGACGCGCTGCCAGTGACATACGATCAGTGCATACTGTCTCTCCCCAGTACCCAGTGACCCTCTGATATGCCGTGTTCACTAGTGTAGTTTGATCCCGAATTCCGCGCCGTATGCGATCTAATTTGGTTTGTAGACTAGATATAACATGTACCTACGACCTTCATATCATAGTATACGCATTTATGTATATTTATCTACATAAACTCGGTCAAACTTTTAAAAGTTTTTGACTTCAAAAATTTCAATATTACATCAATTCATACACATTTTTTTAATATCAAATTATTTTCGGTGATTATCAGATAGAATTTATAAATAATAATTTAAATATATACATTTTGAATTGAAAATATTTAGTCTTTACGCGATTTAAATGTCACCAGCCAGCGTGGTCATACATAATCTATGTACATAACTGTACCAGACTGTACCTAATATATTTATACACATATTGTTTGTTATGTATAATGTGTACGTGTATAGATATTACCGTTTAAGGTTCTGTGCTAGTTTTAAATATTTCACATACATATAAGTTGTATTCGTATCAACATTATAAATAATTTTGCTGATTATTTGAGAAAGTCGTGGACGCTCACCACACCACACAGTAAGCAGGTATTAGATAGGTATATTGTCAAATAGCTACCCTCTGTATAGGACAGGCCCTCCTACACCCGTATTAAATATCAATAATTATTACTGAATTTCAACCTTAAAAAAATTATATTATCGCAGTTAATATACGGCAAGAATATATTTTGTATTTATATTAAAAAAATAGACTAAATTTATTTGTTTACTTGTAAATAACTGATTTTAGTCCACATAAATACGCAATCTGTTTGTACGTATTGTACAGACACAAAAGGATACGGCAAAAGTTAGGCGGTTGCTTACAAAAGACATCAACGGTACCGACGGCAAATTATTTTTTACCATATATTCTATTTTGTTCAACACTATGTCATACAGCAAGGATTTTTGTACTTTATTGATAAATAATAATCTATTGATAAATTTTTAATATAAGCAAAAGTTCATTAAGTCGATTCTCACTTTTTTGTTCTTAAATGGATGGTCGTTATAAATTAAAAGAAGGATCACGGCATTTAATGATAATTGAATTATTATTTCTTTTCCTGAAATAGTGTAGGTATCTATACAGGGTGTAATCGTTAAGTGTGTCCAGGCGATCGAATTTCTTCTGACAGAAATATATCTTTTTATCTTTTTCTATGTATAATAACGAAGAAAGAAAGAAAGATAAAGTTTTCACTTCTGCCGGCACTCCCAGAGTGCAACCCGTCTTTTTTTATGAAAATTAACAATATTATAGCTTATACATCAGAATAACACATAGGCTACAATTTATAACGATAACCAATATTATAGTGATAACCGACCTCCACGCGGGTGGAGCCGCGGGCAAAAGCTAGTAATAGATAATTTACAATAACGAACATGTTTCGTAACTAACATACTTGCATGAAGAGTTTACAACTTAAACTGTATTTCACGTGAAGCGTTTACAATTTAGGCTGTATTTTGAATGACGATTTCACGTTTAGATAGAATTTTGCCTGATAATTTTACTGAGATTAGATTTGACCGACAATTTTACAACTTAGGGGGGGGGGGGGGGGGGTCAAAAACCAAAGCAGCACATGCAGCATAGCAACAAATTTACGTACCAGCAGTATTTTTACCTTAGTTTTGTTCGGATATCAAGCAATTTTTATTGGATATCAATTTCCTTAAAAGAAAAAAATACAATATTCTGTGGTGTGACCAGCCTGCAATGGGTTTCCTTCTTGTGTTTAATTACTGAATATTAATACATTTTTGACAATCTGCATATATCATATGCGGTGTAGCGGCAGACCATTCGAATAATAAGTCAGTCGCTAACAATTCTCACTATATCACAATAAATGTCTGCATGATTAATCTGATTGGGCTAATTTGGGTAAAAAATATGTAAATAATTTTATTCGCAACCTAGGGCCATGGTAGAAGCTAGGTTCATGTAACAAGGTTTTCATAGCACAGAATTGTGGAGGAACGGAGTGTTATGTTCCTCCAACACAAAGGGAGTCTTAGCTCTCTTGAGGAGCGTGCCATTGCCAGTCTTGTGTAGTTCCGTTTCGTCGGATCTGGACGCCGCTTATTCCGTTACGTGATCAGATCACGTCGGGGTCACCACTGTGGAGGAACGGAGTGTTATGTTCCTCCAACACAAAGGGAGGATCCTCCGACCAGGCAAGGTGATCACGCCGGCGGGCCGCGGCCTAATGACTGTCGTTGGGATGTTGTATATTTATTGTACCAGCGCAGGAACTTCACTTTCGCGATGCAGGATTTGTAGTACCGTAGTAGTTCGGCTTGATGTCGCTAGATGGCGCTGGGTACATGTGGTATCGCCACAGAATAATAGTTCAGCCAAATCCGCAGTTAGACTGGTAAAGCGGATACCACCCCCTCTAGACAAGTGGCAATACGTTGGTCGGCGTTAGATGGAATAGAATGACGAATATATAGGATTTGATGTTTCTGACAGACGTTAACGCATGTCAAATGTGTCAAATCCCATACATTCGTCATTCTATTCCATCAAACGCTTGCTAGCGAATTGCCACTTGTCTAGAGGGGCAGACTCCAAATTGAAAAGCTTCAGACGAAACTGGGAATAACGTTAGGATGAAGAAGATTATCCATGAATATTATTATTAGCATACAAATAATACAACACTACAATAATAGGAAGTTGCCCACTATTTCAGCATTCACCCGACATTTGAGGAGGAGGAATGTTTAATTTGAATGGAAATATCCATCAAATCCACGTACGAGATATTAAAGTAGCGATTTGTTTCTGTCGTTAAAACAGCTATTTAATATTTACAATACCTACTATTTATTAAGTGTCAGACCCTGAATGAAATCCATTCTACAGTCCTGGGTCTTTTAAGCGGGGAGTGAAAAAGTATCTGATGAATAGAGCGCCTATAGTTCCAATAAGAGTGACCCAATTTCCTTCGTGGGAACTGTTTTGCAATTATCAAATATACACTTTTTCTGTACCTACTTAATATCTAAAGCGTATTTCATTCAATATTTTTATAATAACATTCAATTTCTTTGATAATTTACATGGCAGAACAACGCTTACCGGTGCATTTAATCTGTCAGTTTACGGTATCATGCCTAAATCTTTTTATTATTATTGAGATTCAATGTGATTAACGAAAATATTTTTCGGAAACATCCTGGAGATGGAGCCTGGGGTTTGCTCTTCTCAACTTTTTTGCGATAATTTGATTAATGGGCAGAACGGGTGCCTTCTAGCCCCCGAACCCAGAGAGAAACGCCTGCATAAAAGCCACATCCGTCATTCATCAACAGTACCAAACTTGAAGTTGGATTGACTTGTGAGTTGTGACCTCTTTGTAGGCATCTTGGACCTTAATTATGATGTATAGGTATGTCATACGTGGCCAGTAGAATACCTGCAGCTTAGAATTATGTAAGTTAAAACGGAAAGGTATTTCCGATGCTGCGTGGTGATTGCTAGCATAATTTTATCTAACAGCTAATTTCCGGCTATAAGTTTAAATTTGTATCAAACGCCACAGACAAATAAATCAATAATAATAACTGTGTTGTAGCTATCTTTTTTTTTTTGGCTGTGTTAGGCAATGGATACAAGGAGTATAGTTACAATTTACGTTCATCAGGATTGTTTCAGCATGCTTCCCTGTTATACCCTGGTTTATGGTATGCCACATAGGTATACATACATAAGAGCATAAAGGTTCATAGCCGACCGCATACAGCAGCAGGAAACGACGACGTTTCGCTAGATACTCCGTATTTCATGCAACATGTCGCGTCGTCGTATGCTGCTGCTGTTTGCGGTCAGCTTCGAACACGTGCCTTTAAAGTGAATCCCTACGGAATAATATCGTCAAAATAACATTAGATATCATCATTCGAGCAACAAGCCTGCTTAGATTCGAAGCTTGCACTTTAAAGCACACGTTTCGCTCTCCTACCCATCCATTATTGGTTTATCTTGACTTACGGGAGTGACCAGCAGCAGAGCCGCCGTCCATCCTTCCGTTAAACAACAGGTGTACCACCTTGCAGGTGAGGTTGGGTAGGGTAGATCTTGTGAGGCTTCGTTTATCATACAGTATAGTTTGCAAACGGCAGATAAGTCGCTCAATGTCCAGGCATGAGTACTGTTAAAATTTCAAATCGGACCAAAACCTTCACTAGTTCTTTTTAATTCACATACCTACAAAAATTGTCATGCATACTATACAAACAATAAACATAACACTAAACCTAAAAATCCTGAAACATTAATATTAATGTACGTATTAGCAATGAATTTTACTAGGTGTCCATATCCATATCTTGAATAAATGACGTGACACAGGTATCTACTACTCACAGACAGCCCGCGCAAGAACCCGCGATCTCAATCGGTGATGAGTAAAATTTAAATGAAGTATTCCGTACTCATTTTAATTTACACACACATGGATCATATGTACAAGGTGTTCGATGTCTGAGCAGTGTGAGTTCATGCATACAAGTTATGTATGTTGTGATTACGATGCGATTATTTCATACATTTTATCGAGAGCGTATGGGGTGTGGTTACACGTTCGCAGCGCTGAAGGTGTCATTCGCGTTTTGTCATGGTCCTCGCTCACATGTAACGACTCCATACTATTGAACCGGGCAAGTAATATTTGATTGCGGTTGTCTGAGTAGTGGAGCTAGCTCTTACCGGGAATATATCCAACACATAAAATCCTTATTTAATTTTCAGTTCAACGTAGATAGTTTTTCAATTATTATTTTTTTATATATATATATATATTGGTGTATGTTACCTAATTTAAGTATACTTATTCATATTTACTGTTTCTACACAGTACTAGATTAACACTTCAAGCACCTACCTCGACAAATCTCTGCTTCACCCTAAGGTATTTTATATTTGTGCAAGAAGAATAATAGTAGATTGTTCAACAAGGGACTAAAACAAGCCATAATGACACGAGATGATAGCGAAGCGAGGGTGGCTAATAGTTCGAGTGTCATTATGGTTGTTTAGTCCCACGTTAAACACTCTACTTTTCACTTTGAATGCGAGGAAAAAAAAGCGACGTTTTATACAAAATTATAATAATTATTAAAAAAAATTTTAAGAAATAGGCAAATATCTTTTTCAACCTAAATATATTAATTTATCATAGCGATAACGGGGTAAAGCCTCCGTGGCGTGGCGGTAGTGAACGCGCTACGCAGGAGGCGCGGGTTCGATCCCCGCTCAGTGCAAATAACTAATGCAACGCAAATAGCAATATGGATATGGGTATTTGCATTGGTCTGGGTGTTTCTATGTATAATATGTATGCATTTACAAAAAAAATATCTAAGTATGTTTATCCGTATTCTAGATTCCATAATACAAGGTAGTAAAGCTATGCTTACCGTGTTGTGGAATATTTATTTATTTTTATTTATTTATAATAACAAAGTTTCTAAGTTGCACAATTAATTGGTGTAAGTAATTGGTGATTACAACGCAAGCTTATTACGAATAATCTATTCAAAATTCAAATTGCAAAGAAATTTGTCCAGCGGTTTTTTTTTGTTAAGTTATGTACGGTTTATATGCTTGTATATATATTTAGCCAACAGATTCAAACTTGAAAAATAATTTAAAACTAATTGGAAATGGATAATAAAATGAACTTATCCTTAATACTTACATAATAATTAATTAAATTAATATTAATTAAATGGGATTTTTTGATTTTTTCAAATGTCATTTTGAGGTTATTTCTATACACAATCACTAAAAAGGTGATAATCCTCCCATTCACAAACACCGTGATTGGCTGTTTAGGAGTTATCAAAGTAAATTAAAAAAAATTACTTTAGTCCCTAGAGATTAATAATGAACTTTAGTCCCGATTAGCAGGGACTAAAGTAACATTTTAAGAGCATGAGAAGTGAAAATAAATAAACGTTGAATATTGTGTTGAAGAAATGTAGGTATCGCAACATAATATTCAAATTTCTACAAATACCTACCATAAGTTACCTACTTATATGAGAATTTTTAATTTTCTGGTGACATCTGAAGCCTTTACCTGTAGGTAATCCCTATAACCCTGAGAGAAAAATCTGCGCCAGAACGTCGACCATTATTTCGCAAGTGGGTAGGCCAGTAGGCTTCCAGATGAGGTTGGCTTCAGCCTAACCACCCAAGAACTAGGCCTCCATACACCCCTAGTCAGCTATACATATAAAAGCAATTCAAATAATATCAAGGAAAGGGGTAACTAGTGAATTTTCTATCAGTTGTACATCATAATATGTATGTTCATTCAGTACCTACCGAGACCCTCAGAAAATCTTGCACTGAATTTAGTTACCATCTTAAAGTTTAATTATAACTTTATGAACGATGAACTGTACTTTTACGACATCACTCATTCATTCATTCATTAGAAGGCAGTGCGATGTCGCTGTAGTAAAACGCAGGTACACAAGACACCGCCGTTCAACCCTTGGGCAATCTAATAGTCGACCGCATCATTAACCACATTACCACGCACCTATTCATTAGTATGAGTAAAGGTATGGTTCTGAAGCATACAACAACTGCAGACGCATGCTTCACATACATTACTTGTTATATGTCGATACGGATAAAGGGGACCATTGAGAAGCCGCAATGATTTACGCGTATCTGTTGCGTGCGTCGTCAGTCGTTGTATGCGGTCACCTTAGGAATCATACCTTTACATAGGAAACTGTTCAAGCCCATAACTTAGTAACTCCACTTCATTAAGATACTGTCATCGACAAAAGTTGATTATCACAAATGCAAAGCTTTTTTAACCTTTAACTTGTGACGTGGGGGCCAGCGAAAGTAAAAATCTCGAGTTACTCTCAAACCCCGCTGGTAACGCATACGCTGCTGGTAGTAGATTTAAGGTTAGTCCCCTCAAGGCTGATAAAGATAGTGTACGTATTGGTGACTGCATTATTGTTGAGAAAATGGTGACGTGGTGCCTCTAAGGCACCACGTCAACAACTCCGTTATTTTTTGAAAGTGATTTTTTTATCATTTAGTCTTTTTCATATCAATATACAGAGATATGAAAAATTAAAACCTAGTATTTCATTTGGAAGAAAATTGTGAGAATTGGTGCCTTGTAGTTTTTTATTTCTCCCTGTGATACTAATGTTATTAATTATTGTAGTTTTACATTGTTTAGTTTATTAAAAAATTAAGATATTGTGGGTGATTTTTGATTTTAAGTTACTTCTGCTAAAGAAATTGTAACTGTGGCTTCTACGTTAAAAATAAATGTTATTAGAATTTAAAGAATCTGTTTGTTTCATTATTATATGAACACTTAATACAACTTAAATTATTTATGCCAGTAAATTCTGTAAATTGAGAAAAAGATATAGGTACTTCAACGTGCGGGCCTCTCCGGCCCCACGTCAGTGATTACGTAACAATAAAACCCTAGGGACGGACTAAAGGTTTAAAACGCGTTTATTGGCTCCTTATGTGCCTATTATTATATATTATTGGTTTGTTTATATATTATAGAAAACGGTATCTTTGCACTCAATTTTGGGGCACTTCAAAACGTCGAATTATATTTAAATAAGTATTGTATCAAGACACAAGAATCAATCAACATATTTAACAGGGACCAATAAAAATGCACTAACTAAAAAAAGACGGGTTGCACTCTGGGAGTGCCGGCAGAAGTGAAAACATTTTCTTTTTTTCTTTCTTCGTTATATACATAGAAAAAGATAATAAAGAACATACCATACCATACCTATAATATAGCGCTAATCATAGAACCTATGACTTATTTTCTGCTAATTTTCTGTCAGAAGAAATTAATAAATTATGAAAAGAAAAAATAATCACAAAAAGTAATAAATTACAGAAAGAAAAAATAATCATAAAAAGTAATAAATTACAAAAAGAAAAATAATCACAAAAAGTTTCAGAAGGCCAGGTGGTTTGAACCCGATACTATCTGAAACTATGAAGACTTACAGTCGAAGTGCTTACCGTTTAAGCTACGACGTTATCTATAATAACTTGCAAAATAGATAGTCTGTACTTAATCTTGTATGACGTCAGTCGTCGGTTACGGTTCAAAGGTCAACTAATCCTGACGCTTCCTTAACATTTTACACCCATCCAACGCCGCTAAAGAAGTTTTCACTTCAAAAATTAAAAGTCATAGAGCTCGATGATCAAAAAAAGAACAACCACTCATATCTATCGTATTTTTGTAATAACATGGTTTATAATTTTATTTAAAAATTTATAAAACCTACAAAAAGAAATGAATATCCGAATTAAACTAAACATTTATTTTAAAAATATCATTCTGTCATGGGGGCTCTCATTACCTACCCATAATCCAGGCTTACATGAATACAGAATTAGGTTGTGTTCATATTTAAATTCTTTATACTAACTACAATAATAAGACATACACACACACAAAATCATTGTTTAACAGCATAATAATACAAATAGAATTGCAAATAATAAAAATAAATAATAATAAATTCCAAAAAGAGCCTCTCCGGCGGGGAATCGAACCCCGGTCTCCCGCGTGACAGGCGGACTGACCACTATACTACCGAAGACTTGCTATTCGGAAGTGAAATTATCGTTCTCTTGTTGTTATTTTTGATTCCAGGCTGCCAGATTTGATACAATTTGATAGAAAAAAAACCATACTAATATTATAAACTAAATATTCCCCGCGGCTCCGCCCACGTAGATGTCAGTTATCGCGACCAAACACAGAGGACTGTCTATTCGGCTTGTTTCTGGTGCACAGGTTGGCCATCGCAATCCAGCGTGGAAACGCAGCGAGTGTGATGGGCACTTTTCCACCGGGTACGGTCAGGGACGGGCTATTTAATTAAGTTGGACTAAATATATGTACATATATTATTTATATATATTGTAAACTATTATAAATTACGACTTTGAGAAAATGTAAAATTGACACATGTAATATTTAAATAAATATAATATAAAATATTACACAACATTTCACACAACGCTATCTAGACCCATGGCAAGCATAGCTTAACTAGCTTGTGTTATGGAATCTAGAATGCCGATAAACACACTTTGATACTTTTTTGTAAATTACATACATATTATACATACAAACACCCATACCAATACAAATATACATATTCATGCATACATATATTTGCAATGAACGGGTATCGAACCCGCGCCTCCTGCGTAGCGGCTGCGTTTCCTACCGCCACGCGACAGAGGTTGTCGGAATATCTATCGGTTGGAATTGAACCCCTAGCCGGTAATCTTGCTCATTGATGGACAAAGCTCTGACACAGGTTTCCATTTCAGGGTTAGGGGATCAGACGGCAGTCGCTCCCGTTTCAATGAAAACAATGTCAGGAGTAGGAGCTCTAGAACTTCCAAATGCAAACTTTGGATGCAATTAAGGCATAGTAAATAAAGGATATTCTATATCAAAGCTCGGATGTTAGGTCCTGTTAATGATACATTTTATTATAAATCTGTAATAATTCAATTGTATTCCAGATTGTCCCGGGCGGCGGTCGTTGGGGTGCTCCACACGCCGCAGGGCTCCTCGACTCTTGGTTTCAGATGCAGGTTAGTAGATAATATAAGAAAAATAGAAGATCAAAAATAAGAAAAATAGATACGGATCATGTGCCATATTTAACAATTCACTTGGCCTGAATTATGGGCAGGGGACATAGGGCGTACTTACGACGTGGCGCGAAAGTCTAATACACAACGCTGTCATACAAAATGTACGATTACTCATAACTTCGCAGAAAAAAGGCGGAGGCTTTCTTCTCGGTCATCATTTTCGCGTTCCTTTCTTTACAAATTAAAATACAATTATAAGCAGAGTTATTATTTTTAAGCTATTCTTTCGATTGGCATCGTAAAAGTAGGGTGTTTTTTTTTTGACATTCAAGGCGATTCGATTCCCAGACGAAGCAAGTAATTTTTAGAAAATCTATGAATGCAGAATTACTAACTTTTAAAAATAACATAAGGTCTTCTTTCAGCAAAATACACTATTTACGATATTTAAGGTACTTCCCCTTCATGACCCATAAGTTTGGGACGCCCTGTATAGTCGGCCTGTATAATAGCTCATCGTATCTTCTTCAGAAGAAAAGAAGAAGAAGAAGAAGGAGCTCATCGTATAGTAAATACCGTCTTCTCGCTTTATGCCAAACTAAGCCCGCTAATTATTATACGAAAACGATACGGCACGAATATAGCAAGGATTGCTGCTCATCGTACTCGTACATAGCATGTCAATGACGTTATGAAGTAAGTCTTAACTAACGCTACTTATCTCCATAGCATTATTGAAAAACAGACGGGTTGCACTCTGGGAGTACCGGCAGAAGTGAAAACTTTTTCTTTCTTTCGTTATAGATGTACATAGAAAAAGATAAAAAAACATACCATACCATACCATACCTATAATACGGCGCCAATCATAGAATCTATCACTAATTTTCTGCTAATTTTCTATCAGAAGAAATTAATAAATTACAAAAAGATAAAATAATCACAAAAAGTGTCAGAAGGCCAGGTTTGAGCCCGGTACTATCTGAAACCATAAGAACTTACAGTCGAAGCGTTTACCGCTATGCTGCGAAACTATTCATCGTATATTGCAAAATAGACAGTCTATAGCTAATATTGTATGACGTCAGTCGTCGGTTACGGTCCAAAGGTCAAGCGATCCTGACGCGAGTTTAACACTTTTTACCCATCCAACGCCGCTAAAGAAGTTTTCATTTCAAAAATGCCTTGCGGTTATCCTTTCAAAAATTCTACCACAAACGGCTTAGGAACCGCGAATAGTATGCGTAAATAATAAACTCGATTACATTAAACCTACAATTCACATCCATATGATTGAATTTAGATCTTACACTGATATTTTAAAGTTTATTTTCGAATTACATTATAATATCAACAAATAAAGACTGTTTTGTATTCTTTATGCAGTAGTGACATTGTCACGTACCTACAAACGACATGTATGTCCATCTATTTACGCAGATCTAATAATAATAATAATTAAGTTTGTATCACAAGAATGCGTCACTGCTTATTTTGTACGCACAATAGATTTTACTTCCCAGCAAAGTGTCTTTCTTGAGCGCAAATCGTTCTCCTCCATTATTTATTTTAGTCGCTACTGCTGTCTACCCTCAATGTCTTTTAGGAAAAAAGGAGGTAGGACACACATCTCCGCGTACCTACACCTACAGAATACCGCGGACATAATAACCTCGTGTTGAGCCCGGCGGTGAGTAGGGTAGCTAAAGCTCACTGGAGAGTTTTTGTGCTGTCAGTGGGAAGACCAAAGGCTATTCCTGCTTTGTCTTCTATACTGATGGCACAGAAACTCTTTGTGTTTACAGGGTCGGCAGCACGAGTGTTTCTCCCCTAGTGTTGCACACGTCCATAGGCCATAGTAACTACTTTCCATCAGGTGGACCGTGTGCTTGTCTACCACCTCAGTGGTATAAAAAAACAAAAATAAAAATCTTGAGAGGGTAGACCCCGCCAAAGCCTTGTCCTTCAATCAGCAGGTGTACCTGCTGCAGTGGCGATGGGTCCCTATAATCCGATTCCTACCGGGTTGCCCTGCAAACGGAAGTCGTGGTAGAAATGTTTATATTTATTTCCAAGTTATCGACAACTTCCTTTTAAAAAAATTCATCCAGCGCTAGCAGTAAAGAATTTCAGGGGTTGTGAAATTCGTGGAGCCGCATGCCCACATGCCAGCAAAGTAACGTTGTGGTCATTTGCAGTACTCTCATAGTTTGTTATGACAATCTTTGGATTTTGGCTATATCCAATCGTAAAATATATTTTTTTAAATCAAATGGGCTAACCTGTCTCTATGGCATTATGAGACTATAAACTACTAATAACGCGTCGCAACCTTTTTAGATCTTCTTGCAGTATTATTTCTATTATTTTTTATTCAGTCAAGTAATTTATTTAAATTCAGCATTTTATTGATTCTAAATTATGCGCAAAGATAAAGTTATTATTAACAAAAATCTTGATTCCCAAATGCCTTGTTGGAAAACTGAGTTACACAGTTGAGTGGACACAAAAAATATGAAAGGCCGACTAACTGACAGATTACACCAATTTACACGGTACATAACGTGAGGAGACACCATTGTCAGGGAGCAACCACCGTGGCACGCATGGGAATCGGTATTGTGTAACGCAGGGGCTAATAGAGCGGAGCAATTTTGGTTATACGCTTTGAACTAGCGCATGTTGGTAAATTTTTCGATGTTTTTAAATAAAATTCAATTTCTAGTCAGAAGCTTTGATTTAAGCTGACTTAAGACATTGTAATCATTTTGGACATTACATGCTTTTTTAAAGTTAGGGTTCACATTTACCACTCCGTGTAGGTTTTTTAAAAGTACATTAAACTTGCAATCATGGAGTCCCTGAATTTATAGAGACGCTCGAAAAAAGGATTTTTCCACTAACAGAGAAAAACAAAAATTTTGCCCACTGTTTCCAGGTTCAGAATAAGAGCCAATTGTCAGTGTATTTTTGGTCTATCTTTTACTCGTGTACTTAATAATTACATACTAATTACACAAAATTTAATAAAACAGGTAAGTTGATACAATCCCGTAAACCAAATCGTCATCCATCATACAAAACTGTGAAGTAAACCTATTTACAAAGTATGTCAGGTAGATACAGCAAACGTAAGTTCGAATCTAAGAGTAATATCGTTGAAAGTCTTTCAAATGCACAGTTCAATATATTTATCTGTTAATAGCGCCAGTATTATACATGTGGTTGCGAAGAGTTTGTTAAATAGTAAATTACAATCACTGTGATATATATGATATATGATGAACGTTGTATGCATGATGATGCAAAACCGATGCATCGATAATTGCACTACAATTGAGTAATTAAAGTACATTTGCTTGCTTCATGTTACGAATTAAATGACCGGTATTGGCGCTAACTTACTCTATTGCAACAAAGGGCATTGTTTGTTTGTAATCTAGTACTTATCTATTAGTAAAAAATGCCGCGGTAGCCTAGTGATATGGGTAATGGACTGCTGAGACGAGGTCTCGGGTTCGATCCCAGGTTTTCCATGGCACACACCAATAACTTTTCGATGCGTTTCGAAGTTATGTGTGTATTTATCGCAGGTTTATAAGTGCCCAGTTAATGGCAATAGGCTCGCAACCTATTACATTGGGACCTAAAAACATAAACCGGCGAAATGTGGGTGCTAGCACCTCTGCCTACCCCTTAGGGGATAAAGGTGTGAGTTTATGTTATGTTATCTATTAGTAAAATTTAGAAAATGTACCAATTAATATGTATAGTGTCGGAAGTTTAAGTTCCGTTACTTCACGAATAATGTTACACATGGAAAAATTTATTGTGATTTATTTAGTGCTATTTTAATATTATTAACATTGAACCCGAAGTTTTGATTACTTTTCAGCAGTATCGAATAGCGAAATGAATGAATGAAAATGGTTGCTTATATACCTACGGCAATCTTTATGGATACTTTCCATTCTAAATTTGGATCGGTACATATCCATATTTGAACTGGAGAGGAAACAATCGCCTACATAATAATCACCTGTAGATAAGATTAGACATCTGGTTTTATAATATTTTGCGTATACATGCACATTCGGCCACATTGAAGGAAACTTAAAGTTATTGCAACTAGCA
The DNA here is from genome assembly GCA_949126895.1 of Eilema caniola. Classification (NCBI taxonomy): domain Eukaryota; kingdom Metazoa; phylum Arthropoda; class Insecta; order Lepidoptera; family Erebidae; genus Eilema; species Eilema caniola. The sequence continues at coordinate 42,771,737 of OX421460.1, read as the reverse complement.
AGTGAGAAGAACCGCAGCAAAGGCAGGAATAATCCTCAAAAAAAAAAAATATAAAAATGAAATGAAGCAAAAACCAGCTTCGATCCGTCCTTTATAATTTAGACCATATAAAATCAAAACATATTATCAACTCACCTTTCAATTCATCTACATATATTTCTGTTGTTTCAAATGTTCAAAGACTCTAAAAAAGAGAAAAGACTTTGGAGCCGCCCGTCACCCTAGCAGAAGCAGGCCACGGCCGCAGCGTGCATCGCGGGATGATGCGCGCCACCCCATACCGAGTGCGAGTCGGGGACCGCGCGGTCCCCCCTCCCGAGGAGGGCCAGACCGATAGGGATGGCCCTGGGTCAGCCGGATTGCGAGGGATATGTCGCACGACAACCTCACCTTCGGCTTAGCACTACAACCCACAGACGGCGTTCGGTTTAGTCGGTTCAAGACCGACATAACCTCCCTCTCCGAGGGGGTACCCCCCCCCCCCCTGGGGATTTGCCGCACGTAAAAACAAAAAAGCTGTGCATTTAGATATGTATTGACACTGTCGAATACTGACAACAAAGGTGTGCGTATCTCCTTTATCGACTACCTATTGTTATATTGTTATATGAGCTTGTCTTTAAAAGGTACTAATATAAAAGCCTGTGAATTTATAAAGAAATAAATTCAATAACTGACGAAGTCATGACTACAAGTCGCGTTCGTTTCAATTTTGAAAAGCATTCTATCCCACAGCAAAAGCTGTAGACATTCGCTGTGTGATATCTTTTTGGAGCAGGTATTACATAAAATCGAAGCTTTAAATATTTGATAAATATAGTTTTAACTACTCTACGAAACTCAACCTGTCAGTCCGATGTACGATTGAGAAACTGAAACCAATCAATCCTAGGTGGGCTCTCACTTTTCCCCCAATGTGCTATCTGTATTAAAATCCGGGTGTGTAGTATAAATACTAGTGTTGAAAGCTATAGACTTGGACTTGGCGATAATGAAGTTCTTTTACGAGTATTAAGGAGTTAAAACCTTGGGTGGCTTTTGAGGATAGCACCCCGTTCTATCCTCAAAAGATATCCCAAAAACGCGTACTGCGCATATAGAGTACAATTTATGACGTGACTGCGGTAAATAAAGTAAAGAAAAAAAGTGCAAGCAATTTTTCACCTTATTGACATAACATAGTATAGAGTTTTTTGAGTAATAAGTAACAAAGTAAACTCACGGATATTAATGCTGTTATCAATACGCAGTGATTACGGATAGCCGCGCAGTATTTCAGTAACTGTTAACAAGAAAAAGGAAAGTTAATTATTCGCTATAACGTAATGCTGTTATGGATAAAATGGGTTAGGTTTGTATATTTCTTTATTGATAACAATATAGGTACTTTTTCGTATAACTATCTAGTTTTTTTTATTGATTACTAGCTGATTCCCGCGCCTCCGCCCGTTCTGTTCCCGTGACGGCTTAACCCTTTTTTAAATTATTGTCTGCATAAGAACTATCCCCATACTGCAAGGAATATTCTTAAAAAAAGGCTTTGCGAAATCGATCTAGCCGTTCACGCGTGATGGCGTGACCAAGGGAAATAGGGATTCATTTTTATATATATAGATATCTCAACTGTTTTGATGATGTGGTCGATAGCGGGGTACGCTTGTCTAGAAGTAACCTTTAAGGTTCATCAATCAATCTATCTATTGCAGTCCACTGCTGGTGAGGCCTCTCCCAATGTGCGCCATAAGGTATTTTAATTACCCTGGTCGTCCATTTACTCTTTCTTCTATGTCGATTTTGCTCCTAGATAACTTTCATGGTTCCCCAGCCCAGAATTCCTCATGAGATACTATTCACTATTAAGAACACTATACCTACAAATCGTAATGTCTCTAGAATTGTTGTGTGTTTAGTCTCTAGATTTGTAGAATAAAGACTATAATTTATTATATAATTTGATTTATCATTCTCATGGACCATTCTCACCAACCAACGCGTAAAGGTAGGATTCCAAAACCGACCGCATACAACAACTGCCGACGCATGCAGCATACATTAATTTTAGTACGTGGCCATACCAGAAGCGGCGGCGGGCGCGGGCGCGGTCGCGGTCGCGATAATTTCAAATGTATGAAAACCCTATGCGGCGAGTGTCATAATGCACGGGCGGGCAGGGGTAATGACGAATAACTTATTATAGGCATTTTCATATTGGTATATACATGTATGTATATTGACTCCATTTTCCGCTGTTAATGCATATATTTTCTCAGATCTTGTGATGATCATATTATCCTTTTAATTTAAAAGAGGATTGTTTGGCGAAGTGTAGTAAATAAATGAATCCATACTAATATTTTAAATGGGAAAGTGCATGTATGTGTCTGTTTGTTTGTCCGTCTTTCACGCCTAATCCACTAAACTGATTTTGATGAAAATTTGGTATAGGGGTTGATAAGGCCTTAAGAAAGGACCCCCCATACCGGGGGCGAGTCGGGGACCGCGCGGTCCCCCCTCCTGAGGAGGGCCTGACTGAGAGGAATGGCCCTGGGTCAGCCGGGGTGCGAAGTATATGTCACATGACAACCTCACCTTCGGCACATCGACCCACAGACGGCGTGCGGATTAGTCGGTTCGAGTCCGCAATAACCTCCCCCTTCGGCTCCGAAGGGGGGGGGGGGTATGCGTGGGGATTTCACGCAAGTAAAAAAAAAACCTTAAGAAAGGACATAGGCTATGTTTGGTCGCGATAACCGACTTCCAAACAGGTGGAGCCGCGGGCAAAAGCAAGTAGTCTATACATACATTTTGTTCTAAACAGCTTATAATATATAATATCATATGATAGTTATACATACAGAAAAGTCATTGATTCGGAATTTAGTTATCAAACTATTGCTAATGGTTTAATAATAGGTATACACACAACAGACATATAGGTATTACCCGTACGCCTTTTGTTGAACAGATCGTCGTGCTATAAACATTAATCTTCTTTACGGTGTACTTTATGGCAACCTGCAGAGGCGGCTTTGTACGGCCACAGCCACTTTCCTTTGTAAATAGTGTCTACCGATCTGCAATGACAGTTGACTGCCAACTTGGTAGCGAGTCCAATCTCAGCCGGGTCAAACGGCAGGTGAACCCACTCCTGTTACGAACGAACATGCGAGTAATTCAGTTTGAATAGCCGGCATGTCTACTGACATTATATTTCTAGCTGTAGAGAGAACTACAGTAAAAAGCGTGTTGAACACGTAACACGTTTACACATTTTTAGGCTCTCACTTGTTTATAGCCCTCTGACGTATAGAGGTCAAGTGTTATCTTGTTTCCATTTTTATATATGTTTATTTTGTCTGTTAGATTTTCAATTTACTGCATTACAATCGCCTTTTTATATTCAGTCCCTTGATTGATTGTCCACGCTGAACGTTAAAATGCTAGGATGAAATCATGGTGTGTCTGAGGGTGAAATATTTCAATTTTTTGCTAATAACGGAGGCCATGGAGGTCTAGAAATGAAATAGTTTTATAAAACCCATACGATGGTTATCTTTGTTCATTGGAGTGTATAGTGGAAGTCACAAAATTTATCGTTGGTAGTCCGATACCATTCATGCATACTACGTCGATGACACGAACACATGAATAAATATTAACCGTCTACGAATTTATTATAAATTTTTTGTATGACCATAAGTAATACCAATTTTGGTACTTCTGACCTCTTTATTAATGCTTCAAATAAAAGAAATTGACAAAGTAACTAAGGTAGGTCAGTACCTAAATTTTATTCCAAAGTTGAATTCAAATAAGAAACCAAAAGTGGCTCAGAATAATATTTGTCCCTGTCAGGAAACAATTTCGTCTCCAATGATGGTATGTACAGTGTACAGTCAGCAGCAGTGTACAGTTCATAAAGCTAGTTCAAGAGTTTTACAGATTCAAAAGGCTTTTAATTTATTTATATAGAATTATAAATTCTTTAAATTATAGAATTTTAAATTCTTTAAATTATGCAATTTATATTATATATAAATAAATATATAGAATTTTAAATTCTTTAAATTATGCAATTTGAATAAAAATTAAAGTATAGTAAAATAAATTATAAAAAAAAATTTATTTATCATATAAATGATTACACTAACAAAGTAGGTGTATAAGCATTTTAACCTAAATTGTTTGTAATAAATGCTCAAAAGCGTTAGTTTACGTAAATCACAAAAAGTAAAATAAGTATATTATTACTGTTTCTACGGTTCTATAAACGAAGAAATTGAATAATAACTTTGAACTGCACGTTTGATTCCCAGAAACCGCATCAATCGTCTCAACGCGAACCGCAACACCAAGATGGGTTATGAGATCTGCCTGGAACATGACCTATACATTTATTCCCGCTCTGTGGTGCCACGCAATATAACAGTTATATTTATGTGCCAGTTGTCCTTTGAAGTATTGCAAAACCAAATATAATTTACTGGCTGTTGCCCGCGGCTCCGCCCGTGTAGATGTCGGTTATCGCTTACTGTTGAGCCGACATTATTAAGCATTAAATGTGATTCTCTACTCAACTTTGTTCTCGACTTTCTCTCACCTCTCTACTCGCCTCTATACTTCAATCTATACTCGACTCTATATTGGCCTCTCGCGCATGCACTCGATTATCTTTTCGCCTCTCTACTCGACTACACGACTTTTCTAGTCGCTTATCTACTAGCCCCTGTACTCGACTCTACTCCACTTTCTATTTGACCTCTACACGCCTATCTACTCGCCCCTATATTTGGCTCGTTACACGACCATGTCCGTTTCTAAGCTCTAATCCACTTCTGTACTAAATTACATAAAGATATGTTCAATAAAAATTCATACTGTTTATCCTCAATTTACCCCCTTTTTTGCGCTTTTGAAAAATGACAAACTTTCATCCCCTTGCCTCTCTTTTTTCAGATAAAAGGTAGGTTATGTCCGTTCCCTAGCTCTAATCTATTTCTGTACCAATCGCTATAAAAAAATGTCAATCTTTCATCCCCTAGCCCTATTCACCCCTCTTCTATCTCTTTTTTCGCGATTAAAGGCAGCCTGTGTCCGTTCTGAAGCTCTAATCCATCACTATAGCAAATTTCATCAGAATATCTTTAAAATTGACAAATTTACATCTCATGACCCCCTCCCCCCCTCCTCCTCCGACTACCCCATTTTTCACGATAAAAGGTAGCTTAATTCCATTCCCAAGCTCTTATCCATCTCTGTACCAAATTTCATCAGGACATCTTCAATAACGACAATATTTCATCCCCTTTAATTGTCATCTTATATATTATTACGAATTTTTTAATCACTACTCACTCGCAATGTTATTATATAGAAATAATAAAGATATCGTACTAACGCACGTAACTGTTGAGGACAAAAGCAGAGGATTGTCGTAAAATTTACACTCCTAGTGCAACTTGCTACAAATAGCTATCTCTCTCTCTGTATCAAACTCTCCATAATGTCTGTAACAGTTTTGTGGTATATGCATATATGTAGGTATGTCCATGTCATACACAACAATTTAGGTACGTGAACGATCAGTATGAGAGTTTTTTTTAAGGCGCCCACTCACTAACAGTCCGCCTGCAGTCCGCCTGCAGTTCCTGATCTGTCCGGCGACCTGCAGTCCTAAGCCGATAGCGCCCACACACTAAAGCGATTTTAGCCTGCCGGCAATTCCCTGTTGTCAGTTTTGCGACCACACACTAGCAGTTGTGAGTCGTCAGTTTTAGGTCGTACGATCGCCTGCCGGTAATGGTCTAATATCAGTTACATAGAGAGTACGAAACAGTGCAAGCGATTTTCGACCTTATTGACATTTTCTTAATTACATGTTTTTTCGCATAAATAAATGCTGCTGATCACGAATCTAAGAAAAAAAACTAGATTTGTTGTGATGTCAATAAGGTTGAAAATGGCTTGCACTACGTTATTCTTATATAAGCATTAGATTAGCACAATCATTGTGAGAAATAGGTGTTAGCTATTTTGAACCTTATGGACTATGTGCATAAGAAATATAGACGAGTATGTACAAAAAAGGAATAAAATCTTAGTAAAAACTGACACGAAACGTCGATCGACAGGCCCGTTGTGCTCGTTCGCCCTGACGGCCTAGGACTGTCCGGCTTAGAACTGTCCGGAATCGTTCGGCGGCCACACACTATCGGATCGTATTAGTCGTCAGTCCAAAATCGTTAAGGAAACTGTAAGTGTGTGGGTTATTGCGATTAACTGACAGATTTATATCGTCCGGTAAACTGTTAGTGAGTGGGCGCCTTTAGATGCGAAAGAAAGCTTTTTTTAAATACCGCTTTTACAAATGCTTACAAGTAAGCAGAGCATTTTTAAAGGTTTTAAGCCAAGAAGCTTCGCAGCTTAGCGGTAAGCGTTTCGACTGTAAGTCCTCATGGTTTCAGATAGTACCGGGTTCAAACCTGGGCTTCTGACAGTTTTTGTGATTATTTTATCTTTTTGTAATTTATTACTTTTTGTGATATTTTTTTCTTTTTGTATTTCATTAATTTCTACTGACAGAAAATTAGTGATAGGTTCTATGATTGCCGCTATATTATAGATATGGTATGGTATGGTATGTTCTTTTTATTTTTTCTCTGTATATAAAGAAGAAAGAAAGAAAGAAAAAGTTTTCACTTCTGCCGGCACTCCCGGAGTGCAACCCGTCTTTTTTTTAATAGATGCAGTAATAATATTCATAATCATCGACAGCTTATTGGTTAAGGAGTCGGCCCTAAGATTTAGAGGTCCGGGTTAAAATCCTGTCTACTACACTACCGACGTGAACCCACACCTAACACAAGCAATTTAGTTGGTTAGAGGGAATATTAGTAATTTCGATTGCTAATATTCTGTGAAAAAAGAAAATATAAAGTTTATTTGTTTGCGCTGTCGGTACTGTGTGAAATAATATTAAACGCACCATTAGATCGCTGCGCACTGTGACATCGCCCATTGTTCCGCGAGTGCTGCCTCTCTATAAGCCTACTAGTCTATATGTAATCATCGCCAGCCATTATACATTCGTATTTATTCTAAACTGACTGTTGCCCACAGGTTCACCCGTAGGGAATACTGAAACAGCCGTTGGGCTTCTGCTGAATTTTTTTTTTTTTGCACAATTTTCTTAATTTTTCTTCCTGTTATTCAGTCATCAAAGGTTTAGAAAAATTTAATTGAATGACATCGGTAATTTAATGTCGTCCTCAAGTTATAGTGTGACCAAAGTAAACTGTATTTCAGTTCTATTCGTATTAGACCAAAATAATTATTTAATTTGGTGCAGTCTTTCAAAAGATACCCGCGTACACATATTCCGGTGACTCATTTTCATATATCAACTTATACAGGTTCAAAGTAAATTATAGTATGTATAGTATTTGTGAAAACATTAAATATATAGTTAGATAAAAATAAATAGCTAATGTAATAATTAAGGCATTTAATCTTAATCAGACCTTTTTTACTTTGGAACTGCATAAGCAATGTTAAACAACTAATTAAGCTCAAACCAGTTCTTTTACGTCAATTTTGGTCAGCGGTTACTACTTTGCCATTTCAGAACTTTACTAATAGGTAAATCGGTCATGTTGTTTCTTTTTTGTCCATTGAATATTCAATTAAAAGGTACATTTTGTCTTAAAAATGCAAGCACCCCGCAAAGGAATATCCTCGTGCCGCAAGTCAACGTCACCTGCGAGGCGGCACACCTGCTATTTCAGCTTTCCTCTCATGGTTCAGGGGTCAGACAACATTTGCTGCCTAAGAAGTAAAGATATGCAACATCAAGAAGACTATTTCATAAAAAGACATCAAATAAGTATCCACTAAGAAAAGATAATTGGAAATTTCATCCCTAAGGGATTAAAAGATGATTTCTCGTGCAAAGAAAGCGGAACGGGTCGTTAGATAGGTCATTTGATAATGTTATGTACATACATAAACTCACGCCTTTATCCCCGAAGGGGTAGGCAGAGGTAGGGAGAAAGGTAGGGAATGTTATGTATAACACTTTTTCAATTACCTAATTGTAAAACTACCTATATTATTTTCGGTCTATTATGATTGCTCGGATTGTTGATTGCTAAGACCTATCTTGCCTATCGGGCCTACATCTAAAAAACTAAATGATAATTTTCATAAGTATGATTATTACAACAGACTGAAAAATGTGTTTTGAGAACTTTTTAAAGACTATTTAAAAGGTATTTCTTAAATTTTCTTCAACTCCCTACTTGATTTTATATTCTAAAAACTCAAATTATCTGTTAAATTTTAATAACATTTCACACTTGAGCGACTTTACTCTGTTGCGTAAGCACAACGTAAATGAGATTCAAATGAGGGGCATGGGGGACGAGGGGTCCTGGAGGGGAGAGGGGGGATGTAGTGACAGGATTCACGGTCCAACAGAGGAACACAATGATCGCGCTCAATACTTGATCGATTATGCCATTATGTGTATACGTAAGTGGTACATACATGAACATTTACATGGCACCGCTATTGTAGGACGTGTGTGTGTGTGTGTGTGTGTGTGTTGATGTAAGTGGCCTGCTAGACGAAATACTAGTCTTCGCCAGATATCACTTGTCTTTAAACTTGGTGATAAGGAGCCCCTTATGATCAAAATCCATTTTTGAACTAGATTGCTGAATAATCAATTCTGGCGGATTCAGGAGGATGTATGAAATGTGGAGCCCGAAATAAGCTGCATACATCAATCAATTAGCCCACTGCAGTCCACTGCTGGACATAGGCCTCTCCCAATGTGCGCCATTTTGTCTGATACTCCGCCTTCCACATCCAGTCTGTCCCAGCCACCTTTTTCAGGTCGTCAGTCGAGCTAGCTATCGTGAGTACTACCTTCCGTTTGCCTTCTCGCAGCCTCCACTCTAGGACTCGTCTGCTCCTTAATCATGAAACGTTTATTAGAAACCCAGTCGCCCCATAAACAATAACTAAATATACTCGTATACAGGAATGATACACTTTCTTGTCTAACCTCGAACGCATGTTTATATTGTGCAAGATAATTATTTTAGTACTTAAGTACCTAATCGCATTTTCGTATACATGCTGGTAATTCAATTTTATACTCTCCGTAATAGATGCCTTATTAACATTCAATACCCTTCACATTTTGAATATTTTTGAAGCATTTAATTTTATTATATAATTATGTTTGGAACCTATAGTTTTTTCCTTGACTTACTTGTTTTCTTACTATATAAATACCGACAAGTATAATTCCATTGATAAATAGATAAAATCCGCGAAAACATGGCATAGCATACACCATGCCGGCGATATGAACGTATAGCAGATATGCTGTATCAAAAAGCAAACTAAAGTTAGCCTCGGTTACTTAGAAAATGTATCTTTGTAAATACACGTAGTTGCTACAACTTAAGTGTGGCTTGTTTGTCGTTTGATTCATGCCTCAAAGAATGCCATTGGTTGACTTCAAAAGAAACTGTACAAATATGTTCAAAACTATTTTGGTGTTGCGCTTTTCACTTTGGCATTTGCGTGGGACGTCTCTATCGCGCTTAGAACAAGGTATTTAGTTGCTCAACATTTTCTTTCTTACTTAAAACTAACCTTTCCACTTAATATAAATCTGTCAGTAGAACTCAGAAAGATTCGGTTCTAACTCATAGGTGCCAAATCACAAAAGATTCAAGTACCGTAAACTGAATTTATGACTGATTTCAAAATCGAATTTTTAAAGAGGTAAAGCTGTTAAATTTTGCTTAAACAAAAAATAAACTAAGCTCGAATACTTGTAATTATTTATCGGGGAAACTATAAAACAAGACGAATGGGACAATAAACAATGCATAATATTTAAAAAATATTCGAATTTGTTGAGTAAAAGTTGTACAAGCAGCTTTCACTAAGTAGAACCAATATATTACTTAATTGCTGAATATATGTTCAGTGAGTCATTAGAAAAAATATATTTTGTATTTAACTGTCCACTAACGAGTCAGAACGTCTCGTTACTTTAAATGTCATCTGTACTCTATAGGTACTTCATAAACTTACATCATCTGTCTCCAAGTGACTCATTAGAAATCCGTTATTCATAAGGATTTTTCTTTATTTGGTTAAAACAGTAATATTATTTTAAGGAATAAAATTATAGTTAAGTTAAAAAGTGAATTATAGACCTAAGGTTTTATAATTTTGTTCAAAAAGTTTTAGCCAATACCCAAGTAATGTTTTTGTTCTTAAAAATGTAGATTGTCAGTGAATCAACTTAAAAATCATACAGCATTTTTAGTGACTAAGTCATCATTTGAGACTCTTTTTTGATTATTTCAAAGCAGAGTCCACTATGTTTTAGGAGATTTTGATTGGTGTACAATATCTAAATATTATTTCTATTCCATTCTAAACAAACAATAAAAAAACAAATCGTATATGTTAGATTATGTGGAAATTGGTGAAGATCTGAGAAGCGTAGTAGTGGAGCGTTCAACACTTATGTCAGAGGTAGCGGATTCGATTCTCGCTCATAATGTCGGGAATGTTGTATTCCTGTGAACTTATTTGCATGCGTTTGGGTATTTCTTAATACAATATATTACATATTTATAATTAACATTGCTAGGATCCATAATATTATAAGCTCGTGATGCTAATGGGATATGCGATACTTACTCACTTAAAATGAATTAAATAGTCTATTTAATAAAATCTGAGTACATTGTCGTATCATCACCATTAGGATCTTTTTCTTTTTTTATAGCCAATATATTTTTCTGGCACTAAAACTCAACATCAATTGGCTCTATGAACGCTCAGTCTTAGATTTCATTAATTACTTCTCAATCAACATTGGCACAAACATGTATATTCGTATATTTAGAAAGATTGATCCTAGCTAATCATGAAATAACATATGTGGGAAATCCTCCAATTAAAGATTAATTATTATATCTTGAAGATTTGAGAAAAGGTTTGATGAGTGAGAACGTTTTTATGATAACTAGCTTAGTCGTACTTTGCGTGGTACTTCAAGGCAAAAATCAATATATATCCAATACTAGAAAAAAATATGTGGCGGTTCGGAATAAGACGTGGGAATGGATATGCGAATACGGGATGAATTTTGACGCATGTTCATATCTTCCGTTCTACTTAACCGATTGCGACGAAACTTGCTTTATTATTAAGATTTGAAAAGTCTAGTCTTTGTAATAACTTACTTTTACTTTTTTGTGTAGTTACATCGCGAACAAATAGACGAACGGACAAAAATTCCAAGATTTCTTTTAGGTTACGATGTAAAAGTTTAGTACACAACGAAAATGGAATTAAGTCGAAGATTATAGAGTGATGATTTTTTATGATTTTAAAATTTCTCTTACTCCCCAAGACTGTGCCGCTCGTCTTCAAAATGCTTTTGGGAGATTGGCACCTTATTTTAGCACCGTGAGGCGATGGTTTGTTGAATTTGAGAGAGGTCGGGTTTCTTTATATGACGAATTTCGTGAAGGGCGGCCTTCAACCGCCGTCAACGAAAATAATGTTGCTACTGTTATGCGGCTTATTGATGAAAACCCGCGGATTACCTATGAGACAATTCGAGGTCTATTTAGAATTGGTATGTGCCAAATTCAGAAAATTTTACACGAGGAATTAAAATTTCGGATTCTTTGTTGCCATTGTCGTTGGTATTAGCAAAAGCTCGCGAAGGACGATCAAAAAGCCGCATTCTCCTACATCATGAAAACGCTTCTTCACACACGGCCAACAAAACAAAGTCATTTTTAGCTTCCGAAAAAGTACAACTCGTCACCCATCCTGCACATAGTCCCGACCTAGCACCCTGTGATTTCTGTATTTTTCCCAAAATCAAAGATTTGATGAGAGGTTTCATTTTTACCAACTCCGAGGAGGCAGTGATAGCGTTCAATCACCACGTAGAAAACATGACTGCAGATCTGTGGTCCTTTTGTTGTCCTAAAAACTTGTTCAACCGCATGAAAAAAAAACATTTAAAATTCAAAGGAGAGTAATTTGAAAAACAATAAACAATATTTTGGGCATGCATGTTGTTTTTTAAGTTACGCAAAACTTTTAGTGTGTATGTGTTTTTAAATCTCTAATGCACAGACACAGCTACTTTACAATTATATAATAGACACGGATTTTTGTTGTGTCATCTGTATGTCAGCTGCAAAAAGTTGCGCGTTAGTTGATGGTTATGTTAAAAAAATATATGTTCTGTACAGCCAGTCTACTCATTTGACTGACAGAATGAGATAGATAACGTATCGCTGTAGAGATCTTAGGTTATGTGATCTACTCGTATTTATGAAACATAACACGAACAGCCATAATTATGTAAGTACATGTATGGGATGATTATTATACTTGCAGTTTTGAATAAGTATTATTGAATAAAATTAAAATCGAAGAAAACATTCGTTTCGTCAACGTAGAAGTTCTGTTTGAACAGATTTTCTGCTCTACCGTAAAGTTAACGTTTCAACTTACGCCTGCATTTCCCTGGGGTGCGTTATGTCCCCACACCGGGGTTGAGTCGGGGACCGCGTGGTCCCCACCTCCTGAGGAGGTCCAGACCGAGAGGGATGGCCCTGGGTCAGCCGGGGTGCGAGGGATATGTCGCATGACAACCTCACCTTCGGCCTAGCACTACGACCCAGAGACGGCGTGCGGTTTAGTCGGTTCGAGTCCGACATAACCTACCCCTCCGGCTCCGGAGGGGTGAGTATCCGTGGGAATTTCCCGCAGGTAAAAAAAAAAGGGGTGCGTTATGTATTGAGCATATAAATATATAATCTTGGATATATAGCCCCCTGGATATTGAATGTGAACACATTCCAAAATCAATATGGCTAGAAAATTTTTCAAAATCATTAAAATAAATTATACACTTGTTATTGATTTATGTATATCAATACAAAGATCGATTGTAAATTCATTAGTGTTCAGCAACTTCTGAGGGCGACTGTACACTAACATCAGTTTCGTCACTGATTGTATCAGACATTGTTGGTCAGGAAATATAACGTATATTTAGATTATCTAAATATTTATTAAAGGTGATGAATAGGGTAGCCAGAGCTCATTAGAGGGCTTTTGTGCTGTCAGGGGGGAGACGTAAGGCTTGTCCTGCTTTATCTTCTACACTGACGGCACAGAAACTATTTGTTCCAACAGGGTCGGCAGCGTGAGTGTGACGCCCCTGGTGTTGCACACGTCCATAGGCCACGGTAACCGCTTTCCATCAGGTGGGCCGTGTGCTTGTCTACCACCTGAGTGGTATAAAAAAACCTGTTATCAAAGTGTGTCTTTTTCATTGTTATAATTTACAAGTATGTTATAGATTTTTTTTTAATGTCATTGGTTAAGTTCCTTGTTCTAGACTATGTAGAAAATATCCAGCTGAAGTTTTAAAATTTATTTTCATATTCTGTGCGTTAAGACCGTCTGTAGCTAATGACAAGGCAGCATGGTTATAGTAACTTAGCCTGTTCTACAAGAAAACAAAAGAAAGAAAAATGAAGACCGCCCTAGGTTAGTATTTATTTTTTAATGTTAATGTTTTCATTTCAGTATGAGAGTAGATGAAACATTTCGGTATGATGTTGAATACCGTCGTATGATACACGTGTGTATTGTTGATTACCGCCCTCGGCTCTCTTAAGACCCTCACCAACTTAATACACTTGTGCCATAATGTACTATTTATTCATGCTGAATTTTAAACTGTAAGAAGATAATATATAGAAACTGGGTCGCCGTTTTACATATAAAATTGATACAATAGTTTCTGTTGTAACAAACAGAATTACCTACTTAAAGTATTAGTGGCATTTCGTAAGTATTTACTGAAGCCGTCTGAGGGCGTTGAGTTTGTCGGAACACTTGAATGATTACAAAGAGGTTGCGCTCGCGCCGCATGTCCCCGTTCCGGATAGGGCCCGCACAGGTGCACCCGCCTTATTAGGCCTCCCATCTCTTAATACCAACCATGAACATCTCCGCACAGTGTTACACCGTAAATTGATAGGGATTATCATTTAAAATAATTATTTAAATATTTTCCTACACTAACATAGTCATTTAAAAAGTTTCGAATTTATTTTTCAAACTTCAAAGCTATGATTACCTTCGTTAAGACGAGTAAAGGACTCGAAGAACTTCTTTCGTACTGAATATGTACCTAAGTAGGTACATCTAATTTTATTATATTTAACTGATATTATGTCTACTTATTTAATTTTTGAAGAATATGTAACGAAGTAACCTGTTACGTACATGGTTTTTTTGTTATTAGTTACAAAGAATTCGCATTGTATTGGAGCTTGTAGGACCTACCTAATCTAATTTATTCACCACCTAAAGAGGGTTAAGTACAATTAAGGAATATAGACATGGAATCAAGTCAGGTTGTGTTACAAAGTCTACTGAGCGCAGACAATCTGGGTTAGGGCGACGCGACCCCAAATCGATCTTGCAATCTGAGGCGAGGCTCGTGGGAGTGAGCGAGACAGCGCCACGTGACCTAGAGTAGCAGGTTGGGAATCCGGAAGGTATGAACAAACCGGCTTCACGTTGCATTTTTCCATTCAATGGAAAGCTCTTCGTATACCTCGAGAACGACGGTTTTTTTGGGATTTATATTTTTCTTTAAGTACGAACGGAAATTGAGGTTGTAGTGCCTACGGCGTAATAAAATTATAAGTAAACAAATTCAATACCTACATGAATCTTATTGCTTTAATAATGCGAAAGTTTGGACAGATGAATGGGTATATACAACGCCATAACGAAACAGGTCTGGATGAAATTTGACACAGAGATATATTATAATATTACAGTTCGGGACAGCATATAGGCTAAAATACTATGGGTAATGATGTTTATCCCGGGTGTAGATTACAGTAATCGCGGGCGCGGGCATCAAGCAATCCTACTCCTAGCCTAACAATTTTAAAAATGCAACAGTTTTCAAAGACGTTTGGATGCTTCTATTTTTGTTATTCGATCGAGCTCAAACGATTGAACGCATCTGGTGGAAATTTGATTCAGGGATCGCTTATAATATTTTTTATCCCTCGAATAACTTCTGGACGGACGCACGTACAGAGCCGCTTGCAAAAACTAGTAGAAGTATAGTAGAGGAGGCAGTCATTCTTACAAATACAACTATGCTTAACTACACACACTGGCAGAATTCGTGGAACACAAAAAAAGAGAGTAATAGTGGCGTGGCGGTAGTGAACGCGGCCGCTTCGCAGGAGGCGCGGGTTCGATCCCCGCTCAGTGCAAATATTTGTATGCATGAATATGGGTATTTGCATTGGTCTGGGTGTTTCTATGTATAATATGTATGCATTTACAAAAAAAAGTATCTAAGTATGTTTATCAGCATTCTAGATTCCATAACACAAGCTAGTTAAGCTATGCTTACCATGGATCTAGATAGCGTTGTGTAGACTGTTGTGGAATATTTATGTGGAATATTTAAAATAGTTAGCTTTATTTTTAAACAAATGAAACAATAACAACATGTTTAATAACGAGTTAACCCTTTCGTGCCCTGATTAAGGTTTCTATCCGTCTGGGCATGCTCGAATGATGTTGTCAATGATTTTTTGGAGCAACCTCTGCTATTTTTCAACTAATGTGTTTCGCAGCTCGCCCAGATTGTTAGGAGGTGGCATTCTTGATTTGACAGTCCTCTTTTAGCAAGTTCCAAACGTGTTCAATCGGATTCATATCCGGGCACCGTGCTGGCCACTCCATCACCGTAAAACCAACATGGTTTATGTATGCCTGTACTGAGCGAGCACTGTGATCCCGAGCATTATCTTGCATTAAAATGAAGTCGTTACCAATAAATGGGGCAAATTGCACAACATGTTCCTCTAAAATCTCCCTGATATACCGATCAGCTGTCAGATTTCCGCCGTCGACTACCACTAACTCCGTGCGTGCTCCTAAACATATACTTCCCCGGATCATAATTTTGTGTTCCGCTAATTCTGCCGGTGTGAGTATAATATATTCTCGGCACACAGCATTTCGCATGAAAAAAATCGTTAAGTACAAGTGTTTAATCAAAAATATTGCAAATACTTTTGAATGAATATCATAGGTACATATAATTTTGGTAGTCTTATCAGCTAAAAATGTAATCACCGGATGCATGGAAGCCGTTAGGGATCTTGAACACTATTCGATAGTTGTTATTTATTCGTATGCCAATAACATTGTATCTTTGTGATATCTTTCCTATCGCCATTATTTTGATAACTACATTATTCAACTATAGATATACAATAACTGTTACATAATACAGACAGACAAAAATAAACAATATTCGTGATCGGCTACTGCACTTAACTTACTTCTTATAGGTTTAGTAGAGGCTCTTTTGCACTTTAATCAAAAATAGACGACCTTCAACGGTTAACTGCGTCTGTGACATTATATACATTATTATTATTCTAGATTATATATTATTAGTCACTGTTATTAAAATATAATTCTGGAGTTCGAATACCGCTGTATAAGTAAAGGTAAAGCGCTCTTCTGTTAGAGAACCTCAGTAACAGCACAATCTCTGGTAAAGTGACCTGTTGATCCAACAGTGTCACAAGCACTTGGATACACGCTGTTTGAACACACATTTTTTAAATAATTAACTAAATTAATGGCGTCGTAGATGATTCATTTCACTTTTATATACCCACCTAAAACATTGGACTACCATACGAAAATTGACAACCTACATCTTACTAAGTCGTATTAATTCTTTAACGAAAACTGTTCCTACACCCTTTACTGTTTCATACGTAGCGATAGGTGCAACGAGACAGTTAAGGCTCTGATGCATCTGACAACTGTAAACGTTGAAAACTCAAAACCCTGAAAAACTAAAAGTAATACATGAAACTCATTAAAACAAACCAAATAAACCCTAACTAAATGCAGTGGCTGTTGAAGAGTTCCAATACATATTTCCATACTTAGTCCTGCATCAAATTAGTTTAGTGGTGTAAAATTAACGCATTGTCATGCAGTTTTTACATGCGGTTATGTCTTGTCAATAAATTGACACCCAACCATAACAAAAGCGGATTCCTCCGAGCCCTGCGGGGAAGGCTTCGAAAGCAATCGGAACAACGTTGTGGTAATGATGATGACAACCATAATAAATTAAATAAAAACTCGTAAAAAGAACAAAAACTAGAACGAAAAGAAACCACGGGTGCTGAAACGTCGGCAAAAAGTAAGTTTACAAAGTTTTATCGTTATACGTCCCAAAAAGTTCCCGAACCAGTAAATTAAAACTATGAGTTTACACCTCGATAGTTTAACAATTTTGTCCCGTTAAGGTCCCGAACTAGTAAATTAAAATAATGAGTTCACACCGCGAGAGTTAAAAGATTTTGTCCCGTTGAGGTCCTCAATTAGTAAATTAAAACTATTAGCTTACACCACGATAGT
Source organism: Eilema caniola (assembly GCA_949126895.1). Taxonomy (NCBI): domain Eukaryota; kingdom Metazoa; phylum Arthropoda; class Insecta; order Lepidoptera; family Erebidae; genus Eilema; species Eilema caniola. The sequence goes on along the minus strand of OX421460.1, from coordinate 42,754,178 downwards.
TTAAAAATTTTGTACTGTTAAAGTCCCGAACTAGAATATAAAAACTATTAGCTTACACCGCGATAGTTTAAAAAATCCTGTTAAGGTCTCGAACTAGAAAATTAAAACTATTACATAGTTTACATAGCGATAGTTTAAAAGTTAAAAAAAAATAACAAGAACAAAACACTTTTTAGAATCAATAACAGTAACTTTATGTTACTGTTATTGTTACATTCAATATTTTCCTGACATCCGTAATCTGTCTAAACTTAATCATCTCAGCAATACCATTGTGATAACTTAAAGAAAATGTATAAGACATTATTTCCGACTTTGTAATAAGTAAACAAAATTATGCATCCTGTTCATATAGTAGAAATGTATGAGTTTGCGATGGCACAGTTATAGCACAGGTTATAGTATGAAGAACAGTTTAGCGTTGATAAGGGCCGGGGTCCCATTCGGCGAGCGCTTTCTACCCTGAGGCGGTACTTGTCGCATTCCAAGCCTAAGGCCCATGTTCACTTAACACAGTGGACCGACACGCCGTGAACTGTGTCTGCGAAATTGGAAGTCGGTGATCGCAGCTTCCATTTGAATTTACAGCTCGCTTGACTGCAGGAGTAACGTTAAGGTTAGTCGTGTTGTAATGTCAAACAGGCCAGTTGACTTGTCTTTGACATCAAGAGGTCTGTTCTGAGACCTCTTTAACTGACTTCAATGAAGTTCATTAAGTAAAAGTGCTATTGCAGTTTAAATTGGATTAAATGCATTTATTACTATCAGTTCTATATAATTTTTGGCAAATTCGTAATACTCGTACTAAAAGAAAATTTTACATAAACAAAAGTTGCAATGCAACCATTCATTTCATTTATTTTGATTGATTACATTACATTGTTACTAAAGTGATAAATAGGATAGCTTATGTTTATAAATCATTCATTATCTATCTGTTCTTCATCTCAGCGCCAATTCCAATGGCAGCGAAAGATCACGCTTTGGACCTTGGGGTCCATTCTTCTGCATCATCTTTAAGTGATTTTTTTTTGGCTTTTACGGGAGTGACTGCCACCTGACCTCCCAACCCTGTGAGGAAATTCTGCACAAAAGCAGGTAAACTTACTTCTAACATGCTTGTAAGCGAGGTTGACTAGAGTGTTTTATTACACATATTGAGAACACTTGTATTTTTTCCACAGTAGGTAGATATTTATAACTGAATCTGACCGGTTTCGCCTTACGGCATTTTCAAAGGTAAACCTTTGGAAATGCCGATGGTTATAAACATTTCTAGTCTTAAACCTTACGTTGTTTAACAGTCTTCGAAAGTGCATAGTACAAAAGTGTTCTCAATATGTGTAACAACTACTTCCACCAAGTGTCATCTTTCAACAGCACAAATAGTCGGGCTTTAATTATTATGAAGCTACCAAAAATTAGGAAAAGGCACAAAACTTTGTGAAGAGAATGTCTCTTAAGTAAATAAAACATTACTTAGACAAAAATTTAAATTAAATGGAGATCATTATTTACATATTTTATCGATATCTGCGTGTCGCCGCCAACTATCTAACCTAATCAGCCGCCTAGGCTGTTAAATAAACGGCGGCGCCATTCAACGAACGGCCTGAATGATATTCAGCTGTAACGTTTATTACAACATGTAAGATGGGGCACCACCCCGAAATAGCACAGAAAATGACATACATACATATGACGATACTGACACCTGTAAATCCCCGAGGGGGTAGGCACAGATGTATTCACAGAAAATTAGTGATAGGTTTATTGAGAAAGCTGCATAATCCGACTTGGATAGGTTAGGTTAGAAGACTAAAGCGGGAGCTGAGCGGATACGCACCTGCTGCATCTCTCGGCAGACGGCCTACAGGGGGTACAGCACGATATTCTTCGAAGCGGCAAGTCTCCTTGCCGTAACGTCACCATGGATCCTGGATGCGAGGCCCCTTTCGGCGCTATATCGGTTCCGAAAGGAGGCGCGGGAGCGGGGACACGGTCCCGACCCTGAAGCAATTCGGGCCGAGAAGTCCCTTCTCCACAGGAACATGAGGGAGCCGCCTGTCACCCTAGCAGAAGCAGCCACGACGGCGGCGCACGTCGCGCGGCTCTCCATATACCGGGGCGAGTTGGGGACCCCGTGGTCCCCCCACCCGAAGAGGGCCAAATCGAGAGAGATGGCCCTGGGTCAGCCGGGGTGCAAGGAATATGCACTATAGCTACCTCACCTTCGACGTTGCACTGCAACACACAGACGGCGTGCGGTTCAGGCGATGTATACCTCCGCGGGGATTTACCGCACATTTAAAAAAAAGGACAGAGCCTAGGCATTTAGTTGAAAGGCTGATTAAGCTAGTTGGCTGCGGCATATGCATTGTATGAAAGAGGTTACCGTCCGGGCTTTCAGTCCGAGAGGAAAGCCTGTACCAAAGCCAAATATACGAAGAATCGCAGGACAGGGAGAGAATAATATACAGGGTGTAATCGTTAAGGGTGTCCAGGCGATTATTCCGTAACTATTACAGATATCAAAAAACTTTAAACTGATATCTAAAGTACGTTACCTAATGAGTAAAATGACATCAATAACTTTTTTTAAATTAAACGAGAGGTATCTAATATTTTGACATTAAACACTCCCATACATTTAGTATGAGATTAGTAGAAAGGTTTTACGTACGTACACTTGAAGGGACTTCTCTATCTGGGTACTCTCTTCTGTAGGCGATACTGGCCGCTCTTTTGTAGTAGTGTTGCTTTTCAGTTAGCTTAAATTACTTAATGCGATATTGAAACAAGGCTTATTACTAATTTGAAGTGGAACATTAATTTACACGTGTATCTACTTGTAAATCATCATTGTCATATTATACGTAGTCATAAAATATGATTAAGGTAAAATGGGTACTAGATCACTTAAAATAAGGAAACTAAAACCTTTGTACTAATCTCATACTAAATGTATGGGAGATTTTAATGTCAAAATGTTAGATACCTCTCGTTAGATTTAAAAAAAGTTATTGATGTCATTTTACTCATTAGGTAACGTACTTTCGATACCAGTTTAAAGTTTTTTGATATCTGTAATAGTTACGGAATAATCGCCTGGACACACTTAACGATTACACCCTGTATAGGCAACATCGTCCATATTGTGCTATTTACAAGTTCTTAAAAAGTTTAATACAAATTTTTCTCTCAGTACATGTCACGGGTTGTCGGTCGCCCCTTTACGTTCCTCGTTACAGTTACGACACACGACAATGTCATCGACTTGGTGCCTTTACTCTATTATTTGCGTTGGTTATCTCTTATTGACATATTCAAACGACTTATCGGTCGAGTCAAGTCTCGAAAACGCTGTTTCACAAGCAACGTGTCTTCTTTCGCACACCGTCATTGACTTTATATTCGCAATTAAAAAAAATACTGGTATCCAATATTCACGAACATAAATATTATGTTTTCGTTTTAGTTTATATAATATTTTTGTCATCATCATCCTAGCGTTAATCCCAGTCGCATCCGAAGCTTTCAACTTGGAGTCTGGGGTCCGCTTAACCGGTTCAACTGCTGATTTGGCTTCACTTCGATATATACCTATATATTATATCGATTCATATATTATTTGTATTCTATATTAATTTATTTAAACAATATAAACAACTTAATTCAAAACGCAAATTATTCTGTCATTGGAACTTCAAAGCAAGGTTTTAAACAGTGATACCCGATCGTAGATAAAAAGTATGTTCATGTAATTAGAAGGCGGACACGTGATTGGCAATTAAACTTCCGTTGTTTAAGCTTACTTTAAGCGCGCTTGAGCTTGCGCCGAGCGGGTATGCTGTTTTCGAACAAAACGGGGACCGCGCTGCCAGCGGTGGAATCGCGGCACGGTACTGCGCAGTGCGCAGGCGCAGCGTGTCGCGCGTGCGGTGCGGGCGGCGTGGCAACCTGCGCGCGCTCCGTCGAAAGTGTTACCGACTATTATAGATTAAGAATTTACTGTCAGATATGCCTCCCTATCAACTACTTATGCACTTGATATAAACTACAGTTACTTTTATCCTAATATTTGTTTGAAGATTAAATTATCGCTAAGCATTCTCAGGACCCAATGTGCCAATATTAAATCTTGTGGTTTCTTTAGTTCCAAAAGGATCATTATTTATAAATAAGAAAACGGGAATTAACGCGATCATGGTTACGCAAGCTGACTGCCTGTGACCACGGCCGGTGTAACCTGGTCGAAACGTCAGGCAATCAAAGTTATGTAAGTACCTATACCATGATCGCGTTAATTCCCGTTTACTTATTTACATATATCATGGAACGCGAGAGTTTAAAAGGATCATTATTTTACACCACATTAGGTATTTCTTACTTATGTCAAAATGATAGTTGATTGCCACATAGCTTTATGCTACAACCCCCTTGGACAAAAGGCAATTCGTTAGTAAGATTAGAATAGATTTATCTATCAATCCCATACATTAGGTAGTTATTACGAGTATATTTAACTTATCAAAGAGGGTAGAACGGTCACCTTAACCTAAATTAAATACAAGACCAAGTTATTATTTTTAAAACCTGTATTTAAATATACGCAACATATTAGTGAAATATCCAACTTAGGGTGTATGCCTAACTGATTGCTGACTATAACAGACACTTGAAAGTATCAGTATAACTGACAAATACATGTATTATAAAGGAAAGGAGGTGAGATTTGTTGTCAATTTAGTAAAGAATTCTCAGATTAAAAGTATAACAAAAAAACACGGACTCATTCAGCTACGTACCTTGTAGGTACTAGTTAGTTCTAATACAATTGTTTATGTTGTCCCACGTGTGGAGTGACGAGTCTGCGGTTCGGCTGGCGCCTCGCCTCGTCGATTGAATGTTGGTCAGGCGGACCGCACACGGCAGGTTAACGTGCCTGATAAACAGAAACACCAGCGCTGTAATGCCATTCAAGACTGCAACCAATAACTTAAACGTCCGATACGGTGTCTTTTTCGAAAAGCACCTAAGCAATGTTGTGCAATTGCGATTCTGTTAAGTGTAGGTGTCAGTCCTCAGATACCAACAGACGTAAGCTGATGGTATTTTAGAATTCCACTCCGAACGTATTTATCGATTACGAAATTTATCATCACATTTTTTAGAATTAAAGACGATCTTGACTTGTAAAATATATACTAAATTTTCTTAACGCAAACTCGTTTATCTAAGTAGGCAACAGTTAATTTGGTATTAGAGTTTAGTGTCAGTTATAACTTAACCAGTTTAATACAAAACACAACAGCGTTCAACTCCGTGCGTAATTCAAACTTTCAAAGCCTTCAAAAGTTGACACAGTGGAATTGTTAGCAAATGTCAGTCAGGCAATACAATTTACTATGCAGTATGTAATGTGACGGCAATTATATCAATCAATACCTATACTTTGTAGTAATTGCCTTAAGTCTCTATCACAATATTGACAATGATATAATTGTGCACCTTTTCTAAAATAGCGTGCAATTTAACAACAGAATATATTCGACTATAAAGGCGATCAGCCCCTCTAGACAAGTGGCAATTCGCTAGCTGGCGTTTGGTGGAATAGAATGACGAATATATGGGATTTGACGTATATGACAGTCGTTAACGCATGTCAAATATGTCAACTCGCATACATTCGTCATTCTATTCCATCAAACGCTGGTTAGCGAATTGCCACTTGTCTAGAGGGGCAGAACTGCGTATAGAGTAAGGATGGTAATTCAGTTCAGTTAAACGATTTTTCACTAATTAATCAATTAATTAGCCTATGACAGTCCACTGCTGGACATAGGCCTCTCCCAATGTTGGGAGGCTTTGGCATACTGTTTCCCCGCCGACCAAACGTTTAGTACAGGGTTTTATCTCGAACTTTCCTTCTCAGTGATTATCGTCTGCATGTATTCCGTTAGCCGCCTCTTACGACACCCTTCGGATGACATGGGGCGGTTATACTTGTATTCTTTCTCAGCCTTTGATCAAATATGAGCACAATCGAAAAATAAAATTGAAATAACAGTTTGAAATTGCATGGATTGAAATTTTTAGGTCGCGAACGATACCGGAATGCCTCTGTTGCACAACATTGAACTAAGTGACAATCAAGTAGTACTGTAGCTTTTGTGTTTAATGTATTAGGTAGCTGTGAGTAGATAGGTGTAATATCGTGACAATGGTCGGAATTCGCGCGACTCGTCGGCGGTCCACAGCAGCACTGGTCGGTCTTGACGTCGGGTCAAACATTCTAAATGTTCCATTTGTATGACGCAATGTGCCTCGGACTAGATTTGCACTCGTCTTACCAACACTCGCACATAATACTCTCTACATATATAAATAAGGTGGTATTATATGCTTTTAAAGTTGTTCTCCTAAGGCCTGTAAGCAGATAGTGAGAGCCCATCACAAAATCCTGGTAACGGCAATACCCTCGCTTCCTTAATATTCAGTTCTGGTAAACATACTTCTTTGGTACTATGTAGTTTAATAGGAAAAGCCAAGATAATTAGGTTAGGTAGGTAGGTATAGAACTATAGATTCAGGGCTTCAAAGTGTAAGCTTTGGTGGAAGATTGGCAACGGATCTATTAGGGGTAGTAATGATGACGAGTTATTCTACGTTATTTGACGTCATTGCACCGGGTTCATTTATGAAACGTGTAATAAACAATTTGTTGCATCCAATAGTTACAAGTTCCCTGCCTTGTTACGCGATGACGGTAACAAATTATTTACTATCCACAAGTACAGTCTGCGAAGTGCTCAAAATAATTTTAATTCCTTTGTTTTTCTCCCTTCCTGTTGTTGTTCTGATTTTTGGTACACGCTTTTAGTTCGGACATAAATACAATTTAAATCAATACAACAGTTTTATACCTTAATAATACCTTAGTTATAAGATCATTTTGAGACTTGATAGTCAAGAAATTTCTGACACTGACTGTACATGTTCCCGTTACACTACTTACAGTACGGTTTAAACACCTTCAACTTGTATTGATTAATGCAGGCGCCTGTAAAACTAAAAACTGTTTCCTTAATAGGTCGGACCTGTTTCCTTGGTTATACAGACTGATGTTAACAAACGAGAAAAAAATAAAAACATTCGCACGCATTTCCGAAGTGAATGAGGGGGGGGGGGCTATTTTTACAGGATTTTCACTGGCATTTAACGAACATTATGAGGGAACGTATTAAAAAAGAAAATCAGCAGGTCTATCGACTTGCAATGATGGCATGACCAAGGATCTTGATGGAAACTAAGAATATGGAGGGTCACCCCATACATCTCTCAGTTTCTCGTGATTGCATGGGTTCTATGAGAGAATTAAGATGTGACTTTTGGTGAGGCCTTGCATCTGTGAATTTGTTGCTTAAAATACCTTCGTGATATTTATCTTAATTACTTCCAGATTCCTGAGACCGGTTCGTTTTGGGCTGACTTTTTTGATTTTTGTGGAGTTGATAACATGCAAGGTCCTTTTCCAAGAGCTTTCTGTACTGTCTAACCGTTTTACAACCAGAGGGTCCTTCGTTTGTTTTATTGTAGCTACCCTGCGTTCACATCCGGGGCCTTCACCTCAGATCGGATCGGATCGGTCGGATTCGTGTTTTCAGTCTAACTTCGAGGCGGCTGAACTTTGATACTTTCCGGAAAGCGAATGCCATTGACCTCCATAACCCATAAACGATATTGAAATTCTGTAGTTAGACCAATTGTCGGACTTTTTTAGGACTCCAACTAATGACGACTCTAACTCATAAAAGTCTGTGTGGCATCCGGGACCGAAGGCTTAAAGTGCTCTTCAAGTCACAGAGGGGTCTTAAGAGTGATCACATATTCTAAGACCGAGCTTGCGATTGGGGTATTGGGATCTATACATACTATACATACATATAAAATCCAAATTGGTTTGGTCATCCAAAATCCAAATCCACTTTAACTATTTAGCATCATTGCTAAATCGTTAAAATTTTCAAGATAAAATGCCATAGGTACAATCATTAAACATACAAAGTTTGAATGTCGTAGCTATTATACTTTAGATTTTATTAATGTGTAAAAACCTTTAATTTCGTCACACTCATCACTCACTGATCATCAAAATTGTTAGGGTACTTTCTGAAGTCCTAGAAAGCTGAAATTTAGTATGTAAGCTAATATTACTACAAAGACAACAAAAAAATTCAAAACCCTAACCTACCCTATCCCCTGGGAATATGAGGTGGAAGCACAGATTAGATAATAGTACCTACTATGGTGGAATTTTGAATATGAGACTTGCACTACAGTTTGTGCTACATAAGTCAAAATTAATTAAAATATTTCTTTTAACAAATAAAAAATACATACGTTATAATTTTTAACCAACTTACAAAAATAAATGAAATCCCACCAAAAACATTTTCATGTTAAAATGTTACCAAGACGAGTTTACGTAGCTTACCCTGTGAAAAAGTTATCAGATCTAGTATAAAGCCAAGCTCTAAAGACTCCACGCTCTAAACCTACAAGCTCTACACTACACCTTAGGTTTAGAGCGTACAGTAAATGTTTTTGGTAGGATGAATAATAGGATATAAAAGGTTAATAAGTTAAATATATAAATACCGGCAAATCTTTATTTTAAACCTTGATTTATTTACAGGACATTTATCCTAAGATCAGTCTCAGTTCTATCTGTAAAAATCTGTGTATCTTAAACAAAGTTGTCATATTTTAATTGATCAATTTTGCTAACGTAGTTTAATTAAAATGTATTTATTCATGAAATCCAGTCTTTGTTATGATACTAGGATGGATTTGATGGGATGTGTAGGTACATTTCAAAGAGCCGTAGGCTACCTATGCTATTTAATCTGACAATAATTCTGCACAGTTACACTCGTTTATAAGTGTAGCGCTAACTACCACATAACTCTAGAACTGCGCGATATATCAGGCTGTCAAATGTCAATACGGATTGTCGTCTTACGTCCGATTCGATTGCTTGCCTTACACTAATCGATAATAAGACACACCGTGTCAGAAAGCTATTGGACATGTAACATTGTCAAGTAGTCGTGGCCGCGTTCACGATTGCAACACTCTGCTAGTAGCAGACAGCTTGGCGCGCCACTTTTTTTAAATAATATCTTTTTTCTTACAAAAGTCGGACATGAGAGTGGGCGGGGGGGCTGGAGAGGAAACCGTTGACTTTCTTTTTTATGGCCTCTGAGAATGTAATAAATTGGAAGACGGTTAGAGGTGTAAAAGGTTTAGAATTACATTACTGCCTATATAAGTATGTGTCTTTATATATTTGTAAAAAAAACAAATGCTATCGTCAACGGTTCTTGTATTATGTGTTATGTTTCTTTTACATACTTTTCCCGTGGTATGATTTCGCGTCTATACACGAAGACACTTACAGAATTTAATATTACCTAACGGATACTTCTTACCAAAAACTTCTTGGTAGCAGCCCTGAGCCTGGAAACTTGTTTGGTAGACAGCAATTGTTGCCCACCTCTTATATGGGAAATCACATATCGTTACCTATTGAGCTTCATCCTGCTCCAGAAGCTGACTAGTGAACCTATACACACGCTAAGGGGAAACCAGGTATACTCATGTATCGCCAACATTTCACATTTTTTTACGTACCTAACGAACATGGAAAATTTTCAAAGAAAGTATCAAAGAGGATGAAGCTAATATTGAATAATAAATAAATATTATGAGTAGGTACATTATGTTCTTCATTTTTTTTAAACATACAACTGTTGCCAAGAAATAAACCATCAAAAGTATCAAGTGAAAACATCATGATTTTTAAACCTACAGGAAGTTCCAGATATTAACGTACAAAGCTTCCGATTATCTGTAAGCAAAGGCAATTGCATGCCATCATGCCGACTGTGTGCTTGTGTGCTACCCCTCTAGTATAAAAAAAAAACATTATTTCAGTCTCCCGTATCCTGCATTATAAAAATAAACACACGAAGAACTATGAGTCACAATTATAGTCTAAGGAATAAATTAATTATGCATACCTATTAAAGTAATAATTTATTTTATACTATTTGGTACTCGTATTTAAATATTTTAGGTGATGACTCATTCATATCTAGCGTATTACGCAATAACAAATACTTGTTCTATAATAATAACTATAGATTATAACATACAATGACTCAATGAAGCACAAAAAGTCTCTTGTGTTGTTATATCTTGCCTTGAATTATATAGTTTTTTTCAAAATCACTACAACTAAATATGCAAAGACTTTAGTCATGAAATACAAGTTTTATTTGAAGACAATTTATCAATAAATAATTTTAAGCTCGAATGTTGCATGTTTTCTGCCGCATGAGTATGCCCGCTTGAAGGTGATATTGGCGGTAAATGTACTCTTTGGTCATCGCATGGGTAGTAAACATGGCTCTGCTTCGTTTAAGAATATCGCACTTTGGGCCCCAGGTAGGATCTAAGCCTATTTGCTCATGCAATTTCTTTTTATACATAGCTTTTAATATCTTAACGACAGCAACCAATATCGTTGACATTACAATCGTAATAAAAACCCACCATCCAATTTCAGTACCCAAAGAGCTTTTCTTAGCACCGTATACAGCATAAAGTTCTAAACAAAACACGTAAGTGAACACAAAAATGGACACAATCCAGAACAGTTTCACAAATCCTTGCGGCTTAACCCCTAACATAAAATGTACATCTTCACAAAATTTCTCCAAACCATAACATAACAAAAACACTATACACTCTATCATAACTGAAAACATCAGAAGAAAATTAATTCCACGCTGTATATCCACCATGAAATAGAAACTCCTGTTACCTAGTAACGGTATTGTAAAGACATACAGGCATGTCACAATACAAAGAGTCACGAACACTGGATATTTCGCCAATTTGGTATATTCCTTAACCATAACCTCTATTAGGCTTGAAATTATAATAGTATTCATACTCAAAAAAGATATCGTTATTAAACTATAACTCAATATGAGCCAAACTGATTTATGTTCATAAGCATATAATAGGCGTGGTATCGTTTCATAAGCGATGAACATGGGGTACTTAGCAATATCCGAAGGGTGGACGCCATGTTTAAAACAATACGGGGCGAGCATTAGCGCATTAGTACATATTCCAAGTACGGTGATACCGGCACTGATTACAACCACCATTACAGTATTGGAATAGCATGGAGACCTGAATGAACTCTTCGACGCTAAGGTGAATCCGATTCCCGAACCTGCATTCAAGCTGAAAAGCACCTCAACCGTACAAGCTGGAAACTCAAGATATTCCACGAACACAGAAAAGTCGGTATCTAGAGCATCTTGAAATTTCACAACAACCCCTTTCTGTAACATGGATCCTACAAGAAACAAAATACGTGCGCCTATAAGAAATCCGGCAAAAAATACTATCATCCATTTATAGGCCTGTGTTGCACTGAAGCAACTGATAAACAAAAATATAGAAATTAGTGCCGAGGCTAAAGTAACACGCCAAGCTAAGTAAAATTCGGTCTTTTCTATTCCTAATATATAATATCTCCAATACTGGTACTCAGGGAATGCGTGAGTAAGATTAGTGCAATATGGCATGCGGGCTTTCGTGGTCATGCAATCTTGATGAATAGTGTAGTTGTAGTACAGCATATTGCAATACTTATTGCTCCAAGGTCCACAAGTGTAATATGGGATAGGGTCCTCGAAGCTTATCAAAAAATAATGCAACACGAAAGAGCAAAATAAGTGACTTATGATAACGTTCATGATTTGCCAAAATATTTGAATGTAAGCAACGTGAGATAAACATGGTCTAGCTCTCCAAACCTCAAGGCAGTTACGACCTGTGAACTGACCGGTGACGTATTCCATATACAGTAAAGGTATACCAATAAAAATATAAATAGCGCTGTACAGCAATATATGTCCCATAGCTCCAAACATGAGGCCTTGGTGTGGTAGAAAGACAATCGTGTTTGTGCCCAATGTTTGAGAGAGCATCGCTGCCAAGAAAATTTTTCTGGAACCCCAAGCATCTTGGTGATCTTTTTCCATATTATACATAGTCTTTATTATTTTTGGCAAATATCTTGTACACTTTGTAAATTTGTAAACGTGTCACATAACGTAACCAACCTGATTCACCATTTGTAACAATAAGTAAGTAACCTCCTTAGGAAATATCGGGTATGAAGGAATCCTAATCATACAATAAAAATATTATGCATTGGAAAATATATTTAAAACAAAAAATAAATAATAAAAAAAAATAAAAAAACACGATTGCCCAATTTACAAAGAACTAAAAAGTAAAAGACAAGAACGAAACAGATAAATAAAAATTTCATTGCAGTCGGGGGACAGTTCTCTGGAACTTTGTTAATCTCTGTTTGTCCCCCGACTGCAATGAAATTTTTATTTATCTGTTTCGTCCTTGTCTTTTAACGTTTTAGTTCTTTGTAAATTGGGCAGTCGTGTTTTTTTAATTTTTTTAATTATTTATTTTCTACATTTTAGTGACTCTGTAAGAGATGTGTGGGTGGAGTAGATAAAGACGATGACGTCATTGACTCTTGCAAACCTATGCTCCACAGGTTTGCAAGGATGCCCTCGCTCGCTGCTTGTGTGTGAGTTTATTCACGCTTACGGTAACTAGCGCTGGGTAGCACTGCCGTGCTCTATCAAATAAATATTTGGAAGAATTTCACTATTCATTGCCAAGTTAAGTTGCACATTACGATATAAATTATTGTTTGAAACGAGCCATTCGAGTGCATTTTCAATTTTTTCATATCCACTCAATACCTCCTGGTGCAAGACACGTTTTCTAACGATTCAGCAACGATTGTAAGCCCACAACAGAAATTTGTAGCTGTTCTGACAGCTCTTCCACTTGCTGCGCAAACAGCACGGCTTGGCCTTTGAATCACTGTTGACCAAACCTTCCACCTAAATGTACAATTTTGACGAATGGCCGAACACGCGACACGAGCCTTACCTCCATCTCATTAAGGCAAGCCAGCTGAAGAGGAATTGGTGCTACTCGCATTTTATTCCAGAAGGCATTCGATGGAGTTTTATTTTTTGAGATGCTATTGGCGTATATATTGCTGCAAATAAGTAAGTCTGGATGATCTTCGGGTAAGACTGTTGTGTTACTATTTGCAGGTATACGACGCGTCCGCTTCTGATATACCATTTTTTCGCAAGAGTAGCAAATACAATCGGGGACCTGCTGTATAAGGTTTTCGAAATTTGTGTCGTCAAAAATATATAATGATAATCTCGTTACGATGCTTCAAGCCTTTCTTTTCTTGAAGAAGGAGTCTCATTTTGACGTGAAAGTGCAGAGTATTCTCGCATTTGAGTCAACCTTTTCTCCCGCGCAGAAGGTGATTCGAGTTCACGCATACTTGATGCGTGATTCAAGTGCGCGCTTTGAGGATGCGTACTCTCGCATCTGCGATAACCTCATCACATGGCTAGTCGGAGATTCTTCATTTCGGGATCTAGCAACTAGCAAACGATGCCTAGTACGCATTGTTTTCTTTTGTCCCAAAGTACTGCGCTGCATTTTCAAGGATTCACTCTGAGAATCTTGCTGTGAAAGTCTCGGTTTCTCGTCTGCATAGAGCTGAGAGTAATGATTTCTCATTGTCTCTCTCATGTTTTTAAGCCTCTGTTGACGAGTATGCGGAGATTCTTGTTTCCGCTTTCCTGGTCTTCCTCGAAAGAGCCATTTTGGTAATTATGAATATTATACTAATTATGCAATATTTTATAACAAACGGACGCTAGATGGCTGCTCCTCTGCGTTACCGGGTAGGCTACCGTGCCAAATAGGTGTCTGCAAAAATATAGAACAACAAAAACATAAGCCCGAAGGCATAAATATATTGTTTAATGGGAGTTTAAGCCAGTTAAGCTGTAACCCCTTCACCGCGTGGAGGTACTCAGCTTATGATATAAATGTTGTTGCGAACAATTTCTCTTACTCTTTGTGTATAAATAATGTTTTGTCATATACGCTAGATTACGAATAATAGGTTCAGCGTTCTAGAGTCAGCTAATTTAGTTTAGGTAGTTGTTATTAATACAATTTTCAACTTATTTTTTTTATATCATTTCTCATTTCAAATTACAAAGAAACACATAAGTTGCATATATATTTGAAATTGTCTTTTAAAATCCTTCATTTTGATACCTCACTCGATAGGTTTGGGAATATTTTTTTTAAACATCTGTTTTGGCGCCTTAATTCAATTTTTTTTGTTCTTCATATTTTTATATAGCCAGTGTCACTCGGGCTAACGCAAGGATTCTAATGATACCCCACACATGCAAATCGGTACAGGTATCTAGAAGATATGGTGGCACAAAGAAAGTCACATACATACGTGAACCCTAAACACAATACACTCCTTTTTTGGGCAGTCGTGTAATTACTACTATGATATCATGGACAAACAAATTTGCAATGTTCCTGGTCCAACTAAAAATCACTTCCCAATTTATAAAGTTAATCTTTATTTTAAATTTTGGATGCAATGATGTGGATGATATCGGGATTGCACATTACCAACTAAAATGTGCACCAATGCATCTATAACTTGCGTTGTGATGTACATGGCAACAAGACAGAGTTTTCAAACAGAAAAGTTTCACTAAAATGCTAGTAGGTAAATTTAATTTAATTTAAATTAAACTTTTTCATTCTCTTTGAAGGCTAGATATATAAGAAAATGAAAAGTGCTTAGATATTTGAGAAAAGGCTTAAAATATGATAGTTATGTTCTTCCTCGTACGGAGAATAGTTTCCGGGCAGGTGTCTGGTAGATAATGAAATTGCATTTGATAAACTCGCCGTAGTTTCACTTTATATGCTGTGATACGAGGCTAGGACCCGTTCCACTAGCGACTAATGTCTAGAAGGCTTTCTTGTTTCACACCAGTTTGGTGCTATCGTAACACCACAAACACACGGCCCATTTTATGCGTTAACGGTCTATCGTAAAATTATTCAATTACATGTAGCTTCACGTTATATGTGTTTATTTATATGTAATATTAATAACAATGCATTCCATGTATAGTACAGCAGATTAGGTACCTATGTACTATTGAAAACTATGTGTAGGTTCTATTATTATTATCTAATATTTTGGTAATTACTTAAAAATTATCACATTATTAAATTATACGTTTAAATAAGAAAATCTTTATTACCAATGAATTAAGAAAAACTGTAGTTCACATAAATATATTTTATTATTCACATGAATGGGTTCCTCAGAAAAGCAATATGTGTAAATTATTTGCTTGTTCGTAATCACTTTGTCGTTTTTTAATGTTTTATATTCAACAGTTAGTTTTACCTCGAAAAGGTGGTCTGTACTATAAAAAATATATTATATTATCTGTGTCTATATTTACACTAATTTTAAGTTTCGTCTGCTCATTTGTCTCTTTGACTCTCTACGTATAATGCCTTACCTGCATTCTTCAAATACATGGCAATAGCAGAAATGGTGTTAATATAGCCATAAAAGCAAAAATAAAAAAAAATCTGTTGAGTAGGCATTACTCGAATAATCAAATCAACAAACAAAGAAAATTGTTCACTCAAGCCTATAAATTTAGTAAAGTATAATATTAAGTTAATGCGCAAAACACTGTAAAACACTGCACTGTACTTCCCTGCTACGTGCTTTAAAAGTACCTCTTTAGGTAAAGTGTGTAGAAGGTAAGTACAGTACTCG
Source organism: Eilema caniola (assembly GCA_949126895.1). Lineage (NCBI taxonomy): Eukaryota > Metazoa > Arthropoda > Insecta > Lepidoptera > Erebidae > Eilema > Eilema caniola. The sequence continues at coordinate 42,738,346 of OX421460.1, read as the reverse complement.
AATTTAGTTTTTTTTCCGGCTGGTTATGTAGAGCGTTCTCCCTGTCGCACATCGGGCTAGTTGATATCTTCCTTAATTAATCTGATCTCATCTTAATATTTATCTCTAAAGATCAGTTAAAACCATGGTAGTACAGTAGTCTTTGTCCAAGGACCGTTGGAAGGCGACACATTCCATTATAGAGTAAAATGTACGACATAAAATTGCATAAGTAATAAAAGTACCTACGCTATATAAGTACATACTAGGAAATGCAAAAATCATACGACGAGTGGCTTAAAGACGATATCAGTGAAAAATATGCATCTTTTATTTACACAAACATTTATATCTGTCAACATTATCTTATCAATATTTCTGCAATGTATCGAGGTAGATAAAAACGAAACTATTTTGCGAACTCCACCTTTATTTGTTGACCCACATTTAGTCCAGTTAATTATTTTAACTTAACGTGTCTACGTGGCCAAGTTTTGGCGGTAATATAACTGATAGCACGTGACTAGATATGTGATAATGTTTAGGTGGAAGACCTGTTTAATTTTCTATTGGTAATCGTTAAGGTTTAATTTTATTTTGAACTAAAATGTGGCATTATGTCGTCGTAGGCTTAGGGCTGTTCCATGTTGTATCCGTGGGTAACAACCTCAGAGCACGGGTACTGTTTAATCATTTTCCTTACTTTGGTTTAGCTTAAACGGTTTTTTATGCCAATTGCTAAAGTCTAACCTCGCAACCCCAAAAGGAAAACCTGACCCAGAATCTCATCTCATTCGTCAATCTTGTCGTTATTTGTAGACGTATGTTCAGCCCCTCTAGTCAAGTGGCAATTTGTATGCCAGCATTTGATGGAATAGAATGACGAATGTATGGGATTTGACATATACGACATGCGTCAAATCCCGTGCATTCGTCATTCTATTCCATCAAAAGCCGGCCAACGAATTGTCACTTGTCTAGAGGGGCAGGAACTGATAGTCTAATATATAAAATTCTCGTGTCACAGTTTTCGTTGCCATACTCCTCCGAAACGGCTTGACCGATTATCATGAAATTTTGTGGGCATATCGGGTAGGTCTGAGAATCGGCCAACATCTATTTTTCATACCCCGATTCGCGATAACCGACATCCACGCGGGCGGAGCCGCGGGCGACAGCTAGTCTTATAATATATAAAATTCTCGTGTCACAGTTTTCGTTGCCATACTCCTCCGAAACGGCTCGACCGATTATCATGAAATTTTGTGGGCCTATCGGGTAGGTCTGAGAATCGGCCAACATCTATTTTTCATACCCCGATTCGCAATAACCGACATCTACGCGGGCGGAGCCGCGGGCGACAGCTAGTCTCCTTATAAATTTTAGTATCAAATTCAAACAGGCCAATTTCGAGTATTGCAAATCACTCTACTACTGCTTTTGTGTCAGTTGGAATATTTTATCAATGAAGTTGAACACCTTACTCAGGAAATGATATAATTTCGATAGAATAATAACAGAACTGTAACATATAGGAATAGTTTAATTAGTCCCGGCACTAAAATCCCAGCGGGCTTGCATATTTTTCGATTAATTTGCGGAAACGCTCCCAGGGTCCATCTCACTAGTGTTGTATTGTAAGAGCACGCAGATTCACACTCATCCTATATCCGATATCCGACATCCGATATCCGACATCCGATATCCGACATCCGATATCCGACATCCGATATCCGACATCCGATATCCGACATCCGATATCCGATATCCTTCGACATGACATTTCTGTGTTAAATGTCGAATTATAATTCAGATAGGTATGATATTCATATACATAACTAATTCTTGTCATATGAATGACATACCTAGATATACTTAGTACCAAAACTTCAACCTCTTTGTGATAAATGACATATTAATTAATTGGGTACTCGACTGTTTAGTCAAATCAGTAGGTAGTTAGGTTTGACGTCACACTTTATAATTGAGACATTAAATACTATTTGGTTGGGTATCCAACTATTGAATTAACAATTAAAAAAATATGCTTTGTTTTAATTGTATGAAAGCATAGGAGAACTTGCCCTAATTATACATTTCCACCACGAGGAATTTTTATGAATAATTTGTTTTTTACAGAAAAAATAGTTAAGCGATACCCAGAACCCGTATCACATGCTGATTAAGCTATACTTCATTTGGGTGTAGATGGAGCTCTATAGAATGGCCTAGAATATAGGTAATTATAATATTTACTATTTAGTAAGGATAATAAGACCAAAAAATACTCTAGGTATAAAGAGGAAATTGTCGGTAGATATTATTATTGTAAGTAAATACACCAAGTTGTTTAAAATTATAAGTTTCTATTTCCTATCATATCTTTAAAGCAGTTAACACATATCGCTTGCATACGTATCTGTAAAGATCTATTTGTCAGTTAAAAATATGTATATTGCGATTGAGCATATCAGTCAAAATCAATAACGCTCAGTGACTTGGTGTAACTAGTATGTTTGTATATGATACATTTCTGATAAGACATGTACCTACACTTGCAAGTAGGATTTGCATCCGTTGAACGTAAGTTTCGTTTTATTTGAGGCCTTCAAGTTGCTTGCTGTTGCATTTATTTACATCAATTCAGAATTAAAAAAAAATATCCGATCGAACATATCTCGAAATGAATTCAACTTGCTCTAAGTTTTTATAGTTCAGTTTATACATCGACCCATTAACTTGATACCATTGTATCAAGTTACGTTACATTATACGAATATTTGTGTTAAAACATTGCATATTTTTTAAATTGTTACTTTTAGAACATCTTCCCAGCTCGTCGTGAAAAGGTAACCGAAGCCAAGCAAAAAAAAACATTTATGTCTATAAAAGGGGATATAAAATACGTTCCATCGTCACAATAATTTAATTGGATATCAGTCAATTAGACTATCACAGTCCATTGCTGGCCATAGGCCTCACCCACTGTTGGGAAGCTTTAGCCTACTAGCGCTAGCCAGACGGGTTGGTACAGGGTTTATTTCGAGTTTTCCTTCTCTCTTACCTCGTATCTCTTATCAGGCAAAATTTTCATTATAATCATAAAGTGCCAATCGCATCTCAGGCTTTTTTCCCCTCCAATTCGCATATCTTGTGCATCCCATCCCTGTAGAGAAAACCATTGGCAATTACGCATACAATATTTTCTACGACATCAAGCCTGGGCTTTCTTTACCCTTCCTACTGGGGCCCAGTGAAAACGCATACTTCACGCATTCCCAAAATTAGAGATGCCTCTCTCTAATTTCTGCGTAAGAAAACCACCCCGAGGTTGGTTCAGTCAGTTCGCGCATTAGAGTGATTGGCAGAGGAGCCTCCGAACTGTTCGATTTTTAACTGACTTCCAAAAAGGCTTCAAACATATCAAACAAGACTTCTAACATACCAATAAATCTGTAAATTCAGTTATTTTTCTCTTACCTATTTTAATCAAATTATTTTTATTTTTTAGGTTTTGAAGTCGGTTTTTTATGTGAAGCAAGACTACTATCTGTTTTCCGAACCTTCCATAATTCAAAGCCTTTGCAGCGTATCATTACACCGTACAACAACAAACTTGATAATTTATTTATCATAATCGTTCATACAATAAATTGGCAAACTGAATTTATTATCAATATGTTTTTTTTTTATCTTACGATATAGATATAATGTATTTATAGAATTGTATTTATAATGGTAGCACTCTGTTATTAGGTTCCACGTGGGGCACGTGTTAGATAATAATGATAAAAATAAATTTATGAATAAAGACAAATACTACGAGTATGTTCATTAAGAAATTATTTTGTCGAGATAGCGAATACGCAAATCCAGATATTGTAATACTCTTCCACGCTAACACAGGATGTTACATGAGTTATATTGTAAGTAGTTTATGCATTACTATAGTTTTTTTAAACTCGCCGGTCTTTATTTTGTGTAAACCAGGTGTTAAACACTTTGCTCCGGTAACCCTTATGTTCTTAGGAATCTCTGCAGTTGTGTCTTAAATACTGGAATACGTAGAGGCGGTAAATCGGGTTACTTAATTGCACTAGCTAGAATTGCTGTTGTTTTTTTTTTCCTTTTGAATGAGGATTATCGAAATAGAAGATAAGGACCACTCTTCTACTTCATCATCCTAGCCTTAATCCCAATCACTTGTGAAGCTTTGAATTTAGAGTCTGGGGTCCGCTTTTACAACAGGAACACTTTATCTCTATCAAAAAAAATCGTACAAAATAGCTAAGGTTTAAAGCTGTTATCCATCCGATCTAGTTCATGAAAAAGTACCTACGTACCCAAGAATAAAATGAAAAGGTATACAGGCATGTAAATATGTATAACTGGATATAAAGAGTAATTAAGCGTATATTTTAGATACCTCTATCATTTACATTGCAGAATAAAGAAGTTAACTGAATGAAGTTCTGTCACACATCAATGAGTTCAGTGGGTTGAACTCAATGATGAAAATTAACTACAGTCCACATATAATTTTAGTTTGGCATCTTAATTTGACAATAAATCACAACAGTTAGTCAACCAACTGTGCAAATGGCCTATGAAACTATTTCATTATCATTATAATACGTTTTAGAAGTACAAACTATTATACACACAATATAGTGAAATACCGATTGCCTCTGAAGAATATTGGAATCGTGACTACCGAATTGACATTCCCCACCAAACCCTAACGAAACTAGATAAAGTTTAAATTTCATTGTATGGTTATAATTTTAACATTTCACTATCGATAATGCTATCCCGCTCAGATGTTGGAGGCGTGATTCGCTATTTCAAGCGAAATAACGTAGTGCAACTGAGGAATCAATACCTGTCCTTGTTTAGCATAGTGGCGACCTATGACCTAATGTATTGATTGTGGTGAATGTGGCCACCACGGTAAATCGATTAATTATCCAAAGTAGTCAGACCGATTAGCTAATCTCGGTACGTCGATTCATATAGTACAGAAAGCTTACAGAAAGATAACTAGCATACCTATAGTTTTTTTACCGATATTAGATTTTATGGAATGAAGGCAAGTCTGTACATATGTACCTATTGTCTGTTTTAACGTAACTTATTGTCAGATCAATTTAGGCGTTAAGTGACCTTTATAGGAAATAATTGAAAATCTCGTAAATAATCGAAGTGGAGCAGCTCTTGTTAATTAGGTATTTTATATATCATTATATTTAGGTTTATAATCTCGGTACGTCGATTCTTAAAGTACAGAAAGATAACTAGCATACCTATAGTTTTTATACCGATATTTGATTTTATGGAATGAAGGCAAGTCTGTACATATGTACCTATTGTCTGTTTTAACGTAACTTATTGTCAGATCAATTTAGGCGTTAAGGGACCTTTGTAGGAAATAATTGAAAATCTCGTAAATAATCGAAGCGGAGCAGCTCTTGTTAATAAGGTATTTTATATATCATTATATTTAGGTTTATAATCTCGGTACGTCGATTCATATAGTACAGAAAGCTTACAGAAAGATAACTAGCATACCTATAGTTTTTTTACCGATATTTGATTTTATGGAATGAAGGCAAGTCTGTACATATGTACCTATTGTCTGTTTTAACGTAACTTATTGTCAGATCAATTTAGGCGAAGGGACCTTTGTAGGAAATAATTGAAAATCTCGTAAATAATCGAAGTGGAGCAGCTCTTGTTAATTAGGTATTTTATATATCATTATATTTAGGTTGGAAGAATAGTCTTTTCTCAACACTACTTACCATGAGTTGGATGTCTTATTAGACATCCAACTTATGGTTCGAATTGAGGTTGCTCTGCACAAAGCCACTAGACTCACTCTCAAAGTCTGTGTCCCAAACTAGAGGGCACAGGTTATCGCTATGACACGGCTGCTGCTCAACCTGAGGGGCCCGGAGGACTCCTGCAGGAGACGCTACGCAGGTAGCGTGCGGTCGATGGCCCTATACGGGTTTCCTGTATGGGCGGACACCCTAAAGGAAGAGGCACACACACCTGCTGCGTACCACGAAGCAGATGTTGGCCTACATGGTCATCAGGGGGTACCGTTCAATATCCTTTATAGTGACGAATCTCCTTGCCGGTCATGCCAATATTACTTTAGTTTTCGACCAGAAATTACGAAAAGGATCGGATGTTTTAAGTGTGCTGTGCTTTGCTCATTTGATAATATAGTAAATTTGACTACGGTTATAAGTCAATTTCGTGCTAGGGATAGTCTATATAAAGAGTTTAAAAATCCATAAACTGCGGCATATCCGGTTATCGTAAGATGTTCCGTTTACTTGTTATCATTGGAAGAATTACCACATGCATTCCGTTTAAATTGAATTATTTACTGTGTTTATCAAATTAAATGCTATTTCTAGATAATAAGACATGACATTTACAACGTACGTGATACCTTGAATCGTAAGATTTTAGATAAAATCGGTTATAAATTTCGAGTGTTAGTGTTATATTATTATCAATCAAATCCTCATTCTATGCCGAGCTTAGATATACTTACCTAAAACGCTTAGTTGTATTAAGTCATTCACAATAAAAGCCTGTCATAATTTACGTCCTGTGTAAACATGTCGTGTACAGTCAGCATCAGACGATCTTGATGAACAAAGTGCTCATAATAATCTAAATTCCTTGGTGTTCCCCCTTCCTGTTGACTGATTGTTCTGAAATTTGATACACATTTAGTTCGGACAACAATACAATTTTAATTTAAAAAAAAAACAGTTTAAATTGCTATCAATACCATGGTTTTAAGATCAATTTGGGAGTTTGTAGTCAAAATATTTCTGACGTTGACTATACTCCGACAAAGGAGAGCTAGACAACATAGTTACGGCTCCATCCGTGTTATCCAGTTATCTCCTCGAAAGTGGAAACTGTTTGAATATTTGAATAGTCGTTGTAAATAGACTGGGGTAGGTGCTCGTTATATATTCGAAAGTAAGATTTATAAAGTACGGAACCACGCTGCGTTAGATATTCGCTATCAAATTCACCGTGTGAACGATCTAAATTAATACATAAATATACAAGGTGTAAAAGTAAGGCAGATTTTAAACATGGGTTTGCATAGTTATTAACTAATTAATCTGAGGATTAGACCTGAGCTGATTACAACATTACATTCAATCTACATACTTTTCGAATTACTATGCGGTTTCTAACGCTACGAATGGAATATTTTTTAATATTATCATTGCTTTTGTATTCCGGTAAATGCATTTGCATTAGCAACTATAAATGTTTATATTGTAAGTACCTACTGAATGTATTTGAATGGTCCTTAAAATAATAAAATTTAACCGTCAAGAACATTAACGGACGAACCCTGGTGAAGGCTTCTCTCTCAGTGTCGGGAGATCAGACGATAGTCACTCCCACTCGCGTCCATTTTTCGGGAGTTACTTATCTCGAGGAGTTCAGTCAACTTTCAGCAGACCCTTCTTTAGGTAGTGAAACTACAGAGGCCAATAGACATGTGCAATAACAGTGGCGTCACACCCATATTACAGACCTTGTAAGAAAGTTCTTGAAGAAACCCATATAGTAAAACCCGCCTATAGCACGTTATAAATTCTATTTGTGTCTGTTAAGTGTTATCAGTTTCGCGGCGATGGTCCGCTGCGCGGATGCGTTGGCGGCCAGCGCCTCCTTCTGCGAGCAGGTCATGCTCGTGAAGGAGACAGCAGAGCGGGCGCAGCGCAGCGAGCGAGAAAGACTCGCGGACATCGCTGGCCGCGTTCGAAGGCGGCTCGGGCGTCGGAGGGCGCAAACCGACCTCCCCCATGAGCGCGGGCCTGAGGATGACGGGTGGAGCTGCTCGTCATCCTAGCAGAAGCAGGCCACGGCGGCGGCGCGCAACGTAGGACGATGCGCCCCCCCCCCCCCCCATACCGGGGCGAGTCGGGGACCGCGTGGTCCCTCCTCCCGAGGAGGGCCACACCGAGAGGAATGGCCCTGGGTCAGCCGGGGTGCGAGGGGTATGTCAAAAGACAACCTCACCTCCGGCCTAGCACATCGACCCACAGACGGCGTGCGGTTTAGTTGGTTCGAGTCCGACATAACCTCCCTTTTCGGCTCCGAAGGGGGGGGGGGGATCCGTGGGGATTTCCCGCACGTAAAAAAAAATAGTGTTATCAGTTCCTGGATATTACTAGTACAAAAAAACTTAAGCAGATCCCTTCCAAAAGATAATTTTTGAATCCCAGTACTTGGGACAAAACAAATTCAATACCCATGATCTATTGTCACTTCTGAATCAACACTGTTCAAAGTGTGAAAAAAGGAATTTTACGGCTCTGAATAAATGGTTCTTGTTCGAGATGGGACAATGAACTGTTGATTTTATGGCCACCTCTAAACCCCGGTAGCCCGATGCTTTTATACCCCATAACAGTGACATACGATTATTGCGCAATATGTATCTGGCGATTTAAGCCGATCAGCATTCATATCTTAGCAGAGAAACAATTACGTTATACAAATGAGGAGGTTTTACCTCCTTCCAGTTAAAAAAAAGATACAGATAATTGAAAAACTATTCGTTGTAATAATGAAATTAGTACATGTAAAATATTCAACATTCAGACGTAGGACACGACGGTATTTCCATCCAATTGAGCAGTCCGACTGGGGAAGAACCTCCAACCTATAGAAACTACGGTCATAATAACCTCCGAAAACAACGTTCCCGCCGGTGAGTAGGGTAGCCAGAGCTCACTGGAGAGTTTTTGTACTGTCAGTGGGATACCAAAGGCTATTCCTGCTTTGTCTTATACACTGACGTCACAAAAACTATCTGTGTCCCACAAGGGAGTCACACTCGTGCTGCTCTATAAGAGATGCTCTATAAGTATTAAAAAAAACCACCTTGCTCTTTAAAATTGGGTTAAAATGACAAGTTGTTTTATAACATTGTATTCCCAGTTACCGATAGTTCTTAAACGATCTATATTTACTTATCTTATCTATCTAAAATCGGTTAAAAGATTTGTGCACATAATACAAACAACAACAAGAAAATATGACCCATTGTCGATTCAACGTACATTGACTATTATCTTTTCAATGACAAATGAATTCAAAACTTTGCGTATCATTGAGCGTCTGTCACTCGGCGAGGCTTCAGACAACTGGTTTGTTCATTGCTGCATATGGTTTCATCAATGTAAAGAGTGACGGATAGAAAACGACGATGTAAATTGTTGAATTTGAATCGTTGTGTCGATTGTCCGAGTGGAAGGGTAAAGCCGATTTAGATCGGAGCGGACAGATAGACGCACACGCGTGATGCTAATTCAAAATTTAAATTTGTGCTCTCACGCATACAATTCGAATACCAAAAGGACGACAATTCTTAAGTTGACTGATGTCTTGTCATACTGACAAGAAACGGTTAATCGACCGAAAAGTAAAAATGCCACTGGTTACTGCTAGCTATTCGTATTTGTATTCACATTTAGAGTATACCTAGGTCCGTAAATAGCTCTGGGGGCACGCTATGTCCACTATAGTCGGTGTACCTGTTACAACATATGAGGCTCTGACACAAACTCCCCTCACAGAGTTGATAGGTCAGACGAACGCCGCTCCCGTAAAAGTGAACATATCAATCAAATACAATTATTGAACCATGGGCTCCAAAGTGTAAAATTATAATGCTAAACTAGGAAATCGCTGGGAGGATGATAATTCATATATACTTAACATACAAATTATACGTAGGTATGTATATGGTTCTGTCGTAGTAAGTTCATTAGTAATCTAAAATTACGTCAATAGTGTTTTAATAGTCTTTTAAAGGCTTTAACTGCTCTATAAAAACATAATTTGGTAGTTTGAATATTTTATTTCATTCATGAACAATCTATGAATATTAACTTCGAAGGCAAACCAAATTAACTAAGTATAGATATCATCATATTTACATTCTAGTATTGGCAGCCTGCGGACTGTTTGAATATAAATAAAGAATACTATTTAATTCAATCAGTGTTATATATTTTCTACAACTTGGTCTCAATTATTTGAGTTGAATACTTTTCATAGCAACGTGCCCAGTATTTTTGATACTCGAGATCATAATCTGTTGAGCGATTTTGATGTTCGTAACATCTTCTGGTTACCTAAGTCAAAATTTAGTACTTATTTATCAGTGCTAGCTTTTACTAGACTGACCTCCTTAAAATATTACCCGGGCATTCTATCAACGGAAAAGCAAGGATACAACTAGATATGCTCGGAGCATACCGTAATATCGAAAGAGTAGTCAAGCGACGTACCTACTTACTCTCAAGCTATTCTCTGCACTGCTAGAAAATGAACTATTTCCGAATAAACAGACGAGAAATGGTAAAGGAGTAAACAAAGGAAAGTTTCTATTAATTATTCAGTGTTTCTTTGGTTTTTCGTGTTTTATACAGTACCGTAGCAGCGCTGCCGTAGCATTCATTCGATCGTGATAAAATTTACCGACTTGGTACTTGCGCAAAGGTTGCACTTAGGCATAGTACTTCTTATTATTAAACCCGTTAGGTGGCACTGCAATCGCCTTCAGGTAATCAGCTCGGTATTAACTAGTGTTTGGATATTCGGTTGTAAAACTACGGTAGATACCGTATAATCAATGGTTCCTTATTAGTGTTAACGCAATTAGTACATTTATGTATGTACAAAATCGGTAAAATCTGCAGTTTTCATCGAGATTACGATGGGCATAACGTTTACAGGTGCGGTGAGAGGCCACACACGTATTTCTTTTCTCTGTCTACTTTAACAATAAATAATCCTCCGTAGATCATCACCAAGAGCCGTCCCTCGTTAATTATAACTATAGCTCAAAATAATAGCCCATAGTCTCGTAAATTGACGATCGATAAGTTCCCTGGTGGCCACAGTTTGAACGGAATTTTTCCGAAGAAACTTTAGTTAATTTCGTTGAAATAAATTGTAGGCAACAGCTAATGTAGCGGTTGTCTTGACTTATAATAGGCATGGTATACAGAATTGTTATTCTGATTTCTGATTACTCCTCGTAATAATCCATACTTCCATACTAATATTATAAATGCGAAAGTAACTCTGTCTGTCTGTCTGTATGTTACGCTTTCACGCATAAACCACTGAACCGATTAGGACATAGGCTATGTTTGGTCTCGATAACCGACATCCACGCGGGCGGAGCCGCGGGCAAAAGCTAGTAATATATAAACCTAATGAAAAACTGTTCTACATGCGACGTAATATATACAGCCCAGGCTAAGCTATAGTAACATCGACCAGCAAGAATAACTAAATAAATATCATGTATATGTGATTTTATTTAATATAAGCTTTTTATTTATTCTCTTTGTAGGGCTTGTAGCTCATTGGTTGTATTAGTGGCGTTTGAACTTTCGACTACAAAGTTGCGGATTGGCTTCTCGTTTTGAGTAAAAAGACATTTACTTACATGAATATACTTAAGTAGTTTAGGCATTTCTATATGAATTTCACTAATCGAAAATTGGAACTATTATTGGCAGCCCTTAGAAAATAAGAGAAAAAAAAGACGGGTTGCACTCTGGGAGTGCCGGCAGAAGTGAAAACATTTTCTTTTTTCTTTCTTCGTTATATACATAGAAAAAGATAAAATAGAACATACCATACCATACCTATAATATAGCGCTAATCATAGAACCTATCACTTATTTTCTACTAATTTTCTGTCAGAAGAAATTAATAAATTATAAAAAGAAAAAATAATCACATAAAATAATAAATTACAAAAAGAAAAAATTATCATAAAAATTAATAAATTACAAAAAGAAAAAATAATCACCAAAAGTAATAAATTATAATAAGAAAAAACAATCACAAAAAATCCCTGAAGGCCAGGTGGTTTGAACCCGATACTATCTGAAACTATAAGGACTTACAGTCGACGTGCTTACCGTTTAAGCTACGACGATATCTTTGTAACTTGCAAAATACATAGTCTCTACCTAATCTTGTATGACGTCAGTCGTCGGTTACGGTTCAAAGGTCAACTAATCCTGACGCTTCCTTAACATTTTACACCCATCCAACGCCGCTAAAGAAGTTTTCACTTCAATAAAAGGTATATTTATTTGAACTTTTATCATTTGAAACTTGAAAGGTTTAAACTTCCTTGATTAATATGTGTTGTAGTTGATGTTTAATTGTCAAGTTAAGAAATAAAAGACTTATTAACTGAGGGCACGAAGAGCATAAACGTAATAATGAGTGAAATGAAACGGCGTGAAGTAATCGATTGCATTCGTAGAAAGTGGTGGCCGCCGCCTGACGTGTCGCCCGCAGCCATCCAGAAACGAACTGAAGCTCCAAGTGCAGTATAATTTAAAATCAATACTGACGCATCGCTTTTCATAGCCACACACTTCTTTAAGTTACATTAACTTGAAAAAATTAAGCTTTAGGTGCAGATTTCTGGAGAGAACGTACTGTAGGAATGGAAACATATTTTATTTATTTTTCGTGTGGACCTCAGCTATAAATGGGTCTTAAAATTTAGGTTATATCTAAGGGTTTTCCTGTGATAGGGTTCACACGTTGAGTTCGTGGTAAATATGGGTACGTACCCAATTTTAGACGCTTTACGGTTTAGGTAGACGGGTAGATGCTAACTAACTATGCATCAATAAACTATTTCACCTAACTTAAATAACAATATTTTGGTAATACTCATTTAGATCAAGAACATTATTATCCTATAACATCTTTAAACTTTCAATCGTGTCACCGACCAGTAGCCTAGTTTGAAGTTGTTTTATGCTTAACTGGGCAAAAATTAACTTTCAATACTTAAACGATATTACCCGAAGATTACGGAAATATCACATAATGAAATAAAACTAAGTTTACAAGCCATAATCTTAACATTTTGTGGTTCAAAGGTTACTTAAGGTTGTCTTAGGAGAAGTCTAATGATTTTGTTTTGACCAAACTTGTACCTATTTATTATTTGAAACTTTTGTTGCAAATCACATTTTTTTACTTTTGCTATAATATGTATTTTCTTAACGTTGAATGCCGTATATCGACCAATAAAATAAATAAGATTTTACACCAATATTTAATGTGTTAACCTTTGCACCACTTTGTGTAATCCAAAATTTTAAAAATCGTATAATAAGGCAGAATTATGGTTATTGATTTGAATTAATAATACGTTCTTATGGATTGAATTGTATTTTTTATTGTAATTTTTTTTGTAATTCTTAGTCATCTAAACCATAAAACATCACCGAACAAAGCCTCTTGCAAAGAATTCCAAGACGAGTGATATTTCTTCGTCACCGCCTTTTGTATCATCAACAATAAAATATGTACCTACATATAGGTATGTCTTAAATTTCGAAATCAGAATTTTATTATTTCAGTTACATATAGACAAAGCCTGTTAGATAGTTATGGGCATTCTTAGGATCATAGTAGAACCAGATTCGAATTCGTCATTCACTTCATTTAGGCACAATAACTATTTAAAAAAAGTAAACCAGACCGCTCATCGGAATAACTGCGTTATCTCTCGATCAATCTCGCCACCTGCCCGCTCCAGTAGTAAATCTTCATTATTGTATGTTTTTTTTACCAATTTACTGTTATACGGGCTGAGTAGCTCCGAGCTTGAAATCGATCTTCTACTAGAAACGATTACAAACCAATGTAATTATGATATATCGATGTTCCCTGGACGTGCGCCGCTTCACTGTTATTTAGTTATGAGCACTTTTACAATAAAATATTAAGCGTGTATTCGAAATTCAAACTTAACGTTGTCAATATTAGCCTGTTTGTGGCGAGTTCTTGTTAAAGCCCTTATTTTATTGTGTCAAGATGTTGAAAAATATTAGCTCATCCACTTAAGCGAAAGATCTAATATTTTACATTGCAAGAATACCTGAATTCAAAAGTTAGGAAAGTAGCTTCTTTACCTCGGCTGGTAGAGTCGCTACATAGAAAAAAAGATATTCAGTAAAATAGGAAGGAATAATGAGACTACTAAGATTAAAATCGACAATGAACAATTATGATTCACAATAGCACCACAATCTATACGTATAACAATAATAAAAACAGTACTTTGAGACAGAATACTTACACGAGTACTTTTACCGCTCCACTAAAGGCTTCCTTATTAAGAGTCGGCTAAATCCTTTTCGGTCACATTTAATGACGTCCCAGTCAGTCTCACCGCAACCAACTTGTTTGATGGATAGCAACTCTATGTTTTGCTCAGCCGCTATCTAGCGAACTAATCACTTAAACGAGAAAACTGTAAATCTACGTATTACTCAATCGGTTTATATTGACTTGCAACATTATTATTAGCAAAGACGAGAACACCATTTTTCTTGACATTCTCAGGCATCAGACACTGAGCTGCTTACACTTAATCAGATCAAAATAGCACTTACGCACTTTTGAATTTAAATAAATTATATTCAGACAGAAGTCTGGGCTCTGAATTTGGCGAAGAATAATGGAGCGCAGCATTCTGGTATTCAAAAGGACGGAAATTCTAAGTCCAAATTGTGCTCACTTACCGCCATCCAAATTATGCTCACTCACAGACATAAGGCAATATATCGCTAACCTGAAATGAACTTGGTTACGTCCTTAAAGTTTAAAGATGGGAAATGTAGGTCTGGGCCCTGATTCTGCTATTATGTTTTCCATGGTAAAACCATTGCAGTAACACAGATACTGTAAACAATGCTATTTAACTTTAGACTTTGCTGTTATACTGTTAAACTCTAAAATTAAATGACAATCTTGAAGAGTGAATGAAAAATGTGATACACTCTTTTTGGACTTTAAAACTCAGTGATAAAGTCTAAAATTTAATGACATTCAATGCAATGTCAGCGGTATGACAGTGGTGTTCTTATTTCATAAAATTAGCAGAATCGGGGGCCTGGTCGGCTGTGCCAACATTGGACGGACAACATTGACTCTTTTATCCCATATTGGTGGGTTGTAGCCAAGGAGAGTGAGGTGGCAAGATATTGATGAGGGAGATCTGTACCCAGCAGTAGGACAAAATGGGCTAATACAGGACCTGACCCTAGGTTTTTTACACAGATAAAAACGAAAGTAGTCGTTGTTTCCAATTTTAACGAACGATGATTTGGAATCATAACATTCCGTCATTAGCGAATAATAAATCAACTTTAGCAGAATTATCCGCCTCCAAAGATCATCAAGGCAAGCTATCAATCGTCATCCTTATTTATCCTTAAAAGTCTTTCTACACAAATTCCCTTTTAAAGTCACTATCAATTATTTTTAACTTTCAACTAACACAAACTGTGAAGTAATTTGATTCAACCAATTTTACCATTTGGCTAATCATAAAATAAATACAAAATGAAAAGATATAAACAGGAAACTAGCATTTTAATTTGCGCTTATACCCCAGATGATGTCATGTACCGTCGCACACAAAACCTCTCTACGGCGTTAATGAATTTATTAAATACAGACATAATATAATAAAATTGAACTACGTATTGATTTGTAAATAAAGAGCGTTGAAATAAAACTATTACAACTTACAGTAATGTAGTTATTTTTACTAGTTCATAGGTACTCTGTTGGAACATTGTGAATACTATAGGTACATGGTATCATGGGTATTAGAAGGTATCTACAGGGTCGGTAGCACGATTGTGACGCCCCTGGTGTTGCAAACGTCAATAGGCCACGGTAACCATTTCCCATCAGGTGGGCCGTGTGCTTGTCTGCCACCTAATGGCAATAAAAAAGAAAAAAAGGTACGCTACTATAAAAGTATATGACATGACATAAGAAAGCAATAATAATTGAGGCACTTATCGCGATTTAATTGGTTTTATTATGTATTATTTGTTTACACTGGCACCCACATTTCGGTTACTTTTCAGCATATGAGGAGACAAAGGACCGTAATTATCCCATGGGTACTTAGTTTGAAGTGTGAACTGCTGTGTTGAACTGATAGCTGAAATCAGCGAAAGTACAGCTGAAAAGCGGATAAATCGGACTCGGTATAATGATACCTATAAATGTAAATGATCATAAAACCAAATAATTAGCTATTAGAATCAATTAAAAATAGTTGAATATCAATAGAGTAACAGAAAATGTGTAGCATATCACCATTGTTAATCGACTGTCCTACACACCGGTCGTTCTAGCGTGGGCGGCCGCTTCGTTTCCCATGTCCCGCGATACGGACAGTTATATCAATAACAGAGCGATGGCTTACATATCGACGCTACTTACAATGCTACTCACAGGTATCACCAAAATAAATATAAATAATTTTACTGAAGACCGTTGGCGTGCCCCTAATACTTAGATATATGAGATGGAGTTTGCATATTCGAATATGAAGCGTGCGTTCGCGGCGATCATCCGTTTCTACGAGATATTTGATTGATAAACTTAGTTTGACGGCTGATTTTAGATTTAATATGTATATTCTGTTCAATAGAGACGAGAGGTCACTTGAGAAATTATCTATTATACAAGAAGGTGGGTACGGATGTCATATTGAGTAGTTACTTATTGATATTGTATTTTTGCCAGACATAGAGCGGTTTTGAACCGTCTTAGAAGTAAATTAAAACAATACATTGTTCAGAGCAAGTAATTTCGTATCTAAACTAATATATAAGGAATCCTAGAAATAAATATAAGTATTGCAGTGTAAAGTTTTTAAGGTTAATAATGATGCTCGTCTACAATGGACGTTTCCAGGCGCATAATGTAGGGTAGAATTTACTAAAGTCAATTTGAATTGTGTAAGTACTCTGAATACTGGAGTTATTAAATTTCACTCAAAGGAAACGTAGATATCGTTATGAAAATAAATAAATCTACATTCTGATAGTTTTAGGAACTCGACAAATTCGATAACCAATCCGATAAAAAAACAAATTAAACATTCTGTATCATTCGATAGGATCAAATCTCTCTTCCAAACATGGTAAATTAAATGAAAGCAAATTCATGAAAACTATACTCCAATGGGATACAATAAAACATTTAAATCAAAGATCCATCAACCTGTACCTAACCATAGCATGAAAAACTATCGTTTCGTAAACGTATCGAGAGAACGAAGCATTGCGATTGGCTGACTTCACACACACACACACACACACACACACACACACACACACACAGGTAAACAGTAGGCAGACGGCCAATCACGTTGCTCCGTTCGTTCTCGCGATACGTTCACAATATTCTTCTAGTGGTACCAATCATTGCTGGACCTGTATTCTTCTTCACGACGAGTGACGTCAAATAAAGTAAATGCAAACGCATGTATATGGATAAGTAAATGCAATTAAATGGATACGTAAGATAGATAGCTAAAACTAAGGCCCCTTCATGAAACCGACGCGCATAAAGTCTGTCTCGTATCGTTATTAGCTCACATGAATAATTCAACTGACCCTACAATCGTTTAACTGAATATTATAAACACTTTCTCACACACAGCTCTTGTTGTAGCAAAGCTCTATGCATTTATGCAAATCACTATGTAGATAAAACATTGTATTCAACACCGAATGAACGTAAAAAGCTATGTTTATTTGTTATGCTTACCTACAAATAAATAGCTTTGCAATGCAGAATTTTGCAAAGCCTTAGTAAGTATAGGCTGCCGAATTTAACGCTGCCTGTTTGAACAAGAGGTTTACCAATGGTAGTTCATATATATTTTTTTCTAGGACATTTTACACAGCACAATCGAGACTTGATGACGCTTCATTTAAGTATACTTAGCTTTTTAAAATATGACTTCTTTTTATTTGTAAATACATGCATAGAAACACTGACTGATGCATATAGATATATACTAATACCTACATACAATAATATATATATAATAAATATATATAATAATTGAACGTTTTCAAACTGCGTTCAAAGTGTATAATAAGTTACGTTTTTTAAATCAGTGTCTGAAAAAATTCGCTATTGCGCGCGTTTGTATATAAAAGCAATATGGTATAAAGAATCGCATGATGCCACCCCTCCTTGCATCTAAAAAGGCATGTGTATGCCGATATCCATTGACTAAAATTTATTCGATTGTATATAGATACGTACATAACCTAATCACGATTAGGCTAGTCGCGAGTTTATACATACACCGATGTATAGCAGGTACCATGTCGCACTTAATAGCAGTTGATGTTATTAAAAGTATTTTCTCGTCAAATATTTGAGTTACAATTGAACGGCACTTAAAGCCTCTTCTCTTGTGAAAAACTGAATAAATTCTCATGGTCTGACGTATTGCAACTGACTCGTTGTACATCAACCTCGAGGATTAAACTCTTTAAATAAGAAATTATAAATAGTAAGTGCTATAAACTATTTAGCTTATAGAAGGTGATTAACCTTAAAGCTTTGTTATTTTTGAGGCGGCTAACAATTCAAAGGGTGACATTATTTGTCAGACGAAACTAGTTAACTGCTCTAAATATTACTATTATTTACCAGTACATATGTTCCCTTCTATTTCTTGTTCGTTATTTAAACAGGACAGGATTAATAATCTGGAGGCAAATACTTTCACTAAGAGTGAATCAAAACCCGAAAGATCATAAGAATATAAGTAAATATACCTTATTAAAACGCATATTGGTGATACTAATTGACTAACATTGAGATTAAAAATTGTTTTAGTTTATCTTTTAGAAGGAGTTGATAGTTGTACACAAGATAATATACCATTATCGTTTACACGGTACTGTACATTCTCATTTACATTTGATTACTTGACGGATTCAAGCTGCAATCTAAATGTCAATTCTAAACCACACTGCAGTTGGTGCATATTATAATGTAGTGGCTCTAGCTAAATACCGTAATGTAAGTCTCATAATCAAGTCATGTAAAGGTAATGTAATCTAGTCATTACAATTCCATGATTTAATTGTGCATCTTTTCCCTGCCCATTTTGTGTCGTGACCTGTCCAAATAGTTAGAATTGTCCTGTACACTTGTCCTTTACAACTGCAATATTCGTGAGAAACTTTTGCCTGTGTAGGTTGGTCTGATGATAAATTAAACAAAATTATAGCACCTATTAGCAGTTACTGAGTACTCTTGTTACAGTTTGTTTCTACACCATTAGTCTTACATAAATATCAATTCAATAATGTATGTCAGTGATTTCATCGGGTTATATAACAATGTCAAACTGAATCTCCAGTTAGACTACTTACAAACTTAAATCATTCTTATTCTTATTTTATTATTTTTTATTATTCAATTAAGAAGACATACAGACATCATGTATACACATATAAATACAACATAAACTCATTATTTGAATAAGAGTGGTATATAACAAATTTATTTACATTTGCAGCTAGGTTTGCGAGCTATATTAATACCTGTGTAAGAATCGTTGGCTTTTATTAATTACTATGACACTTGTACCTATTTTGACACCTTAGCTGTGTCTCGAGCAAGAACAATTTATCATGTGTCCATGTTTTAGGTGCAAGTGCGGGACGTTCAAGGCACTACGGGGAGTTACCTGTAACACTACCAACCCCTACACCTGTAAGAGAAAAATGGGGCTATAGCTTTTATAAATAAAAGCTTATGGTCACCTATCCGTTTATTCATGAAACTGTGATTGTACCTACCTACAACCAGTCAGCCTGCTCCCACCTATACCATGATTAGTATATAGTAATTTAGTAGAATTCAGTTTATGGTTAAATTTATTATTTAACTAGCTGACCCAGCGAACTTCGTACCGCCAATATTTTTCCGCCCGCGTGGCGTTATAACCCGATCCCGCTGCACCCTCTACTATATTAAACACGTATTATACATATAAAACTTCCTCTTGAATCACTCTATCTATTAAAAAAACCGCATCAAAATCCGTCGCGTAGTTTTAAAGATTTAAGCATACAAAGGGATATAGGGACAGAAAGAGCGACTTTGTTTTATACTATGTAGTGATTAAACTAAACTTAATAAATGAATTTTAAAAGAGCGGTTAAAAACAAACTAACTTTTCAACTGATTTCATAGTTCTTAAGTACGTATTTTTAATTTTTCACCTAAGCAACGACATAGAATTACTTAACAATAACGATGCTTGACGTCATTCTTCTTTATTTCTTACCTACAAGACTGGCTGACTCTGACTGAGTCGTAGTGCTAGACTGAAATGGATATCCAATTGTTTAATTTTAATCTGGAGCCCTATTAACCAACTTCCCGTTTTCATAATCAGTGATTTTAATTAGATAAAAGCCTTCAGAATCACCCACTTTTTAATTCGTTTTCATTTAAATTTTAGAATGTTAATATGATAAGTTTTCGTCTCGTTTTAAAAACAATTTAACTAAACATGATCAGTGGGCATGCTCAATCCGATATTTTCGAACTCATTACAACATCCACTCTTTCACTATCTTTTGGAAGTGCTACGATTTATAGCCGGTGTAACGGCGTTTAACTGGCGCTAACTTGAGGCTAGTACTCCTTAACCCACGAAAAGCAATAACGACCCCCGAGGAGCATTTCTAGCTTCTTACACGGTTCTTGCTCTTGGGTCACTAACTTTACTTCAAATCAAAATCACTTCAAACGCCAAAAAACCGATTTTGACCCGTAATATAAACCGTAGAATCGGTTTTCTAATATGTCTTAGATTTTTTGACCTCTACTGCGATGCATCCATGTGTAGAGCTGCCACGTACTTTTCTTGCTCAGTGGCAGGTCGCACATTTGAGACTCTTTCTGTTTCTAAATTTCTTGCAAAATCTTCAGGGAATCCGCACTGGAATTGCACAACCTACTCCCTCCAAGTCCCTTTCATCATCAAACAACCAGACGCACGGTGGCGCGCCACTGATAATTCCACTTATACGTACTGGAAATGGAAGGAAGACCCTGATCGAATCTCTTTCCGGATAACTTGAATGTTTTCAAGACTAGAGCGAAAGGGTTACTTCTAGGCAAGCTCCAACGTCGACCACATCGTCACTTACCAACAAGTGAGATAGTAGTTAAACGCGAGCCTATAAACCATAAAAAAGAATGGTAGACGGGCTTTTCTGGAAGCGACTTACATTAACCCCACCCAAGGAGGAATGCCTGCGTCAAAGCCTTGTCGGTTAATAAGTAGGTCTACCGACTTTCAGGTGAGTTCGGCTTAGTCCCGAGGGTCTGGGTATATATATATCAATCAATTTGCGCACCGTAGTCCACATGCTTGACATAGGCCTTATTTTATTATCATCATCATTTCAGCGATGACCCCAAAAAAAGTAGATCAGCGGGCCACGGGCCGTTGATCAACTCTTGATATGAATTAAAGCAAGTTCATCCTAGCCAAAATCTACTTCCCGACATATAAAGCAAAAACTGAGAACTATACATATTCTGCTTGATATAGGATTATTAAATTGAACATTCTTACATTAATTTGAACTTAAGATTTTATTTCAACAACTTAAATCGAGACAATAACGACCATACATCCTTAACTGTATCCTATTCTGCTGTCTAAATTATTATGCTGTAACAAGTTATTACAAATATGTATTTACTAATTAAATGAATAATGGCTAACAAATAATTCAATGGTATAATTTCTGGTGAGCTTATACTTCCTTAACAAAATTATTAAATACCAGCTTTAATAGTACCTGTAGGTATATTTGTACTTTTGTATTTGATTGCGTTGAAGATGATCAGGCCTTTCTATTTGACTATTAACGTAATGTCTGTAGATTTCAAGACATCATGTGTATGAATTCTCAGGCGGTATTAACTATTACATTAAGCTTGCACTCTGGAGCTTAATGGCAGTTCTCTCACTCTTAATTTAATTTATCTTAACGTTTTCGGAATTGCCTTACGTCTGACTGGAAACGCCAAAACCTCGTCCATTGATGAACTGACAGATGAGATTGCTTTGGGTTGGGATCCTATAAAAAAGATAAATGGAAGATAGGATTTTCTGTGCAAAAATACATTAAAATAGTTAAGCGTTACATGATTTCTCGAAAAAATAGAATTAAAACGTATCTTTTTAGTATTACATAACAGATTTTTTGATAAGTATACCTAGGTCACAAAGCAGACGAATTACAAATAACAAGTGAAGCGCCCGTAGCAAAGGTGATGTAGGCAAGCTACGTGACGTAGCCGATATTTTATTCTTTTTGTTTTCATCGCTGTTGTAGTTCTTGTTGTCTAGATTCACTGTAGTCTATATGACACAGGGTAACTATGCTCCTCACAACACCATCTGAATTATAACAAGTATCAACCTAAACGTGTTCATGCTTCATGAACTTTCAATTACAAAGCTAATTTGCAACAATCCCAAGAATGCACTAACACTAGTCCCATGACTTCGCAGGGAAACCAAATGCTGCACGAACAACACGTATTGACATGCATTTCCCGAGAGGGTTTGAGTTATAAAGGCTTTATTAGTTTCGTTGTATTGACTGTTCTAATTAGACCGATTTGACGTCCTCCGTGGCATGGCGGTAGTGAACGCGGCCGCTACACAGGAGGCGCGGGTTCGATCCCCGCTCAGTGCAAATATTTGTATGCATGAATATGTATATTTGCATTGGTCTGGGTGTTTCTATGTATAATATGTATGTATTTACAAAAAAAAAAACGTATCTAAGTATGTTTATCCGCATTCTAGATTCCATGACACAAGCTAGTTAAGCTATGCTTACCGTGGGTCTAGATAGCGTTGTGTGAAATGTTGTGGAATATTTATTTATTTATTTGGGGTTTGCGTATTATTTTACTATAATTTACTTATTTATTTTCGGGGTAAGCCTTGAGGGCTAGGGTTGAGAGTTATTTTCTGACAATACAGTATAGCCTCCTATATTTCGCCTATCTTTGCCTTATCTTGTTCTAGAGCTTGTAGTGTAAAATGATTGTACTCAATTATGAGAGATAATTAGTAATCTAGGGTTTAAAAGGCCCTACAAATACCTTTGAGCCCATGTCAACCTCGACTACTAGTCAGTGAACGTACTAAACAACAGACCGAGCTCTGAAGCAAGCTTTCCTCTCGAGAATGGGAGGTAATACGAAAATAGCGCTCAAAAAAACTGACATATCAATGAAAAACTACCTACAGCTACCGTTCCGAAGCGATTGTCGCAACTTGGTAGTTGCTATGAGAATGATAATGATGAATTTTTTTTCGTAATATTTAAATTAATTAATTGCGTAATTGTTCGTAAGAATATCAGCAGACGGCTCCACTGTCGCCTCAAAGACAGATATAGAAGGAGAAATTTGAATTGGTTAGGACGAGGTCTGGTAGCTTAGTGGTCAAAGCAATGCCCCTGTAAGGCAAAGATCGCGGGTTCAAACCCCGCATAGACCGATTCGATTTTTTTCTATTTAAATCGATGATGATGTATGCCGATAATTAAGATATTTTTGCCAGATTATCTGTCAAGTTACAAGAAGCGAGATGTTCTCTATATTCTTAACACATGTAGACAGGTATAGGTTTGTACTAAGCGTCGCGACACGGTCCGTTACTTGTGACATCATCGGTCAGTCATGTTAACGCTAAACTCAACAATACCTACGTACGGTGCGTTATTATCCATCAAAACTTCCAATGGTATAGATAATAAGCCGGAAAACGCACATGTTGGTACAGAGACTCATCGATGTGGGGTAGGTAAATAGCTTCGTTTCCGGCTGTACTGAAAGTACCTTTCATACGACAACCACGACATACAAAACGATGTTTTTTTTTTAATAATATTAGCCACCGAAATTATCCAAATTACTAATATTCCCTCTAACCCCTCCAACTAAGCTAAATTGCTGTGTTAGGAGATGGTTCACGTCGGTAGTGTAATGGCCAGGATTCGAACCCGGGACCTTTCGATCGTAAGGCCGCCTCCTTAACCACTAAGCTTCCGACGCCTCCAGTCCATCCAGTCGTATTTTGTATGTAGACAATATCCACACTAATAGAGGGGTAAAGTATGGTGTTATAATATTGAAAAACGTTATTACAATCATACTTTGACATTTTACGTTTGCAAAACCTAAAATGTCAAATATTTATGCCATTTTAGGTTTTGCGGTCCAACGTGAAACGAATTTGCAAACAAAAAAAATTCAGTGCTATAAGTAGATTGGCCTTTTTATTTTGTATGTGTGTGAGCTAAGAGCATGTTTAATTCCTTACAACGAAAGACGCTTTTTGTATGAGTCAAGCGCGAGGTAATTTGCAAACTCGTACTGGGAGACTTCTCGGCTCTAAAACATTTATTTCATACGCCGATATTACGGACAGAATAAAATGTAATACACACATACATACAAATATTTATACATACATATACACGCTCCTATGCTCACAACTATTTCCCTCCGGGGTAGGCAGAGACAAAAGTCCGCCATTACCTTCTATCCTTCCTTAGATATATCACGAGTTTCCTCTATTTACATTTAATTTCATTCTCAGTGGATCATTTCACAGGCGTATTGTTTTCTAGAACTTATAATTTCAATATCGTATCGTATATTCACGCCTTATAAATACTCAATCTAATATTATTATTATTATAAATACGCTATCTTTTGAAGAAGAAGATTGAAGTTAAAGGGGTAGATTAGAAGACAAAAGATTGTTATTAAATAAGAATGAATAGGTGAAGAGTGTACTAAATAATTTGGTATTGTAATCAATCTATACTTAAATTATAAATGCGAAAGTAATACTGTCTGTCTGTATGGTACGTTTTCACACCTAAACCGCTGAACTAATTTTGATGATATTTGGTATAGGGGTAGATAGGTCCCGATAACAGACATCCACACGGGTGGAGCCGCGAACATAAACACGTTATGTTTCATATTATGGTGGCTGTTACAGTCCACTGAAGTTCTCTTACTTTCGATTTGTTGTCTTTTCACGTCCAACTGAATTTCTTTAGTGAACATCCGTTTAACCAAACTTAGTTACTGTATTTAAACCATGTACTTATTGTCAATATATAATGCAGTTACCTATTTACACTGATGTAAAGTGAAGTTACTATATGTACACAATACTAAATAAAATTAAAAAGAAAACTAAAACTAAAGGTTAAAATGCGTCGTGGAATCCATCCGCATCGCATGCCTCTTGAGGTAGCGTTCCCAGAAGACTGGCAGCATTGCCACGTTGTATGGCAATGCTTAATCTCTGACCTAAAAAGAGGCCAGCCTTCTGGTCACGAGAAGCGTCGACCATACGCTTTGCAATCTCCCTGAAGAGATTGCGGGCGCTCGGACCCCAAGGCCCAAACGTTTCGAATCCAAACGGCACAAATTCATAATCTCCAATGAGACTGGAATATTTGCGCCGCTTAAAATCGCAAATGTATTCTTCAAACATTATAAAATGTGAAAGTTTGTGAGGATCAATGAGTAGTAGTATTTACATATACACATACACGTCTGTAAAAACGCCAACGTTTCGCCAGCAATGATTTTCAGTCCCGCGTAATAGGGGGCGAGCCTATTACCGTCTCGTGGGCACTTTGTCTTTGGCACTGTATATAAATTGAATTAATCAAATCCAGCTTATGTTGCATAAGCACTAAAGTATATATTCACGTGCAACCATTTACAATTGATGGGCTGTTCGTTTAACAGGCCCATTAAGTTATCTATCATAAACTATGGAAAACGTCTCTAAATTTTGATATCAGGTGTTTTATGTTCGCATGTTAATGAGCCTATCGATAGCTAAATGCCGTTATTAAATTTCGCGGTCGCGTCATCCCATGTCGGCACACAAAGATAGCATTCCCTAAATTGTATCTATAATTTAACAAAGAGATTTTATTATGTAGAAATATTTTTATTTGAAGTGTAGACTGACATCATTCTGGGAAATAAATAATTTAGTAGGTATATTCTACACAACAACTTTCTAGACCCAATGTAAGCATAGTTTAACTAGTTTTTATAGTGGCTTCTAAAACGCTGTTAAATGTGCCTTGATACATTTTCTTTTGTAATTACTATACTTTTGTTTATGCGTATTTAGATTCATGCACTGTGTGGGAATAGTATCCCTCTAAGATTTAGCATTCGAACAGTTTACCGCTCGCCACAGAAGTCTTTTAATAGATAGGTCTTTATTTTAATTTGATACACCTAGGCTATCAATTTGAAATCCACTATTGTGTGGCCACTAATCACTGCTGCCATCGACCATTGATGTACGAGTAACTTAATTACAAATGAACAAGATTCGGTATACTAAACGAGTCGTTTGTTGCCTGCGGTACACATCAGGTGCGTTCCGCGATCGGCCGTTTCTCCTTCCATGTGTCATCAACTCAAACGAGACACAATTTTAATAACCAGTTATATTTGGTGGCTCCGTAAACTTGTCCAATTTTATCATGAGTTCACGACACAAATTGGACAAATTTGACAGTAAAACTGCTAATCTGGCTAGCTGATTAGAACTGCGAATGTACGACAATTGGTACATTTCTAATTTGGTACAGTTTTCATAACAGTATTCATTATTTCTAAATATTTGCCTTCGTATATAAATAAAGTGTTGAAAAGGTTTTTAAGTTAATGTATTTATAATTATAAGTCCAAAGTACCGAAGCACTATCACATAATTGAATATATTTGATGTAGATATAAGAATTCGTAATCGTGATTGAGCGATCAGTGTTTCGTGACGAACAAAGATACAGACAAACAGACTTGCTGTCCGGGTTGTCACAGCGCACCCATTGTCTCCGGCAACACAAATTTACTAGTATCACTTAATTTATTTATGTTTGTGTGTATGTAAATATAAGAGAGATCTAACGATGATATTTTCTAAGAAATAAGTTATTTATTTACTAACTGTTGCTGTACTCGAGTGAAAGGATTCACTTTTTGCGACTCACAGGAATCAAATGCCAGCATAAAAGCAGCCTATATTGAAATACAAGGGAATATAGTATGTATATTGTATTCCAAATTATAATCCATCTCTGTGCAAAACTGCAACTAGAACTGTCCAACCGTATTAGCGTCAAAGACGTTTAAACGGTCTACTCATTGATCCCCACAAACTTTCACATTTTATAATGTTTTGAAGAATTTTACACCATACATTTGCGATTTTACAAAACTATCATTAATGCCCTCAGTCCCAAACCGTTAAGGTAATTAGGAAAAACATAAACGTTGTGTTGATTAGATTGTAAAGTCTGAGCCACACAGGGGGCGATTGCCTAGTGTAAGAGTTGTATTTTATAAACAAAAACTATACCTTACTTAGTTCACTAAGATTTTAGATTAAAATGTAAGTTGTCATTCAAAACACCAAAAATATTCACAGATCAGTGAATACGAGAAAAAAACGCGTACGGTAGTAATTTAAAGGTCAACGACCTGTTCGAAAACTTTTTGACCTTATCAAATCTCAACTTCCTTTCTTGAAAAGCAAAAATGCATAATTCCTACTAATGACAAAATCGTGCGGAGCATACTAAGTAAATTAAAAGCGTGATAAAATCTTTACGATATTTCCGGCGGTGCGTGGGCGTCATGTCCATTCCCGGGCCAAATACTCTTTGAAAAAAATAACTTCGCACACTTACCTACACTTTACTTCCTCTCGACATGGGATCATATGCTTAAAACCCACATAGCGTGAGGCCTTTAGGACCATAACATTTAGTAAACTTTAGACTCTGTTTTATACATTTTTAAGCTCATATTCATTTGATACGCGATGAATGCTTAAGGCTTTTCGGCTGCTATTGAGAGAAACACCATTCATTGAGACAAGTAACGGGCTAATAGTAATCTCGCGTCTTGGCAACGCCATTCAAGAGAGCGCGTATCGTCGAGGTGAAAATAACATTAAAATTAAGGAGTTCAATGAGTGTTAGTCAATTTAATATAGTATTTATTAAACTGTGATTAATAAATATAGTATAAGTAACATTTTATTTCATGAGACTCTCTAAGCCAAACGCATGCAGATTATAACATCAAAAAGATTATTAACATGGCCCCGTGTCATAAAGTCTAAATTAGTTATTATTTATTAATTAAATATAAGCCTAGATACACCAGTCAAAATAAATCAAAATAAATTACTATAATTTGAATAAAATAACAATACACCTACTTAAAAAGTATTTCGTCGGTGACTATACTTGTCAATGTGTGTGTGTATGGGGACATTGTCGCCATGTGCGTGTGTGTATAAAATCTTGTTTTATGCTTAGTTTGTGTATGTAAATATGGCGCATCTGTATGTGTGTGAGAGAGACGCGTGCGCCACATTCCTCCGCGTAGTCATTCATACATACTCGAAGAGTTTAAGCTGTATATTTGTGTACCTGTACCTTTTTGTTTTAAACTATTAAGTTTTATGACTCTATGGATGTAGTAATTGTAATTGTATCTGTAGTACTTGCAGGAAATAACTTCACATATCTATAAAACTCGAATGAGATTCGTATTAAATAGTTTTTTAACCATGTATTAGTTAAAAACCCACACACTGTCTAGTATTGTTTATAATTTCTATTTTCACTCCCTTATAGCTACTATTTTCGTAATTTAAATTAGGGAAAACAAGTAGCAAGCAAAGTAAAATCATGGCTGTCTAATTTGAGACTGCCTTTGTGAAAGATAGTCAAACCATCATCTCTACACAAGAAAACGTGTAGCAAAGTAAATTATTGACTGTCAAGTCTGAAGCTACCTTTGCGAAAGTGTTAAACAACCCTCAAGCAATTTTATAACGGTTTTCTCTCGACGTCAGCTCCTTCCCTTTAGTTATAGCAGGCTAGAAAAATCCTGAAACAGCAAATAAAGTCGATTTCGTGCAACCTTTTTTGTCATTATGTTATTGAATGATCCAAATAGATCCAATTGACAGCCTCCGCGGCGTAGATGCAGGAGCCGCGGGTTCAATCCCCGCTCAGTGCATATATGTGTATGCATGAATATGGGTTTTTGCATTGGTCTGGTCGTGCTTTGGAGAGCACGTTGAACCGTCGCTCGGTCCCGGTTGCCATACGAACATCTATGGCAGTCGTTACGGGTAGTTGGAGCCCTAAAAAGTACAACAACTGGTCTAGCTGCAATTTTTCGATATCACCTTTGGGTTGTGGAGATCAAATAAAATAAAAATAAAACATTTATAAAGCTTCATGCATGAAAAGTGTCGAATGACGAAATTGAATGAATGATGATTTTATTCATATAGATGTCCTTAATCATGGGCACTGGCTGTTTAGTCGCCTAGGTGTATTAGTACAGCATCTTGCTTATTAATTTATTTTGTAAAATAAACCATTAGAATCATTAGTGATGAGAGGCCATTAGTTTTTACTGGGAGGTCTTTTTCTCACAGGCTGCCTAGTGCCTATGCGAATCTGGCTATAAATGTAAATGTAGAAGCATTACATATTGGTACAAGAGAAACGGGATACACGAGTCCCCGCACCACGTTAAGACGGTTGGTATGTATATTTATAATCTAATCTAGTTCTAATTTATATACCATGGCCTTACCGCATTTATTATGTAATAAAACAGTAATTTATACAAGTCCACTCTAATGTTCTACCTATAAGAGAAACCAGGGACAGACAGCAGTCACTTCCGTAAAAATCACGACCCGCCAAATCAAGAGAAGATTACCTAGTAGAGCAGACCGTACTGTGATAATGATGACGTCAATACCAGGCTTGCAGATACTTATCGCGTGTAGAGAAATTACAACTATGGCGATGTCTAAAGCAGATTGATGAACTCTGACGTCAGCTTTAAAAGCGGCCAGCGATTTTAATTCTGAATACATCGCATTATTATAAATTTATGTTTACCTGACATTTTTTATGTGTTATCAAAACATAGACATCTAACCAGTCACACGAATACCCACAGTCACAAAACTAAGAAACTACTGTTTTAATATTAAAACTGTAGTGAAGAAAATACTGTAGTCTCCTTTTTAGGGTTCCGTAGAAAAAGGACAGAAATCGGACCCCTTATGGATTCGTCATGTCTGTCTGTCTGTCCGTCCGTATGTCACTTTTTTTTTCGAAACTACACATTTCAATAAAAAAATTGCGATCACCAGCAAAAGATATATTATATGTTCTAAATTTTATTTTTTAAAGTAATGTTGCTTACGTAACATCTTTTTTATAAAAAGATACACTTTCTGAAATGCAATTTTTTTTTATTAATTACAATTGAATGAAAGAAAAAGAGGTTTAACTACAGTCCATCAAATCTAAGAGGTACCGTTTGACGTTTCATATTTTTCAAACCGAAACAACTTTGTTCATACGTACATTATTCAGTTTCGATAACCTTTTTCATAAAACCATGAATTTAGAAAGATTTCATTATTGTATCTAAAAATGTACAATTCTTAATATCTAAATGTAATTGAAAACTTTCAAACAAAGCAAAATAACACATATTTACACAGTAAATAATTTCTAATAGTTATATTCTTGACCGCATTACAAAGTTACGTAGTTAGGTCACTGCACGTAGTGTTGCGACTCTTCGGATACACTTGTATGCAAAAAAATCGTTTACATATACGAAAAATCGAATGTATTATTTACAAATTACACTTGACAACCAAACAAATATTTTTTCATGTGAATGGGATTTATCTCACATATTACGATTACATAACTAAATAGTTATGTAATCGTAAAATATGAGATAAAACCCATTCACCAAAAATACGTATTTATAAATCAAATATATTTGCTTCTTTAAAAAGTTGTCGAAAGCGATTTGTCGATTTTTGATTTTCGCGCCCAAATAAGTCGGGGTTTCTCGCGCTAACGCTGTCGAAATAGTAAATGGAGTCAGGGATAGTGTTTTTTACATTTATTTTTGTGTATGATAGTATGGGTTTGCATATTACAGAGAAATAAACAAATTTTTAACAAGCACATCCATTGATTTTACAATTACAATTTTTTCTTCTAAGTCTTATTTCTACGTCTAAAACTAATAAAAATAAGGTATGTAGAACCCATTCACAAAAATGTTGTTGCCTGATGTTATAAATTAACGACGTTACTGCGCGACCGCATAATGCACTGAATACACAGATACCCTAAAATAAATTAATTTAATTATTTTTAGGTCAATAGGCAAAATCGCAGGTGTCCAAGTCTCTACAATTTTTTTTTTCTGGCAACACTGCCAACTACAAGCGCACGCGGTCCGCTCGGTCGGTTCGGCGTCAGCAGTCTCTCGCCATCTTGGAAGCTGACTGTGCGCGTACTTGCTTTCTCGTTTGTGTTTTACAATTTGTGACTTGGCTATTACTTTTCTGGACTGATCATTCTTTATCCGTTTACCTTGGCAATATTTATACTGGACTCCGAACTAAGCAAGTGTTTATTAATAATGTCGAAAAGAGTACGTACTTTGAACAGCCAGGCTCGTGAATTGGTGGTGAAATTACACGAGTATTTTGAGCGTGAATCTCAAAATGGTGGACTTCTACTGCCAGTTACACAAGTTCGGGATCGCGTCGGTGAAGCTCTCGGTATTGGTAGCCGCACCGTTGGCAAAATATTAAGTGAAAAATATGGGCCTTCGGGGAGTGACAGTAACGTACTTCACACACCGAAAAAACGAAAAAGAAATAAACCTGTGACAGGCATCGATGAATTCGATAGTCATGCTATTAGAAACCATATATACGGGTATTTTACAAGAGGCGAATTTCCAACATTGGCAAAGTTATGTGCAACTTTAAAAGATGCCGGGCTGTATAAGGGAAGCATAGAGTCGTTGAGAACGGTAATAACAGGAATTGGCTTCAGATACAAAAAAGTTGACAAACGAAAAATTGTTATGGAGCGACATGACATAATTATGCAGCGACTAACATTCCTGCGCGAAGTTAAACAAATTATAAACTGGGATAATGTAATATTTTTGGACGAAACTTGGCTAAATTCCAACCATTCTGTGCCGAAAACATGGACTGATGATTCTGAAGCTTCGTGCTCGAAGGTGCCGATAGGAAAAGGTGGACGCCTCATAATATGCCATGCTGGGTCAGCGTCTACAGGCTTCGTGGAAAACTCTTTATTAGCTTTCCAATCCAAAAGCACTAAAGAGTATCATGAAGAAATGGACGCAGTAAGGTTCCGAGAGTGGTTCTTAAATTTATTACAGAATATCCCTCCTAACAGCACAATTATAATGGATAATGGCCCATACCACTCTGTGCAAATTGATAAAGCACCTACGTCAGCCAATAAGAAAGCAGATTTGGTGGCATGGCTGCAAAGAAAAGGAGTGGATGCCGACATGTCACTATTAAAAGCTGAATTATTACAGTTAGTGAAATTGCATAAACCACCAAAACCGACATATGTAATTGACCAATTGGCCGAAGAGCACGGGCACAAAGTCATACGACTTCCTCCGTACCATTGCCAATATAATGCCATTGAACTGATTTGGGCCCAAGTTAAAGGTAATATTTTATAATATTATAATAATAACACGAGTACTTCTAACATTTATAATTTAAACAATGGTTTTCGTCTGCTATCAAATAGTTACATTATTGTTTTACAGGTTATGCAGCAAGACACAACACAAAACCACCCTTCAGTGTCAAGAAAATGGAAGGTTTATTAAAGGAAGCATGTGCCCAAGTTACACAGGAAGATTGGAGTAAAGTAGTACAAAAAACAAAGAAAATAATAATGGACGACTTCGAAAGAGACGTACACTTTGATAATGTAATGGACAATCAACTGGTCATTAATTTAAATGACGATGATGACGAAGACGACGATACTAGTACTAGTAGTGAATAAAAAAATATCCTAAACATTTCTTTTATTTAATTATAACAATTGATTTCTTAAAATTCGGATATTATAGTAATCGATCTCTTAAAGTTCGGATATTATAGTAATCGATTTTTTCATCCCATCCCTATAATTCAATTGTCAGAACTGTCAAACGGTACTTCTTAGATTTGACGGACTGTAAATATTGTCAACATTTATTATGAAATTGTCTTTATCTAGTACAAGTACTCGAACACATGCGGCAATCCTTCTTGGCATGCTGAGAATTAAGTTATCCAGCATTTATTGCGGTAACCTCTCCCATTCTTGAATAACGGCTTCCCTGATCTCTGGCACTGTCTGGGGAGATGGCTGACGGTTCCAAACAGCTCGCTTGACAGGATCCTGCGCGTGCTCTATCGGGTTGAAGTCAGGTGTCGTATTCACGCAGAGCAGCATTGATTCATGTGCGGGTGCATTATTATCAACCATTACAAATCGAGGGCCTTGGTTTGTTCTAAATGACCTAACAATTCCATCAATATCAATGGTTTGGTACAAAGCGAGCCACGATACGGGATCAATGGCGTTCTAGCACTAATCATTATATTGCCCCAAAAGAATACCTATTTGTTGAACGGTTCCG
Source organism: Eilema caniola (assembly GCA_949126895.1). Lineage (NCBI taxonomy): Eukaryota > Metazoa > Arthropoda > Insecta > Lepidoptera > Erebidae > Eilema > Eilema caniola. The sequence goes on along the minus strand of OX421460.1, from coordinate 42,704,767 downwards.
GTGGCAGTTCTTTGAGTTTCAGAGACCCCGCGTCTGCTTCAAAACGAAGACGTCGACTGTCTGGATGAGTGCTAATTCTGGACTCGCAATCCTGCCAAATGTTTTCCTCGTCATTTTCTTTATTTTGGCGGAGTCTAGCCCACTGCAATCTGCGTCACTGTACGTTGCTGTGAGTTCAGGGTTGCTCGCCAGAATCTCCTCTTTCGTAATACAACCTGGTGTAAGCAAATCCTGATGATCTGAGTGCTAATTATGTGTAGTCTAGTAGCAGCCCTCAACTCAGCTTTTATTTTAGTGGCATTGATTGTTGGGTCTCGGGCAGTCAGCAATCCGATGTAACGCTTCTGAGCAGCAGTAAAAATATTTGGCCAACCACTGCGAGGTCGATCAACAAAGTTATCCACGCCGCGATATCTCCGTAACACTTCACGACACGGGATTGGGATACAGCCACTCTAAGTGCTATTTCTCTCGTAGAATGTCCTTCTTCCATCAAGGTAACAATATTGCTCGTAAGACTTCTGATAATTCCCTCGGCATCTTTGAACTCCTTCTTCGAAAAGTCAGAAAAAAACGCTTGAATCAAGTTGGTCAGATTTCTGAATGAATGTAAACAAGGATTTAATATCTTTTTATACAGAAAAACAATTGATATTTTAATTTATTATTCGTATTATCAAAATGATCTCAAATTTTTTTTGATGTGTGTATAAGAACTATGCTGTTGAAACTTGGTACATAGATGTATTCTGTGAACCGCATTAAGATTTTCACACAAAAATAGAAAAAAAGAACATTAAAAATGAAGGGTTCTCCATACTTAGAACTGAAACTCAAAATTGTTTTTTTTATCAAACCCATGCGTGTGGGTTGGGTTATCTATGGACAAGTCTTCAAAAATGATATTGAGGTTTCTAATTGTTTTTATTTTTCTAAACTGAATAGTATGCGTGAGAGACACTTTTAAAGTGGTAAAATGTGTCCGCCTCCACCCCCTCCCCTGTAACTTCAAAAATAAAAGATTGATAAAACTAAAAAAAATATATGATGTTCATACCATGGAAACTGCCAACGAAAATTGGTTTGAACGAAATCTAGTACGTAGATTTTTTAATACATCATAAATCGTAAATCGCAATTTCACCTTTCATTTAATAAACTCTAATATAAAAATAACTTAACTTAATTCAAAAGAAACATTATCTATTGCTACGCCCGGCGCTTGGCCACTTCAATATATGGCAAAATTGCCATCGGAGTGAGCGAGACGGCACTATAGAAAGAGACAGCATGCCTTGACGTCACTGTTCTAGAAGGAATGGAATGAATAGAACGAGACGTCAGGCTAGAAAGAGACACAAGACCTAATAGAACCTCCCAGAAAGTTCCTGTCTTTTTCAGAACGTACCTGTCTTTTCTCGATCTTTCGCTACTCGGCCGCGCCTTATATAAAAGGCGAGCTAACAGCCGCTGCTCAAGTTAGTCTAAGACTAGTATTCGAAGCGATCAAAGCGATAAAGTGTGCGAAGCTATACAGTGCGATTATACAAGTGACTGTGTGTTGTGTAAGGAAGAGTTTTCGAAGTTCTACGCGCTTTGCTGTAATTGAAGTGTAGCTGAATAAAATCTGTCTTCAACGGTTGTCCTCGCATTTTCTATTTAAACCGACCCCCACGCTCGTAACACTATTATTAAAATATCGATCAAAGTACATCTAACGAACTATGAAAACTTTTATATTATGCTAGTTGCTGCTACGGAACCCTTCATGGGTGAGTCCGACTCGCACTTGGCCGCTTTTTTCTTCTACTCTCGAGATTACACTTTCACCGGCAAAGATCCATTCGTCAAAACATTTCGAATACGGTAGTTGTACAAAAAATGCGAATTTGGTTTGATGTCCTCAATGGACTCATATTGAGCCAGTTGTGTGTACGTGTAGGTACAGTCAGCATCAGATCAAAGTTGACGAACAAATTACTCAAAATGATTTAATGCCTTATTTTCCCCCCTTCCTGTTGAGTGATTATTCCGATATTTGGTACACACCTTTAGTTTGGGTTTGCATAACATTTTGGGAAGGAGGGATGATACAATTTAGTTTTATGTAAAAGGCTCAACGGCATAATCCACCGTGCTCTTGTCCCCGCTGGTGTGCCAGTTGTGCTTGAACCAAACGGTTTAGCGCGCGACGATGGCAAGAGACCGGATGGTATGTCATTAATGCATTGGAAAATGGGTAGGACTCTGGTGTGGGACGCAACATGCGTCGACACCATTGCCCTACCCATATACCTGGCACGGCTGGCTATGCCGGTGCTGCTGCGACTTCTGCAGAGGCTCTTAAGCGGCGCAAATGCTCCAATCTAATTGGAGCTTATGAATTTGTGCCGTTTGGAGACGAAACGTTTGGGCCTTGGGGTCTGAGCGCCCGCAATCTCTTCAGGGAGATTGCGAAGCGTATGGTCGACGCTTTTCGTGACCAGAAGGCTGGCCTCTTTTTAGGTCAGAGATTAAGCATTGCTATACAACGTGGCAATGCTGCCAGTCTTCTGGGAACGCTACCACAAGAGGCATGCGATGCGGATGAATTCCACGACCCATTATAATTTTTAGTTTTAGTTTTTTTTGTTTAGTATCTAGTGTGTATGTATATATAGTATCTTTTTTAATTTAATTTTATTTAATTTTTGCCAATACATCTGTATTGTTTTAAGTAAGTAAGTAGGTACGTGTAAGTATTAAATACCTATATTATCATCGCACACATATAATACGTTATTTATTAAGTAAATAAGCATATGTGTGTGCATATGCGTGTCATATGTATACGGGTGTTTGTGAGTAAAATGGTACCTATATATTATAAGAAATTGTTGAATGCAATGAATATACCGTTTAAACTCATTTATATCCAAATTATTATAACACAATATTTTTGAACTCGTTGTTTTTTGAGTGTTGCAAATTGGGTAAAAATTACGTTTGTTCTTGTTCGTTACTAACTGAGGCATGCTTATCCATACGTGTAGTATTAAATAAGTATTCCACAACATTTCACACAACGCTATCTATACTCACGGTAAGCATAGCTTAACTAGCTTGTGTTATGGAATCTAGAATGCGGATAAACATACTTTTTTTCGTAAATATCATGACCAATCCAATATTCATGCATACAAATTTTTGCCCTGAGCGGGGATTGAACCCGCACCTCCTGCGTAGAGGCCGCATTCACAACCGGCTCGCCACAGAAGCTGTCAAGTAGCTAAGTTATTCTAGATTCTAATGAATCTGCTGCTGCACCTGTATTTTAACCAGATACGTTGTGCCGTGTGTGTGAACGTGATCAAGCATATCTTAATATATATAAATCTCGTGTCACAATGTTTGTCCTCAATGGACTCCTAAACCACTTAACCGATTATAATAAAATTCGCACACCATGTGCAGTTCGATCCAACTTGAGAGATAGGATAGTTTAAATCTCAAATTATAGTCCGATTCGCGATAACCGACATCCAAGCGGGCGGAGCCGCGGGCGACAGCTAGTAATATATAATATCCAAACAATTTTACAAATTTATTAGATAGGATAGGACGTATCCACGCTTCCACCATTATTAAATTATTTTAAGTCCCTTTATACGTCATACCTCTTCCTAATTTCCATTTAACTCGCAAATCTCACGCTCTTGCACTACGAGTACTTCATTTTTGTAAGTTCTTAAACTCAATCGAACTTCTAATCCCCTCCGTCTTCTGAAGTTGAATATAAAATAAAAGCAACCCTTATTCTTAGATATATATCGTCATGGAACGTTAAATAATGTATTCGTAATTATTCACCGCCGCAAGTAGGTACAGTAGATTTCCGCCCAATCACGGCTCAGGGCGGGCGGCAAGGGCGGGGGTGAATGCAATGACAAGTCGATAGGCGCGCGCATACTGACTTATTTACATATGAAAGGCATTTTTTTAAGAATATTAGAAAACGAAATCTATACACATATATATAAAAACTGAATACCACGCACTGATTAATCACGAAATTTCAGAAACAAACTTGACATTGGGCAGGTAGGTTCCTTAAAATGAAAGTGTGTGTATGAAAGTCTGACTCATGCCACGTATACTCGTACGAAGTCGCAAACAGCCGCTAGTTACTAATACTCCAATTAAATTCATTAAATTTTAAATTAATTAAAATAAATAATTTATTTCCTGCTAAGTTAAATTGCTTGTGTTAGGAGTGGGTTCACGTCGGTATTCAAATGGCCAGCATTCAAATCCGGGACCTCTGAATCCTAAGGTCGATTCCCTAAACACTGAGCTTATGACGCTTCAGCATTCTCATCCAAACTCCGAGTTTATCTCCGAGTCCAAACTCCGAGTTTAGATTATTTTATGAGCGAGCTGTTACGATACAGGATCGATTCAATGTTTTATGAACATCAACACTCATATTCGAGGTTCACCTCAGAACCAGCCTTCCGTTTTTCAAACGGTAGACATCAGTCATTCGTACATACATACATATAATCACGCCTTTATCCCCGGAGGGTTAGGCAGAGGTGAATTAACACCCACATTTCACCAATCTGTATTCGGTCCCACGTAATAGGGGGTGAGTCTATTGCCGTTATTCCGGGCACTTTTGTTGACTCGAGCCATGCATCTGAGGCTGAGTCTGGGCTGTACATATCTGTCTGATGTTAAAGTTAATCAGCCCTATCCTTTAGTCGCCTTGTACGACACCACATGGGAAGAGAAGGGGTGGCCCAAATTCTACTCTGCCGGGAACCTCGCGGCGAGTCGTTCGTAGAAATGTCAAAACAAATCAGTAAAAGCAAGAGAATGGACTTTGGCCACTAAAGTGCGAATGTGTTAACGAATGTGCGAACTATAACCGCCCCCTGTTTCAAATTTCAGCCGTTAGATCGCGATGAAATAAAAAATATACAAATATTATCATATTTTCACAAAGTTTCACTATATCGTACTTACCTTCAATAAAAAAAAAAGTTAAAAGAAATTGGATAGCCTATTACAAAGTTTCACACTAATCTACCTAAACTTAAAGTAATGTTTAATTGACTTAAGTAATCCTCACTACCTAGTTCCTTACCTACTTTTGTATTATGATTTTATTTGACCAAATGCTTTATTATCTAAGTAGTCATCTGACCAACATTTGTAGCACATACCGATTTTCTTAACATTGTTTCGTTGTAGATTAACTAGCAATAGTACAAACCTTTGTGGTTTTTTGTTGCTATAAAATCATTGTTTGTTTTATCAAATTGTAAAATGTTAATAAATTAAAATAAAAAATAAATAAAAGAAAAATCAGTAGAAATAGGATAAAGGCACTTGGTAAAGCTCCTTTTAATAGTCTAAAGGTCCTGTAGCAGTAGTCAGCAATGCACTGTTCTAGGGTATTTTTTGTGAGTTTTGTGTACCTATGAGGATACATATTTTGCCATCCTGAAGGATTATGTAATTTTAAACATGAAATCGTTTGATATATTATAAATATAGTAATAGTCTTGTTATTTTCAATTTTATAAAGCTAGCTTTTGCCTGCGGCTTCCCCCGCATGGATATCGGTTATCGCGACCAAATATATCCTATGTTATGTCAGGTCTAATCTACACTTATACCAAATATCATTAAAATCGGTTCAGTGGTTCAGGCGTGAAAGCGTAACATACAGACAGAGTTACTTTCGCATTTATAATATTAGTATGGATTTACTTTAGCTTGATGACAACCGCATTTAATATGCAAAATTGTCAAATAAATATATCCGGAGTCAGTCGTTATAATGAAATAAATATGTTTTGTCAGCCTCTAAGTGTAGACCAATATTTTACTAATGTCTTAATTTCAAACGATAATAAATATAAACCAAACGTTTAGAGTCATTGATATACAAGCTTTTGTTCGCGGCTCCAACTGCGTAGATGTCGGCTATCGTGACCAAACATAATCTATGTTTTATCTCAAGGTCTGATCTACCCCTATACCAAATGCCATCAAAATCGGTTCAGTGTTTTAGGCGTGAAAGACGGACAAACAGACACACGCACACTTTTCCATTTATAATAATTATTAGTATGGATAGAGGTGTAGATCGAGAGATACCTAGAACCCTACAAACTGGAATCTCTGATTAAGAGGTTATATCATTCCCAAAACTTTTGCAGAAGTTTCGGTAACTTATTATTATCAGTAGTTAAGGTATCTCACTTTTCTATAATCATCTTAACCAAGTTTAATTCAATATCAGTTTTAAGCCTATTACAAATGTATTTATATCTTGAACAGGCAGCTGAACAAACATTCAGAGCTTTATATACCTACCAATATCTAATATTGACAGATGCACTGTACAGTTGTACTACAACTTTCTTAAGATGTCTAGATTCCAACATAATGTTATACAACTTGTACAATATCGCGGATAAAAAAGATGAACGTATGTATGACTCATGTCTATATATTATAATCTGATTGTGATCATAGTTTTACTACGATATTCTATGTATGATATTAATTCAACGACATAGAGACGCAATGTCTGAGCGAGCATGACTCACTGATCACGTCACCATGTTCAGCATCTTATTAATATTTATTTCAATAAATAATAATATACAGGTCTTTATTCACATTTCAACGGTATATATATTGTTACGAGCGTGGGGGTCGGTTTAAATAGAAAATGCGAGGACAACTGTTGAAAACAGATTTTATTCAGCTGCACTTAAATTACAGCAAAGCGCGTAGAAATTCAAAACTCTTCCTTACACAATACACAGTCACTTGTATAAATCGCACTGTATCGCTTCGCACACTTTATTGCTTTGATCGCTTCGAATACTAGTCGTAGACTAACTTGAGCGGAGGCTGTTAGCTCGCCTTTTATATCGGGCGCGCCCGAGTAGCGAAAGATCGAGAAAAGACAGGTACGTTCTGAAAAAGACAGGTACTTTCTGGAAGGTTCTATTGGGTCTTGTGTCTCTTTCTAGCCTGACGTCTCGTTCTATTCATTCGATTCCTTCTAGAACAGTGACGTCAAGGCATGCTGTCTCTTTCTATAGTGCCGTCTCGCTCACTGCAATGGGAATTTGGCCGTATATTGAAGTTGCCAAGCGCCGGGCGTAGCAATATTATACTAGCTTTATCCCCCGCAGCTTAGCCCCGGTAGATGTGGGTTATCGGTACCAAAAGTCTTTTTACCCCACTGTCAAGAAGGGTTATGTTTTTCGCGCGTTTTTTGTATGTATTTTTGTTTGTACCCTTTATTACCATATATCTTGTGAAACACCGTACGGATTTCAATGATTCATATCTCAAATCGAAGTTATTTATAGCCCAAGTGTTCTTAGGCATATAAAATATGAACAAAAGCTGTATGTTGGTTTTTGGGCACCAAAATGTCTGTGGTTAATAAGTTTTGATCTTTTCAGAATCGGTCGGGTTTTTTATTTTATTAGATAACGTATTACGACAGGACCCTCAACCTGTTAACGGGACCTATTACTAAGACTATTACTAAAACTTCACTGTCCGTCTGTCTGTTAGTTTGTCCGTCTGTAACCAGCCCCTCTAGACATGTGGCAATTCGCTAGCCGGCGTTTGGTGGAATAGAATGACGAATGTATGGGATTTGACGTAAATGACAGTCGTTAACGCATGTCAAATACTAAATATATCATGAACCATGTCATAGCTGCACAGTAGAATTTTTTACGGCTTATATATTTTGTTGCCATTATTACAACAAATATTAAAATCAGAATTAATAAAATAAATATTTAAGGTGTAACCCACACAATAAACGTGATTGTTCTTGCTTAAAATAAAGGACAGCAACCGCTAACCGCTATACTTATCCAATGCCTCGTAGAGCACTTCATTCTAAGTCTAAGTCTATGGCAGTCCTTACGATTAGTTGGAGCCTTAAAAAGTCCAATAACTGATCTAACTGCAATACTTCGATATCGCCAGGATCTGCAACGTGATGCTTCCCGCTCCAACGGAACTGCTTTGGGGTTCTGGCACCGCTCTATCGACTCTGGGCGTTTTACCAGCTTGTGAAGCGGCGTATCTGCGGAGCAGTCCCAGTAGTGGTGTCACTCGAATGTTGGTTCACGGCCTATACGATTTATAATAGTTTTGAATTACTTAAAATTGTTTTTTAAGTTAAACTGTTTTATTAATTGAAATTGTATTGACATTCGAACTACTGTAGGGACGCCAGATGGCCGAACGGATGGATCCATCCGCGACTTCTGCGAGCCATTCCATCCAATTATTACTACAAGCGTTTACCGAATATTAGATCGATCAGTCAATAGGAAGGAAGCAAAATTTCAATAACAGAATTTGACCCACCAACAAGCAGATGAAACTAGATAAAACCATTTAACAGTATTTCGGGCTGGTCTCTGTGACTACCTCGAGGAAAAAAGGCGTCGGTACGTATATGTGTATGAAATCTTCAAAACTTCAGCTTTGTATTACTAGGCAACATATACGAACTTATAGGTTGACAATCATTAGGTAAAATTTCATTCGACTTCTTGCATCATCGTCGATGTTAATGAGCTGTTCATTCCTGACAAGTTTATTATTAATAACGTAGAATTTCTTTATTTTGCACACTTATCTAATGCGGGCAACAATACAATATTGTCACGGGTACCTGCTCAGATAGCTCTATATCCTTAGAGAATAAGTACAATTGTTTCTACAGAAATTCTATGAACCCCAGGACACCGGTAATAAAATTTACATGATTACTGAGGATGAAACCCACTCACACATATTTTATCTCTCTATAACTTAAGAGGTGGCCTAGTCTTAGTAAAATTTAGTTTCATCCGAACTAAAACGTAGTGTTTTGCAACACCTTGAAATAGAAAAAAGTACAAGACAAGATGACTGATGGTTTAAAAACAAACGTTATTGAATTGTCAACTGTAACTGTATACTCATTGATACCTATATATACTGTTACTGTAAACAATTAGATTTGCTGTACGGAACAAAAATTCGCTGTCATGAAAGACCACTTAGAACGGGCGCCAAAGGTGGTTTCGCTAGGTAAATTAAGAACTAAAAGACTTCTGATATGTGCTATATAATAGCGGTCCCAGGCTGCATATGACTGATGTTGCCAGCTGCTATTGTGGGCACCTTTGGTGCCTGCTCTAACTGCTTTTAAAGCAACATGCACGATTTTCGTAACTTTCATACAGGTGATACTACAAAAAAGCGCGCTCCTTTAATCGGCGGGTGTACCGCCTGGCATGTGAGTAGGTTTAGACCTACGACAAACTTGCGACAAATGTAACTGGGATTTGGGAAAAAGATAGCTAGCTAAATGTATCTACTCTCATATGAGTACCTCTGCCAAAGCCAGTATAACAGTAGGTTTTTTTTGTTCTTTTTCTTTTAAAGAATATTAGCAATGATAGTACCTACCTATATCAGCCATTACCCGCAGCTCTACCCGCTTGTATATCAAATATTGTGACCAAACATAGTTTTTGCTCTTTCCCAAAATCTTTACCAAATTTCATTAAAATTAGTTTTTCTTTTAACTATTTTTATTATGCGTTATGGATAAATACAAAACAAAATACCTCGTCTACACCTCTTAAATATAACAATGGTTACCTCTGATATCACTGCATTACTACTATTCAAGTTCCATAATACTATACCAGCGGTTTAGGCTGTAGGTTGTCTCTAAGTCAATCAGTCAGGACAAAGAGTTTTATATAAGAGACTGGCAATCTGCCCCGGCTTTGCACGGGTGGTAATAAAGTTCCCGTGGATATCCAATATAGCCTATGTTACTCAGGGTGAATGTAGCTTTCCAATGGTGAAAGAATTTGAAATCGGCACAGTAGTTTTTGAGTTTATTCACTACAAACATATAAATCTTTCCTCTTTATAATAGTAGTGTAGATCACAATTTCTACTACCCCATACTGCTTTGGCAATCCAAGCTTTGCTAATGCTAAACGAACCATATTTTCCACGTTATTAAGATCCATTTACAATATCAGCCTCACTGTCTCTCACCTACGTAACCCATTCAATTTGCGTCAGTACACAAGTTATACGTTTTTTATTGCAGTTGACTATAAAAGTGTCGCATCGATCATTGCTAAGTATTCTTTTAGACAATATTATAGCACATTAACTTCACTTACTGTCTATGTGATGTTTTTAGAACTCCTTAGAACATTTAAGCTGAAAGATATTTTTTTTCTATTTTTTACTGAAAGGCAAATATCAATGCTGAGAGTTTTTTTTAAATAACTTTGCACTCGAGCATGTAACCAATTATGTAGTTCCTATACCCACAAATAACGTTAATAACGGCGCATGATAAACAGCTGAATGAAGGGCTTGAGTCCAGGTGGCATAGGGAGGAAATTCCTTTATCAGGTAGCTTGGTCCTGTATCCCATGCAAGTGGCACTCTACTTTTTATGTTTTTAGATAAATACGTGGTTAAACATGCATATAAAATTTTCTTTTTATACATAGAAACACTCAAATCTAATATTTGCTTCAAGCCGACGCACGCGCACACAGTTTTTGTTCGTCACCTAAACGTGAAAGTAGTTGAAAGATCTCGCAGCTTCATATTTTAGGTACTGGTATCCTCCCAACAGAGCTTATATTTGGAGTATCTGCCAAAATTACAGTAATTTTGGCAGATACGGTCCGTCACTAAAAACCCACTTAAAACTAGAAAATATTACTATTATTTCTTTGCTGCAAAACCAAAACTATGCCTAGAATTATTTAAGTTTTTTTTAATTCTATCGGTAAACGGTAAGCTTTACCCACCTATAAACATACTCCAAATCTTATAACCCTAAAAAGTGATATGGGAAACGAAATCGGAGATGTGACCGGAGCTGAGCGTGCCACAATCCATTACGGTAGTCGCGGTGTAGGCGCCGGGGCAAGCAGGGGGATGTATCCATTAGCTAATTAGCCGACCACCGACCCCTTCTTACCGTCTCTACTACCCACCAGATTGTAGCCTCTTCGCCCCCTAATTGACTTTTATAATGAACCTTCGTGAAATTCAAATATCAGATTTCGCTAAACAAAATTACGTGAATGTTTGTAATATAATTTCAGCGATTATCTATCAATTCTATATTTTTTGTACTTAGTTATGGTACAAATTCTATGCTTTTTACTAAAAAAAATTGTTATGTTCTTTCACAGACAACCATTTCCATAATAACTGTCAAAAGGTAATCCGAAGACTGGTTTGAAGACGCATAGTGGGTGTCCTGAAAAAAGAGGGGTTGCACTCCGGGAGTGCCGGCAGAAGTGAAAACTTTTTCTTTCTTTCTTTCTTCGTTATATACAGAGAAAAAGATAAAAAGAACATACCATACTTATAATATAGCGCCAATCATAGAACCTATCACTAATTTTCTACTGATTTTCTGTCAGAAGAAATTAATAAATTACAAACAGAAAAATAATCACAAAAAGTGTCAGACGCGCAGGTTCGAACCCGGTACTATCTGAAACCATAAGGACTTACAGTCGAAGCGCTTACCGCTAAGCTACGAAGCTTCTTAGCGTACCTAGCAAAAGAAACACTCTGTAGCTAGGAATGTTGTATGACGTCATGTCGTCCTACAAAGTCGTCTATTACGGGTCAAAGGTCAAGTCATCCTGACGCGCGAGTTTAACAATTTTTACCCATCCAACGCCACTAAAGAAGTTTTTAATTCAAAAATATTTTTATTTAAGCACATCGAAAATCTTTTAGGTTGGTTTTGATAAAATTATAGAATTCAACCTGGATGACAGTAAGTATTGCAAATTAAGAAATAAAAAATGGCAACATGCTTAAATTTCATAAATTGCTAAAAGCTGTGCAATTGGACCTTTTCTTTCATTTTCGTCTGACTTTCAAATAATATACAACACTTTCACAACACAGTTAAATATCTACGAAATGAAAACGGCACGGATACAGACACACTGTCTAGAAACCAGTACATACATACACAGTACTTGTTCTCACTTTAATCATTTCTCTACACACTCGCTGCCTACGATAAATAAACCTATAGCCACAAAGTCGTAAAATCACACCTTTTCACAATAGGAAAGTATTTAACTGCAACCACAATACATTAAATTAAAAGTTAAACAGCCCCTCGGAACATCGCAGCTATCTTTTAATGAGGTAATGGCGATCCGACGAGAAGGGCGAGTGACGCGTGCTGTGCACGCGAACACCCCTCGTCTCTAATAATTTCATTATAATAATAAAACGGAGTCAAACGTGTAAACGAGGGCACGTGATAATTGTGGCCCTCTAACCATTGTGACAGCTTGACCTTTTGACTCTGTGGCTCGCGGCTGTTGCGGTGGAAAACTTAACATCTATTCATCCGTGGAACTTCAACTAACACAATATATTTATAAACAATAACAAAACCTTTGCTAATATCTTATCTTAGGTAGGTACGAAAATTATAAAACGGCAGCGATACAAATCTAATATGAAAGCTTTCAATTTAAAAAAAACATCAGCTGGTTGCGTATGAGTGCCAGCACGATACGACCGATAGTCATGACAGTTAATTTATAAAATGATGAGTTACAAGCATTGCCGAACTGCTCAGCGGGCACAATAAACATTATGGGCACATTCATTAATAGCTGACCGCTGACAAACGGTGCCTTCCCCCTGCGCCCGCTCTTTACCCCATCATCCCCATAAACCCCTGTCTACCCTCCCGCGTGCCTCCTTCCATCTCCCCGTCTCCCCATTCGACCAGGTGTAAAACTGCCCGGTCACGGAAAGACAGACATGCGATGCGGCTAATATGTTTTTATTATTAAAGCTATATACGTATTGCTCATCCCTCCGGCCCTCGCGAGGGGATGAGCCATGAATATTTATACGGTGATTTGTTAATAGCGCCAGTAGTACTTGATGTGTAACTTACAAAAAAATGTCGAGTAAATCACGTTACCCGCCAAACACGCGAGTATTTCACACATTTAACTCACAAACAATGCCAGCCACTGTCGATAAAACAAGCAAATGGATTTCGAATAATTTAGTAGATATCTAATCACTTTAGTTCTGTAGTGGTACTTAAAAGAAAACTTTAAAGCTTTAAGCACACACCGGCACATATCGTGCTATTGTTTCTTATACCGACGTACCTAACTACATACCTACTCACAAGAACCTATATGAAAGGCAGCGACATACATATTGTCAGCAAGTTAATGTACTCTTATCCGGCTTGCATCATTTTGTTTAAGTGCATTGAAATTATTTCATGGCCAAATTGAATACTGAACAAATTGAATAAGAAAGATAAGTAATGTAATGTCACGCTCAACTCAACGCGACACTCTTATGACACCTCTGTTGTTTTAGGGGGTTTCCAAGAATGGCCCCGTCCCGTCTCGACCGCTGTGTGTTCGCTACTTTGGCCGCACATAAACTTAGTTACATAACCTGCCTACCCTTCACGTTTTGACACTCAAGTAATTCAAGCTCTTTCTCAGCGAATTCACTTTAGTAATAACTTGACAGGTAACTGGCATGAGTAATGCTAATGCAGGAAAACGTATAACGAGTGATGTCAACTTGTGTGCCTATTTAATGTGTGGTGGGTATCTTCACAGTGGTATCTATGTAACAACTTCCATTTATTCCACCGCAAAATCTGATTTCTGATTGTATGAAAGATAGTCTGCTGCGTAGCCACCTAATCTGATATATACCTAACGTGTGTAACTATAACTCATTTTACTTGGTAGCGCGTAGCCGTGGGAAACGAAATTTTCATTTGCTTTCTTACTTATGATGGTGGCTATTCAAGTGACATAAAATTTATGTTCCAGAGATCTCTTTCAACCACATCTTGCCACCCGCTCTCTTCATATTCTGAACAAATCGAATAGCAAGCCAAAATACAGTTCTACTTCGAACTAATTGATTTAGTAACTACCTCTTTTCCTAGTTTCACTATAGAAAACTTGATCCTTTACCTATACATACACTTGATTACCTATTACAATAATAATAATTAATTCGGACACAGAAATCCCATAAACTTCAATACCGGGATTTTTTAGACCGAACATGTTCCCTAAACCACTCGTGGAAAACAAAACAAAAAAAATATGTTCGCCTGACCCTTTAGACAAGTGGCAATTCGCTTGCTGGTGTTTGGTGGAATATAATGCCGAATATATGGAATTTGACGTATATGATAGTCGTTAACGCATGTCAAATACGTCAAATCCCATAAATTCGTCATTCTATTCCATCAAACGCTGGTTAGCGAATTGCCACTTGTCCAGAGGGGCTGGTAGCTATCAGATACCAATAAAGATAAATACGGAATGTTTATTCTTTTTAATTCATTCATCATTTGCAAGCTTATCAATATTAGATAAGGGTTATTTAAGCTGCTCCTAACTCGGATGGATTATGGCACTGCACCCTACGAAACAAAATTCGATCAAGTTTTTATGGACAAAATATTAGTTGTTAGAATAATCGTGAAAGTCAAGTACTTGTCCAGCAACAATGCTGTACTCATTGTACCTGTCATACAGATGACTTTACAGAAAGGCGGCCTAATACCAGTACAAACAGGTGTTAAAATTCATTCTCTTTGAAAAAAAAATCACTCCGACCTTTACCGGAATCGGGACACAAATTCGTTCTATACAACTTGTCTAGCATTCTATAGAAGTCATTTGATCCTACTCTTAACTCTCGTGAACAGTGAATCATTATAAAGCCTCTCTTCTCAACCAGTTATATTATACAGCCAGTAACTGTTTAAAATCATAAAAATCCCATTATATTGCACTACCTAGGTCAGCCAGAATTCTACAAACAACTTGTTTAGATTGTTATCGACCCTAATAGTATCTACCCACGCAGTTGGCTGGAATGAATATCTTCAACATTAATACGTGGATATACATTCTATAACACACATTACAATACTATACTGCGTAAGGTAGGTAGGTACAGTTAGCGTCAGAAATGATCCTGAAAAACTCTTTCTGACTGTTTTATGGATTTAAATTGTAATATTGTCCGAACCACTAAATATCAGAACAAATCGTCAACAAGGGGGGGGGGGGGGGGGGAACCAAGGAATTAGGATCATTTTGAGCATCAAGATCGATTTGATGTTAACTGTACTTACCTGGCTTTTGATTTCATACATCGGTAAGAAGAGAGAGAAGATCCGCTTGCTGCACTTTTTGCAGCAGTATCTTATTGTACATATTTCACTACTAAGTAATTAAATTTGCGTCGTGTATGGACGTTATTTCTTATTTTGATGGACGAGAGCGGCGTAACGCAAAGGATGGATTTACCAAGAATTAATGTCAATATTCCTTTGACGTTTTCTTAGGAGTATAGTGTTTATCTTAATTGAATTTAAATAGATATTTGCATGTAATTAATTTCTTTTAATTGCATGTCTATGTGTGAGCTGAAAAGTGTTTAGAATGATTTTCAGAAAGAATAAATGGCATATGCATATTGTAGTAATTAAACTGAGAAGCAAGACTAGACCCTTCCACGGAACGAAAAGGACTACAGACTATCACCATAATTCACCTATCTAAGTGTTACCATTGGCAATTCACCATCCTATCCCACAAACATTTTTTTGTATAATCACCCCCTTATTTCTCAGAAGGTTCAGTACGTACACACATTTCACCACATAAGCGCATACCTATAACTTCCATTGATAGCTTTATACCAAAATAGACAATAAAAAACATTTTAGTATAAAATCAACATAATCTACGAACGTACGTGTTTTGTGACTCCCCCACGCACCCCGACATTTAGCTAAAATTATGGGAAATGTAAACATTACTCAAATTACATTTTTTATTCTGCTATTAAACAGCACGGTGAGACCGGGCTGTGTACACACAAATTACCTGAGTAACCTCCCTTTTATATTTTTGGTAAATATTTCGGGGTGATACACCATCCATATTTGTAAAAAAAATCTTTAATCTTTTGACTCAAGGTAGCGCAAGAAAAGCAGGCGTGTGCTGCCTAGTGTTATGTTGTGAATAGAATCTAGAATAACAGTATGTTCAGCTGAGGTGATAATCAGCTAACATATTTCAGTTAACTATTCTAAACTTAGTTTAGTTACTCTTCATCCCAACCATGAAATCATCCATGGTTGAGTTGAAAAGTTAACTGAATTTAGTTAAATGATTTAGTATTGGATATATCAATCGCACCATTGAGGGTGTTACAACCCAATAGCATTTATAGGTTACATCATCAACATCCTCATAGCGATTTCCCAGTTGCGTCTTAAGATTCGTCTTTAGACCTGAGCTCCGCTTTTGTTTTGAATTGGTATACCGACCTTTCCAGGGTCAACTGCCGGACTTACCTCCCAACCCTCAGACTCCGCGCTAAAGTCTCGTCAGTGGTTTATTAGGTACACCGACTAGCAGGTTAGTTGACTTGGGTCTCAAGAAAGTTCGTAGAGCCCTGTAAGTTTCGAAAAACAAGTCTTCGATAGCTTTAACCATTTTCAATGAGATACCAACTTAACTGATATCTGTAAAATTTCGTTACCATATATATTGCTCTGCCTGGAATATAATTAAAATACTGCAGAAAACTAGTGTTTTATATTAAAATGTATTCAGCATACCCCTGCGCGCAGTGGGCGGCGTTCACTTATCGATCCGCCTGACGCCGCCCGCCCATTCCGCCCAGCCGATAAATACTCCCAGCTCCGTGCCAATGTGAGCCCACTGCCTATAAAATGTTATTACTATTAGTTATTGTCGTCATAAGTTTTAGGGGTATCTACTGAAATGGTAAAAAATTGTTACTTTGTATGTTACAACTAAAAGCAATGGGCATTTGGAAAATTGTATGTTTAAGTTTTCCGGAAACGTGTATTATGTATTGTTTGAGCCTATCCTAAATACGGAACTCGTTCGTCATGTGAATATAATATTCTGACGAAATGCAGAAGTTACATGTTCTTCTGGAACGGACAATGCATGCAGTTGTGCGCTTTGCTTATAATGACACATACTGATAGGTATATAGGTATCTCTGCAAGATAAATTCGCTAACATTATCGGCAGTGCTGCCATAGGCTTATTCCAAACCTAAAAATAATTAGCACATCATTGTAGAGAGCTTATAAAATTTAATATTGTATGATAATCGGCATTACTAAGTTTTATGCCAACTACTTACTCTTATTTACATTTACAGTTAGTAAAAAGTCTATATTTGCAATATGAACTTTACGACTTCGCGTTAAGATGGGCATGTGTTTATTTTAATTGTTATACAAAGAGTTGTTGAATTGCGTGTATAGAAGGATGAAGCGTGGCTGTGTGGGCGTCAGTTGAATTATGGAAATAGAGCGCCGACAAGAGACTTTGTTCAAACAATGCCATAACGGTATGAGACGGCAATTTTAATTCTTATGAGGATACATTATTGAAAAGGTCACGTCTATAGGGGGTTTGTAAAGGCGAAGCTTCGTGGTAAATTCGATTACGAACATGTCACTCGCTTTTAGTCTTGTTGAATTAACATCAACACAATTATCCAACTGTGTATGCCCTGTATCATATTAATATCTAGGTATATCTACGAAAAGATTAAGGCGGAGACAACATAGTAGCTGAGTAGTGAGATTTCGTGAATGTGCGTGTGAATTCATGAAGTCCTGAATTTACAGCTACATGCTAAATTGAACCATCTCATAACGTAAGTAACTTAGCTTACCTGGCCAAGGTAACTAAAATAATACAGTTGCACTTTTAACTAACTTGTTTGCAGTTCCTATAAAGGAAGACTAATCGTATGAAAAGTATTAGCTCATTCAGCGCACCCCGCGCTCCAAAGTGCAAACCTCGATACAACTGGGAATGGCAATTCTAAAGAAGATTCTGTGTTACTGATATTTGGAGGCAAGACATATCCTGGGGTCCACACCAGGCAATTTTAGGAGATGCAAAAGCAATAGCAGAATAGTCTGATACCGGCAAAGTGATATAATAATTTTCATCATCGGGGAGTCCTCAGTTCCGGTTCTTTAGTAATCGATAGATACAGTCAAATTAGTGCAATGTTGGACAACTTTGAAACTTTGATGATGATTAGTAAAAACTCGATGATACTGCCCAAAATTTAAAAAAATATCACTAGAATCTTTTAGCATGCGATCCGTTTGACAAGCTTTCCCTTAAAACCTAATTAGCACACAGTCCGGAGGGACGGTTATACGATATACGTGACCTCTTTCGGTCTCTTTCATTTCCTGATGTTTATACCGCAATGACTTAGTTATTCTAAAGCTTTCGTGACATTTCGTGATGAAGCGATGCATAGATATAGGACGAGCGGATGATAACTAATTAGTTTATTGATTAGCCTACTGTCTAATCTTTCTTAAATCTAAACAAAGCCACCGTGAAGCTCAGTTTAGCTAGTGTAGTCTGTAATAAAATTAACATAGAACTTGACCACGTAGATATAAGTATAAATGACGAATCAGTTTAATAAAGTTTCTCGTAAAAACTAGAATACGAAACTTAAGAAACGTGATAAATAAAGCTTTTTACGACTGGTAATTATTTTTACATTTCTAAAGTTCGATTTGTTTCCGAAACTAGTTATGAATTTAATTATACCAATGATGGTACAGGTGGTGGGTGATAGATACTGTTTTCACAGCCAGAAGACAACGTACGTTAGCATTTCTTTTAAAATTTCTTTTGCATACCTAGGTACAGCCAGCTTCAGAATTATCTTGACTAAAAAGGGTCAAAATGATCTAATACCAAGGTATTAAGAGGAAATCAAACTGTTGAAGTGAAAACTTCTTTAGCGGTGTTGGATGGGTG
The DNA here is from genome assembly GCA_949126895.1 of Eilema caniola. Classification (NCBI taxonomy): domain Eukaryota; kingdom Metazoa; phylum Arthropoda; class Insecta; order Lepidoptera; family Erebidae; genus Eilema; species Eilema caniola. The sequence goes on along the minus strand of OX421460.1, from coordinate 42,685,793 downwards.
TAAAATGTTAAGGAAGCGTCAGGATTAGTTGACCTTTGAACCGTAACCGACGACTGACGTCATACAAGATTAGGTACAGACTATGTATTTTGCAAATTACAATAGATAGCGTCGTAGCTTAAACGGTAAGCACTTCGACTGGAAGTCCTTATAGTTTCAGATAGTATCGGGTTCAAATCACCTGGCTTTCAGGGATTTTTGTGATTGTTTTTTCTTATATATTACTTTTGGTGTATATTTATTACTTTTGGTGATTATTTTTTCTTTTTGTAATTTATTACTTTTTATGATAATTTTTTCTTTCTGTAATTTATTATTTTATGTGATTATTTTTTCTTTTCATAATTTATTAATTTCTTCTGACAGAAAATTAGCAGAAAATAAGTGATAGGTTCTATGATTAGCGCTATATTATATGTATGGTATGGTATGTTCTTTTTTATCTTTTTCTATGTATATAACGAAGAAAGAACAAAAGAAAATGTTTTCACTTCTGCCGGCACTCCCAGAGTGCAACCCGTCTTTTTATTGATTGAAATTGTTTTTTATTTCGAATTTAAGGTGTGTATCAAATATCAGGACAATCAGTTAGCAGAAAGGGAGGAAAACCAAGGCATTAAGATAATTTCGAGTACATACTTTGTTCATCAAGATCGCTCTGCAATACCTAAGTGCTAAAGTTGCTAGACCTAAGTACCTCCTTATTTATCTAATCATCAAATTATTTTAATATATTTTTGCTAATCGCTAATATACCTATGTACTCGCTAAAATGTACGCGCATTACTTCCGAACGGCTACACCAAATTGGATAATTCTTTTTATTTTGCATTTGGCATAGTCAGGATAATGTTAGTATCCAAGAAAATCTGTGTATATTGTAATTTCTTGTTAAAATGTTGTAAACAGTTTCTGCACAAGCTAAATACAACATATACCTACCACTAGTTGCCAATTTTATTCCATGCTTAACTTCTCATGAATAAAATGAAATGAGACAAAAATATGATACAATATGCCTGCTAATTAAACAAACGTAAGTATTAGACACAACAAAGGAAAAACTACCTTCAATATGGCATGTACAGTACAGAACAAAACACAATGGCGACCAATTTTCTAACATACGTCAATAGTCGCCACCATTGGTCAGCTGAACACCACGCACGTGGCATGCGTCGCAGCGACGACGCAGCCATTCTATTTTATAAATGCGTTCACTTGACGCTGCGACCACGTCATTACTTGAAAACGACCAATCAGAACGCATTTTTTTTTCTTTTATACCATTTCATATGGATCTAGATAACTTTCGCACGGTGCCTTCTTCATATTTTCTATAGTATTATTCGTCGGAGATAAAATAACCAGATTAGTCGTTCATGTTTAATTTAATTGATGACTGGAAACACGCAATCTTGTATTTGTTCCATGTTTTCGCGATCGGTATCTTGTGATATGGATTTAGTATTACATTTATTTGATTTAGAATACGCCGATTGTGAATTTATTATACCTACCTGTTCTGTTTTGGTCGAATCAGTTTGTCAGTAGATATTTTTGATAGTAGGTAAATACCCTTAGTGTCTACTAAGTATATTGTTCTTGATTGAATTGGGTTTAATGATATTCAATTATGGATCGTCTAAACATTAACTACTTCACGTATTACTAAAGGAACATGATCCTGTCACAAGGTTCAAGATTATTATTATTAATTATTGCCTATACTCTTAGTCCTTATCTGTACTTCTAGCATTGCCAATGTTATCAACATGACTATTTCAAAGTAGTCATTAAGTACAATTCATCAACTAAATGTTTGAACCCAATGACCAACTGAGGAGACGAAAACCCAAAACCAGTTTGCAGACACAAAGTTTCAATCGCCTCGCTACTATCAACTTTAAAACTTGTAAGTAGATTGGCAAGCACTTGCCTCATTCAACTATCGAAATAAAGAACAATAATCTATTAGATTTGAGATACAATCTGGTGCAAGTGCGTGTTTCATCACTGGCCGGTGCAAATCCGCGGGAGGTTCTATCATTTCACAATTGCTGTCTGTTCGCTATAAGCCGACTGATTTAGTTGGCTTCGTAAATGAGCTAAACCGACGCGAATACGGTACCTAGTGTACCGCCCAACACATAGATTAAAATGTTATACTTGCAGACACGTCAATGAATTAGAAATGATTGGCAAAAGCCTGGTTATTATAGTATCTATCAATGCAGCTAAATGTGTACCTGAAAATGCTCTTCATATCTTAAAATACGATAAGGCAGTTTGACAGAACCAAGAAGTACGATTAACCATACAATGAAATTCACAATAGAGTTCTTTGCTTGAATGGTAGATAAAAAAAAGCTGGATGTACATCCTACTAGAGCTGTCATTTACATGTAACCATTCTGACCCTTCTTAAACGACGAGAGTACATGCCTATACAAATAAATCACCTTAAAGGTATTAAACTTCATTATATATGCCTACGCTGTTGATGTTAAATAGTTCTAGGCATGCCTTACTCTATGTGGTTGTTGCTCAAGCTTGTCTAGTCGCGGTGGAGGAGCCGCTGCGCAATCGTTCGATCCGCAAAGGTCATGGAAGGAATTTGCGCGGTCCGGCGCTCTTGCGACACCCTCTCTGTTCCAAAGAGTTTCCGATTGGTGCAGCGTAGGATAACTAATTTTATTCTTTAATATCTCCACGTCTGCAAACCGCATGGTTATAATGCCACGGAATGGTCATTCACACTATAATGAACAATTTGTAGTCCGTGATTGGTAATAGAATGGTGGTAACATCTTTTTGACCACAGCAACCGTTAAAGCTTTATTCATTCAACCCCATAGACCACAGAATGGACTTATAATTTATACGTGAAACCACAAGACTGTTTCAAATAAGGCTATATTAATTAAATGCAATAAGGGAACTCAGAAAAATATAGAGATAAGCAAGGAACTTGTCAAAGTGTATCAATAGAAAAGTAAATAAGTAGATAAAATTGAACCATAAAACTTATCAATGTTTACATATATCGTAGTACCTTAATCGGTATTTACTTAACACTTTCGTCAATGGTTGCGTTCAACAACATTTGGTTCAGTTAATTTTCATTGGAATTAAACGTCATTAAACTTTGAAATTACTGCCCTCATATTCCTAGCGCCATCTACTCTATCAACATAGGTGTCGCCTTTTTCGGTAGGAACTACTTGCAATTCTTTATTATATTTTATTCAACCAAAGTCTCCAAAATCGTGTAATATTCCAATTAAATTAATTATTAAAATTCGAATATTTTAATATTTGTTTTATTTTATTTTGAATCCACATTTATACAGCAATTAATTATCTATGTTTTCTTCGACTTGGCGGGGGCACAAGCGTGCCAAGTCTAACAAACAGCCTAGTCCTATACAGATGGCGAGTAAGATGAGATTTACCTTGCATTATGTATACTGACCGTTGATACACGACGCAGTCAATAATGGTCGCATTCCAATACTTGATCCAGTGTCAATATAAGTTCGAATCGCGTTTTCACTTTCATAAAATCCATAATATATAATATACCTAAGTGACAGGATCAAGATATTATAAGGTGCTGACTGCCCAATCGCTGCCTAAGTGAAGAACAAATAAGGTGCATCTCTTTGATGCGAACGGAACCGTCGCTAAACATTACTAATATTCAATGACCAGCAAGCGAGCCTATTTCGTATTTCCGCAACCACATAGTTTCCAAACGACCAACTTATGTTATGAACTGTCCACTAATCGACATTCCTGAGGGTTTCAAATTCATGGGTATGATCCTAACATGATATTGAAGTTTAATACACCTATATTAGACTTCAAACATTTATGTCCGTACTAAGTAATCGCGATTGAACATTTTATTGTCCGTCGTAAACATTTTACTGTAATTTGAGTTATAGGTATCATCTAAAGATACTAAATGTTGGCTTTCTAATTCGACACTCGCCATTTCAGATTTAATACCAATATGTAATTTCTTAACAGTATCATCAGTATTTTTTTTTGATTCAATGTGTTTATTGCTCAGCCAGCGATGGAATTAAAAGAAATTCCAAAGCTATACAAACGTCATCCACGAAAACGTGTGTATGAAATGATCCGATATGAAAGCAAAGCTCGTCATGTCACCTGCAAGCGTGGCTGCGTGGGCCTCAGCTATTGTATGCTAATACGGCATGGCGCAGTATGCCCACCTAGCAAGAGAAATTGTTGGAAATTGTGTAAATTCATAACATTAATCGCAGATTAAATCCTCTTAAGTATGATCGATGTACTCAATCAGTTTCCGACTTTAAGCATACCATGACATCGAATAAGACACGCTACTATCCTAGGTATAAATCGCTTTGGTTCTTAAGATGAAGGTTTTCAGTAGTCGTTTAATCGTTTATTTATTGTTTTCTATGATTCTCAAATTTTACTTAATGTTGGCGGGCGTGAGGAGAATCGGGTTCAATATCCATGTCAGTAAAAGTGTTATATGTTTAACAGTTTCAAATTCTACTGGGAATGCTTTGAACGCAAAAGATTTATTCATTTTATCACTTTCTAATGATAAATCTTCATTTGAGTAGGATTTTCATAATGCTAACACTTTGCAAATCACTAAATTATGCATTTTTGTTTCCCTCCAGACATCTGAGCTGGAGTCGCTGCTGTGTAAGCAGGAGGGCGCCTCACTCGCGCCCGCCCACATGGACCTTTTCGATGGCGGGACTTCATCACGCGACGATGCCTTCCTGCGACCCGCACTCTGGGAAGACATCGCTTCCTCCATCAGGAACATTGACCCTGAGAACGCGAACATGCTCGCGCCACTCGGCTCTACGCACGTCAAGCTCGAAGCTGATGAGGCACTTCTCGAAGAATGCGCTACACCGTTACTCAGTCCTCTCGAAATCAAGACGGAGAGGTTGTGCATACCGCCCACGTACGCACACCCGCAGCCACCGCCACAGATGCAGCATCAGCCGGCAACGTCATTTGCCAAGTATCCGCCATCAAGGCTCGTTTATATGTCACCGCTGACTCCCCCCAGCTCGGAACAGGGTAGTCCCGGGAACACCATGCAGGTAAACTTTACTAACACGCCCCAATCAGCTTGCGCTGCTGGCTAAATCGCGTCAGGTGGTACCATCTTCTGCAAAGCGAAATACTTTTTTCTGGTATATTTTTAAAGTGACTTCAAGTAAATAACATAATAATATCGTGATTGCAAGACGGTGGTAAGATGATTGGCATTAAAGTATACATAAATTGTCAATTTAGTCGACATTGAGGTAATGAAGTGCAGCAAACATGTATGTATATTCACAGGGTGGGCCGCGTAGGACGCCGCCGCCCCCGTATCACCCACCGCCGCTTCTCAGGGCGCCCCACGGACACCCGCACCCGCAGCAGCATCCACATCACCATCCCCAGGTAGCATAACACTTTGGGTTTAATTCTTTCAAGTGTATTATGATCCCATATTACTTAAAAGATACACATGAAAAATACAGCGCATCTTCTTAAAAATATTAAAGTTATTTACTAATTGCGCGCTGTTAATTCATATACTTACTAGCTGTTGCCCGCGGTTTCGCTCGCGTGGAATTCTGTTCCCGTCACCGCGTAACCCTTTTTTTTCATTTTCGCGTTCATGCGTGATGGCGTGACCAAAAGAAATAGGGATTCATTTTAAAATATTAAGGATGTACGAATGTATGATCCCCGAGTACGAAAAATATGTATTAAATTCGTAACTTTAACGAATCGAGAGAACGGAGCGCTGCGATTGGCAGGTTTCACATACACAGGTTCACAGTAGGCAGGTGGCCTATCACAATGCTCCGTTGTTTCGAGACGTTTGCGTTACGAATTCGAATATTTTTGGTACTCGGGGCACTGATCTTAACTTACAAAATGTGAAACATCACTCAATATTATGTCACTTGTGTGTAGGCAATGTCGCAATCGCTTCAGCTCCAACAAGCTGCCCCTGTGCCGCCGCCGCCGCAGCAGGTGCACCATGTACCGTTGCAGCACTCGCGACTGGCGCCCCCTCCCTCTATCAAATACAACCGGCGCAACAATCCTGAGCTGGAGAAGAGGAGAGTTCACCATTGTGATTTTATTGGTAAACACAACATTCTTCTTCAACATTTGAATCTTCATAAATAACAACCCCTTTGTGTCTACTTTCCTCTAATTCTATTATTTTTTGGCTAACGAGAGCAACTGACGGCGAGCTATATCCTCAAAAAATAGGAAGTGTCCTCAGTTCTACAAAAATATAAATGACTGAGCAACGAAATTCGATAGGAAGTGTCCTCAGTTCTACATAAATATAAATGACTGAGCAACGAAAAGTGTCCTCAGTTCTACAAAAATATAAATGACTGAGTAACGAAATTCGATAGGAAGTGCCCTCAGTTCTAAAAAAATATAAATGACTGAGCAACGAAAAGTGTCCTCAGTTCTAAAAAAAATATAAATGACTGAGTAACGAAATTCGATAGGAAGTGTCCTCAGTTCTACAAAAATATAAGTGACTGAGCCACGAAAAGTGTCCTCAGTTCTAAAAAAATATAAATGACTGAGTAACGAAATTCGATAGGAAGTGTCCTCAGTTCTACAAAAATATAAGTGACTAAGCAACGAAAAGTGTCCTCAGTTCTAAAAAAATATAAATGACTGAGCAACGAAATTCGATAGGAAGTGTCCTCAGTTCTACAAAAATATAAGTGACTGAACAACGAAATTCACAAGGTTGCATGAAAAAAAATCGAAAAATATAATAAACTTACATTCATTTTCTTCTTCAAATATCTACTAGTGAATCCAAACGATGGTGCTAATAAATTATATCGACAAGCAGAATGGTACAAGTAATACACCATGTCACCACTCATGATTGAATGACATCAACTCAAGTGTTTTATTAACTATATTATGGTACCATTATTTATCTCTATGCTGTTAGTGTAGTAGGGGTATATACTCGATGGAAAAAGGGCAATGATTATAGACAGGCATAATACGCTTTTCAATTATAGACCAAATGATAAATAGTTTATTCTAACTCTTGCCCGCGGTTCTACATGCGTGAATAACAAATAAACCATTATTTTTAAATATAAGTTTTACCCTATTGCGTACCTACCTATCTCATATTATTTTATTAATGGTATCTACCAAACATCATTTTATTAATCCTACTAATATATTATAAAACAAATGATGTAAATAGCTAATAAAATCTCCTCATTTCATATGAAATAAATTGCTTACAGGATGTACTAAAGTGTACACGAAGAGCTCACACCTCAAGGCGCACCAGCGAATACACACAGGTATTATTACCTCCCTTATATTATCTAATTTATCATTGCTACTGCGATTTTACCTATAATGGACACAATATTCTATAGCGTTTGCGAATATATTTACTTACATTTTTTTTAATCATATTATATTAGACATAAGTAAGTGTGATGAAAAACTCTCTACTATTTTGTACCGCAGTGTCCTATTACGAGTCATTTAGCAGCCCAGCGAAAGTAACTAATATACCTAATGGCAACATTATACCAGGTACTGTGTACCAGTATCGTTTAAATTTCACCGTACTTTATTGTCACTTGTCCAATTTATTTAACATGGATTTCTTGCTTCGTAACCAGCTTTCTAAAAACTTCAATTTTACATTAACCGACTATTGCTTTAATGCTCTCATTTAAACACATGCACATAGTTCGGTGACTTTAATATAGAAAATATGAAATTGAAAAACCGTACCTAAATTAAAGTTTCTTGGGTCCTATTTGAAACCAATGAATCGTCTCCTCCTCCTGACTGTCAACGTCAAATAGGACAATAAGCGACTATTTATAAATAAACCAAAACGTAAATATTTTAGGTGAAAAGCCGTACACATGCCAATGGCCGGAGTGCGAGTGGCGGTTCGCCCGATCAGACGAGCTGACCCGCCACTATCGTAAGCATACTGGAGCCAAGCCATTCAAGTGCGCTGTTTGCGAGAGGTCGTTTGCGAGATCGGATCATCTAGCGCTACATATGAAGCGACACCTGCCTAAGACGTCCAAATGACACGCAAGGAGGGGCGGTGATCAACCGCCCACTCCTCAGACCACTCAGGTAATTACTTAGTTGACAGGACTTTATAACATTTTTATGACAACACAACAAGTCTGAAGTGACTAGACAATGTTTTAACACGCTTTTATAAACCACAACTAAAGCAAATTCTGTATGTATGTAACAATCGAATGACTCTACAATAATTTTGCCTTTATATATTTATCTGATCTGATGCCATTAGCCGCCGTTGGTATAATACACATGTTGACTCCATAGTCAAGAATTATAAACATTTGGAAACAATTCTACATACACTTTAATTTCTTTTTCCAGGAGGAATGCAGCGAGAGCATTTTTCTCGAGTGCGACCTGGATACAACACTGATGGACACGTTCTATGGCGTACTGTGACCGAGTAACGAACCAGTGCAGCCAGTGCTCACCATCTTTGAATATGCTGACAAGGATGCATGTATATTTTGTAAAACAACCATAGTAAAAGTGTTATTGACTTTAGGCAATAAAGTTATGGCTAACTTTGAAAGAAAATCTCTGAAACATTAACGTTAGTGGTATTCTCTGATTAGTTAACCATCAACATTATCATTTCGATTATACAGACTCAATTACGATAGCATTACCAAGGAAATTGCTTTATATAAAATATACCTTTGTACCGTGATTAATGCATAAACCCAAAACATCCGTATTTCTTAGGTAACTTTATGATGTAAATTTAAATTATAAATAAAATGAAGAGGAATCGTCGACACCGTTGCTATATGACCAAAATGAGAAGAATGTATCATTTTCATATGATTCAACTGGATCAGGCTGTAGATGGAAAATAGTGGTGAATACGCTATCTGCTCATCAATTTGCTCGAACTTGCTCGTCATCAGATGCTTCAATATCAACAGAATTTCAGTGCCTACTCTTCTCCTTAGATTTGACTTTCAGTCCTGAAACAAGTGCTCAGGTTTGAAAAATAAAGTTCTTCAATAAGTACCTAACGATAAAATATAACCCACTTAAATATACACAGCTGAATATAATAATAATTGCTCACTACAACAGCAACGGCGTTGGTATAACCTCGTTAATTAAAAGCTCTAAGTATTCATTAGATATGATTAGTTAATTTATGGTAAGCTATCAATAAGAGAGCAAGGAATATCCAAGATATTATCTTTTAATATTACTATTACATAATTATCTGTAAGTAGATATATGTTAGTCTTAAAATGCAGTATGTTTCAATGGTATGTCCTAAGCATTGAGACTAAGTAAACGAGATAATAATCATACAATTTACAATTTTAAATTTTGTTTGAACAAATCCAAGTTATAAGTAAAGTCACTACATTGATATTTCCTTTTAGATTGCTGTCAGGATAATATCTACTAAAAACTTTTAGTAAAAAAAGTAACAGTTCTGTATGCACAGGACGAATTATTTAGATTATTATAATCTTTCTAACTTCAGAATCGCTGTAATATCTTTCCTTTATTACCAAACACTCCTCGCTTCCCTGCAGTCCATATTCATAAATTTCATAATAGGCATGATGATATAGTATTTGCGAAATGAGTTTCAACTATTATAAAAGACAAATAATGTCATTATTTGAATAAAATAAAACTATTCATTCACAATGATATTAGAAATACAAAGGCCCGTATTCTTGAATGCAACTCAACTGAATCTAGATTTTTCTGGGAAAAGATTGTATACACATTGACAAATTTGATGGGTTATCTGGCAGATTGTCTATACAATTTTTCCCCAGATAAATAATGATTTAGCTGAGTAACATTCTAGAGTATGGGCCTAAGAATATCAAGACAAAACCTGAAGTCATAATCAAACTTTTGAGAATTCATCCTGGTCTTGAATAGACATACGGACATACGACACTGGGGTCATTTGACAACCAAAAATGTTGTATCTAGCATTCCCTGTGGCTCTGCCCACGTGCCTGCGTACGAGGGTCATGGTTTCTTCATAAAACATATTACCGGAACTTGACCACTCCGTGTGGCAAATTTCAGCCAAATTCTTCACGCCGTTTTCACATGATTCTATCACACCTAGATCACATTTACCGCGCGACAAGATTAAGACTGAATTCGTTCCTATTGTGTCCTTGTGTGGATTGGATAAACAACTTTTTGCGTCTGTATTTACCTAGATTCCTGCAGAAATAAGGTATTAACTAATGTAGAGAATATTTTTTTCTACACATCGCCATAAAATTTCCATCAAGCTTATTAAAACTTTTTCCCAACACCTTTTTTGCCATGCAAATTTCTTATCTCGAATCAAAATCTAGGTCATATCATTGAAATGTTCAAATTTTACACTGTCTAGTCTCGATTTTTTAAAGCTTTTTCATATTGTGTCAGCTTACAGATTGCCAACTTACAAGAGCCAATTGTCCGGCAAATTAATAAACATATAATTCATCGTTCATAGTTTGTATATATGATATATTTATTGCACTTGCTATTATAATAACAGTTATAATATTATAGGAAATTAACAATTAAATTTAACTTACCTTACGAAAAGCTTTAGCTTAGTGAGGAATATCTTCAACTAACCTTATTGCCTCCGTCCATTACTTCGCATGAGTCGGTCTTACCTCGTGTGTTGCCGCGTATAATCACTATTTTATATAACTTGAACTAATATTTGCAGTAATGCAATTGCCATCTTAAATAGTCACTAGTATTTCGTGCTATTGGGATTATGCTTAATTATATTTTCATGTAGAAGATTATACTACTGCCTTGCATTTTCAAAATGTTAATATTTTAATTTCTATATTGCTTCTTGCCCTCATTCTATTAGAAATCCAATATGGAACGAGTTCTTGTAAATATGAATTAACTTTTTAATGAAATTAAAATCCAGCTTAATGAATAGAAAACTTATTTTCTAGACCACATTTGAAGTGGTATAATGCCAAATATCGATTTGCAGACATGTGTTAATAAAAACACGATGAAGAATAAAATAAGTCAGGCAACAAGTTTTGAATTCAATAACGCAGCACTATACAATCAATATCAGCATTAACATCTTTTCACGCAAATATTATAGAATAAAAATATAAACAATAACATTAGAAAATGGTAATTAAGGTAAAGCGAAACTTCGTTTACTTCGAAGGAATAATAGGTAAGTATATTCTAGTGTAAACATACCAAAAGTTTCTTGTCAATTCACATATTTCTGAAAAATAATTCGTGCGAAGTATCTAAAGTAGAATCACCGCTTTGCAATGCCATGCTGTTTTGATTAATTCAAAGCCACCTTGAAATATATCCAACACGATTACATATTGTCCTTCAAGTTTACTGAGTTTTCACTTTGCGTTTACTTATACCAGAAATTGAATTAAAACTTGAGAAGGGCGTCGATTCTGTTATATGACTTTATAACTGGTTTTATATGCACTCTCAAATTAGTTTTATTTCTTCGATGAAAATAATTACATATGTCAATCAATTAGCCTATTGTAGTCCAATGCTGGACATAGGCCTCTCCCAAGTTTGGGAGGCTCAAGGCTTACATAAGTACTATAACTTAACTGAGTTCTCATGTTTTACTCAAATGGAATTCATCAAATAAAACGTGATAACGTAATTTAGCTTTAATGAAACCCGTTCTATTGGATCACTATATTAGAAATAATTCTGGTAAAGCAACAATTTATTATAACTGGATGAGAAGATAATATAATAATGAATAGCAGTGTGTCCAAGTAACAGGATTCGATAAAATTTAAAATACATTGCCGTTGGACTATAAATGTGTATTAGATGACAGAGCATTATTTATTATATTATTTCCAAATACGAATTTATTTGTGTTTATAATAACAGAATCGACACCAATGTACATAATAAATACCTATCATTGTAATTTAGAAGCACTTTTATCTTGCCACTGTATCTTACATTTAATTTTATGATTATATATTTTAAAATATGATAATTTTATTATGCTACATATGAAAATGAAACCAAACCATTACTTGTGCTATAATATTGTTCTTTTTGAGAACACGATTACCTAATGTAATTAGAGAACAGTCTCAGTGTCATATAAGAATTCCACTAGTCTGAAATGTAGATGTTTCTAAAAAATATTTCAATATACAGTATGTATTTTTTAAACAGGGCAGTAAAGGGAGGTACCTCAACACTGTTGTAGTTACAGCAAAATGTTCTTAGGAGACCTTCCCTAACTTTTGAGTTATTTTGAACTGCATTTACAGATTTTGGAAAAAACGTAATCAGCAAGAAAAATGACTTAAGTCGGAAATATTTTTTATTCATGCCAGTCTATATCATTTCATGTAGGGATCAAAAGACTAAGAGACGATTTTGGCTTTGAGTACTAGGAAATACAGAAATCGCCAAAAGCGTTTCCGATACGTTTCAGCAAGATAATCAAATTTCTGCAACAGTCCAACTTTTTAGTAGTTTGTAGAAAGTGGGTAGGATTAACTGAAAAGTAAATAAAAGAATTTATGTACAATATTTTTAATTTACTGCTAATATCTTTATGTCATTCAAAGTGTGAGATGCGAAAATTCGTGTAAGTTATTATTTAAGAATTTCTGGTAAAATGTCTTCTAATGGTGAAAAAAGAACGCGGGAGCTACATCCGTGTGATACTCCTTGCGGTACCACACTAGTGTAGCTTTTCAGTCAATCCTACCCACTTCCTATCCATAACAAAAAGTTTAACCATGGTAAAAATTTGATTCTCTCACTGAAATTTATGAGAATCTTTTTGTGATTTCTGTCTTTCCTAGTACTCAAACCTAAAATGGTCTCTTAGAGCCTTTTGATACCCACATGAAATAGGATGGATTTGCACTGATTTTTTTTTCACTTTTACCATTATTCTTGCATACTGTACTATTATCCAAAATCTGTGAATGCAGTTCAAAATATCTCACTAAGTTAGGGAAGGTCTCCTAATAACATTTTGCTGTAACTGCAACGGTTAGAGCACCTCTCCTTAATTCCCCGTTTAAAAAATACATCCTGTATATTTGCACTGAACAGACTGCATTAGTAATTGTTTAATTGTAATGTTACAAAATTAAATGAGGCCTTAACTTATTAAACGAAATAGGATATGAATTTTAATATTAAAAAGTGAGACAATTAAAATTGTTATGGACACCTCAAAACTGAATGGTGGCGACGATTTCAATGAATCGATTTATGAAACTTTTTTTTAACGCCTATTATTATTCCATCTCCATGACACCACTCCAGCCTAAAATTGATTATATCGAGATAAAACAAATCTTATAATAATTGGGGACTTGAATGTCAAGTCAGATCAGTTTATTTCTATTTAGTGTCAAATGTTAAGTTCTATGCCTTCTGTGTGTTCTAAATGCAGCAAAAAAACATAAGACAATCATTAAATTCTTTTTAACACACTTGCTCATAAAATTACTATAATTTCACCGCAATTAACCGCATAATGACACTTGTAATCAAATTGTGACTTTTTCATTGCTTTAGATAATTGAAAGTGCATTATAGATTATTGTAAAAAAAAAGCAACTCAACCATGCTTTTCGATTCATAAAGTTAGTTGTGATTTTTTTTCGCAATAGCAAGCAAAATTTCTTATTTTCCTATGCGCGCGCATCTCGATCGGCCATAGACTAAAAGAGATTACTTTTTTTATTTATCGCGGTCCAAATGGGGGAATCTTATTTTTTTTCAAAGACAATAAATAAAAAAAGTAACCTCTTTTAAGAGGTTACTTTTTTTATTTATCGCGGTCCAAATGGGGGAATCTTATTTTTTTACAAAGACAACAAAAGTTATTTGATTGCTAGTTTTGTTTATTAAGCACTAACAACAACACAATTATTTGTTTAAATACTAAGTTGCAAGAAATGAGCAATGATGAGGTAGGTATATTAATTTATTTGTACTATTGAAGACGACTTTTTTAGTATTGAAACTTTTTTAAGAAGAAAGCAACTCAACCAATAAAAATTTAAAAAAATCTATAACACATTTGTGAATTATAGCAATGGAAAAGTCACAATTCGATTACAGCACCTCTAGACAAGTGGCAATTCGCTAGCCGGCGTTTGGTGGAATAGAATGACGAATGTATGGAATTTGACGTAAATGACAGTCGTTAACGCATGTCAAATACGTCAAATTCTATACATTCGTCATTCTATTCCATCAAACGCCGGCTAGCGAATTGCCACTTGTCTAGAGAGGCAGGTGTCATTATGTGGCTAATTGCGGTCAAATTATAGCCACTTTATGAGCAAATATGTTGAAAAGATATTAATAAAACTTACCTATACAAAAATAACGATTACTGATGTTTTAAGCATTTGCCAAAGTTTAACTGTTATATTGCTGTTATATTTTGACGGTAAACCAGGTTAAATTAGCTAAATATTTCAATCAGAAATCGTCGCCAATTTGGTAACCTAAGTTCGTCTAGTGTGCCGAGTTTCTTGAACCGAATAATTGCCATAAAGAAATCGGTAGATGCCATATTTTAAATTAAAACTTAATTTTAGTTTATTTTATGAAACCTATAGTCATAAGCTCTTTATATGTATGTATACATCATTCGTACCTCACTACGTTCTATTCTTGCTTATATCTTGTAAGTGGTACTTATGGTTTCAATAGATAATTTATAAGTTTACGTTTGCATATTCTTTTCACGTGTATTGTTACTTTTAAGTGCATAGTTAAGTATGTTGACTAAGTCACGAAATAATTTATTACCAATGACATGTTTTTAAATTCTTTTTTATATACCTATTTTTTTATAGCTGAGTGTAAAAAGTTGAGATATATTATATTGAGGAAATAGATATGGATTTAATGTGTTTAAATATATAGTTTGTAGATTTTGCCAGACGTGTGATTTACTAACATTTTGTTATTTGCCACTTATATCGTCTTAGTTAATTTGTTCACCGTTGTTATGTATGTAGCGATATTCATCACCTCTGGATTTTTAAATGCTGTTATTTCTTCAATAAAAAGCCAGCCAAATGCGAGCTGGCATCGCGCAACGAGAATTCCGTACAAATCTGGATTCTGTAACAAACTTATACTAGACATAAACCACAGTATAATATTTTGATAGCATTGACTAAGAAGTTAGATTCCTTTCACAGCAGAGCATGTGGTACGATTTGCTTAACACAAGGTTCTACCAGACAGAAGGACAGCAAAGTGGAAACCCTCACAGGAACCACCTCCCCTATTTCCGAGCATGAATCTTGCCAATAAACAATCTCCCTTTACATACCATACAATGAACCGACGTCTATTTTCACTGCCAAGAAGTGTACTGCACCATAAGAGTGTCGTAACCTTAACGTAACACCCGGATCGATCGTTTACAACGTGCCAACACTCTATACCTTCTTCTTTAGATAACTCATGAAACATATTCGTAAGTACATTGCTGAACTCATTAAAGTGCAAACGTATGCATGTAATGGAATGCTTTACTATGAAAGAGTCCCTAAGTAAATAGAAAAAATCTAAAAAGGAAACAATTCGTTTAATAAGTTTTCTTAACTAAAAGGTATAAGTATGGTTTTAATGCCATTTAGCATAAAAGCATAAAGAAAATATTTAATGACCTAGAGGTGATGAATTATTGTTGAAAAGTATTCTATTATTATTTTGTTTTGTTTTCCGTACCTAACGATGCCCAAATACTTAAGTGCCATTGAGTGCCATAAGTAACATTTTATAAAACAATTGATATCTAATATTATCTGGTGGTTTTATATGTGATATTAACTGTTCTCGTGTAACAGATTATAGAAAAAAAATTGTAAGTAGGTCGATTATTAAAAAAAGTATTAAGTGACATCGACGTTCATAAGAAAAAGTTCTTATGCGACATCATTAGATACATTCTATTAAGAGAGTGAATGAATCAATTAGCCTATTGCAGACCATTGCTAAACATAGGTCTATTAAGAGCCTACAATAATTATGTGAATCATTAATATCGATGGCACTTTATCTGAGAACTTTTGTGTCCTATAGTACTTTGTAAACAAACTTCGACCTTCACGAATAGTAATCACGATTTACGTTACTGCAACCCTCACATTTCAGAACAAATTAAATTTAGTCACATTTACTGTTGGTTGTTATTCTCACCATACCTACTTGCATACCCCATAATCATAATCTGAGTGACCATCCCGGTTGCATCCAAATCTTGCACTTTGGAACCCGAGATCCGTTCTCCTACTATTTCTATCCATTATTTTACGGAAGGCGATAACCGTCTGATCTCTCAATAGTCAATCGACGAAGCTTTTTGGAAAAAAAATGGTAAATAACTATTTATTTGTGTTATTCTTGACGTTTGGACACAACCACCTAAATTAACAAGTCGAAAATCCGTAGGCAGCCTTCAGGACGGAGGTCATACTTTTTCCACCTATGCGGGCCTAAAATAAACCATTTTTTAATATTTATTTCATCATAAGGTTGCTCCACATACAATAAAAAACAGGTAGGAGGTATTTAGGTCGTTGATAAGTTACGAGAGACCGACAAACGAAAGTGCGAATCGGTAGAATGCGGCAGAACGGAAATGCTTGAATGAGTGTGGTAATTTTATCGATGAGTTTGCATGCAGTACGACTCATTCATTTCGTGTTATAATAGCAATCTAAATGACAATTAAGATGCTCATGTACAGAATTATGCCGTCTCTAACGCATAAACAATTACAAATCTTAAATGAAACGCGTTGCTTTAAGATCGTTGTCATTGTTTCACCGTCAATTGCTTTGGCTATATAATGCAGACTTACATTAAGCTCTTTTGCATTTATAGAAGACAGGAAAACGATTTACCAAGCAACCTAAATGGCCACCAAATGTCTGGCCATGCTACTTCCTCCGAGTCCCCTTAGGAGGGAGAGACCCAAGAAGTGCTGGGAAAGGTGCAAGGTTTGACGTCGTAAGGAATATTATGCGTGCCAATAGACTCATTGAAATGAAGAAGGCAAAACAGGAAAGCGGACCACGGAATCCGAGACGAGGGTTTCGGATGCAATTGGATGGTTTGTTGGGTACACTGAAATGATGGTGATGACTATAGACTAAGTAGGACTCACAACATCATATTTTTATTTAGAAAAGAAGTACCTACTGAAAGTACTGAATCATCTTGCTGACGCATATTTCCTTAAACTGAACAAACTTCTACTGAGAAAAGCTTGATAAACCAGTGAGATTGATCACTTCAACATTCACACACCTTTCATTTTCGTCATTCTTTCTAAATACTTAGGAACAAGAGCCTTACAACATAAGCACCTCAGTAAGAACCTGGTAGTTGAACAGGATATGCTATAAGCGGTCTTATTCTGGGTAAGAAAAAGGAATGGTGTATAAAAAATGGGATGTATAGCCCCATCCCTCTTTTTCCCAGAAAATTCAATGTCTTATATTGGCTGACCCGCCCTGACTTCACCTGTAGATAGCATAATTCCAAACCCTGTATCACTCCTTATGCCCGCAGTTTATTCAGTTTCCAATAATGTATGGTAATCTGCTGGATTTGTTGACATTTATGATCACCGTAGTAGCGGGATGTTTTATAGCCTATAACTTTCATCGATAAATGGACCTTTCAACGCAAAAAAAAAACAACAATTAAATACCTAAGATAAGCGCCTTCAAATAAACAAATTAAAGCTTTACAATATTAAGGCTCACAATAGACGCTACCCTTTTACCAATCCCTACGTGTTAAAAATAGTACTTAACAGTAATATAGTTAGGTAATTAAGTAAAAAAGACTGAACTGAAATCAGACTTCATGCAGCCATAGTACAATTTAGGTCACGACATACTAACATGGATTAGTTGCATATTTTTTACGAAACCTTCATCCATAACAGAAAGCATTCTAACACTTAGATCTTCAGTGGGCGCTAAGTGGAAAACGGTAATGCCCTTAACCACTAGCACAAACATACAACCGTTATCACCTAGTTTATTTATACATGATTGACATGTCTTCTTGCATTTCGTGACAATCAGTATTGAAATCAGGACGTTGTAGTACTGACGGATGAACAAAATCTTGAATTGAAAAGTGATTGGAAGTAGTGATCATCTCAATTATGGCTTTAAGACAGTGTTGGATGGTAATTTCGATGATAGTAACTATGACTTCTGCAGTCACAACCCTGGGAAGCTTAGAGGATGCAGAAGAACCGATCACTGTTCGTCAATTTAATGATAGCATTTACAATAATTATATTGAAGTTCGAGAGCGGCAAGGGAAAATATGTGAGTACCATTGGATAATAATATAAAGCTGAGCGAACAATTTATTCTTTTATAACCGTACTGTTTATGATCACATAAGTCACTTTGATAGCTAGTAAATATTTATTAATAATGTCGAAAGCTGAAATAATTTCTCATTAAGTACCTATAACTAGCTATGCCCGTGTCTTCGTCCGCATAGATCGACCTATCTAGACCATATTTCTATTTGCCAGTGATAGACACAACGAAATCTGTTCAGCCATTTCGGAGATTACTCGGAACAGACATAAAATTTTAAAACTTTTGTTTTTGTTATACTTACACAATGTGCTGAAAATAGCTTTTGGTTCCATATCTACAAACACAATATCACTGTACCTTTTAATTTTCCATCAAATGCACAAGCGTAGATACTTGATATCAGTTATTGTGGGTTATCTACTATTCTAAACCGACTACCACAGTATTACGAGTCTTACAGTAGGTAGTTGCCGAATGCCGCCTTTCGCAGTTTTGTGACAAAACTGCGAAAGGCGGCATTCGGCAACTGTGACAACCCTGACAAAACTTTTGTCAGGGTTGTCACTATAGTTTTTATTTTACTTTTTTATCTGCAGTATTTATTATAATATTTATTTATTTGAGAGAACAAAACGACTAAATAGGGGTTAACCCTATTTAGTCGTTTTGTTCTCTCAAGGTACATCAACTTACGATAATATAAATAACTAGCTGACGCCCACAGCTCCGCTCGTGTGGACGTTGGCAATTGCGACTTTTAGTCATATCGCTGGTTCTATACAAAGAATCCAAGAATCAATTTAGTTTTTTAAGTTTAGGCACATAATGAACACATACCAACGTTAAAATTTTAACAGTTATGTCAGAAAATAATATTATATTCTAAATAGAGTAAACAAATCATTTGAAAATTATTCCTTCACTGGTTCGGTAAGTTGGTTCTACTCAACCAATTATGTCTTGAATTCGATTTTGAATCTGCATTTGAATATCAATTTTATTGAAAATTTCGAGTCCGCCATCTTGGATTGCTAAAAACGATCCCCTTTAGTTTAGTGGAAATTTCAAGTCAAGGACGATATATTTGTCGCCGCCAACTAGCTTAATCAACCGTTCAATCAACTGCCTAGGCAGTTAATTAGGCGGGAAGAGCAACCGGAATCACGCTAGGTTGATGATGATGATGATGACCTAAGCACAGAATAAATAATAAACTGACCTATGTGAAATAAAACGAAATAGAGACTACCTGACTTTGCATCTATTGAATAAGTAGGTACCTACCTATATATAACCTTGTATATTCATCAAAGTTTTCTTTCTAGATTTAATAATATTATCTAAAGCCAACTACATATTTCCGGTTCGATTTCAATTGTAGTGGAACTAGGCACTCTAAGCGGGAATCGATTCCGTGACCTCCGACGCCGCAGTCGAACGCTTCACGCTTTAGATACGATAGAATATCCGATCCTTGCCAGCTCACGTGTTACCTTATTCCTACTGTCCCGGGTCCTTTAAGCGGTGCGTGAAAAAGCATTTGATAAGGCCGTCAAGCTGAGTGCCACCATTCTTAAAATACCTAGTACGTGTTTGTAATGGCGATCCTCTTTTCTGAGACTTTACGTTCAGCTTTACCATCAGGTGTGGTGAAATCAAATTGACGTGCCCTTATTAAGAAAAGCAATAAAGTTGATGCATTATTTTCAGTGTTTCCATTTGTCAGCATCGTTCGGTTTGCGAACACAGAGTGCGCGACTCAGAACGTGATGACAGGCACGTGCTTGGCGCGCAGGGAATGCCACGATCTTAACGGGACTATAACTGGTAATTGCGCCTCTAGGAGAGGGAGGTGTTGCGTTGGTGAGTACCACAATATAAATACCGATACGAATCTATTTTGGAATGTATCTGAAATGGTCGTAACGCCGCCGTTTACGTTTACGTTACGTTTTAGTTAAAAGTTAACAATTTCTTTGTTTTCGATCTTTGTAGAGCCGTTGTAATCATTAAGTATGTATTATTTACCTTTACAATTGGATATTTTCTTCTTACAATACGCGCGGTTCAGTCAAACGATTCTGTCATTTGTCTCCACGCCGCGTAAAGGTAGGCTACGGTGAAGTCCGAAAAATAATGCTATTGAAACACCATTGATTCTAAAATCGTACCCTGAATAAGCAGTTATCAAGCCTGAACTTAAGGCTTGGTATATGCTATCAGGTCCGTTTAAAGAACTCAATATTAGATATGGTACCTACAGGCAGCATCAGGGTGCTTTAAAGAACTTAATACCATTGTAAACGACCATGGTATTAAGATCTTATTGAGTACTTTGACATCTGCTGATAACACCTTCTGAGCCCACAAAAAGAGGTATTGTCATTGCTTTCTTTCGTAGTGTCCCGTTCGTGTGGCGTTTCAACCAATGTTAACAATACATACTTTTCAAGTCCTGGATATCCGGCTGCATACGCCGGTGGACAGTCCTGTAATATTATCGTAAATCGATGCAATAATAACATCTGTCAAGTAAGTTACTCCAAGTGTTAATTAGTTCAAGTAGTATTAGTGGATATAACAGTCTCTGTAGCGTAGCGGTAGTGAACGCGGCCGCTACGCAGGAGGCGTGAGTTTGATCCCCGCTCAGTGCAAATATTTCTATAGATGAATATGGATATTTGCATTGGTCTGGTCGAGCCTCGGAGAGCATGTTAAGACATCGGTCCCGGTTGTCATATGAACATTTATGGTAGTAATTACGGGTAGTTGCAGCCCTCAAAAGATCAAGTCGCACTACAGAACTTCGATATCACCAACTGGTTGTGGAGGTCAGATGGCAGTCACGTCACTAAAAATATCAAAGTTCAGCCGCATCACAGTTGGACTGGAAACACCGCGCCAACTGAGTTAGGAAAAAGGTTCAGGGAATGATGATTAGTGAAGGTAACGTATGGAACAGAATAGAATGCACTACCTGCATAATAATAATTAGGTATTAAATGCGTATTATCAAACAATCAATCAGCCCACTGCTGTCCACTGCTGGACAAAGGCCTCTCCCAATACGTATTAATGTATTATCATCTATGTGTGGCGCACAATTGGCCATTGTGGCCCTTAGTCGAGATGTCGTCGGCTTTTTAGACCACTGCACATTTCAAAGAGTGGTGTAGCTATGAGTTATGCACATGGAGAAGAAAATCACCTAATCATATTCTGACCTCCGTGGTTAAGCACCGTTGTGTGACCACCCATGCATTTGCATTTAATTCCAAATTTATATCTACGTTATGTCAGTTATAGAGTGGTTTGGAAAGTGGAACACTATGGTTACACATTGCATAATTTTCAGCATCTAAATTGTTTTCAACGCTTTTCTTTTTTACACAGCTTCGCATTGACTTCATAGATCTCGTCCTAGCACAGCCGAACGGCGATGGTGTATGTAACACAGACTCTATCTCAATAACTGGTGGCAACACAGTGGTTCCACTGCTATGCGGCGATCTCACTGGACAGACTATCTACATCAGCTTCAATGGGAACGCGGCTATAACCATTACAGTGACTGCCACACTGGCTACAACGTTCGCCAGACGATGGAACATTAAGCTCATCCAGTTATCTTGCGACTGTCCTGGCTTAGGTAACTTGGTTTATTATTATTGTACTTATAATATTATTGTGTAAATTATCCTTGACACCCTTGACACCACTGTCATTGCGCTGGCATTGCGTTAAATGTCATTAAATTTTAGACTTTATTGCTGAGCTTCAAAGTCCAAAATTAAAAGGAGAATGAGTTTATTAAATTTTTCATTCACTCTATAAGATTGTCATTCAATTTAAGGCTAAATGGCATTGGTTACAGTGTCTGCAGTAACGCAGAGGTATTGCTATGAAAAAAATTAACAGACTCAGGGCCCATAGGTACCAGCTGTGTCATTTGGTAGTGCCGCGGGTCATTCACCGTTATTGCGACCCACAGGGGGACCTATTCCTGAAAGTAGCCTATGTGATATTTCATCGTATCTATACTTAATCTAATTAGTACGTATAGGTACCAAACTATCCTCCCTTTAATTAAATGGCTAGGCAAGTAGTTAAAATTCATCAATCCAAGCTATTTGCCTAGCGGTTTAATTAAATGGATGAACACCATTCAGGCCGTTAATTGAACGGCGCCATTCAGTGAAAAGCCTAGGCGGTTAATTGAACGGCTGATTAAGCTCGTTGGCGGTGATATATATATAACGTACATATACCGGGTGTAAGGAGAACGCTCCCTAAACCGTAGGCCCCTGGTAGTATTCCGGGTACATGACATATCGGCATTTTTCTTTTTGACCGGGTAAAAAAAGAATATTTTCCTCTTTTTTTCGTTCAACTAGCATTATTTATTCTCCATCGTATTAGGAAAGCTCAATGAAACGACAATTTCATAACAAAACATCAATACAAAAAAAAACAAATGGCGCCAACCGCGTGCTTCTTTTGTAGTGATGTATTTTTATGAAATTGCCGTTTCATTGAACTTTAATAATACAAAGGAGAATAAATAATGTGAAAAAACTGAAAAAAATTAAAAAATGAAACAAATAAATTTCTTTTTCACCAAATCGTAAAAAAAATTATATCATTAGGTATGTAGTGTACCCGGTGTAATACCAGGGGCCTTCGGCTTCGGGAGCGTTCGCCTTACACCCGGTATACCTACATAAGATATGGAAACATAACTAGGTACATTTTTTTATTTTAGCTCCTAATGGATGTCTCCAGTACTATAGGGGTATAACTGGGACCATTCGAGGCTTCAACTTCGGCTCCGGGGCTAACACAGTTTTGAGTGGTTCGCTTGTCACCGGCACTCGGCAGATAGTCAATTTAAATTACGGAATATGCATTAGAATGGAAGCTGGATACTGTGCTATACAATATGCTCAGGTGAGTAATGAAGTATTCGTCGTCCTTCAAAATTTGGACTGACACCATCCTAACAGTAACACGGGGGCGACTGCCGGCTGACCCTACCCCCAAGAAAAATTCCCTCGCCAGGGCCTCGTTCCTTGATCGGCAGGCTTCATGCACGTGAGGTTAACTTGTGACTAATAACATAAGAAGGACCACAAACCTAAACAAACTTTAGAAAAGTATTTAGGCAATGCAAAAATGACAAAGTTTTTCATTACACATCTATAAATAAAATGTTATGATTTCAGACTGGCGGCAACATATATTCGTTCACGCTGTCTGGTGACGTAGAGGGTGCGGACAACACAGTATTGGGTACAACAATAGGAGCAGTTAACGGTGTTCAGTGTGTGACAGACTTCGTGGTCATCCCCAACCCAACAGTAGTGGCTACTGGATTAGCTGTAGGCACCGACCGCTTCTGTGGGCTTGGCTTTGTTCCTGTTCAATGTGAGTATTGTAGAGAATTAAAAAAATTAAAACAAGCATTTCATATCTAGGTACGGTTAGTAGGTATCTAGTTGGTAATTGATTTTTGACCGTGTTAGATATTACTCTCGTCTTTATCAGAGTGTTATTCCCAGTGGCATCGAAATCGACAGCTTACATTTTGGTGGAGCCCGGAGCCAGCTTCTACAACTGCCACAATTTGCCTTAATTTAACTTTTATGGAGGGACTGCCGTCTGATCCCCTAACTCCGAGAAGAAAGCCTGCACACGTCAGAGCCTCGTCCATAGGTGTATCGGTATACAGGTGAGATTGGATTGGTCCCGAAAATTTCAACGGGGTCCATACACCATCACATACACAACCAGAACACAATAATGTACCTACTATAACGTATACCTATAACAGCCTCTGTGGCGTGGCGGTAGTGAATGCGATTGCTACGCAGAAGACGCGGGTTCGATTCCCGCTCAGTGCAATTATTTGTATGTATGCATGAATATGGCTATTTGCATTGGTCTGGTCGTGCCATGTGGTGCAAGTTTAGCCGTCCGTCCTGGTTTTCATATGATCATCTACGGTAGGTAGCCGTTACGGGTAGGTGGAGCCCTAAAAAATCCAACAACTGGTCTAACTGCAATGCTTCGATATCGCTAATGGGTTGTGGAAGAAAGGTGGCAGTCGCTTTACGGAAAATGTCGAAGATCAGAAGCCCGCCGTTAGACTGAAAAAAATGAACTCCAGACTCCGCGGTGAAAGCTTCGAGTGCGACCGGGATTTACGCTAGGATGAAGAAGGAATATAGGTACCTACATATTCATAAACCATCATTATTATCATAAAAAATCTAATTATGAACACATTTTTCACAGCAACATCAAAGCCGTTCGTGTTATACGTGGTGACGGATGGGAATGAAGGACCAACGGCTGCAACCCCACCAGACGTCGCCAACAGAGGCTTCTCGCTAACTTATACACAGATCGCTTGCTAGTATAGAGACTTGCATACCTACCTCAGAATAACAAAAGTGTCAAATAAATTCCAAAGATGTTTGGTAAATTCAGATTTTAGAATAACAGACTACTTTATGTTCAGGATGTTTTAATTCAACAATGTCCTTTTTTGCGATTACCATTAGGATGAGTTTCCAATCCAGTGCCTCTTATTTAGGTACCTATACCAGAAAGAAATATGTAAAAAAAGCGACCAAGTGCGAGTCGGACTCGCCCATGAAGGGTTCCGTAGCCGCAGTAACATAATATAAAAGTTCTTGTAGTTCGTTGTAACTTTGATCGATGGTTTTTTCTTTATATTTGACTTGATTGAATGAAAGGTAAATTGCGGTTTACGATTTATGATTATGATTACGATAAATCTATTTTTTTTCTGTTTTGTCATTCTCATATTTCAATTACACATTTTACCACATTGAAGTGTCTCTCGCGCAAACTAATATTAGAAACCTCAATATCATTTTTGAAGACCCATCCACAGCCGTAGATAAACGTATGGATAAGTAACGTATGGGTTATTAGAATTATATTATATTATCTGCGGTATGGGTTTAAAGATAAAAATTTTTGAGTGTCACTTCTAAGGGGAAACGACAAAATTTATTGCTTTTTTTTCTATTTTTGTGTGAAAATCTTAATGCTTATCACAAAATACATCTACTTAACAAGTTTCAACAACATAGTTGTAACTGTATGTTGTACCTAGTTTCGGAAAAAAGTGGCTGTGACATACGAGTACGAACGGACAGACATGACGAATCCATTCAGTGGTGTGTCGCCATTAATAATTTTATTATACATTTTACTTGACATTGCTGAATTGCGGCGATTTGCTGCAGAGGCCATTTTGAAGAAGTTGAAGTTGAAGGGTTCCGTTTTTTACCATTTGGCTAAAAAGTCAAATAAAGTTGCTCCCCCCCCCCCCCCCCCCCACAAATTTTATCTGCTAGCCAGTATACAAGCTAATTGACGGACGAGACTGTGGCCGGGCATACCACCTCACAGGTTTGGTGGGTTAGACGACTGTCAATCCCGTAAAAGGGAAACAAACCCTAGGGCCAAAGTGCAAGCTTTCGATACGGAACACACCACACCACGTTGCTCCTGCTAAGCTAAGCTTAGGTATATATTAATCAATCGATTAGCCCACTGCAGTCCACTCCTGGACATAGGCCTCTCCCAACGTGCGCCATTTCATACGATCCTCCGCCTTCCGCATCCAGTCCGTCTTAGACACCTTTTTCAGCTTATAATAATATATTAAAAGGTTATATATAAAGTTCAAATGGCACTTGTGCTGCCAAACCTCTTATATTCCTCCGGGACATGGTGTGTTTAGGCGCCACATCATACGCACTCTGAATCGTTTCCACCTCAAGTGTCTACGTTCCATCATGAAGATCCGATAGTCCGACCGAGTGCGTAACACCGAAGTTGTGCGACGAGCCAATATCGGTGGCAGCATTGAGGCCTACTTAATGCGTCGGCAACTTCGGTGGTGCGGTCACGTGTCACGTATGGCGAGGGAGAGAGTGGCAAAACGCATCTTCTACTCTGATCTAGAGGACGGCAAGCGGCAACATGGCGGCCAACTCCTCAGCTTTAAAGATGTTCAGAACCGTCATATGAAAAGATGCAACATTGAGCCGTCTCAATGGGAAGGTTTGGCAGCACAACGTCCACAATGGCGCAGGGTGGTGCAAAGACGACTAAGCGATTTCGAGGAACAGCGAAAGGCAGACCTCGACGCTAAACGCAATGAGTTGAAAGTCCACCCACCTACTGTCATTCAGTACCACTACGTAGGTAGGTGGTGTTCTTACGTGCCCTCAGTGTACACGAAAGTTCACCGCGAAGATCGGCTATGTTAGCCATCTTCGGTGTGCGTTTCGAGTGCTCGGCCACTATGTCGTAGAAAAAAAAACTTATGTCAGCATTTCGAAGGAATTTGTAAAAGACGAACAGCGAAAACCGCAAATTCGAAAAGTCAATATTTAGAAAGTTATAAGGGTTTAACCGTGGCCGCGCAGTCCGCACGAATTCAACTGCGCGGCCACGAGTTCTCTTAAACGGAGTTACGTACAAGTCTAATTCTTTTTGCTAATCACTAATACGATTTCGAAGAAAATGTAGATTGTAAAAATAAAGCCTTACTGTTTTGACTTCACGACCTACAGCACTCCAAAGTTTGGCCGCGCAGTCCGCACAAAAGCGAACCGCGCGTCCACGGTTTTTCTTAAATGGTCCTTAAACGGAGCTTAGTAGAAGTCCCATTCTTTTTGCTAATTACAGATACCATTTCGAAGAATATGTAGACAGTATGAATAAAGCCTAAAATTAAGAACTACACGACCTACAGAACTTAAAACCTAAAATCGAAGGAAAAAATAGGGTGACCAAGATTTATAGTGTTTCACACACTATAAATCTTGGTCACCCTATTTTGCTATACACGTAAGTATAGCAAATTTTGTAGATTCTTTTTCGGGTAAATTGAAGAACGACAATTTCGGGCTCGTCGACGCAACGTAAATCATGGTCAGCCCTTCTTTTAACTCGAGTTACAGGGTTTAAGTTCTGTAACTCGTCATTTTCAAACATTAGAACTTCATTCATGATTTCTACATATTCTTCGAAATCGTATCAGTGATTAGCAAAAAGAATGAGACCTCTACCAAACTCCTTTTAAGCTCCACTTTAAGAAACACGTGGCCGCGCGTTTCGCTATTACTTGAGTGCTGTGGAACGAGAAGTCCAAACTTTAGGGCTATATTTTTACCATCTACTTTTTCTTCGAAATCGTATCAGTGATTAGCAAAAAGAATTAGACTTCTACAGCGCTCCGTTTAAGAGAACTGGTGGCCGCGCGGTTCGCTTTGTGCGCACTGCGCGGCCAAACTTTGGAGTGCTGTAGGTCGTGAAGTCCAAACAGTAGGGCTTTATTTTTACAATCTACATTTTCTTCGAAATCGTATCAGTGATTAGCAAAAAGAATTAGACTTGTACGTAACTCGATTTAAGAGAACTCGTGGCCGCGCAGTTGAATTCGTGCGGACTGCGCGGCCACGGTTAAACCCTTGTCGGTCTATGGCCTTCGCCTAACCGGACTATGGATCAGCTGACTGCTTCCGAGCTAACACGGCTGATATACTCAGCTGTAAGGGTCACTGACCCGCAAGGTAGGTACTGCCCTATGTACTGTGCCAGCTGGCTGATGCCCCTAGACCGGCCAGGTTCACTGCTGAACCCTTGTACCGTTGCTAGGGTGCTCTGAATGTTTGGACCGGAGGATTACCGTAGCCAAAGTAAAAGACAGAGCAGAACTGTGGACTGTATTTATTGATTCAAAAGTGCCTGGTTATATTGACAAATTTCTCTTTTAGATATATATGTACAAAAGGAGCTTACAAATTAGGCTAGACCAATCAGAATACTTAATGCTATTTACATAAGGAATCCTTAAAGCTATTATGTACAATTTAATTACAGAATCTGCCGCGTGGCGCTTGTATCGCGACTATAAAATGTGCCAACGTAAATATGGCCGCAATCTGCAGCCGCGTCGCATTCCAGGAATTCCGTCGCCGTGCGTGGTCGTGTTCGAGAGCTCCGTGTAGCGGCTTGTCGTTGTATGCGTATAGTGAATCGGTATTGTGTCCCTACAGGTACCCCCCTCTAAGTGAAACGTACGTTTGGTTTTACTTGCCTCCCGGTACGAGTCATATAAGGGTTCTGCTGGTTGTTGCTTGCACTTGTAGTTTTCTCGTAATTTGTAGTCGTAGAGTTCTTGGAATTGGATGCGCTTGATGACGTAGGTTCGTGGGGTACATTCGTTGCTAGACCTGTGCGACGAGACTGCGGTTCGTTTGTTTCAGGGGTCTCGTTATATATAAATGCTGGTTTGAGTCTGTCTATGGATACACAAGTTTGACGATTTGGTAGTTGAATAGTAAATAACTTGCCGTTTTGACTTCGTTTGATGATTTTGTACGGGCCGTCATATGGTGGGGTCAACGGTCGTCGCACTGTGTCGTTTCTCAGGAACACATGAGTACAAGTTTCTAGCTCTTTGTATATGAATGGATGTCTTGTTGAATTTACCTTTAGTTTTGGTGCTAGTGACGCCATGGTTTCGGTGAGCTGGCGAACGAATTCTGCGTCATCAATGTTTGGCTGAGCAGGCACAAAGAAATCCGACGGAATTCGCAGTGTCGATCCGTACGTCATAAGTGCGGGACTTACGGATGTATCTTGACATAGTGCTGTGCGTAGTCCTAGAAGTACTGTAGGTAGCTCTTCACTCCAGTTGGTATTTGCACATCTGGCCATTAATGAAGCTTTCAAACACCTGTGTCTTCTTTCTATGAATCCGTTTGCTTGAGGATGGAACGGAGTCGTACGTATTCGATTAATACCAAGTCTCTGCATTAGTGTGCGAAATAGTGATGATTCGAACTGTCTGCCTTGGTCTGTGGTGATGCGTAGGGGACATCCGAATCGTGATATCCACCCGTCGTATACTGCCTTTGTCACTGTTTCGGCGGTGATGTCACGTGTAGGTACAGCTTCCATCCACTTTGTGCATCGATCTATCATAGTGACTATGTATCGATATTCATTTGATGTGCATAGAGGTCCGACGATGTCCAGATGTACGTGTTCGAAACGCGATGATTCTTGGAATTCACCGAGGGGACTGATCACGTGTCTTTGAATTTTCGCTCGCTGACAGCCGATGCATGATTTAGCCCATGTGGTTACGTCCTTATTCATAGAAGGCCAGAAAAATTTGGATGTGATGATTTTTCTAGTAGTGCGAACGCCCGGATGACTTAGTTCGTGCTGCGCTTTGAAAGCTGCTTGCCGATAAGCTATTGGTAGGTATGGTCGAATGTTTGTAGTTGATACTTCGCACCATATAGGTATGGGTTGATGACCGGGTAGATTCACACGGGCGAACTTGAGGTTTGCTTGTTGTTTACATGCTTCTAATTCAGTGTCTTTCTCTTGATCTATAGATAATTTGTTGTAGTCAATCGTGTTGTTTAGTATTTCGATCTCCGTAATGCGTGATAAGGCGTCAGCAGCTGTGTTGTATTCACCTTGAATGAACTTGATACTCGTACAGAACTGACTTATGTAGTGAAGTTGTCTTTCTCTTCGCGGCGTGTCACTGTTGTTGGCTGATCTTGTGAGTGCGAAGGTTAGAGGCTTGTGATCGGTATATATGGTGAGTTCGTTGCCCTCTATCAGTCGTCGTAAGCTCTTAACAGATGTATACATAGCTAATAATTCGCGATCGTATACACTGTATCTTCGTTGTGTGTCGCTCATGTTTTTCGAGTAGAATGCTAGTGGTTTCCATACTCCGTCGACCTTTTGTTGTAGTACAGCGCCGATACCCGTGTCTGAAGCGTCGGTGAGTAGGCATAGTGGTGCGTTTGGTATCGGATGAGTTAATGTGGTTGCATCAAGAATACTTTGTTGACATTGTTGAAATGCTTTTTCGGCTTCGGGTGTCCATTGGATCGGAGACTTGTCATTCTTCTTGGCATTGTGTAGGTATTTATTTAGTAGGTATTGATGATTGGCTTGGTGGGGTAGGCAGCTTCGATAGAAGTTGATCATACCCAAAAATCTTCTTAATTCTTGTATTGTAGTTGGTTTGGGATACTTCAGTATGGCTTGAATGCGTTCGTCTGTGGGTTTGATTCCGTCTGACGAAACTTCGTAACCGAGGAATTGAATTCTTTTTTTGCCGAACTCGCACTTATCTAAGTTGAGCGTGACGCCATAGTGGTTTAAGCGTTCGAGAACTGTTTTTAGATTGCGTTTGTGTTCTTCTTCGTTGTCTTTCGAGTAAATGAGTAGGTCATCAATGAAACAGAAACAGATGTCGTCAAGGCCGCGTAGTACCTCATGCATGAACCGTTGAAATGAGGAACTACTGTTCATGAGCCCAAAAGTCATAGTTTTGAAAAAAAATGCACCGAATGGTGTTGTTATTGTGGTTTTAGCGGCGTCTTCTTTTTCGATAGGTATACTGTAATATGCCATTTTCATGTCGAGCTTCGAGAATAATGATTTTCCGTGTAGTTGGTAGGTAAAATCTTGTATTCTAGGTATCGGGTATCTGTCGGGAATTGTGACAGCATTTAGTCTTCTATAGTCACCACATATACGTAAGGAACCGTCTTTTTTCTTTACAACGTGTAGTGGACTGGCCCATGGACTGTTGGCTGGTTCGCAGATGCCCATTTCCATTAGCTTTTCAAATTCTAACTTGGCAGCTTTGTACTTGTCTGGTGGTAGTGGGCGTGGTCGAGAGTATATTGGTGGTCCTTTTGTTTCAATCCGGTGAGTGACGTTATGTTTTGCTGTTGATTTGATAGCCATGGGTCGTATAATGTCTGGGAATTGCTTCAGAATGTCGTGATAGTCGTGATTTTGGTTGATGATGTAGACTGATTCTTCTGTATTGTGTATTTTAATCGTGTTCACGGTGAGGTCTGTGACCCTATCGATGAGCTTCTTTTTATGCAGGTCAACTAATAGTTTGTGTTTTGCTAGGAAATCTGCGCCTAATATCGAAGTCTTCACATCAGCTACTGTGAATGTCCACTTGTAACTTCTACGTAAACCTAAGTTGAGCTCTAATGTACGCTCTCCGTAGGTACGTATTTGTGTTCCGTTCGCAGCAAATAATTTGTAATTGCCTTCTGTCGACTGTGAATATTTCTTGTTTCTTGCGGCTAACACTGAAATGTCGGCGCCAGTGTCAATGAGGAATTTTTCTTTATGGTTTCTATCTATTATACATAGGCGGTGGCTTTGATCTACATCGACGCCCGCCACTGTCGATGTATTCTTTAGTTTTCCTGTTGCTTCGTGTTTGTATTTGCTTTTAGCACATGGTTGTTCACAATTACGAGCTTTATTACCAAATCGGAGATGGTAGTAGCAGACCCAGTCCGCGTCGCCCGGCTGCCGACGTGAGCGCGAGTGTGAACGCGCCCTAAAGTTGCGCATATCATCGAAGCGCTTGTTGCTACGTGGTTGGTGATGCGGGCTTCGCGTCGGTCGCCATTGGTTTGAACGTAATTCTGCTACTTCAAGGGATAGTTTCTCTATTTGTTTTGTTATTAAGTCGAGTTGTAGTTTTTCGACTGTGATATTAGCAGCTGTTTCGTTTTGGCTTTGCAATGGGTTTGATACGGGAATTGAAGTAGTTATGGCGGCGGCTGTAGCGGGTTCGAAATGTTCTATCATTTTGTCAGCCATGGCGGCTAGGGTTTCTAGTGACGATTCTGTATTCATTGATAATATGCCACGTATTTGAGTAGGTAAATGGTTCAGCCATATGACGCGCAGTGCTTCGTCTGTCAATAATTTCCCACTCAGTTCACGCATTTTACGTAATAGCTGACTGGGTTTTGAATCGCCCAGTTCTAGGCCACTGAGCAATTTTTGCAGCTGGCGATGATCAGATTCTTGATACGTTGATATGAGTCTCTCTTTTAGCACTGTGTATTTGCCCGTAGTAGGTGGGTTGAGAATTATGTCTGCAATTTGTTCGAGATCATTGTATCCTAGTAGTGGCATTACTAAATTGAATTTCTGCTCTTCCCCTATTCGGTTTGACGCGATGGCCGCTTCGAATTGTGCGAACCATAATCGCGGGTTTTGTCGCCAAAAAGGTGGTAGGCGCGCGGGGAGTGATATCGTGGCAACGTCATTGTTGATTGGAGGTCGAACATCTATGATTGGAGTACTTGGTTTGGTACTAGTACCTGGTGTGCTCTCTTCTGTAGACATGATGTATGTAGTGGGTCGTTGCACTCGGTATTGCAATCAACTGATGATGCGTGCAGAAGTGCGTAAGGTGCATTGGGGTAATTCCGAAAACGGGTATATTCCGAAAGATAAAAAAATCTAGTAATCGCGGCGATATTTTTCTACTAGTAAAATTTGTCTAGACGGCCAATTTATTATTCTCGCCGCACCAGTCATTTGTTCGTTGCTAGTGTTGCTATTACGTGCGTCGCGATAAATTTTCTGGAGCAAGAAGTTTTCGCGCCAATTCTAGTGATTCGTAATAACCCCAACTTCATTATCTTGGAATTCTTGTAAGTTATTTAAATAGTTGTTTGTTTTTATAATAGACTATCGGCTTTTACGTGTTTGTAATTGGGACTCTACGTCTTAATCCTTTAAAAAAATGTAAAACGGAAATACCCCAATGGGTTTATTACGACATAAAATAGTTTCGCAATAGCCCCACATCGTTTTTTCATAGTAATGGACAGTGATTCTCAATCAATGTAAAACTTTTTACTTTTCAAATAATTAATTTAAGTTAGTAGGTAAGTCAAATGTTAAGCACTTAGAGTATACATAAAACTTTTATGTATACTCTAAGGTTAAGTACGATCGCTTATCTGCTTATTACTTGTCTGATTGTAAATGAGCTAAAATTTGTCATAAATATAGCTGGTTTTATGCATGGAAACATAAAA
Source organism: Eilema caniola (assembly GCA_949126895.1). Taxonomy (NCBI): domain Eukaryota; kingdom Metazoa; phylum Arthropoda; class Insecta; order Lepidoptera; family Erebidae; genus Eilema; species Eilema caniola. The sequence continues at coordinate 42,652,342 of OX421460.1, read as the reverse complement.
TTATTTAAAACTAGCGGTCTCATGCAGTATCAGCTGCAGTGTACCCCCAACACCCTGAACCCTTCTCTTAATAGGGAATATGCATGATTTAAAAAAGTATGTTTTTTTTACAATATTAAAAAAGTACATGCATATTCATATTTGGCCTTGTTGCATAGTTAATCCGTTTTATGCTGAGCATGTACATACCATTACCTGATCCTACTTGGACTAATTATACATACTTATACCTACCACTCTTAAAAACAATAATATATTTTGCAGAGTTATCATGCCCCGGACTTACATAAGAACAAATTAAAACATATACTCTTAGCTCTAGCTATTGAAAAGGTAAAAAATGAAGAGCTTAAAGTTATCACGGTGATTTATAATTTTATAAGGTTGATAATTTTATAACATTTAATTCTTTAAAAAAATATTGTTACTTAATAATAAAAGACTAATTTTGTATTTTAATTTTACATTTCTCCACTTATAATGATCCAACTTTCGACTTGTCTACATTTCGCTCCAGCCCATAACCTGTTTCGCTCATTTATAAGTATATTTTTCATGCTAAATACTTTACGAAAATGTTGAGAACCGTTGTAGTTTCTTGGGGTTATTACGAAATATAAAGTCACAAGAATCGAGAATAGACAAACTACCTACATAGTGGCCGTTCTTTTGATTATGGGGTAATAACGATCGAAAAAGCAATGTAAACCTTCTTTCAAACTGCAATAAAACTTAATTTAAAATGATTTCGCAATTACCCCAAGGTATTTCGTAATTACCCTTGTTTCAGCAATTTTTGAACACATATTTCTAATGTGATATTTTAAATTCTTATTTATATATTCAAGTATTTAATATATAATTATCGTAAGTGTGTTCATAACGTATTGGTTGATGTAAAAATAACGGCAGTAAATGCAAAACTAATTAGAGTATTAATTCGAACAGCAGATCTTCAGTCATCTCATAGAAATTTCAGTCGGAAATACCCCAATGCACCTTATGTGATACCGTAGGTATGTAGGTATCAGCTGTTCGGGTTCGTCAGGGGTCACCAATGTCGGTCTATGGCCTTCGCCTAACCGGACTATGGATCAGCTGACTGCTTCCGAGCTAACACGGCTGATATACTCAGCTGTAAGGGTCACTGACCCGCAAGGTAGGTACTGCCCTATGTACTGTGCCAGCTGGCTGATGCCCCTAGACCGGCCAGGTTCACTGCTGAACCCTTGTACCGTTGCTAGGGTGCTCTGAATGTTTGGACCGGAGGATTACCGTAGCCAATGTTTATGGCAACACAATGTTTTTTGACATTAGGATAAACGTCAGTTTTTTATGTGTGTGTCATTTTGAATGTACGAACGATCGCCGCAATAAAAACAGGTCTTGAAAAACAGCAGTTTGTGATTTACTCGAACCTAGCTCCTATAAAAACCTACAGTCCACCAAACAAGAACGCTACATTTGGTCCTTAGCGACCCGTCATTAAGAAATCCCGTGAAGATACTGCAGATTCCCGAGAAGACCCTGTTCGCGGTTGCAGCGACGCCCCTGTGCATCTGCGGCTGCCGAAGGCGCAATACGTGAAGAATTCGGCCGATATCAGCATATACTTTTGCTGCGACAAAAATATCGACATTCGTATCGACGTTCGTATCATCAAGGTCAAAGAAATTAGTTGTCTTTGTCTGCCATATTTGAATTTCGGTGGATGCGGAGGCGCCAAATTGAAAATAATTCAAAGTTCTAGCAGTGTGCGAGCGAGAGCATATCGCCCGTGCCACGTAGCTCTACGCGTGAGTAAGGGAGACAACACACCGGCATACGTTGCGCACGAGAGACTCCGGCTGGCGTGGCGTGACCGCGGCGGGCTCGCATTGGTGCGAACTGCGCGGCACTGCGAGTGGTGCGCCCCCTAGTCTTCACCGTAGAACTACAGAAGCGTCCCTTCGTCCTTTCGAGCTTCGAGCTACGCGAGCTTCGCTTCGTTTGAAATTGGGCAAGACTACAGGCGAACGATCAGAACGATGGAAAAAACTGCAGAGCTGCGAAAACTCCACATAAATAGAGGTTATGTAAAAGCCAGCATCACCCGACTAGGTACGTTTGTAGCCAATACTACCGAACTAGAAATCAGCTCACTTGAATCGCTTATCACCAAGCGCGATAGATTAGTAACTGCATTCGTTGACTACGAGCAATTTAACAAAGATGTATTGTTGTTGGATTCGGAGGACGAGGAGAACATTGAAGAAATTGAAAACAAATACTTTCATTGCTTAACTGTCATGAACGAAAAAATTAAAAGTAAGTCAGTAAATAAAGAAAAGACAGCCCCCGAATCAAACAACATTTCTAGAACTAAACTACCAAGCATAAACATACCAAGCTTTACGGGTAAATACTCAGAATATGTTAATTTCAAACAGATTTTTAAATCCGTAATACATAACGACAAAACACTCGATAATGTGCAAAAATTGTATTATTTAAGATCTTTCCTTGAAGGCCAGCCATATGAATTGATAAAAAATCTCCCTCTTGTTAGTGAAAGCTATGAAAGTGCAATGCAATTATTAGACACTCGATATTTTAACAAATATAAAATTATAAACGAGTATGTGAATACAATTCTAGACTTAGAAAGGTTACCAAAGTTTGCCACTGCTAAGAATATTAGGGATTTTGTTTCAGCAGTCAGACAAAGTCTGAATGCCCTAGAAAATATGGACGCTCAGGTAAGGGCGTGGGACCCCATCCTGCTGGGTATACTGATGCGCAAGCTGGATCTATACAGTTCCCGATCTTATCAACTAGAGCGTGACCAGGAGCAAGATCCCACTGTTGAGGACTTTTTGTCTTACATGGACAAGCGTGCTCTGGCCTTAGAAAACACCGATGGCGGCCCGGAGCCTCCGGAACCCGGAAAGCGACAAGGTGCAGCTTCGCAGCCAAATAAGAATAAGGTAGCCTTGACAGCAACAGCTAAGTCTCCGAGTGAATGTCTATACTGTAAGTGTCCTGATCACAAATTATATGTTTGCCCTAAGTTCAAATTACAGCCAAATAATGAAAGGGTTTCCTTTGCTAAACAAAAAAAATTATGCAACACATGTTTAAATGCACACGCTGGCAAATGTAAATACCACTTTAAGTGTGGGCAGTGCAAGAAAAGTCATCACACACTGCTCCATCTCGATGAACAAAAAGGTGGTCCAGGTCCAGTGGTCCTCTTATCTGGGGACTCTGCTAACAATGCTTTAATCCCAACAGCACGAGTTAAGGTGTTTGCAAAAGATGGACGAGAAGTGCACATAAAGTGCATACTAGACTCTGGTTCACAGGTAACACTGGTCACTACAAAGGCCATTGAGGTCTTAGGCTATACTCCTAAGCGAACTGACATCAACCTCATTGGTGTCACAGAAAGCCAGAATAAAGTTAGTTATTGCATTCCGTTACAAATTTATTCCCTGACATCTCAATTCAATACACTAGTAAATTGTCATGTAGTAAAAAGAATTACTTGTAACTTACCTCAAACACCAGTCAGCATAGAAGGCCTACAGTTCCCTGCTGGTGTCACTTTGGCAGATACAACTTTTAATCAACCATCGGAGATAAACATGCTAATCGGTGCTGACATATTTTTCCAGGTGCTCCTTCCGCTTGAGAAACCTCAGCTCTTAAATACTTGCAATGATGACGAGCAGCAGCAAACTTCATCCCCATGCATCATCAACACCAAGTTCGGCCACGTCATTGCCGGAGCATTAGCATCGAACATCATCAATAATCAGGTTGTATCTCTTTTTTGTGCCAAGTGCGAGTCAGATGTAAGTGACAGTATCAAGAAACTCTGGGAAGTGGAGAGTGTCCCAGAATTATTAGTGGAGAGGGATTCAGAGCAAACTCAAGCTGAAAATATTTTTGTGAATTCAGTAAAGCTAGAAAATAATAAGTTTACTGTTGACTTACCTTTAAAAGTAGAAATCTGCAAAATAAATGAAACTCTAGGAAATTCATTTGACCTAGCCTTACACAGATTTCTCAGTCTAGAAAAGAGACTGCAAAGTAATATAAATTTACTCATAGAGTATCAAAAGTTCATAGATGAGTATGTTCAGCTTGGGCATGGGCATTACTTTGACATTAATGTGTACAACTTCAATGAAGACCCTATCTATTTTCTACCCCATCATGCAGTCATAAATGAAAATAGCAAAACCACTCGAACCAGGGTGGTTTTCGATGCTTCTATGAAAACTACTAAAAAGATCTCATTGAATGATATTTTATTAAATGGGCCCACAGTACAAAAAGAGCTATTTGATATTATTTTATTGTTTAGATTTGGGGAATTCACGTTGAGTTCAGATATTAAAAAAATGTTCCGCAATATATTGGTAAATCCGGAACACACTTCACTCCAAAATATTCTATGGCGCGAAAATCCCAGTCAACCTATTAAATGTATACGCCTTGATACTGTGACTTACGGCGCAAAACCGTCAAGTTATTTGGCTACACGCTGTTTGCTAGAGCTTGCCCAGAGGTATGAACAGGACTTACCGCTTGCCTCATTTATCATCAAACACTGCACGTACATTGATGATATATTGTTCTCAACTTCTGATATGCATACAATGCTTGAAGCTAAACGACAAATACGTGAATTGCTAAGTTATGGTGGTTTAAGTTTGCATAAATGGGCTACAAACACACCTACCGTGCTTGCCGATATTCCCAAATCAGAACAGCATTTTAGTGAGCTTGAACTAAAAAATGAGGAATTTAATATGAAGGCTTTAGGGCTCACACTAGATGTGCAAAAAGATAGTTTTAAAATTAAAAGCCCAGAACCCTTTAATGAAAACATTTTGACAAAAAGGTCAGTTCTTAGCTATATATCAAAGGTCTATGATCCCATGGGTTTTGTAAGTCCAATTGTAATAACAGCTAAAAATATAATTCAAAAAATTTGGTCACAAAATATTGGATGGGATGAGAATATACCTAGCGAGTTGGTAGATGAGTGGTTCCAATTTACTAGAAGCTTAACAGCTATGCAGCCGATCAGTCTAAGCCGCCACATCCCCACCAGCGCAGCAGTGACAGTGCAGCTTATAGGGTTTGCTGACGCATCCAGCACGACGGGATACGGATGCTGTATCTACCTTCGCGTGGTCGACAAAGCAGGTAAGGCTGAATTACGCTTACTCTGTTCAAAGTCGCGAGTAAACCCACGCGCGAATCCTCTAACAATTCCCAGGCTGGAGCTTAATGCTGCATTGCTTCTCTCCATTCTCATAGAGCGAGTTTATGATACACTACATAAAAATGTTCCAATAGAGAATGTGTATTTATTCACAGACTCAAAAATAACTTTAGCTTGGATTCAAACTGAAACCCCAAAGCTTCAAGCTTATGTATCTAACAGAGTGAGAGTAATTCAGCAAAAAACCGCTAGGTGGCGGTGGTTGCATGTGCCTTCGGCCGAGAATCCTGCTGATTTAATTAGCAGAGGTGTCAATCCTCAGGAACTTCCAAACAACGCCCTCTGGTGGGAAGGTCCGAAGTTTCTGCAAACAGACTTCAATTTTGATTCTAAAAGGTTAGTCTTACCTGATACTTTGCCTGAAACGAAGAAATTCACGCCCACTAAACCTATGGAAACCCCCACAAGGGTAGTGCTAACAACAGGTATGCAAGGTAGTTTTTTACAAACCTTAATAGATAAATATTCTGATATAGGAAAGATTACAAGAATGCTTGCATATGTACTAAGATTTTGTCAGAATTTGATATGCAGTATCAAAAACAAGGATGTTCTTAGTCCAGATGAGTTATCACACGCATTGCATTTAATTATAAAACATGAACAGTCTGTCTATTTTCGCGAGGAAATAAACTCTCTGCAAAAGAGCAACCGTGTACGAGGACCACTGCAAGCTTTGCATCCCTTCTTAGATAAAGAAGGCTTAGTCAGAGTAGGTGGTCGCTTAGATAACTCAGACATACCGCTTTCACAAAAACATCCAATCATTCTTGCAAAAGCATCACGCATAACTGAGTTAATAATACAGGGGGAACATATTAGGTTATTACATGCTGGGCCTAAATCACTACTTGCTAACTTAAACCAGAAATATTGGCTAATTAATGGCATGCGACAAATCAAAAAGGTTACTCATAAATGCTTGGTTTGTTTTAGGCTTAAAGCTGGTGCAGCAAAGCAGCTGATGGGATCCTTGCCCCAAGATCGTGTCACGTCATGCAGACCATTCCAAAAAATAGGCATAGACTTCGCTGGGCCCGTCCAAGTCAAAAACTCACGTGTAAGAAAGTCTATAATCAGTAAAGGTTATGTATGCATATATGTATGCTTTGTTACGAAGGCAATACACCTAGAGTTGACTTCCGATATCTCAACTGATGCATTTTTGGCTTCATTCAAACGATTTATAAGCAGACGGGGCTTGCCCAGTGACGTATTTTGTGACAACGGCGGTGCTTTTCGTGGGGCAAGGAACCAGCTTGCTGAGCTATACAAACTCAATAATTCTGTCAATCATCAGACGCTTGTGCAGGCTTATGCCGCGAAAGAAGGCATTAAATTTCATTTCACGCCTAGTTATGCACCGGTATTTGCAGGGCTTGCAGAAGCGGCTGTGAAGAGTATGAAACACCATTTAAAACGAATTGTATTAAATGCTACATTAACATATGAACAGCTGACCACTGTATTAACTCAAATTGAGGCTGTGCTAAATTCACGCCCCATTTTACCCCTTTCTGAGGATATTAATGACTACTGTTATTTAACCCCTGGGCATTTTTTAATAGGGACAGCCCTAACTATGTACCCACAAATAGATTTGTCTGAAGCTAGAGAAAATAGGCTAAATTATTGGCAACAATGTACACAGTTACAACAGAGGTTTTGGAAAGCTTGGTACAAATACTATTTAAATACGTTGCAAAATAGAAGTAAGTGGCGTCAATCTATGCCTAATGTAACAGTAGGCGCACTTGTACTCATGAAGGAACCTAATGCTCCTACATTGGTGTGGCCCATGGCACGAGTCGTGAAGGTACACCCCGGTAATGACGGCAAGGTGCGAGCCTTGCAACTAAAAACAGCTGATGGCAAGCTGTATACTAGATCATTGCAAAGTATTAGTGTACTACCAATTGAGACTTAAACATGTGTGATAAGTCTTAAATAGGTACATTTTTTATTGTAACGTGCGTTGATTAGTTATTTTTTTTATTGTAACATGTGCCTTAGAGTGCAGGTACTGCCAGTTGAAATCTAAACATGTATGCTAATTAGTAAAAACATTTTTTTCTGTTATAACAAGTATTGTGTGCTAGAGTGTTCTACCAGTTGAAACCTAAACATGTATGCTAATTGGTAATAATTTTTTTCTGTTATAACATGTATTGTGTGCTAGTGTTCTACCAGTTGAAACCTAAACATGTATGCTAATTGGTAAAAACATTTTTTTCTGTTATAACATGTATTGTGTGCTAGTGTTCTACCAGTTGAAACCTAAACATGTGTGTTGATTGGGAATTACATTTTAGTTTTCATGAAACTGTAAGGAAACTCCTAATTTTAATTGTACTTGGGATCACCACGGAGTTTTATATCCAGTTATTATTATTTACACCTAAGTTTTAGTGTTGTCATATGCATGTAGCTTTAAAAAAGGAATATAAATATACCTTCCCCTGCCTATTTGCTGTGCCTTAGGCGGCAGTATGTTTATGGCAACACAATGTTTTTTGACATTAGGATAAACGTCAGTTTTTTATGTGTGTGTCATTTTGAATGTACGAACGATCGCCGCAATAAAAACAGGTCTTGAAAAACAGCAGTTTGTGATTTACTCGAACCTAGCTCCTATAAAAACCTACAGTCCACCAAACAAGAACGCTACAGCCAAAGTAAAAGACAGAGCAGAACTGTGGACTGTATTTATTGATTCAAAAGTGCCTGGTTATATTGACAAATTTCTCTTTTAGATATATATGTACAAAAGGAGCTTACAAATTAGGCTAGACCAATCAGAATACTTAATGCTATTTACATAAGGAATCCTTAAAGCTATTATGTACAATTTAATTACAGAATCTGCCGCGTGGCGCTTGTATCGCGACTATAAAATGTGCCAACGTAAATATGGCCGCAATCTGCAGCCGCGTCGCATTCCAGGAATTCCGTCGCCGTGCGTGGTCGTGTTCGAGAGCTCCGTGTAGCGGCTTGTCGTTGTATGCGTATAGTGAATCGGTATTGTGTCCCTACACCCTTATAACTTTCTAAATATTGACTCTTCGAATTTGGGGTTTTCACTGTTCGTCTTTTACAAATTCCTTCGAAATGCTGACATAAGTTTTTTTTTTTCTGCGATATAGTGGCCGAGCAGTCGAAACGCACACCATCTTCGCCGACTAGGAGTCTAAGTGGTCGCCATGGCCGAAATCGGTCGGAGGCATCATCATATAAAGTCTTATTGTTTCACTCTGGTCAAAGACAGTAATAATAAATTACTGAGTGTATTGCTCGGGACATAGGTATATATTGAACGTAAAAAGTGCTCAAAATGTACTCTATACACGCAGCCCGCGTTTCTTAAGTGTCTTTTGAACATGACACGCGGTCGGTGGAGGAGCTCAGATTCATCAAGCATAATATTTTTTTTTAAACAATCCGAGCGCGCCACGGCCTTTTTTGTCTCGCGATTTAGGTCAATACGATATTAGATGTAGAAGGTTCAAATAAAACCATTTTAATAGTCAAGTATTTAATAACAATTTAATTATTCCATAGGTTACGCCAAACATGCTAGACTTTCTGCCATATACCTACGTATGGCTCAGGTGGTCGCCTACTTAGCTAATCTCATTTCATTATCTAGATCTAATAAGGTATATAATTACTTGAAATATTTAACATTTTAATACGTTATTTTGTTATAAGATGACATAATGTGAGCTTTTAGCTACATGTGAAATAACTAAAAAGAGGTAACCATACTTTATCAAAATCACAAATTATTTTATTATCCATACTACTAATAATATAAATGGGAAGGTGTATGTACGTGTGTGTGTTTGTCCGTCTTTCACGGCTTAACCACTGAACCGATTTTGATGAAATTTGGTATAGCGGGAGATTAGACCTTGAGAAAGGACATAGGCTATGTTTGGACGCTATAACCGACATCCACGCGGGCGGAGCCGTAGGCAAAAGCTAGTTATTAATACATAATAGCGTTCTGAATTTATCGTAGTCATAATCCGCTTCATATGCTACTTACGTTTGATATCATACTATGATTTAATGAACAGAAAATTTTTGATTCCTACAGGTTCGACAGCACGAGTATGACACCCACTTGCATAGGCCACAGTAATCACTATACATCAAGTGGGCCGTGTGCTTTTCTGTCCTCTATAAGGTATATCATATGCATACGTATCTCATGTCGCCTAATAATAATGCAATATGTTATAACTTCATTGAAATAAATAAAAGTTAACGGCTACAAAGTTATGTCTGTGCATCACATCAAAGCAAGTGCACCTATTCGGCTACTTCTGTTTTATTCAATTTGCATGTGTCAAGAATTTAAAAAATCTACTAATCGAATAATAACTTCCTAGAAAGAAAGAAAGTACTTTGTACTACTCTATCAAAGTATGAAATATAAGCCAAGGATCGAAAATCTGAAAGATACGTTAGAAAAAAATTCGTATCAAATTTGGTTAGGCAGGGAGGGGAACTTGTGTAGTGAAGGTGAGTGTTGATGTACATCAACAAAAGGGGCCCCTTCTAAACCTACACTTGGGTCGCAAGTCCCAGGCACTGTCCTGAGTTCCCAACTCAGCAACGCGATGGACCCGGCACCCGCACAGAGAATCCATGGATTGCTAAGAATATCGGTCTCAGTCTGCACACACAAAATCCAATTTTATGCTTATATTCAGAAGTTTCATAACGTTACTATCGCAATGGCATTAAATATATCTAATTAGTAAAAATAAAAAACACGAATTATGTCAATAAATTAGTAAGAAACAATTTGTTTAGTTTTTGTGGTGTCTCACTAGAGACAATATTAGTAGGCAAATTGTTTAGTCTCAGCCATCGGGCAATAAACACACGCGATGAAATTGCACAGCCATTCATTGATAAGTACTACGCGGATATGAGAGTCATGTGGGTCGAGTGATGTCACGCATTGAAGCGCCTCGTGAAAGGACATTATATTTCCAAATGCAACTTTATCATTAGTACAGTTATTTTAATGATGCTTTTATATTTTACTAAAATAATTACAATTAATACTATACTCCCCACTATCCCAATCCTAAAATTTACTGTTAATACATATTATGGTTTTAGAGAATGAAAACTGAATTGTCCAACCAAGCTTAAGAATTTGACAGATTATCGATTGTAAAGTGAAATTTGCATAGCTTTTCATTTAAAAATATCTAAAAGTAACATCAATAACTAATTAAGAACTCTATCAAACAAACTTATGGCTTCCTTTAACTATATAGAAATATATTCGCAATGGATATAGTACAACTAGAAATATTTAAAACAGATATAAAAATAAGTTTCTAGTAAATACCAAGCCTGGATGAAAGGACTCATTTGACAGTCAGTCTTCTAGTAACAACATATTGCAAATAACAATGTTTTTGTACTAAGTAAAGCACAACAGATCACTCTAAGTAACACTAGCAACAGGTGTACTGCTAATTCTTTATATCAACAAGTTAAAATTACATAAATCTCTGCAATGGTTTCTATACGTTAACATTCATAAATAAGTATGTATCTTCTCTCACATGTAAAATCAAAAGAAAGGCAACATTATGACAAACACTGGTGGACAGGATACTTTATGCCTGAGCATAAACTTGAACAACTTTCCGTTGAATAGAACTCTTTATATTATTGTACCATTTGGTGATTTCTGTATTATTTTGCAAATCTTGGAAAGCTGTACAGCCTTCGATACTGCTAAGGACACCGTATACGCTGATGTCAGCTAAGTTTGGATGCTCCCCTCCAAGGAATGGTGTGCCTTTCCGTTTTATGGCCGACATCCAATCATTGACAGCATCATAAAGAGACTCACGGGCGTCTTCCTTGATATTATGTCTGTGGATATATAAAAAAAACTTCAATTATTTTAGTAAAGCAATGACGTCAGTATAGACATGATTTTCTATACAATTTTGATACACTGTATGAATATAGAAGAAGCGAAAGTGTATGCAAGGATGTAGGATCACAAGTAGAAATTTATCATGGATACCTTTTGTTACAGTATGTTAAATAAACTTTGTAGAACATACCTTTTCTTTAACCTTTTAGATATCAGATACATGGCGGCGGCACCTACATAGACCATTAGGGCGCATTCCCAGGCCGGGTAGAACTGCCTCCAAGAGCCTGCCTCCTCAAACCATTGGAAGGTCTCCAGCGCCTCGCCCGCTGTTCTATACACATTAGGTGACAAAGTATTCACCAGGACTCTATCCGCCCATTGACGCCATTCACGTTCTTCTCTGTAAAATGGGAATAACAACATAATATAAATTTAACCACTTGTATGTTGAGGTCGTTAACCAATTAACTACTGCAAAAAAATACATTAAATCACAACAGCACTTCATACATGAAAAGAGAGAGAGTGAAAGAAAGAAGAAAAGAAATTAAACAAAATTAAACAGGTAATTTAACATAAATAGCTTACCCTATTATTACACATACACCTGCAAGACATATGCCTATAAAACAATAGATGCTAAATTGGGCAAATGGAAATCAAGAAATGGAATGAATGGATTATCTACAATAACTATTAAAGCCACCGGTTTAAATTAGTGGCTAAAGGTACTTACAATTCAGCCGCTTTTTCTTTCGCATCAGGCACAAATGAACTGTTCATGACAAAGTATTTATTAGTGATTTCAGTCACCTCCTTCCCTGAATCATTCTGGTACTTTGTGACGGGGAAAAATTTGATAATATTTGTTAACGGCACAGTTTTGTCTTTCATGTATGTTTCAAGGATGGAAATAATTGCTGTGCTGTCCAATAATTGCTAAAAAAAAATGTAGTTTGCTTTATTTTCTAACAAAACCTGTATAGCACTGAATGTGGCTAAACACAACTGTGGTCAAAATTCCTAAAAAAAATGTGAATGGAACTGTTTATATTTAGTGAATTTAGTTACTCGAACGGAAGTATCTATCAATCTATTTAACTTAAAATTAACATATAACATATATTAACATATTATTACATATTACATATAACATATAAACATATAATTACATATATTAACAATATTTATTTATAATAAATTATAAATAAATATTATTTTCAGTAATTTAAGTCAATATGTTCCCACCTAAATATTTCCAATACTAAATTGTTACCAAGATATAGTAATAATGATTTGAAAAAACTTTAAACAGACTTTTGGGTAATATAGTAACTTGTCATTTACAAACCTGATAACCTCCATCAACCTTGGCTAAAAGAATAGGCACTTTTTTGTATCCTGACCACTTGATAGCTTGGCGGAGCACAGCATCTACTTCAACTATCTCATAACTGATGCCTCTGGCATCCAAATATGCTCGGACTTTACAACAGAATGGACAAGTCTGATATTGGAACAATGTAAGCTGGAGGTTGCTTGAATCTCCATCATTTACCACCTGAAAATAAAAAAATGCTAGTCAAAGTAACAGTGATAGTTAAGACAGACTGTGGCTTGGTGGTAGTGAACACGTCCGCTATGCAGGAGGTGCAGGTTCGATCCCAGCTCAGTACAAATATTTGTATGCTTAAATATGGATATTTTCATTGGTCTGGTTGTGCGTCAGTTAGCATGTTAAGCCATTGGTTCCGGTCGGTCTGAAACATATCTCCGACAAACGTTTCCCTGCCGAATGATCCACCGACAGAATGTTTCGCTTATGAGTTTTTCATCTACAGAACATTTCACATACAGGCAGTTCGCCGATAACACGATTCATTTTTGGTTAAATCGACGACAGAACCTTTCCCCTACGAACGTTTCGCCGACAGAACGATTAAATAATGAGTGAACCGACGACAGAATCTTTCACCAATTTACAATATAGTTAACACCCCAACTCAGATTACCCCGACTCGGATAGGTTAGGTTAGAAGGCTAATGCGGGAGCGGAGCGTAGCGAAGCTCCCGCATTAGGCCTTCGTGGTTATTTTTTTATAAACCACCCAGAAGTAGGAGCCCCGCGTAGCGGGGCTCCGTCGACCTTGTCGTCGGTTCACTCATTACTATTAGGTGCACTTATTATACTTTCCGATTTATAGGTGATTCTGTATATTTCACCCATTTCCCCTATATATTTTCACGATAAATAGGGGAAATGAGTGAAATGCCCCACACAGAAGTGCTGATCACCCGTCTGGTCAATGGCGTTCCCACAGGTAGTATAGTAGTAACAGTGATAGTAAATTCAAATTACATTTATTGTTATGACTGACATGCACACATCTGGTTAGTGCAGCTCATGTTATTGGTATGCTATATGATGGCACCAATATAATAAATTATTTTCACAGAATGGCAACAAAAATACAAGATGTGTTGTATAGCACACAACAATATAGACAGAGATCACAGAGCGACCAGACATAACTTATTTTCAAATGTATGAGACTCTAGCGCTAGACTCAGTAGCGTCTCATGTGCTTTGAATACCTGCGTGCTTATGGAGCCCCCTCTAGTGGCACCTGGGCAGGTACCAGGTAAAAATAAGAGCAATTAACTGACATTTAAATGACTTATTTTTATGTTTTGTTATGTTATATCCATAGAAAGAAAATAATAGGTTGTTACATATGAAAAGGCCGTTTTAATGAAGAAATTGGAGGAAACCCAATTTGCAGTACCATCATTTTTGCATTTTTTTTTAAGAAGGACACTTCCAAATTTTATGATTTTTTCTGTGTATGAATGAGACAACATTAAGCTAACAGCAATTTTTATTACATTTTAGAAAAGTGACAACTGTAACAAAGTAATACAAAATGTAGCATGTAGCATTTAGGAAGTACTGTTTTAGAAGATCAAATTTAATTTATCAAGCGGCCAATAAAAACAAGATTTAATACAGAGTTGTAAAATCTTGAAATCAACTTTCAAACAAAGTATAAATATTGGAAATAGCTATTAAATTACAGGAATAACGAGCTCATAAATCTGTAAGAAAATTTCGGCAATTTCATATGTAACAACCTAATATCAATAGTCTTGTGACTTCTATTATTACTGTTAAAAAACATTTACTTTATTACAGCATGTACATGCTTTGTTCCCCAAGAATATTTATGATTTTTTTTTAAAGATTTTGAAATTTTGCAACACAACACATAATTTAATAACAGAAACTTTATCGAAAGTTAAAAAAAAGTCATCTAACATTATATGAAAGGTAAACAACAATAAAAATAATATTAAAAGTTTAGTTGGATTGTTTAATTTAATTTGCAGAGAATGTGATAGCCCTAGCACTGGAGTTGACGGCGTTGTATGCTCTGAACAAATAGTGGTACCTACAATATTTCATAGGTTATTAAAACAATAGCTTTCTTCAAACTCTAAGGGAGTGCAACTTCTGTATTAGTACTGTTATTTACTCTGTGTTTATAATGTTAAAAAGAGCTTTTTAAATTAATGTATAATAAAAGTTGTATACTTATTGTGACAAATAATATAAACATTGGTGGAATTGATGCTGAAAGCACAGAACCATTCATTGTGAATTGAGTTAAATTGCCTTTCAGGCTAACGTTTCATTGCAGGCACTTATTTGCTTGCAAATATTTATAGCGCAAACAACCATTTCATTCTTAAAATGCCTAACTAAGCAGATGTTGCATACTAATGGTGAATGTAGAGATGCTGACAGAGTGTGATTTGATAAATTTTTCTTTAGACTCTTGGAAACCCTTCTACTAAATAATGAAGGACTTATCTATATGTGTTGAAACATTGTATCCATAGGTAAATAGGGTGGCTCCCCTATTTACCTATGGATACAATGTTTCAATCCTTTAAGATCCACATCTTATATTGTAGCTGTATATCCCCTAATTAAAATAAACTTAAAACTCTTACCAGTACCAGAAAATTAAATGACTAAAGCTGGTGACTGGTTACATAATTATAAACAAAAAGTAAGCACTGTACTATAAATTATGGCATAAGAGTGGTGTGACCAAGAAAAACAGGACCAAGATCATTCTCGTAACAATTATAAATGTGTCAATTTTAGTGTTATAAGGTAATAAAGCTCTTGCTAATATAACAATCCAATCACACATCTAACAAATAGTGTAGCCATGTGCAGTGTGGCATTAACATGTCAATATTGTAAAAACATCTTACTCGATAATGAGACCGATATTCAGGTGCCTCTTTCAAAAAGGCATACTCATCTTCTTGAAGCGCTGCGGAACCTTGCTTGATATTGACCTTATAGTGCGTGTAACCTCCATAAGCTGCACCAACTACGACGCCGATACTGGCACTGACAAGAGTTAACTTAGCGGTAGATTTTGGCAGTCGGCTTTTTGTAGAAAATCTCAATTTTGGTAAGATCACATTTTCTCTGACGGAAGATACGAAACCTTTCCGGAGTATCGTAAACGTCGGTCTCCACATTTTATTTACCTAGTTTTCAAGGTGATAACATGAAATCTCACTTTTTTTACGTTAACAGGCGGACAATAGGTAGGTACACCACTATTTACTCTCAAAGTATGTATTATTACTATTATTAGTATAAGTACTAATTTAGATAATGGTGCGTATTTCCTGATTTTCTGTCCACAGGCCGCAATCCATTAAAATTCATTGAAGATTATAAAATTTTATTTTGTAATATCTGCCGCCACAGATAGTCAAAACTTCAAGATTCATTTTGTCCTTGGTTTGGTTGTGTAGTGTTGTACTTTTGTAGAAGAGGAGTTATTCCATCGAGTTGAAATATATCGATTCTATTTAATTCGATTGTGAACGAATTATTTACTTTTCCCCAAACCAGCCAGTTGCTACAAAGAAGATAAGAAATATTATTAAATGACATTTTACCGTATTTACTTAGTTATCTATTGAAATCGAATAAGATAGGAAAAAGGGGATTTGGATGGAGTTCGATGGCTCAGAGCATTACCCCATTAAGGCAAAGATCGCGGGTTCAAATCCCGCCTGAAGTGATTCCATTTTTACTATATTTATCTATTTGAAAATATCTTGTTCAATAGGTACTTGCGCGCTATATTCACCTACTCGCCGCGAACCGTCTGCGATCGCTCCGTAGTCGGGCTGACGCTAGCGGCTAGCCGTACAGCTCGCACGCACGTAATAAACTACCTAACATTTAATTTATTTCGTTACAATCGAGTCTTTTTGTTTCTTATTAGTAATTAGTGTTTAAACTATCCTATTATGCCTTCTCCGTGTGCAGTGTATAGGTGCGCATCCAACTAAACACGTAAAAAATCTTTCTTTCTTCTGCTTGCCTGTTAATGAAGAACGGTAAGTAGCTACTAAATGCAATTACGTTTTTTAAATCACCTATGAATATTCAATACAATTTATACAAAGTAATATAGGTTTGATACCTACCTAGTATGTATACGGAAAGACTTCAAAAATGACAGATTTATTACTTAGTCAGGATTTTTCATAATACATTGGTTGGTACATGATATAGCAATCTGACTGAGGACTAGACTTATATCTCACTGCCCGGGTCCTGACTTTACATGTGAATACAATTGTCGCTATAGGGGCGGCAAATGACATTTTTAAATTACCTACATTTGACACAGAACAAACACCTAAAATTTTATTACTTCTAAAGATTTTATGACCTTAAATTATAACACCAGTAGGTATAGTAGGTACTTAATAATATTGTGCATTTATTTGTGCAATCTAGTACCGAAATGCGACTTAAATGCGATATGTATTGCAAATTGCGTTCATAACGTCCCTCATGTTATGGAAAGTTTACTAAAACAGCACGGGTAAATTTCTATTTTAGAATCATTTTATTTACAAGAGTGTTGAAAAACATCGTATGATACACATATGTATTGGTGATTACCGTCCTCGGCTCTCTTAAGACCCTCACCTTGCGGCTCGGGTCTCAAAGCCACCACAGCGGCAATCATCACATAAATTGGATCCCACTTTAGTCTTCTCTGCTTCGGGATGTGAACATATACTTCCTCACCAAACGTTCTCAGTTGTTTAATGTCAAAACTCTTCTCGTATAGCAACTCATATGGTGTTTTCCTTTTGTCGCGAAAAGAAAAAGATTTCTTAAAATAGCCCTTTCGCGAAACTGAGGGTTTCTTTCAGGGTTCAATAGCTTGAATGCAAGGGATGTCCATAATTGCTGATTACCAGTGATTCTGTCATCTCCCACCGTAGATCTCCTCCTGTAGACAATGAAAATATCTGTTACTCTCAAAGAGTAAGTTGATAACCACTTGTCTCTTATGCTTAACGGTCCATGACACACAACACGCACCATACTTTAAAGGCATGATGCGCCTACATTGAGTCCCCTCCGTGGGACAAGCAATGGATCTCTCAAGATTGGTACATATCTCACCGCAAGTTGGTTCCAACCTTATGAATTGCGGGTGTTGATCATCAGGCACGGCTGGGCGAATTCTGCTTTAATCGCCCACCCGGGCCAGCATGAAGACCGCAGGCAAATGATGAAACGCATATCTGGTACAGGACAAAATTGCTACGATGCAAACTAAATACACAAAAGGTTACCAACCTTCGAATCCTTCGTACAGACGCGCTATCTCGTAGACCCGTAAAATCGCACCGTTTGCTTTTGATTTACTCATTGACATACGTATTTATACTTGACAGTAAAGAAAATAGAATTATATAGATTGAGCTGCCAGTGAAACCAACCAAAGAGTACGAATCCTAAAAAGTTTGTATTTCGTGAAGGAACTTCGCGACACCTTTTCTGGCTACTACATCCTGTCCTGTTAATTGTGAATACTGCATTATGAACTGTCTCAGCCCACAATTCCTTGTTGACACTCGCATTTATTATCATCGTCCTCGCAGATTCAACAATCGTTCTCATCTCTCTTTCTATCATACAATTTTGCTCTGGTGTTTACGCCACTGTAGTCTCACGCATAATCCCTTTCTTTTTGAATATATTTTCCAGTTCCTTGCTTTTAAATTCTCCACCACCATCTGACCTTAATTTTTTCACCTTACACTCTAACTCATTCTCAAACTGCTCCAAAAACTCTACAATCTTATCTTTCGTCTCATGTTTATTTTTAAGAAAGTATACATACCGGTAGCTGCTGTAGTCATCTTTTAGTAAGAAGAAGTAAGAGGACCCACCTAGTGATTTAGTCTCCATCTGTCCGCATAAGTCTGCATGCATCAAACTGCTTATACTGTTGATTGATGGCACTTGGTGGTACTTGCTACACATCTTCAATGAAAATACTTGTACTATTCCACATGGGTATCAGATGTCACACAGACATCTGATACCCAAAAAACATGTATCAACCTTTGATAATGCCGTAAGGCGAAACCGGTCAGGATTTTAATAAATAATGTGGAATAGTACAAGTATTTTCATTGAAGATGTGCATGCATCAGCTCACCTGGACTCTTTGCTCAGCAGTCACTGTTTTGAAAAGGTAATCTATGCTATTTTCCTTGTACACAAGATGTACATTGATCAATCTGCCCTTCATATTTTATACTATTTCGACTCAATATTTCTTTAACATGGCCAAAATTTTGATGCGCCAACCTACTATGCCATGTGGACAAACTTATCAAGGCAACACTGTCTCTATCAGAGTTATTTTTAATATCAAATTCCATGAAATAAAATTGACCATCTCTTTTACCCCAAGCCACAGCCGAACCTTCTATTTAAAAGATTTTGACATTACAGTACCGTATGAAAACAAGTTTGCCTTTAAGTCAGGAACATATAAAACATCATACATTATAGATGGTATGTACTCTTTACCGTTAAACATTCGTCAAACGTCTAACATTTTCCCGTCTCCTACTGTTACATTGCTAATTACCTCTCTGTAATTATTTCAAATATTTTTGTTAAATTTCATATGATCTGTAGCTCCTGAATCTAATAAAAGTCTGGTTTAAATTTTATCGCTGGCTCCTGGACTAGAAATGCGTTGTGTAACTTTTTATCATTATTAGTTGAACATTCTTTAGCATAAATGTCCCGTCTTATTACATTTGTAGCACTTAACACGTTGGTTACAGTCTGTTGATACATGTCCCAACTTACCACATCGGAAACACTTTCTTGCTCGGCTCTCACTCTTTCCATGTCCTACCTTTTCGCACTCGAAACACTTAACCGCACTCTTATCACTCTTTTCCTGGTTGTAATGAAATCTTCTCCAAATTATGTTCCACAGGCCCGCTCCGCTCCTCCTCTACCAGCAATCATGATTTTAGCACCCTCATAGTTTGTTGGGCCTCTAGTACAGACTCCCATGCGCTGACAGAATGTTTGTTTTTGTTGTTTATCCCGTAATGACATCAAAACCTTTGCTTTCAACATTTTTTCTGTGGGTTCCTCCTTAAGTTCTCGCAGTTGTCCGGTCACCTCCTCAAGCTTTGAAATGAATCTCATAACAGGTTCTTCAAATGTGAGGTTAAAGAACCTTTGTTGTACAAGGTGTACACTCACACTCGATGAGGGTTCGTATAATGATAACAATCGCTCCCACATCTCAGCACTTGTACTGCATGCAGACAAATATGACATTATTTGCTCATCAATTCGCGTGACAATAACCTCCTGCGCCCTGCAGTCCTTTTCCTGCCAAATTCCTTGTTCTTTCTCGGTTGTATTCCCGTCATACTTCTTTAAACCCTCCACAACTTCAAACAACTTCTTTGATTTTAAAATAATCGTGGTTTGGAATTTCCACGCCGCGCCGGCCAGTTTTTTCCATTTAATAAATGTACCTTTTGTCTCCTCGTAGGTCCATCTCGTAACACCGCAACACCTCTCCGCACGCTCTCTTCTTGATGCCTTTGTACCGGCCCCAACACGCGCCTCACCGCCGCACGTGCCAATTCGCCTCTCGCGGACACTACTACTGCAACCCACCCTACTTGAATTTTACGTCCGCGTCTCTGGGCCCCTAACCAGATAAAGGCTATGGGTCAGATGAAAGGAACATCGAGAATAGAGCGCAAATGTTTTTATTTAGATAGAAAATCTACGCCGCCGTGAAAAACAATTGCACAAGAGAGAAGAGAAAAAACAAAAGGCCATCAATGGACACATTAACGACTAGGGATGTGATATTGCATCTCCAATATCATCAACTTTACACACTTGTTCCATGATGTATTATTATGGGTTTGTTTTATATGACTACTAGCTCTTGCCCACGGCTCCACCCGCGTGGATGTTGGTAAATTGTAACCTGTGTGTTATACAATGTATAAGCTATAGTATTGTAAAGTTTTATTAAATCCATTCAGTAGGTTTTACGTGAAAGAGTAACAAACATCCATCCATCCATCCATCCATCCATCCATCCATCCATACTTACAAACTTTCGCGTTTATAATATTAATAGGATTCGCTAAATGTCCAATAATACTGGTTATTATTTGGTATTCGATAAATAGGTAATAAAAATGTCAAACTATTGAAAAACTATGCCTTTACTGAGCGAGGCAGCCCTAGCGTCATTAAGTTTACTAGTACGTAACTACGACGCTGAGCTGTGGCCAAACGGCTGCAAAGTAATAATAACAGTATGGCCGACTGTTAAGATACATATTTGTATGCAGTAGTTGATCTAACTGAGTTAGACTGTTGATTTTCCAAGCAATATGTCATCTGTTCTAAGTTCCAACTATTAGGTAATCTGTGGTAAAAGGCAGTTCTGCTAGGCACGGCACGCATTGAGATGAAGGTCCTATCCCTGGAGCCCTAGCACCAATGCCGGTGTGTCACTGTTTTTTATATTTTAAATATATTTGGTTTTGAAATATATTTAGAAATATAATTTAAATAGGAAATCAAAACTCTATAATGTATATTTAAAAAGAAGGACGTAGGAAATGTATGCATGTCTCATCTTATTATTTTTATATTGTACCTTGATGAGGGCCAATCCTTCTAATAGAATTCTATTTCATTAACATTGGGACTGTGTTTCTTGTAGTTACTTGCCAAAGTAGTATTCTCTCAAAGCTTATACATTTTTGCTAACAATCGAATAGTGATGAATCGATTTATCATAGACAATCATGTATTCACAACAAATTTCGTTGCCTCAACTCAATTTGTTCTCACTCCTCTCGTCGTCTGAAACGTCTTCTAATATAACTACCAACTACAAAACCGAAATAAAATATTGTAGTATTTTGTGAAATTACGGGATGTCTCTATCTTTTGTTCTCTTTTTTCTTTTCTAAAATGTGCAACAAGTAATGTTACGATGTGCTAAATACGGTAATCATAATACCGCGCCATAAGTAAGGTAATTGTCGATTCACATCTTGTTATACATATTGGCGCGTAGTGGTTCTAAAATAATATATCTTTAAGCGATACGTTGGACTCAATATTAGTTAATGTTATTTGGTAGGTAGTTAGGTGGTTATGCCAAAAGCATGCCATCAACGTCGCGGTCGAGGGGCTCCGGGCGCGGGCCGGACGGCGCGCCACGGGCCCAAGTCATAGCGCCCATGTCGGAGCGGCAACAGCTGGCACTAGTGATGCAGATCTCTTCACAGGATGCTCCCCCAGGTGAGCTGTCGTCTTAAACATTAGGTTCATTATTTGGAACTGTTATTGCGACTTCCCGCCATTCCATATGCAGCCGCTCCGACCCCAGCTGAAGAAAGAAAACGCACGAGACAACAACGTAACGAGCGTGGTGAGACACCCCTTCATGTGGCAGCTATCCGTGGAGATCATGATCAGGTGAAAAAACTGCTTGATCAAGGCCAGGACCCCGACGTTCCTGACTTTGCTGGTAATATATTATTATATCACGCTATGTTCATGTTTAAATGTTATTCTCTGTCAATTTATACACTATCTTTTTGCTTTTGATTACCAACCTGTATACCATGTGCTTACCATTCATTAAATAATTAAGAAAATCTTGTTGGAGACTGTTTATGTTCTAAAGCTGTTGTTGTTGTATTTATTGTCTTGATGTTTAGATAATCGTTCATATTCACATAAAGTAAACATTGTAGAACCATGATTAAGTTCAAGCTGAACATATCAAACATATAAATTATGTTGTTGTTAACTATATTATCAACTGTGAGCTTGAATTTAACTAAGTAAGAAACCCTCCCACAGCACAAGCATGATTAGTTTGGTTGGCGAGGTTAACAGCAAAATATCAGACTCAAATAAATAATAGCCAATACATATTCTTATTGAAAGATGTAACATAAATAATATGAATGAAATTTAATACAAAATGTTAACTTGCTTTCTTTCACAGAAGTTTTTGTTGTTCACATGAATAAGTTAATCTTATCACAGTTTGGTTTTAATTATTTATAATATACTTTTATATATATAAATATATATATATATATATGGGTCAAATTGTTCATCTATTTACATTTCTTTTTCTCTAATAATAAATCTACATCAAATGTCACAGGCAGTATAACATAAGCAAGGTCTACAACTTACCAAGGATATTTGGTTGGGAACAATAACTGATTATACTAAATAAAATTTTATATTATAATCAATAGGGTGGACACCGCTTCATGAAGCATGCAGTTATGGGTGGTACCAAGTTGTAGTGGTACTTGTAAATGGGGGTGCAAATGTCAATGCAAAGGGTTTAGACGATGATACTCCTTTACATGATGCCACAACTTCTGGCAATCTCAAAATGGTCAAATTCCTTGTTGAACAAGGGGCGGATCCTTTTGTCAAGAACACTAAGGGGAAAATGCCATCAGATTATGCAGCACCGCACATCTTTGAGTACCTGCAATCCCTAAAAGGTATGTGTAGCAAAATCCACTGGATTTTTTTGTGATTGTCTAGTATAAATTATGAAACCTAAACAAAGTTGCGCAATTCATTTTGTTCTTGTCAGTCTTTTGTTACTCTAACATAAAGATGCCGAGGTTCAAGAATTAGTACTAGGCAATCATTTTTTACTCAGTTCAACTTACAAGGGAATATGAATGCACTAACTCTTACCACAGCAGAATTATTGCTATGTGGATGGAAAAAAATATAGTTTAACTTTTGTTTTGTTACGATGTTAATATGATACATAATTCTGATGAGTTGTCAATCGGAATAGTCATGCTTGTTCCAAACACTGAATGTTTTGCCTCACATACAGGTAGAAGCTTTATATGTCCCTATTGTGCCAGCTGTTTTTCTTATGTGTTGTATTTACTGGTTTTTTTTTCTGGACGATAGCATGTTGGTCTAGCTGTTAATGCTAACACATAGTTATCCTTGAATGAATAAAACAGAAATTTGTTCACTGTGTGTACTGGGTAGTTTTGAATTATTCATGCATGTTGATTATGATTTGTAGTCCCTTTAGTGATATGTAAAATATCTGATGTAACAATAATGCGATTATTGTGCACCAAAGGTATGTTATTTAAACATGAATGTAATAATGAAACTTTATTATATAACCAATTATAAAAGTACCTATGTACCTACATTCCATAATCTTAATAGGTAAAGTTGTTTTGTAACACTTCTAATTCTTTAGGCAATGTATAACAATAAAACAATATAAGTAATATGTTTATTATGGTGAGTTATATGATAACTTTTCATAAGGAGTGTGTTTTTGTTATGTTTGTAATCTTCAAATAAGGTAGGCGGGTTCCTAATTAATATTTATAATAAACAGAGTCCTTTTTATTAATCTAACTATCAATTTAAAGCAATTGTTGTTGCTCCTAGTTAAAAATGATTTTGTGAATAAGTATCTCTTAAATTGCGTAGTTAGCTAACAAACTGCCTACTACCTACTTGTTATATGTAATAGACCACGATCTCTACTAATTCGGCCTCGATCCATTTTGCGTCGTATCTTTTGTATAGTAATAGTACCTACGTACTTCGTAAGTACCTAGTGAATGAGAGCGTCAATACAAAAATATAACTATCATCTATTTTACAGCGTTTTCTAAACTCAATACTTAAGTCTTAATTAGCGTTAACGTATTTTTTAAATGTATTCATAAACCATTATCTGCTTTAAAAAAAAAATGGAACAGAGCGGAGTTAATCTAAACATCCATGTTACATGTTACGTATAATACGTCTATGTAGTTCGTTTAGATAACTTAGTTTGACATTTAGATTTCAGTGAAGTGAAGTTCGGCCGGAACATGGTGTCACCGCATTCATTTTTACGCGCAGACTGTATGTCGGAATTGCTTAATGCTATCGAATTTATAATTTCAACATTCAAAAAGCACCCAAATTCGTTTCGACTTTATTTATTGTTACAAAATATACTGCATTCATACTTTTTTTTTACGAATTCTCTTTATTGCATTTATTTTGTTAACTATCTTAGGATATTTTATGCGTAATGGGCTTGTAACGGAACGTTATGGGGCGTGTTGCTTGTCGAATGATGGCCGATTCATGACGCCAACTTCGTGGCGGTCTTGCAGACCGATTTAGCATAAGTTTTTATTGTGGAAAATTACAGTGTACAAACAAGTATAAATTCTTCAAACTGTCGTCCAACGTGAAATGCAAAGGAGGGCGCTCTCGCACAACAAAGGCGAGTTTAGGTTTTCTCATTATTAGCCATATAGTATGTGTAAATTCGTGATGCACGCCGCACACCAACTACGATCGTGCTGTGACCCCTGAGTTAACTCGTACAGTGACCAGACTGACGTGACAATATGATTATTACAGACTTCAAACTGCATTTGTAGATTGGAGATGAATACTCTTTTAAAAACTACATACAAAGTTGTAGGGTTACTAAGTTAATTACGTTGTGAATTCTCGTTACGGAGAGATTTATTATACCTAGTGTTCGTTATACCTACGTAAGTACTTTATTCTTTGTACAGCTGTAGAAACCGCGGTAATTTATGATTTTATAAGTGTTGACTGTTTACGAAACTTGTGACTTGCCGTAATTTGCTTCATATGAGCATATCAAATTCAAACTTTGTGACATTGTACGTAATAAATAGGTTTTCATAATGCCAATACCTACGCAAATATAATTTTTTCAATAATATAAAAAAAATAATTGTAGTCTGTATGTATTGTGATACAGGATTTGCATAGCATTAATACACTGATATGCTATGTTATGTGACATAAACAAGCAAGATCACTAACCTCTGAGAATCAACTATACTGCAATGAGTATTTATTTTTCTTGTGTGTCAGATAGGTGATACGTTAAAGAAATAATGTTTGGGCTTGTGCTTTATGTATGTGATTAAATTTGTTGCTACCTATCTATTTTTACAACTTGTGTGATGTGGTTTTAAATAGACCAAGAAGTGACCTAGAAAAATAAATTGTAAATAGTTATCTAATCCCTAATTTGTACTGGCTTCATTATAGCAGTTTAGTTCATATTGGTTTCATCTTAAATTTAATATAATAAATAGCATAAAGGATGCTGAGACATTTTAATTATGTTATAGACAAATTTCATTTTTAATTACTGCAAACACATTAATGCATAGATTCCTTAAATTTTAGAAGCATGGAATGAAATTGTAATTATAGGGTGATTAAGTACTGTACACCTAATTAGTTTACAAATTAATAATATCAGTGTGATAAAACTTTCAAGAACCATTTAAGTTCAGTTTATATGTCATTTAAATGATGAGTTAGATATGACACCATGATTCTCAGTTAAACAATAAACACCAAAGCGAGTCACCATTCCTCTGTAATTTTTAGAAATTCAGGTCAGTCCTTAAACAGGACAATTAGACAGTCCTTAAACAATTAGTTCAATTATATACTATATTATAAGTCATAAACACATACCCATTGTGTCAATGATAGTAATGGCATAATCACCTTATAATTAAAGTCCAGCCAGCCAGTACACCAGAAATCACAGAGGTCACCAAAATAGGTCTTGGGTTTGATTCCCAGGTCACTGTGTTACTGGAACTTTCCATAAGGGTACTGTGAAAAGAGCTGGGCAAAAATATCAAAAATGCCACTCATTTCTGCCTCTTCACTTCAGAGTTGAAGGAAGGCTCTTCACTCTCCATGCAGGCGTGAGTATAAAAAAATTCAAGAGTTTTGGGCCCCATTATGAGCTTCATTGTCAAGCCAACCTCACCTGCCGATTGGCAGACGAGGCTTTAGCGCAGGCTGCCCTCTCGGGGTTGGGAAATTAGACACCAGTCACTCCCATAAAAGTCATATAAGTCCAACCAAAGGGCTATGAGGTGAGGGCCATGGATGCAACTAGAAACAACTTATGAAACTATATGAGTGCTGACTTTCTATATGATAATGTTTTGGACATCTGATCACACCAGGCAAACTTTTTAAATTTATGAACTGGAGGTATAGCTGAAACGAATAACCAATGTATTTTATCACTGGCTATAAAATTGGCAAATCACTACACAATCACACACACCTAAAGGCAATCTTATCCATTTCAAGGAATTTGGTTTTAGAATTGTGACCATCAGCCGGTGTGATGCAATCGCATCTAGGTGTACATCATGTATTTGCTTTGCTAAATCAGAAAAAGGTACCTACTTGATACTTGTATTGTTTTTAACTCAAAAACTTTTCAGTAAATTCTACATTGATTAAGCTTGAACAATATTTATAGATCTTCTCATTATTAGCCATATAGTATGCTGTGATCCCTAGGTTAACTAGTACACTAACCAGACTAACAGGACAATATAATTATTACAGACTAACTCAAAAAGTTCTACATTGATTGAGCTCAATCGATATTTTGACACAATATCCTACCTACATTTAGCAAGATGGGTTTTATCTATTTATCGCGATGTTAGATGACACTGTAATCAGTTAAAAGATGTTTTTACGGATTTAAATTTCTGGCGAAGCAGGGCCCGGGATACTAGTTCCTAATTAGGTCCCAATAAATTTCAATATTTTGTGAACCTAACAGGAAAGAATCTCAACCTTGTAAACTAGTTTCTGTTCGAAACTTTATTTCATTGTACCTACTACAGTCGTTAAGACTACCATTAGGGTAAAGTTTCATAAACTTTGAGAAAGTTGCCATGGTGGATCCAAATTTATGAAACATGAGAGTAAGCATTTTGCAGAAAGTCAGCATTCAGCTACTAAGCTAATTTTGCAAAAGTCATTTGTAAACCAATGCTTATTTTTAAGTGGTCAATTTGTGGAATATTTATTTCATGCTAACAGATAATAACGCGAGAGCAGCACATGTCAGTCGTGCAAGGGATGACAGCAGCAAGAAGGGTTGCAATGCCAGTGGGAACAGCGATTGCAGTAAGCGGAACAACATGGAGACCCTAGCGCAGGGCGAACATTTCGATGGCAAGGATATCTCCACACAGGAAAAAGGTGGCGCCAAAGACACCAGAGATGGTATAATGTGTAAACTGTAACACCACAAAACATTGCCTTTAATGCTATTTATTATATTTACCTGGTAATTTGAATAAAGGCCTAAATTTACCGCATGGATGATGCAGTCAGTGGTTAAGTGATGACCCATTAACTGATACTCCATTGAGTATTGTGGGTTTCTACATGTGACAATTTTGGTGTGGTTCACTATTCTGACTGTGGGGTTTACTTATTTTATATCCACTGATGGTTTGACGTCTTCACGACGAACAATTATAAAGTACAGCAGCTG
Organism: Eilema caniola; assembly: GCA_949126895.1. NCBI lineage: Eukaryota > Metazoa > Arthropoda > Insecta > Lepidoptera > Erebidae > Eilema > Eilema caniola. Next base: position 42,624,324 of record OX421460.1, on the reverse strand, counting down.
TCTGTTTAAAACATAGAATGTCGACATTGTTTGAAATTGTGTTCTATTCGTAGGTTCTATGGTACTCATAAGAACTAGTTCTAGCAAATAATATTGTTGACACTTAATATTGTTCTTTATATAAATCATACAAAGGATGACCGGTAATACGTAGCTCAGATATCTATCTCAAGATATTCCCACGTGGGTATTAGGTATCTATCTTTCTTCCATCGAAAATCATTATACTGTGAACTGTGAACGTTTTTCAGGTTTGTTTTATACCTAGTAGGAAATAGGACCAAAACAATTGGGTATTTGACAACTTTTCCATTAAATTATGAAATTTATTGGATATGATATGAAATTTATTGGATATGATAACTTATATATAAATAGGTATCTAATAATATTATACAAATTTATTTCACTCAAATATGAATTGAAAATAATTTATTTTTACAAAATAAAGTCGCGATTTTTTATCTGTATTTTAGACGAAGCAAAACGCCTGTGAATCAGTTGACAGTTCATGTTCATGTGACGTCACTCATTATTTCGCGTCTTTCGAGTGGGTAAAGCGAATGGTCCCGTTTCGATAGTCTGTGTTTATAATTTGCTTGCTAACGTTTTTTACTAATAATGAATAATAAGTTATATTCCTATTGTGAAAAGTGGATAAAATTTAGTAAGGATATTATAGAAACCGACGGTGCAAACCTATCTAAATGTAGGTTCATTATTAATAGCTAATTTATTTGCATCCAATACCTACGTTAAGTTTGGTACCTATTAACCTTTTTTTTTTTCTTATTAACTTTCCTGTGAGTATCTTTATCCAAAGTAATGCGGCGTTAGGTATATATTAACAAAAACGAGAGCTAGACTATAAAAAGACTTGAAATAGTTCTCAGGGAGGCTTCTAAATTAGATATTATAGATACGATAAGTTTCTGTAAAACCCATTATGCTGGTGCACATATTATATGTTATTAGGGGGTTGTAAGATATATTTTATTTTAATTACTTGGATTTATTGGAGGTATTGATATATAGGTATTTATGCCTGGATACCAGAAATAGTGATTACGAGAATCTGATTACAGGTAGCGCTTTACTAATATTAGCCTACAAAAAGTTATGATTAGTTATGATCAATTATAATCGTACCTAGGATAAATTGATTTCTTACTAACCACATCAAAGTGATTCTAAAAATAAGAACCACAGAATCATCAACCGTAATCTTTGGATTTTAGTGTGCTAACTGTAACCACTGATTTCTACGTTTGAGATCATTATATGAGTGTCCTATTCAACAAATAAGTCTTAACAATATAGAACACGTCACGTAACAACTACTCGTCCGTCGCCATGAGTCGTAATACTCTTCTTTGATCAGATATTATTATAGGTATCTTTTGAACTCGTAGATAGGTAGGTATCATATCTTATTGATGACGTCGCACCCAAATTTGACGTGAGCGACCGTTTTTCGCGCACTTTTATCCATGAACGAAATAGAACTATAACTGCGCCAAAAAAAATATTTTTCCTTTTTATTATACCTAAAACGTTAATGGTGTGATATTGTATGAATGCAAAACATAAGCTTAGTATTTATTCACATAACCCGCGAAATAAGGCTAAGCCAAATTTTGTTACTGTTCCATAAATACCTAGAGACCGCTTTCAACGAATAAACCTAATCTCTACCTTGAGGTTGGCAGAATCATCGGCAAACAAATAGCTGATGCAAGGAGCCATTTGAATAAAATAAGAAGAAGAAGGAGTTAATAAAGTAAAAACGCATTTATATTTATAACGTTTTTTCGCGAAGAAAAACATTGTAGGTAAGAGGTATAAAATAAAATTCTAAGATAGGTTTCCAAAATTTGTCAAATACCCAATTGTGCACAACTTATGTGTATATGATGTATCACACGTATTTAACTGTAAGTACTTACTTTATACAAAGCCAAAGAATTTAAAGTAGTACTTATTTACTTAATAATTTAACATTTTGTATTACATTTATGAACTAACATGACAGGAGTCAACATTGCGTTTACTTTCCTATAAATAGCACGGAAATACTAGACAAAATACCTAAGTATGTTAGAAACATTTACCAATTGACTATAGTTACCACAGCAATGTATTGTTAAATAAACCTACTAATACGTTTTTAAAGTTAATTAATTTATCTCCACCTACGATTAGGGAGGAGGCGTGAAATGTGAATTCAAAAACTAACATGGCTTCAAATGAAACAGTGCCGCAGCGGAAAAAAGGTTTTATATGCGTTGCGCGCAGAAAAACCAGGGATAACAGCTTGTATATTATAAAGTTATTGAAAAAAAAACACGTTAGTTTTGGCACAATTTTTTAACCGACTTCCAAAAAGGAGGAGGTTCTTAAATGTCAACGGCAAATTATGGAAAACGAATTTTTATTCGTGAGATTTTTGAACTAGATTATATAGGCAGTGCTTTTTGGTCTTCCTTCATCAGAAAAAATAGCACAAATGATATTTAGCATTTATTTCTTACAATTATTGCAAATTAATTAAAAGTCGGGTTCAGGTTTCCATAACCAGACTACAGTTGGGTAAAACAACTACAATAGAGGTTAGAGAACTGTAAACTATTAAACTTAGTATGGTATAGTCCCAATTACTGGTTTAGGATGGTGCTAAAAAAAGACAACATAAATATTATAGGTATATTGTTTTCAATTTTCATCATGTTGTACAGCCTTTGGGACTTGTGATTTTACGATCTACATCGACATCAAAGGCCAGTGATTCGAGTTCGATCCCGATCACGCATCTTTGACCATCCTGAGTTTATCTATATATGCGTATTAGAAATTACATGGTGAAGGGAAACATTACGAAGCCTGCATGCCCGATAGCTTTCCATAATGTTTTCAAAGGTTTCTAACTTCATAATTGATTTTGAAATCCATCACATAATTTTTATATCCTTATCTAATCTGATTTCAGAATGCACACAGCTAAGTGTTGTATCGTCGACTCAAGACGAATGTAATAAACGCTCGTACGATGTAAGTCACGACAATGATGCGGCTGATGATGATGTATCCAAACGAAAGAAAAGGAAGGAAAATGAAGACAAGGAGCTCATGGGCAAGCCGGCCCCAGTGCCTCGTAGCGGGCTGGGACGGTAATACATTATTGTCATAGAAATTAATTGTAGTTGACTTTTTGCATCCTACTATGTTGACAAAAGACAAGGATTGCCTATATCATTATTTATGTACCCTATTTTGTTTTCCAGTATTCTAACCGGCAGTAAACCACCAGGACCAGCGAGTAAAACTGGAGCTATCCCATTAGGCAAAAGCGGTGCTCAATACGCTGGCAAGAGCGGAACGGGCTCTTCAGGGAAAGGCACTCCACAGTCGCAGGGGAAGGGAGGAAGTTCGAAGGCAGCGCATGGATCACATTCAGTAAGCCTACAAATCGCTAATTATACTAATCTGAGTCTCTACGGTATGAAGGACCTGTTTGGACTAATATAGCACCTATAGCAAAATGCTACATGCCCAAAAGTTTATGGAACCATGCGTTGTTATCTGAAGGTGACCAATTATGCTATGCCACAACCGAACCAATAGTGTAAAAAAATTATACATATATATTATACTAGCTGTTGCCCGCGGCTTCGCCCGCTTGGATGTCGGTTATCGCTTAGTGTTGAGCCGACGCTATTGAGCATTAAATTCGCCTCTCTACTCAACTTTGTCCTCGACTATGTACTCACCTCTGTTCTCGACTTTCCACTCCCCTCTATATTCGACTCTCTACTCGAGTTTCTACTCGCCTCTATACTTGAATATTATACTCGACTCTCTACTGACTACTCTGTTCCCCTCTCTACTCGACTTTGTTCTTTTCTCTATACTCGCCTTTCCATAGGCCTCTCTACTCGCCCATCCATTCGATTCTCTTTTCGTCTCTCTGCTTGACTCTCCCCACTCGCCTATCTACTCGCCTCTCTACTCGGACCTCTACTCAACTCTGTATTCGATCTCTACTCGCCTCTTCATTCATCTTTCCACTCGCCTCACTATTCGCCTCTCTACTCGACCCTCTACTGCATTCTATTTGATTCTATAATCGCCTCTCCACTGGCTCTCTAGTCGCATATCTACTCGCCCCTGTAGTCGACTCTACTCGACTTTCGACCTTTACTCGCCTCTCCACTCGCTTCTATATTTGGTTCGCTACTCGACTATGTCCGTTCCGAAGCTCTAATTCACCTTTGTACCAAATTTCATGACGACATCTTGAAAAATGACATACCATACCCATAGCCCTATTCCCTTTCCCCCCCTTTTATCCCTTTTTTCGCAATAAAAGGTAGCATATGTCCATTTTCGAGCTGTACCAAATTTCATCAGGATATCTTCAAATATGACAAACTTTCATACTAACTATCTAGTCCTAATCCCCTCCCCCCCTTTAAATCCCATTTTTCGCGACAAAAAGTAGCCTATGTTCGTTCCCAAGCTTTAATCTATATCTGTACCAAATTTCACCAGGATATTCTTTAAAAAGACAAACTTTCATCCCAAGGCCCCATGCCCCCCCTTCCACCCCCCTTTTTGCGATAAAAGGTAGCCAATGTCCGTTCCCAAGCTCTAATCTACCTCTGTACCAAATTTCATCAAGATCGGTTCAGTGGTTTAAGCGTGAAAGCGTTACATACAGACAGACAGAGTTACTTTCGCATTTATAATATTAAGTAAGGATTATATATATATAGATATTTTATTACGAAGTTTGATAACAGTTGTCGAAAACTAAATTAAGAATAAGCTTAATGCAATAACTTTTTGTTGTACAGAGCAAATCATCAGGGGGAAAGGGCAGTCTGCAAGGTGGTAAGCAGGATAGAAAGAGTCCAGTAGCCAGCCCTAAACCAAACCAAGGGAAAGACAATGATGACGACGATCAGAAGACTGAATCAGTCGCACCTAAAGTACCGCCGTTAAAGATCGTAATACCGGGCGGAGCGGGCGGATCGGGCAACAGAAACGAACAAGAAGAAGGTAAGACTCATCCCAACGCTGTCAGTACTGCTTCTGTTTTCCCAAGCGACTGCAATATTCTTCAGGAAGCGCATTAGAAGGATTCTTCAGGGTCGGCAGCACGAGTGTAATACCTCTGGTTTACCATGGTAACCACTTCCATCAGGTGGACCGTGTACTAGTCCACCACCTAAGCGGTATAAAAAAAATAAGCTGGTACTTGTAGTGCTGTTTGACGTACCAGGCTGTGGGGCAATGCAAGATAAAGAGTAAAGACTAGTAAAGCTATAGATGTGTAAAACTGCCATTTCAAAGTAACCAATATTCTTTCTATTGTTCAACAGGCCAAAGAGGCAGTGGCAAGGGTCGCGGAAGCGCGTCCACCTTACCCTATGTCATTCCCTGTACAAGCACTGACACGGGGCAAACATCTGACAGTTCAGATGGCAATTGTGATGACAAAAGAGGGGGCGACAGTGGAAAGGTAAGGAGGAAGGTATTGCAACTTCATTAATACTACATTTACAAATTGTTTCGATGTTTAGGTTTATTATAGATTGTAGTTTTATATTTTATTTTGTCGTGAATATTGAAATACCTGAACTAACATGCTTATAAACCTACTTTTCGTCCCAAGGCTGGACAGAGAGTCCTCCGTTCTCATAGGACGAATGACGGGGAGAAAGATAAGGAGAGGACGTCGCCTCAGACAGGGCATGACAGCCGCTCCGGGGCTCAGGCTAACTTGAATTCCACTAAAAGTCCTACACCTTCTGGCTCTGTAAGTACATGAGTAGATAAAAATTTTAACCCTAAAATTAATTATTTCACTCATAAAAATTCACATTCAATATTTTTATTGCTGCAGTACCGGATCTAGCTTTAAAGGTGTATAAGATTTTTTTTTTATTTGAAATATTTGGGATCTATCCGAGCCAGATTGCACAGCAAATAATACAACGACTTGGCACGGTTACACATATATTGCGATTGAAACACCCGGCGACAGTACGACATAGCTAATGAAATGAGCCTATCTACATTATAATCTAGGGTAAAATACTCGATAACCATTACTTTCCATGAACAATCCTACTTTACACACACGTCACCACTTGATTTCCTGTTTACATTTATGAAGTCTTACATTAAGGCACAGGTCAAACTTAGCGTAACAAGTTTACAGCTAATTCTAAATAACACACGACAGTGCAAACTCATGCGGTGCACTCATATTTACACCAACAACATGTTGTATCATGTAACGCCGCACCGACATTGCACTGTGGTTTCACTAGGTATGCGTCAGTGGTTTCCCCAACAGCGTTTCCTGAGTAAATTAAGAAATTGATTGGATAACATTTTTCTTGTGTGATACATGGACTACCGCTTACGGAGTTTTTGGGCCTGTTCTAGCTCGCTCACAAGGACACAGATTATAATAGTCCTTGTCGCCACTAGTATTTGGAATACATTCTTCGGCCAAAAAGAAGATTAAGTAAGGCATAAAACGACTTGGCATGATTGTCAATGCATATAATAGATGGTTACTCTGTACACACAAACATCACAATACTAAAACTTCTTCCATATCCATTCCCTTTTTTTCATAAGATGCGTGACGGGATTTTTTACAGACTCACAGAATGGGATGGATCACGGCAATAACTCTAATGTTGCTCTGACCCAGCCTCAGCCCCCACCGTCTTCCTCATTACATCATATCTGCATATCAAAACCATATCATCCGTATTCAGAATACCAACTAAAAAAATTGTCCCGGCTATTGATAATCACACTTGTTAGTGTACCTATTGATACCAACAAGTCATTAGCTTTAAGATCGTTCTGCGATACAATCGCTAAAGCTGGTGCAAGTGTGTACTCCTTTGTATAGTATAGTTCAATTTCTCCAATATTAATCGACTCGCATTTAAATTGTTTTTGCACACGGTAAGGATCGATCCTCCCTCCCTCCACGCCTAGATCCGGGTCTGTTGTCAGCTTCACTTATATTTCAATTACATTTTAGAACTCACTGTTTTCAGGGCCATGATGATCATGCGACCACATCTTCAGGAAGAGGTAAATGTATGCTTTAATAAATCTCTTTTTTTTTTAATAACTATTGACAGTTTGAAACCTTTTTATTATAATGTATTTGTATTTGTAGGCGGACAACAAGTGGATTTACATCCAAGAAAAAGAAAGATCAAAGCTTCAAAAGATGGTCACTCCCGTGAATCATCTAAGTCTGAGCATGTTCATGAAAGCAGTACTGCGAGCCACAACATTACACATTCCAATCCTTACCAAATGTATATTCATATTCGAAAACAGGTATGTTATTGCTTCGACTTTTGGTGTCAAAATAATGTGACAAATCTTTATAATATTCAAAAACTATGAATTATGTTATTGCAGATTGATCGTCGTCAAAAAGGTTTGTTCCCAGTGAAACCAAAACCTCCAAAAGATTTTAACAAATATTTGATGAATCGATGCACATACACTCTACAGGCAAATATAAACCCGGATGCCCAAGTGGAAATACCTTACAACTTACCTACACAAATGATAAACGAATTCAAGGATCAAGAAAAGGAAAGGTATGTAGTTTTTGTTTTTAAATATGGAAAACATTTACTCAAATAAAAATTTAATCTTATTGGACATGCACTAGCTTCTTCTACAACAAGTGATAACACCACTAGAAATCTGTTCCTTTTTCCAGGACTCGACTGCGTATTCAACATCTAGTAGAAAAAGAAAAGCTTGTGTTGGCTGTCGAACAAGAGATTCTACGCGTTCACGGGCGCGCCGAACGTGCTGTCGCAAATCAGGTGGGTGATTTACACTGACTGCATCGAAAAGGTTCATTAGCTATTATGTGTATTATTTTTATTTCAAAAAACCGCATAAAATAGTGAGAATAGTTAAGTTTAGTGTTAGTTCCATGAACACTCTTCATTTTCATTCAAAAGCTATCTAAAGCTAGCAATTTGGAGATCTCAATCTGCTGTCGTCCCCCTTCTCATATAAACTGACCTCCGAACCCCAGCAGGAAAGCTTGCACCAGAGCCCCATCCGTCCGCCAATCAGAGGGTGTACCGGCTTGTGTAGGTGACGTTAGCTTTGGCCTTGATTGTCGTGAAGAGGCCCCATGTACTGCCATTGATATCAGGATTCTGAAGTAAACACTAAGGGCTATCCATAAATTACGTCACACGTTAGCGGGGAGGCAGGGAATCGACGAAGTGTGACATTGTGTGTCACGTTTCAAAATCTATATTCTATGTGTTAAAACACGAACTTTAAACTATTACTTTACGGAAACCTCAAAAACATATTATGAAAAATACAGGTGCATCTTATTATGATAAAGAAAAAAGAAACAAATTGTACAAGAAGTATTATGGAAAAGTTAGCACAATGTGAAATCTAAAATCAAAGGATTGCAAATAAAAATAACAAGAAAGAAAGCGACACTTATGCATTTTTCTTCCAAAATTCCTTCGTCGTTCGCAAAATATGTGACGTCACACTAGGGAAGGGTGGAGTCTCACAAATGTTACCCGCTGTGACAAGGACGAAGGGAGGGCAAAAATCATGAAATTCGTGTGACGCAATTTATAGATGACCCCTAATCTTGGGACACAAGGAGAATTTTAATGAACATTTATGTCTATGTTTCAGTCTCTTCCTTTCTCTGTGTGCACAATACTTCGTGACCGGGAAGTGTACAATGTATTAGCGCCAGAGCAGGAAGAGAAGCGCAACGCGCAGCGCTCCCGCTGCAACGGCAGACAAATAAACTCGTGGCTGCAAGAAGTTGACGACAAATGGGAAAAGATTAAGGTAATAATTATGAAGTGTTAATTACAAACGCCAAACACCAATACAACAAAAAACGACTGCAGACGAGGAAAAGTTAACAGTTAGTTAACTGTATCAAAATCCCCTTAGATAAATAAATACACATAATATTATACTCACATCTTTCTCTTCTATATATTTCGATCAGGCATCACTCAACAGTCAGCCATTTGGTACTATCCTTCTACTATCAATAAACCTTTCATTCAAGCTAGCCATTTCTAGTGCTTTTGACATAATCCTAATATTTATCAGCTAAGAAATCTCTGGAAATTAAAAACAATCTCACGTAAGAGATAGGGATCTTTTAGCATTAAAAATAAAAAGTCTTAGTCAATAAATGCACATAATATTTCCCTCAACAGGAAGGAATGCTTCGACGTCAACACACCGAAGCCCAAACTTTACACGCAGTTCAGTCGATGGGGTGGGAGTGGAAGCTCAAAGAGTGCGGCATCTGTGATCATAAAACATCACCCAAAATAGATGCAAAGCATGTACCACAAATTCATGTGTCGAATTTTGACTTGCCCGCTTGAGTTTTCAGTTGATATTGCCTAAGTTCATGTCACGTCTTCACGGTTAAATAAATCGTGTTGGCATAAAAATATTATTTGAGTTATGAATTTTTTTTAAGATCTAAAAATAACATTATAACATCAATTGGTAATAAGAATCAAGCGGAGCTACTAAATTGCACTTTATAGATCTAAATTGCTCGACAGTCGTTGAGCCTTCTACCCGATTCATTGCGTCTATTTTTCTGGTAGATTGTTATTCTCTATAATTCGGTACGTAATCACAAAAAGCCGAGAATAACTTGATACCGTGAATTGACGGAATCTAAAGCTTTGTTATTAAGGCTATCCAATTACAAGGACGTAAATTGGTATACTGTTTTTTTATTTGAAACGTCCTTATCTTAAATAGACATTATTTAAGTGTTGATTTGTAAAACATAAATGTATATAATTTAATTTTATGGTTTAATTCTATGCTATAGTGAGACTTCTTTTAGACGTAATACGTTTTGGTAACTTATTCAGTTTTTAACTACCTATTATGATATTATGTTAATATTTTGTATACAATTTTAATTCAATTAAACTAAAGTGACATGTGTTAAGCTAAAATTATGTTTAAATCTTGAGTTGTATATGTTAGTATGTATGTATTATGTCTGTTTGTTATATAATATAATTTTATACAAATTTATCTAATCTTAAATCTCATAATTTTAGTTTTTACAAACGCTTTATGTCATGGTAGATTTTATGGCATTCATCGCTTAATTTGCTCTTTTGAAAATCCATTAGTTAATAATTCACATACAGTAGGTACTGTCATTTGATCGTCAGCTGTTAATCTCAATCATGTTAAGCATTTCTGTAGATTTTCTGTAGTGTATGTCTGTTTTAATATATCTTTATTGAAGTATATTACAAGAATAGCAATGAAATATTTCATTATTTTTGAATCTAAGTTGACATTTCAAGTCTTTTATATTTATAACTGCTGTTATTATTTATAGTCAATTGCTAATAAGAATGTCTAGATACCGCAACGGATTGAAACCTAGTTCAATCATTTGTGGTATCTAGACAGCATGTTTAAATAGCACCAATTTTAATAAGTTATGTACCTACGTGAATTTATTGTACCCTCACGTTGGATGTTATATTGAATAACTAGATGAAATGTTATATTTTGCCATAAAACCAGTTAAATGTCTATCTGACTTGTTATATTTAATAATACATAAAGAAATATCAACTCTAGATCAATGTAACTTTTATTTAGAAAGAAATAACACGCGCATCTGTATCTATAACGATTTCATATCGATCTAGAAATCTAAATATTTGTAAAACCTGCTTATTGAAATGAGCCATATAGCAATACATACCACTTTTAACTTCAAATAGTATTAAACTTGAATAAAATGGAATGCACATTCTTGAACTAAGTACCTACTGCAGGAAAGTAAACCAAAGCTGAATGACTCATTAAAGTAACAAAAGTACATTTGACTTGAACTGTGTTCGGAACTTATTTCGTTTAATTGACATCTAAACTATAATTATATGTGTCCCAATTAGATCTCAATCAAAATATTGTTTTATTTGTTTTTCATCCCTACTTCACCTTGTGAATAAGACACAGAGTAGCTTACAGAGGTGAGGTACCTCTCCTCATCTTCATGGGGTCAAGGAGACCTATGTTAGGTATTAATACTAATGCGTACTAGGCACCATACATCAGTAGTTCAACGTCAAGTACTAAGTCTTCGCCACGTTACAGCGACAGTTAACTGGCGCCGTTCTCAAGGATATATGAGCCACCATGGAGGTTACTTATGTGAGTTTCTGATACTGACAAATCGCCGAATATCACGTTGATCAGCTAAGGACTAAGGATGGATCATTGCAGACGAACTTTTCAGAACTCAATTCTTAACTTTGAACATTGAGACATCCTGTATTATAAATAATTCAATGAACTCTAGGAACGAAAATTTAATATTTTCAAAGCGCGTTGTGTAGTCCAAGGCTGGTTTTATGGTTACGCGTTTCGGCAGCGCCGTCGGAGCGCGCGCGTTCGAATATGTATGGGGTAGTAGTTGCGTTTCAAAGCCACGCGCTTGAACAGCGCTGTTCAAAAAACGCGCGATGTTCGCCGGCGCTGTCAAAGCGCGCGCCGCTCATTCGCTTCTACGGCCAGTATGCGTTTTAGTGTGACGCCGATGAGACGCGCCGTATTGTAGTTACCTATTTATTGTTTTTGTTTGTTTGCTTGTTTGTTTTGTTTGTTTGTTGTCAACTACTCTTCTTCGAAGTCGCCGTTGCCTCCTTTTCCATAAAAAGTAAATAGCCAGTACTCTAACCGTATTAACCTGCATATTGTACACGACTAGCCTACAGCAGCGGAACGCGCGGTAGGTACTAATCTCGTTTTACGGTTCACCGCTGTTCAAGCGCGTGCTGTTAACAGCGCGCTGCTCAGCGGCGCGTCTAGCGCAAAATCCGCTCGGCTCCCGCCGTTGACCCGATCTCTGCCGTTAGAGTTGCTCGGAGGAGTTGTTGGCTCCCTGTTCCCAACGCAAACGGTGGAACATGTTCCACCGCATATGATTCTGCCTCTGTCGCCTATGGCGCCAGTCATGGATGACGACGTGCACGAAATCTCTTGTGTAAAACTAGAGCAGTGCGAAGGCTCTGAGCCAAAAACACAGCCCTGGAATCCGACGCGAGGGCATTCCAGGCCGAGCTTGGGTCTTTGCTCTAGTCGAATATGATCTCGTCGCCCGACTGTAGGGTTCCTCGGTGCGTGTTTCGTGTTCGACGATGTGCCATCATGCGCGTGGAAATCAGTGGCGATGTGATGGTGGTGTCCCTGGACATCTTTAACGCGTTTAACACCGCACCGCCGCAGCGCCTCAACACCGGGCACTCCGTCAACGTGTGCAGTCCTCCGCATCGTGTGTACTTGCATCACGGTGACGGTACAGAGACGTCGGCTCCTTCCTGATCCAGAAAAGGTGGTCCCCGAAACTCCCTCTCCCGGAAATAACCTACACCAGCCGGTCTTAGCGCCGATAACACGGCGTGCTCTGCACATAGTTGCCCAAGTCTTCACGGAAACTTCACGGTCTCAATTCCTCAAGGCTCGAATTCCCACCCCGGCTCCCGCTTCAACTTTACACACAGAATACTGCGGCTCGATCGTGTTGTGTTCACGGCGGCAAGTAGGGTAGCCGGAGCGCAATGGAGCGATGAAAGTAGAAAAGCACTACATGATAGACGAGCGCCTCCCTAATGCAATACCATGGCAAGGTGTTGAACGCGTTGGCGATGTCCATGGGCAGCGCTACATTATCTTGCCCTGGGTAGCCGCATCCTTTATCAGAGCACTCACGCCCCTGATGGCATCTACAATGGATACTCCGACCACACTCTGGAGAGGTGCTCGATGAGGTGCTTCGTTATAATTCTTTCTAACAGTTTATACACCTCATCAAGTAACACTATAATTCGGTAGATGGACGATGAGTCGCTTTCGGACGAGGACCAGTTTCCCCATCTTATACAATTTCGGAGAGTATCGAGAGCATCTTCCCCCGAAGCTAGCACCCACGCTCGGCCTCGGGGGAGAGCTCTAGTTTCACCCATGGAAACTTAGTCACATCGTCGTATTCCAGCTGGGCGCAACAGGCGAAGAGGCTGAGAACAGGGAGTCAATATATCTACTCCGCGTAGCTCTGCTAGTAGAGGCTGCTGCAGAGATAAGGCTGTATACGTTAAATCCCTAAAGCACTCGTTCCCGGTGATCATCTGCTTACTCGATACAGTTAGTTAAATTAGAATTACCGCCATAATCTGTTGTCATTCATCTGTTTTAAGGTTTATTTCATGTTGAAACAAAAGTTACTATTGTAAGGACCACTCATCGTGCGCCTTGCTTTGCCCCACGAGGCCGTGGGCGGTCGCCCAGTCCGCGGCACAGTTTCTGCCGCCTCTGTAATCTTGGCGAAGATCCTGAAGCGCGTGATAGCCAACAGGATCATCAAGGGGTATAGCACGATGTAGGTACTTCGAGGCGGTGAGGGTCCTTGCTGGAACCCCAGAATAAGATTTGGAGGCAAAGGCTCATTCGCTGTTGCATCGGTGGCGAAAGGGGGCGCGAGAGCTGGGACATCATGGTGGAGTGGAATAAATGATTTAGGCGACTGAGCGCAGGGCACGCCTTTAAAGCGGAGAGAGTAAGGCAACACGGGAGTTACTTTGACTTTGACTTTGAGAAAATTTCGAATCAGAAAGGAGCCAACGTTAGAGTATAGCACTCTAATGTTGGCTCCTTTCTGATTCGAAATTTTCCCGATCCCGATATCGTAATTCACTGTAATGTGAATTACGATATCGGGATCAGTGCCCACCCCTGAATGCCATTGCATTTTAGACACTATCTTAAGTAAAAAGATGTTGACGAAAGCGGGAAAATGGTATTGTAAGCGGTAAATTATATGCAGATTTTTACTGTCCGTTTGTATGTGTGGTTGAAGAGGATGATGTTATTATAATTGGGTACTTTCCTGTAGTTAAAATAAATTATTTAGTTGGACTTATTAAATTAATAATGGTAAAAGAGTGAAAACAGTTGCGTCGGTTCTTATTTTTTCGTTCTAATTTATTTTTAATCATCCATCAAACTTTTAATAGTATATGATTTGACTATTAAATATTATGACGTCACAAATATAGTTTTCATACAATTTTCCTTATAAATTACCGTTTTGACGTTTAGAAAAAAGTAACTAATTTGACTGGTCAGTCAAATACCCAATTATGAGGCAGGGTATTGTTCTAGGGTGGGTCGACAGGTTTCTAGGGTGGGCCCGGCCCACCGAGGCCCCTTCCCTAGCTATAAGTGAAGTAGATAGTTATTATAGCTAGACCAAGCTAGACCACATAACTTAGTCATCCCCTGCGGGGTACAAGGGGTGTGTAGGTAGATCGGGAAAGGTGCGGGCGGCAGGAACGTTAAAAAATAACCACGAAGGCTAATGCGGTTATATAATAATATCCATGTCGAGACGCGCAGTTCATCTCTCATGTTTATCATACTAGCGGTTTACGAACGGTTTCGTGGCGGCGGAAATGTTGCGGTTGCGCAGCGGATACGTCGCAGTCGCGCGGTGGAGACTTCGAATGGAAAATTGTTAGCGCTGTTCAGTTGTTTCCTACCTACCGGTAGTATTTGAGGATAAGATATTTATGGCATATTATATACCACTACTACATCTAGGGTACATCACCTAAATAAATTCGCAAAATCGCTCTCCAAAACGACTATGAATTCAGTCGGTTATGTATGTAGGTACTAGCCGGCCCACCCCGGCATCACCCGTGGCATATTTCGAAACTCCGCACTACCCTAGTGTATGTGAATTTATCGGATATTTAGGCATTTATGATTACTGCTCCGTTCCCTTAAGTCCGAAACTGCTCGCAAACCGCTAGTATGATAAGGCCCATAATTACCAGTTTATCACTTTGCCCATAACACATGCACCATGCAATTAGGGAGTGTAGATGATCCATTGAGAAAGGATGCGCCCAGGCTTCGATCAAATGAAGCGTTCGGCCAGACTTCAATTATTAGCGCTAACCTGTTAGGTACTGGATACTTCGATCCATCAGACAGCTGGTTCACGTGCTGATTTTCACGGACGGTATGGTGTTAGCGTTTAATGGGAACTGCCTTGGAGTATGGTCGAATGCAGATTAAGAAACGGCCTATCGTTTTTATCACACACGGTGTTTGAACGGTACAGTGCGATCGTTATTTCTCGTAGCATGTGATTGGAAATGATAACATTGTTAAATTTCTCAGGAATAAAGTAAATCGAAAGTCAATAATCTAGTTATATTCTTTGTTTGATATTATAATATAGGTAGTTCTTTATAACATAATTATTAATACAATTTACAGTTTTACAATAGTGGTAATTTTCTAATAAAAATGCGATGCCACATGATCGCAGTCAATGCTGAAAGAGAATACCAAGTGACTATGTAAGATAAATGCTCGTTTCTGAGAGTAACTCTGGTCTGGTTGGGGATGGGCCAGCCTTCTGGGGGATCTGGTATGCCCCGCGCATCTAACCAAACAGGAGCACAACCAATATAATTGCTCATCTCTTCGAGATCCCTGAAAATATAATGAAATTTCAAGTTTTTAATAAATTAGATTAAAAAATAAAGATAATATAATACTTGTTAAATACAGAATAGAATAGAATTTGATCATAAACATGGTCAAAACATATAGGAAAGAGTATAGTAAAGTGTATAAATATAGTCAGATTGTAGGATCAACCCAAGATTTGGAACTATGGAATCTGGGATTACAAGGTGGGGAGCAGTAATTGTAGCTGCCAACTATAAAATATTGTTAAAAGAGGAACTGTCTCCCATTGGTAGTGAAACTACAACAATTTAATGTACCCAGCTGTAGATTTGGCTCAACTGACTGAAGAATGAGAATATCGCTCAGATAGGTTTCTGTCTTTTCTTGCGATGGGGGCTAATGTGTATGAATATTGAAATATCAAATTGTGTCTGAATGCTGTAGAAAACCGAAGTAAGCTTAGCTGGACTTTCACTCTTCTTCCCAATGTGGCAAATCAACAGCTGGGTATTGAAATCTGTTTAGTTACAAAGAAGTTTGGTTGAAGATGAAAGAAGCTAGTCTTTAAACATATATTTACCTTGAAAACCATGATCCTTTTTCTGGATTGTTCTTTGGCATGAATGGTGCTCTCTTCTCTGCTAATCTCACTACTCCAACTAATTCCACTTCACCTTTAATCATTGAGGCCTCGCGCTTTTCTTTTGGACATAAGTTCTGATGGATCCAACCTCGGTTAATTAAAATTACTTCTCTGTTAACAAAATTATAAAAGTCACAGGTTGTTTTCCTTAGTAAATTAAAGGGTATCAGACAATACTGTAGTTATGGTTAAGTCTTAGACTGATAAATCTAGAGAAATTTGTGAGCCATTGACCCCTACTAGAAGACACACACAGCCTAAATATTAATATGTAATAATAATTGAACTAAATTAAAACAATTGCTTACTTTGTATCGGCCAACATAAATGGTGTGACTACCATCCATCCTTGATTCTTCTTTGGATCAGACACTAGGGATCCTGGTCTGGACATTGCCACATCTGTTTCTATTAGTGCTCTAGGTCCAATGAGAAATTCCTTATCATGAATAAACTTGCCACGAACCCGGACAGGCATGTACTCCATTTTTTCTAGCTCTGAGAAACTGTAATGGTAAGAAAAAAAACTTGAAATATAATATTCAACTGTATTTAACTTCTACTCTACTATAGGTCTAATTATATCAATACTAGCTGTTGCCTGTGGCATCACCGGCGTGGATGTTGGGTTATCGCGACCAAACATAGCCTATGACTTTTCTCAACATCTAATTTATCCCTTTACCAAATTTCATCAAAATTAGTTAAGGCGGGAAAGTGTAACAAAAAGAATTACTTTAACATTTATAATATTGGTATGGATAGTATTTTACTAACTCTTGAGGCATTTCCTTTGGAGCAGCATTTGTTTTTGCTTGCATCATATCAATCAAGTCAAGTTTCCATTGCAAGCGATGTACCTGCCAGCAGCCAAGGCCAAAAGAGCCAACTGGAAGCATCTAAAAGTAAAATATAAAGTTGGTGTTAGTTGAGTGTGAAATAGTGTGGCCTGCAGTTTCAGGCCAGGCAACTGTGGAAAAGAGAATTTAGTAGTATATTTCAGAAAGTTTGGAATTATACAATCAATTAGTAATGAGCAAATGATAAACCAGATTATAAAAATATTAGGTCAGAAACACTTGAATATCAGTACTGAACACTGGCAAGACTTGCAAGGAAGGTTTAATGACAGCTTGACAATGGCGGAAGCTTGTGAAGTATTTAAGCGCAGAAGCAGACGGGAGAGCTGTTGTCTGTGCCTACCCCATGGGACAAAAAGGGAAAGATTTTATTTATCATAAACATTATGATAATCACCAACCTACCCTTACCAATGGCAAAAAAATAACATTGTTAAGATTGAATACAGATTAGTAATTAAAATCTATTTTATCTTTTCAGTTTGAAAGACACATTTATGAGCTTTTAGTATTCACATTTATGTAAACGAATTACAGATTTCTTCGTGCACAATAGAGACACATTACATAAACAAGAGGTTATGTTGAAAGACAAATAAAGACAATAACTTAGTTTTCTTAGTCAATAGTATCTTCGTTAACAGATTGATATTCAATCATCGCTGTTAGTTCATTATAAATATTAAAAATAATGACGATAGAACGTTACCAATAAAATCCACTTGAATATTTCTCCAGGCTCCTTTTTAGGTGCAACTTTTCGTATTTTAGTAGCATTTGTAACAGTCACATTATATCGCACTGTATTATTCAATATGTTCTTATGGCTATATTTAAAATTAATTACGAATGACCGAGATACTTTACACAAACTTGAAAACATTGTTGACATTATTTACAAAACCAATGCCTGCCTGCCAATGCCATTGCCAAGTGCGAGTTCGAGTTCAAGTGGACTTTTGAAATAAATATTTTGAAATGGTTACAAGACCTTTAAGCCATGTTTTCATTTGCTGATGATGGTGATAATGAGTTGATGATGATGATGATGATGATGATGATGATGATGATGATGATGATGATGATGATTATTACGATAAATCCTACTAAAAGATCCCTAGGGAGATTTGGAAGGAACATGAAAATTCACATTTCACTGTAATATGCCACTTTCCTATACTTGTGTGTGTTGTCCAAGACGTTATGTCTAAAAATCCACCATTATGGATTAATTATGGAATACATAAAACTCGAATTCATACTAATTTTAGGATGCGTCCATATTTGTGAACCCGCCAAATCATTTTAATAGGAGATCCAGCATCGGCCGCACACAGCTATTCTGTGCAGTTAAATGAAAATTAATACGAAGTCCAAGCGAAACAATGTGAGGCATAAAATATTATTCTAGATTATTTACGTAAAAACTTTCTTTCTTTTAAATTCTGGCGATTGCAATGTTTCCGCCAAAAACTTAGCACGGGTTTCAATTCAGAAATTTTGAATTGGAAGAATGTGATTTGATTTAATTACGGATCATAAGGTTTTATGAGTATACAAGAGAGATATATAACAGACAA
Organism: Eilema caniola; assembly: GCA_949126895.1. Taxonomy (NCBI): domain Eukaryota; kingdom Metazoa; phylum Arthropoda; class Insecta; order Lepidoptera; family Erebidae; genus Eilema; species Eilema caniola. Next base: position 42,605,641 of record OX421460.1, on the reverse strand, counting down.
TAAAGGCCGAAAGTCATGTGGCTCGCTGGAGTACCTACTTGAGAAAAAAATACTTAGTGTTTTTTAATCTAATCAACAGAAGCAAGCCTGCGAAACGGTGCGTCGTTGCTTAACTGCCGGAAAATCTTTAATATTTATGATATAAATTTACACTAACTAATTTGAGCGAAAAATACATTATTGGATAACCTTACACCCCGGTAATTGATACCCGGAATGGGGTACGGCTTTAGTCGGTTCGAGTTCGACACAACCACCCCGGGTCGCGGTGCGCGGTGCTCCTTGGGCAGTAAATAATAAACATTCCACAATATTTCACACAGCGCTATCTAGACCCATGATAAGCATAGCTTAACTAGCTTGTGTTATGGAATCTACAATGCGGATAAACATACTTAAATACTTTTTTTTTGTAAATACATACAACTTATACATAGAAACACCCAGGCCAATGCAAATATACATATTCATGCATACAAATATTTGCACCGAGCGGGGATCGAACCCGCGCCTCCTGCGTAGCGGCCGCGTTCACTACCGCCACGCCACGGAGGCTGTCAAAGATAGATATTAAGTACCTCTATCTACCTATCTATTCATTTTTTCAAATAGAAACTGAATCATCATCACTTTAGTGTTTTGTGTTGTTCCCGGTTGCGTCCGAGATATTTACGTACCTCGTATCCTGTGGTAGGATTATTCCATCTCTCTATTGGTATTGGTTTGACTCAAACTCAAACGGCTTAAATAGAAACGACTGTTGTTTAAAATAAATAATGGCTTAAATACTTAATATAATAAAAAAATAGCTTGAAAAACTAAAAAACACGCTTTTTATAGAGAACCGAACTAAAAAGCGTGGGGTGCATGGTATGAATTATTTTATTGACAGATTTGAGTAGAGTTATTATCATTTTGATAATATTTTAAAAAGTACGCCGGTCTTTTTTTAATATTCATTGAAAATATTAACACTATTCTTAATTTAAATGTATTATAAATTATTTTCACTTTTTTTAGTTTGGTTCTCTATAAAAAGCGTGTTTTTTAGTTTTTTAAACTATTATTTACTAGCTGTCGCCCGCGGCTCCGCCCGCGTGGATGTCGGTTATCGCTTAGTGTTGATCCGACGCTATTGAGCTTTAAATTCGCCTCTCTACTCAACTTTGCCCCCGACTATGTACTCACCTCTGTTCCCGACTTTCTACTCGCCTCTATATTCGACTCTCTACTTGACTTTCTACTCGCCTCTATACTTGAATTTATACTCGAACCTTACTGACTTCTCTGTTCCCCTCTCTACTCGACTTTGTACTCTTCTCTATACTCGCCTTTCCATTGGCCTCTCTTCTTGCCCATTCATTCGATTCTCTTTTCGCCTCTCTACTTGACTCTACCCACTCGCCTATCTACTCGCACCTCTACTCAAGTCTCTATTCGATCTCTACTCGCCACTACATTCATCTTTCCACTCGCCTCCCTATTCGCCTCTCTACTCAACCCTTTACTGCATTCTATTTGATTCTATAGTCGCCTCTCCACTGGCTCTCTAGTCGCATATCTACTCGCCCCTGTAGTCGACTCTACTCGACTTTCGATCTTTACACACATATCCACTCGTATCTCTACTCGCCTCTCCACTCGCTTCTATATTTGGTTCGCTACTCGACTATGTCCGTTCCGAAGCTCTAATTCACCTTTGTACCAAAATTCATGAGGACATCTTAAAAGAAATTCTTATTTTTTTTTACATAGGACACGTCAATTTGACTTTTCCTCGCCTGATGGTAAGCTGAAGGCAAAGTCTCAGGAAAGAGGTCCACCATTATATACACGTGCCGTGTTAACAATGGTGGCACTCAGCTTGACGGCCTGATCAGTTGCTTTTTCACGCCCCGCTTAAAGGACCCGGGACTGTAGGAAGAGGGACACACGTGAGCTGGCAAGGAATTCCATGTCTTAATGGTGCGACAAAGGAAAGAGTCACCGAACCGCTTGGTTCTTGAAGGATTTTTTTTCTATTTTGTTCTATTTATGCCATATTCACTCTTTTTGTGCCATTGAAAAATTAGAAACTTTAATCCCATAGCCCTATTCCCCTTCTACCCTCCCCCTTCTATCCCTTTTTTCGCGATAAGGGGTAGCCTATATCCATTTCCAAGCTCTAATCCATCTCTATACCAATTTCATCAAGATATTTTTTAAATTGTTAAATTACATACCCTTGCCCTATTCCACCCCTTCAACTCCCTTTTTCGCAATAAAAGGTGGCCTATGTCCATTTTCGAGCACTAATCCATCTCTGTACCAAATTTTACCAGGATATTTTCAAAAATGACAAACTTTCATACTAACTATCTAGTCCTTATCCCTTCCCCCCTTTTACCACATTATTCGCGATAAAAGGTAGCATATGTCCGTTACCAAGCTCTAATTAATCCCTGTACCAAATTTCATCAGGATATCTTCAAAACTGTCAACCTTTCATCCCCTATAACCCCCTCCCCCTCCCTTTAACCTCGTCTTTCGCGACAAAAGGTAGCCTATGTTCGTTCCCAAGCTTCAATCTATATCTGTACCAAATTTCATCAGGATAAAAAAAAAACTTCCATCCCATAGCCATATTCCCCCCCTCCTTCTACCCCTTTTTGCGATAAAAGGTAGCCTATGTCCGTTCTCAAGCTCTGAACTATCTCTGTACCAAATTTCATCAGGAAATCTTCAAAAATGACAAACTTTCATCCCAAGGCCCTAGTCCCCTCTTCTTCCCCCCATTTCGCGATAAAAGGTAGCATATGTCCGTTCCCAAGCTCTAAACTATCTCTGTACCAAATGTCATCAAGAAATCTTCAAAAATGACAAACTTTCATACCAAGGTCATAGTCCGCCCCTCTTCTACCCGCCCTTTCGCGATAAAAGGTAGCCTATATCCGTTTCCAGGCTCTAAACTATCTCTGTACCAATTTTCATCAGGAAATCTTCAAAAATGACAAACTTTCATCCCAAGGCCCTAGTCCCCCCCTTCTACCCCCCTTTTCGCGATAAAAGGTAACCTATGTCCGTTCCCAAGCTGTAATCTATCTCTGTACCAAATTTCATTAAGATATCTTCAGAAATGACAAACTTTCATAAAAACTTTCATCCCCTATTTCCCCCCTTAAACCCTCTTTCTCGTGATAAAAGGTATCCTATATCCGTTCTCAAGCTCTAATATACCTCTGTACCAAATTTCATCAAGATCGGTTCAGTGGTTTAGGCGTGAAAGCGTAACATACAGACAGACAGACAGACGGAGTTACTTTCGCATTTATAATATTAGTATGGATATGGATTTCCTACTTTTTAGTTTTGTTGACTCTTTTCTCGTGCTACCTTGAGGACGGTGATTCTTATTTTAATAGTAAGACGATGGTAACGGTAGCAGAATGTACGGTAACGGTAGCGGTAGAGATGTTGCTTCCTTGGCAGTATTTTACCGTCTCTACCAAGGTGAATATTCCGATGAGCTCTTTCAATTGGTACCTCCCTCTCCTTTCCTTCGCAGGACAACACGTGCAGAGCATAAAGAAGGAATATTCTGCACCGGATGATACCCGGTGCAGAATATTCCTTCAAGAACCAATTGGTTCGGTGACTCTTTTCTTTGTACGTACTTTGTATGGTACACATTAAGACCTGGAACTCCCTACCAGCTCACGTGTTTCCTTCTTCCTACAGTCCCGGGTCCTTTAAGCGGGGCGTCAAAAAGCATCTGATGAGGCCGTCAATTTTACTAAAAGTGACCATCTTTCCCGAGACTTTGCCTTCAGCTTACCATCAGGCGAGGTGAAGTCAAATTGACGTGTCCTATATCAATAAAAAGAATTTCTTAGAAACTCCGGAGTCTGTTGTAAGCATGTGGGTCCTACAATCATCCCTCAAACCCAAGTCAACCTCACCGCAGATCAGTGCACCCGTCAAACAACGTACGAGGCTCTGGTGCAGATTTTCCTCTCAGAGTTGGGAGTCAGACGCTCCCGGAAAAGCCGACAGTGAAAAATCATAAGCGGACTTCGGGTTCTAAAGTGCAAATGTTTTGGCTCAGTTGGGCAATCGCTATGTGGATGATGATGAATTACTATAACTCACTCATAAACTGATGAATCAATGGAGGTGAAAATAACGATTAGTGAATTTTGATATAAACGAAAACAAATTGCATACCGATAGGTAAGTAGGTACTTAGAACACGATAATCTTTACGCAGGTGTTCTGTTGTAGATACATTCGTAAATGAACCTATAAAATCTATGTGGCACTTCGTTGGCACTTTTTGTAGACACGTAGCGAGCACACGACGTTATAGATAACGCAAGTGATTTCAGCGGTCGATAAAAATTTCGATAAATTTTACGACTAAGTAAGTACCTATCATAAATACGAAAATCACGAATTACGAAGATCACATGTTGTGGCATTCTATTACATTCCTCTTGGATTGCATTTTGAAGCTGGCTAAGTGTTCCTGGGGCAGGATTTCTTGCACGAATTCGTCTCGTTAACGCATCCCATAGATGTTCAAAGGGATTCATGTCTAGGCTTCTAGCTGGCCATTCCATCTAATGGCGATACCGACTTCGGTAAGATAGTCTCGTACTACGCCCGCGGTGTGAGCCCTAGCATTGTCCTGTATGAATATGAAGCCGTTGCCAATAAAATGTGCATAGGGCTTCACGTGAGGCTCAAGACACTGTTCCATGTACCGATGAGAGTTTAGTGCAGGTAGACGTGGCCCAGACACGAAGACAAGCTCTGTCTTACCGTCAGAGCTGATTTTTCCCCAAACCGTCCACGAAACGCTACTATGGCCGACCTTTTCTTCAATGCAGCATTGTGCAAAGTATTCTCCATCTTTTCTGTATACCTTGTGCCTTCCGTCCTTACCATACAGCATAATTTTACACTCATCAGAAAAGAGAACTTTGGTTCACTGGAGGTATGACCAATTTAGGTGCTCACGTGCAAAGTTAAGGCGAGGTACCAGTCCACGTTCCTTCAACCATCTTCTAATGGTTGAGTCTCAGCCATTCTACGTAAGTACATCAAGAAGCTGCTGCTGCGCTTGAAGAGCATTTATGCTGATTGATTTCGTAAGGAAGTTGTTAAATAAATCTATCATCTAGCTCAGAAGTGACCCAATTTCTTCCTGAACGGCGGGTGAACAAACTTGTCCCCCGATAGCGTTTGTAGACTCTATGAACATGCAATCTTTCATGCACAGCACAATGACTAAGTCCAGTATCCAGCAATGCCACCACTTGGACGGCTTTTGCGGGCGAACTATCCATTATGTTTTAGAAAAAAACTTTTTTCAGACGTCCCTAAATCACACACAAACAAATAAAGAAGAAAAAGTTTCAAGATAAACGCTAATTTTTAGTTTCAAAGGTGAAGATGTACATACAACAACTCTAAAAACACATTTGTCTTAAAACAATGATTCGTTTCTTTTTTAGGATAAACAAATGAAATTCTAATTTTGAATTTTGAATTTTCGCTTACAACTGTAATGGCCAAATTATATAATCATGTGATTTTTCCATGGAATGAAAACTCTAGATATTATAAAAACTAAAGTGTTTCGATTTTTCTGATGAGAAGTGTATTATAAATGCGAAAGTAACTCTGTCTGTATGTTACGCTTTCACGCCTAACCCACTGAACTGATTTTAATGAAATTTGGTATACGGGTAGATTAGACCTTGGGAAAGGACATAGGCTATGTTCGGTCGCGATAACCGACATTCACGCGGGCGGAGCCGCGGGCAAAGGCTAGTGTCAGTTATCTTCATTTGTTGTAATTGTTAATAATTTTATATTGGTATGTTATGCCTCTATTTATATTGATGGGGATCATAATGGAGTATGTATTATTCGGTTGTTGCCATACAAAATCTAATGTTAACTAAAATAAAAGCAAATAGGTACGATATTTAAATATCGACATATGAAATAGCCCATAGCGCATTACCAATTCAGAAATGTGAATTAAGATTTAATCATAATATCGTGTAAGTTCGTGAGCGGCACACGTGCTTATCGACATGACGAACGCGGCCGGCGAAACGGTAATTTTTTTTTAAATAATCTTCATATGACTTAATGTACCTAATGCGAATGATATCATGCTCTGCAATTTAATTTCGTTAACTTAAACGCTAAAGAATTAAGAATTTAATCTAAACCGCTAGCAATAACATGTGTGTTAAAAATATTTTTTTAATGCATCTACGCACAGTCCGTGACAAAAATAGCTGAACACGAATTCATTTACAAACCAACATATTGAGATATTTGTATAAATCATTAGATTGATAACTTTTTAATATTTGTATTTTATTTCACATGACAATTTAATAATTGCCTATATTTTAATGGTTTATTATTTAATATCTATATCTAAGGTTTAGAGCTAAGGTCAGCTAGCTACTTTTGTTGCTGACTATTTGTATTAGTTTCTTGTGTGCTAATAACGAAATAATATAGGTCATAAAAATGTTTTATTATTTAGTTAGTTAAATGTTTTACCTAATTGTTTCTTTTGCCTGCAACACGCTGCACGCTGGATAGGTTCCTATAAATGGGGTGCTTGGTCTGAATCCTCTACGTCGTCGTGCACTTCCGTGGTAGGGAAACTGCTACTTACGGCCAATTCCTGACGAGGCGTCATTGCGCCTGTAGAGGAATGCTCATCATCATCACATCCTTTCTTTGCCATAAGTACATACCTTCGATAAAGAACTGGAATGCTCTAACCCTCACAAAACGGTATTTTCGTTAGAATAGTTCTGTATTCTGTACAATTCATCTCAGAATAGGTCTGTATTCTGTACAATTTTCCTCAGAATAGTGCTGTATTCGGTACAATTTTCGTCGTGAACGTTTTGACATAGAAGATTGGGATTAAATTTGAACTGAATTTTGAACAGTCTTGTATTACGAGAATTGGCCTTCGTTTATCTAATCTTTGTGTGGATTCAAATACTTACGATTTTACTCAGATTTATATGATAACATATAAGAATTAATACCGGGCTATTGTCTAATGTAGCGGTAGCGTATTTTTAAAACATAGTTAAACTTAACGCTACTGTGCTACGTGGTATGCTTCAGCCTTCAGCACACCACCCATCTTTCAGAATGTTGTAATGTTTTCTTAACATTTTTACCTTTATAATCATTGTACGTACTTACTCTAAAGTACAGTAGGTACCTACCTCCGGCGTGCATTTTGCTATGCCTAGTGTACCTAGTTCATATTATTATAGTGCATTGTGTATACCTAGATGTAGGTACCTGTTTAACTGTGATGTGAAGACACTGTGTTTATGTAGCATATCTAAAATCACAGCATCTATATAATAGGTACTACAGATAATTGTATAGATAGGTATATGTATACCTATATAGCACATTGTATTCATAGAACAATATTTTGAAAACACGCACAACAAAAGGTAATCTATAACTATAATAGTATCAATTCGTGTAACTTTATTTTTATTATAGGTACTTAATTTTTCTATTCAGATCCTTTCGTCTTATAAATAAAATGACTAAGTTACAAATGGCGAAACTCGAGAACGGCTCGCATAGGGTAATTTTTTGTTTAATTTTATGTTATTAAACGGAAGGTTTAAAAAAAAAAGACGGGTTGCACTCCGGGAGTGCCGGCAGAAGGGAAAACTTTTCTTTCTTTCTTTCTTCGTTATATACAGTGAAAAAGATAAAAAGAACACACCATACCATACCATACCATACCATACCTATAATATAGAGCCAATCATAGAACCTATCACAAATTTTCTGTCAGAAGAAATTAATGAATTACAAAAAGTAAAAATAATCTCAAAAAGTAATAAATTACAAAAAGAAAAAATATTCACAAAAAGTGTCAGAAGCCCAGGTTCGAACCCGGTACTATCTGAAACCATAAGGAGTTACAGTCGAAGCGCTTACCGCTACGAAGCTTCATAGCATAGATACCTAACAAAATAAACAGTCTATTGTTAACGCTGCATGACGTCAGTCGTCGGTTACGGTTCAAAGGTCAAGTGATCCTGACGTTTAACACTTTTTACCCATCCAACGCCGCTTAAGAAGTTTTCACTTCAAAAAAACGACATTCCCGTGGTATCACCACGCCATCTCATACGACGGGTGTCGTAAGAGTCGACTAACGGAAAATAACGTAGAGTGCAGTAGTGTGTAGTAATAACTGCTAGTGAAGGAAACCTCGAAATTTAACCCCGTACTTACCTCGTCTGGCCAGCGGGCCACAGACTCCCAACATTGGGAGAGGCCTATCCTGCAGTGGACTGCCGAGTTGATTGTCTAAGCAACGTGTTTGACTTCGATAGTTCTTACAATGGCTGGTGAGATACAACGACGTGAAGGCGCTGTGGGCGGAGATGCCCACGTATGTCATCGCGTCCACTGTCTTCCTGGCGGCTGGTCTTGTCACTCTCATACATGGTACGTACAAACATTATCCTATTTTCTTCGGCAGTCGGGTAAAAAGATATGTTCAGTGTGAATGTTTGGATGCTATTTTAATTGATTTGTTCTGAATGTTTCTATGTGTATGTATGTATTTACAAACGGCCACGGTAACCACTTTCCATTAGGTGAGCCGTGTGCTTGTCTGCCACCTAAGTGGTATAAAAAAGTGTTGGTACCTGGTGGAGAATAATAGGGCCGCCCATTGTCTGCCCGTGGGTGTTGTAGAGGCCGATGAATGGATGAGGCTGTTCTACTTCCGACAGTAGGTATCTATCCAGCCCATGACAGAGTGCCGCTTAACGGCAATAGGCCCGCCCCTTATTACGTGGGGTCGAAAATCATAGTTGGCGAAATGTGGGTGTTAAGATTTTCATTTGTAACATAAATAAAATAACAAAAAAAAATATTTGGAGTGAGCCACCCTTATCAATTAGGGGTTTTTTACGTGCGGGAAATTCGCACATGTACTCCTCCCTCCCCCTAGGAGCCGGAGGGTGAGGTTATGTCGGACTCAAACCGACTAAACCACACGCCGTCTGTGGATCGTTGTTCTAGGCCGAAGGTGAAGTTGTTAGACGACATGATGATCACGTGTTCCACAGCAGCGGCCCCTGGACCGATGCTTGCGGATACCAATTAGGGTTATAAAAATAGCTTACAAAACAACCTATTCTCAAACGTCCCAAATATACTTAAACAAAAAAAAACAACCTGAAGTGAAGTTTGGTTACAACTACTGCGACAACTGGCACGAGAATTTATTATATTGGTTACTTATGACAACTCTGTCATTTTGTCGGAAGAATCTGCGAACTAAAATTAGTGCCCTTCTGCAATTAGTTCTCGTAGCACCCAGCCCGTAGCAATGACCCGTGTCTTTTGAGACCTTTTAGTTCACATCAGACCAAGTGGTCAAAGAGATGAGTCACTCTGCCATGCTCGGTACAGTCAGCATCAATTCAATCTTGATGAACAAAGTACTCAAAATGATCTTAATGCCTCGATTTCCCTCCCTTCTTATTGCCAGAAGGTCCTGATATTTGGCACCTTTAGTTCGGGCAATAAAATAATTATAATCAAATAAACAGTTTGATTCGCTCTTAATACGACAATTTTAAGATCATTTTGAAACTTTCAAGATATTTGTGACGCTTAACTGACGATTAACTGACACGTGAAACAATACTTGCAACAAAGTAAAATAAAAAAATCACTGGGTTAACAGCATACAAAATAATTATGTTTTTCCACTTTACAATTAAATGTGAAATCTCGAAATAAAATTGTTCTAGCACGTCAAGTTTAAAAATGAAAGCCAGTAGTGGCAGTATCCCTCTGGAGCATCTGGAGGCTCCAACAGTAGAGCCTGCAAGCATAGCTGACTACCGTCTACCCTGGTAACGCTTCTCGTATTCTACAATTTCTTGATGTATTCTTTCACTATGTTCGTCACTTACTGAACCTATATTATCGAGAAAAAACTTAAATGGGAATGTAAAAAAAATAATTTTCAATGACATATAATTGCATCCTAGTTTCTATTGCGCCCAGCATCGGATTCATTTTTTTATGGACATCTGGTGATTTGTGATGTCGAGAAAAGCCAACTATGAATTTTTGCAATAGGTTTGAGGCTCAATAAAAGTAGGATCATTGACCAATTTCTTTATGTCAGGACCGATGAAAATAGCTTTGTTAATAATAAAATACTTTCGTTAACGCCTCACTTCGCGTAGAAAATTTTGTACGAACAAATAAAAATTAAGGTCCGTCTTTGAGAATAAGTATTTTTTAGAAAACTCTTTATAAAACAAAGTTTGATGAGTAACGGCGGTAAAATGGTTTTGTCAACGATACGTTTTTACATTTTCTTAAAGGCCAGTTTTGTTTTATCAAGTAACTAGCTGTTGCCCGCGGCTCCGCCCGCGTGGATGTCGGTTTTCCTGAATTTTCTTTGCTATAAACCTCACGGAGCTCGAGACCTTTCCAACGAATGCAAAACCGTGGAAATCGGTTCGTGCGTTCTGGAGTTATAGCGTCAGGAAGGAAAACCCGACTTATTTTTATATAGTAGAAGAATATGAACGCGCTCTGCTATCCCATTCACAGAGATAACAACATTAATTTAAATAGCCGGTTTGTAACCCTCAAATTAGAACCGCTACCTTTAAATCTGTACATAGGTACACTCAACAAAATAATTCGGGTACCAGGCTGCTCTAGTAAAAAATAAGCACGTGTATATCATTGCTACAGACTTGCTGCAGGCGTATAGTGTTTAACGTTTATGTGTGCATCTTTCGACACTCACACATTGTATATTTGAATATGTGTTAGTAAGTGATATGCCTGCCATCAATTGAGTTGGTAAATTTCACTTTAATAATATGGACTACCGTGGTTGAGTGGTATGTGAAGCGTTATGGCAACTCGATGGTAGTGAGTTCCATCCCGAGTATATTTATGTACTTGTTTTGGTTACATAATTAGTTTTTGTTATTTATTTTGTTTGTGGTATAGAAGAACCTTATAATTGACTTTTATAATTTAAATGTTTTGTAGTCTCAAAAGTGATAACTATGGAAAATAAAACATCTTGTTACAATCAATAGGTATAATGAAAAAACAACATTATATGATAAATATTTATAAGTATAGGTAAGTATATAGATTTTACATTATATGCTTAAGACAGTAAAATTGGTCGAATTTATCCTTCTGCACGTTTTAACCAGATAAGTAGGTATAGACGCTTTATTTAATTTTCTACGCTTTGCTTCCAGTAGGTAAATCTAATATATAAAATTCTCGTGTCACAGTTTTCGTTGCCAAACTCCTCCGAAACGGCTCGACCGATTCTCATGAAATTTTGTGGGCATATCGGGTAGGTCTGAGAATCGGCCAACATCTATTTTTCATACCCCGATTCGCGATAACCGACATCCACGCGGGCGGAGCCGCGGGCGACAGCTAGTTTAATATAAGTGTATTATTAATCAACATGTTATAGCTTTTCGAAATTATATATTTATATAAATAAAATAATTTCTAACTTCGTTAACAATAATTGTTTTACCCATCAATTTAATATTATTCTATAGTTTCTTTCATATTTATCATGGATTAGATAAATAATATACAATAACTATTATAGACTATTATAATATAGTATTATTCGGTATTACATAGAGTAATATTATATACAACTACCTACTTTATTTATTTATTTAAACTGTATAATGTACCTACCTATACAGGGTGTAATCGTTAAGTGTGTCCAGGCGATTATTCCGTAACTATTACAGATATCAAAAAACTTTAAACTGATATCGAAAGTACGTTATCTAATGAGTAAAATGACATCAATAACTTTATAAGAATCTAACGAGAGATATCTAACATTTTGACATTAAACACTCCCACACATTTAATATGAAATTAGTAGAAAGGTTTTAGTTTCCTTATTTTAAGGGATCTAGTACCCATTTTACCTTAATCATATTTTATGATTACGTATAATATGACAATGATGATTTTCAAGTAGATACACGTGTTAATTAATTATCTTACCACTTCAAATTAGTAATAAACCGTGATTCAATATCGCATTATGTAATTTGAGCTAATTGAAAAGCGACATACTACAAAAAAAGATACCCTTTGGTGTTCGTTCTAAATTCAAAACTTTTATCTCGGGTTTTTGTTCCCGCTAATTTATCGTTGTTTTTTTTAATTTGTGTTAAAAATCGTGATTGTTTTTATTTATTGATTGCAAAATGGCCTATTCCAAAAGATAAAAGAGAGATAATGCTAAAAATTTACTACAAATATGATTGTAACAAAAGAGCGGCCATTATCGCCTACAGAAGGGAGTACCCAAATAGAGAAGTCCCTTTTGGTGTACGTACCTAAAACCTTTCTACTAATCTCATACTAAATGTATGGGAGTGTTTAATGTCAAAATGTTAGATACCTCCCGTTTGATTTTCAAAAAGTTATTGATGTCATTTTACTCATTAGGTCACGTACTTTCGATACCAGTTTAAAGTTTTTTGATATCTGTAATAGTTACGGAATAATCGCCTGGACACACTTAACGATTACACCCTGTATAATGGTAAAAAAAAGACCTTTATTAATATATTGTCTATCCTTATCTGATTCAAAACACATTACGTCAATAAAGCTGGATCTTCCCAATGAAATTATCACTTTTAATTCATTATCTCTTTATCAATCCAGCCCTATATAACTCATTATTTCACCATTAAAATCTCTAATATGATAAGACAATTTGCACTAACAATTGACAATTAATTGTAATATATAAACCTCGTAGAATCACAGTTACGCATCACTATAGCTAAAGTTCATCTTTATTTGACTCAAAAAACATTCTGCCACTAAGGCCTCCGACACTCCGTATTTCACCAATCAAAGTATAAATATATTCGTTTGCAAAACGTGATCTTTTCAGAACAGAAGAGTAAGATCAGATAACTACCAATTTTTTTTGCAGGGCTACAAGAACATATCTTCTATCCAGCTGCTTGTGAATGTTCGGTTGTGTGGGGTGTGTTATTTATTCTTTTTTGTGATCCAATTAAATATTACGACCACCAACTAAGAATGGTCCGGACTCTTCATAATGGTTGACGAACAGCGACACGGTTGTCCTCTACAAACAAACACAATATAATTAAACAAGATAAACTTACCACAACATAATAATTATTAAAGCAAATAGTCAATTGGGTATTTACTGCTTACCAAAATGTTGCTGCTAACTATTGCACGAATCGAAATGTTTATTACTTTATTATATTGAAATAATAAATGAACAATTATTTTCGCTCTTAAAACTGTATTAGTGATCAATTCTGTATAATATATTACTATCTATACAAAAAGTAGTTCCATTAGTAATGAATTAATAAAAATAATATCTACGAACGACAAACATGCTTATGTCGGTATGAGGGTAGTATAGATTCTTCGTAATCAACGTTCATTAATTACTTCTACCCACTATTATGTTGAAAATTATTTGTATAACAATATCACTAAAAGAACGAGTACTAACTGCAACAAGCAAATTTTATACTAGGATTTCAACCCAAAGCCTTATATGATATATTTAAACTAAAATGCGACTTTGTATGCCCCAGAGCCACGATGCCTGACATCGACTATTCTAAAAATTACTGTCTTATACTATTCTATGAATTTATTATGAACTACTAGTTGTTGCCCGCGGCTCCGCCCGCGTGGATGTCGGTTATCGCTTAGTGTTGACCCGACGCAATTGAGCATTAAACTCGTCTCAATAGTCGACTCTCCACTCAACTTTCTACTCGACTCTCTACTCACTTCTCTACTCTCCTTTTTAACTGGACTCTGTATTCTCCTCTCGTCCATCGACTCGATTATCTTTTCGCCTCTCTACTTGACTCCCTCCACTTGCCTCTCCACTCGCCTATATACTGGCCTCTCTACTCGAAGCTCTACTCAACTCTCTATTCGATCTCGACTCGCCTCTACATTCATCTCTCCACTCGCCTCTCTACTCGACTCTCTACTGGACTCTATTTGATTCTCTACTGGATTGGGTTTAAGGATTTTATTTTCTCATAAGATCATAATAGTTAATTTATAACAAACCTTTCTACTAACTTTCATCACCTGTTACCCCTCTCCCCTTTAATTCCTTTTTTCGCTATAAAAGGTAACCTATATCCGTTCCCAAGCTCTAATCTATCTCTATACCAAATGTCATCATAATAACTTCAAAAATGACAAACTTCCAAATAAACTGTCATCCCATAGCCCTATTCCCCCCCTTTTTCCACTTTTTGCGTTTTAAAAGGTAGTCTATGTCCGTTCCCAAGCTCTAATCCGTCTGTATGCCAAATTTCATTAGGATATCCTTGAAAATGACAATATTTCGTACTATCTTTCATCTCTAACCGTCCCCCTCCCCCTTCTACCCCCTTTACGCGATCAAAGGACTACCTTTGATCGCGTAAAGGGGGTAGAAGGGGGTTTTAAAAGGTAGTCTATGTCCGTTCCCAAGCTCGAATCCATCTCTGTACCAAATTTAATCACGATATCTTCAAAAATGACAATCTTTCATCCTCTAGCCCTATTCCCCCCTTTAACCCCTTTTTCCGCGATCAAAGGGAACCTATGTCCGTTCCCAAGCTTTAGTCCATATCTGTTCCAAATTTCATCAGGACATCTTTAAAATTGAAAAACTAGAGAGTCAAGTAGATAGGTAAAAAGAGAATTGAGTGGATGAGAAGAGTACAGTGTCAATTAGAGAGTGGAGTAGAGAGTCGAGTATAGATTCAAGTTTAGAGGCAAGAAGAGAGGCGAGTAAAAAGTCGAATAGAGTCGAATATAGAGGCGATTAGAAAGTCGAGAACAGAGGGTAAATAGTTGAGGCCAATTTTTGATTAGAGCGAATTTAATGCTCAATTTATAGCGTCGGCTCAACGCTAAGGGATAACCGACATCCACGCGGATGGAGCCGCGGGCAACAGCTAGTTCTTGATTAAATTGACTCAGCTTGGCCACCGAGAGTTCGGCACTTGTTCTATTGTGTTTTTCGAGAATAGAAGATTCTTCAGATATATACTGAGCACCCGATGTAGTAAGAGAACATACATTTCTGAATAAGTATTTAATTCATTCGTTCTTTCATCGCCAACTTTTCCGAAAATTCTTTCTAGTTTTATCAATAGAGTATTTTGGTAACTACATTTTCTAATGGAACCACTTTTGGGTTTAAAGAATTTATTTTCTCATAAGAAAATATATATTACATAGTACATATATATAATACATAGTTCACTTAAGATGAGATACATAATTTGATTGCTTACAATAATAATATACACCTCGGTGCTCTAGACATCACTGTGTGCAAACATATTGCCGGAGTTTCCTTTTAAATATATTTATATCATAACATGACTTCACATCATTTGGTAATCGGTTGAACAGCTGAACCCCCTCAAACAGTATACCTAGTTCTATTCCCGTAGTTAGTGCGTACCCTTGTTAGTTCAAGTTTATTGTTATTTCTTAGATTATGTGACATAGTTTGTTTCTGTATTTGTAAGTTAGTTTGAATTGATTTAGATGTTATGTTTTTGATAAGAATGCATGTGTTGTATATATAAAGTTGTCTTATGTTAAGTAGTTCTGTTTGAGTGTATAACTGTTTGGTAGGAGTGAGGTAGTGATAGTGGTATAATGTTTTAATTAATCTATTTTGAAGTCTTTGTAGTGCGCTTAGATTGGTTACAGCAGCTGATCCCCATATCTCAATCAGATAATCCAGATGAGATTTAATTAATGAGTTGTAAATCATATTTTTTACTTTGTATGGTATACAGTTTGCTGTCTTTCTTAATGCCCCCAAGATAGCAATTCTTCTACATAATAGCGGTAATACCAGTCGTGCCCGAAGCTTTTAACTTGGAGTCGAGGGTCCGTTTTTACCTGCCTAACTGCGGATTTGGCTGAACTTCGATATATTCCATGAAGCGACCGCCATCTGACCTCCACAGCCCAAAGGCATATATATGGAAGCATTGTTGTTAGACCTGTTGTTGGAATTTTTTGGGAGTTCAACTACCCGTAACGACTGCCATAATTGACCTTAGATCCTCTGGCTCCTGACTCGTTGCTAAGTTCCATTTTTTGCCAATGTAAAAAAAGAATTGGAAAAAAGTTTTTAATAGGGGAAAAGTATGGTTTTCGACCTAAGTCTAGCACTCTGTCAGCGGCAATAGACCTTGTTACTAAAATTAAAACCTATGTAGATCAGGGCAGCCTTGCACTAGGGATATTTATTGACTTAAGAAAGGCATTTGACACAGTCAGTCACCAGAAGCTCTTACAGAAGATGTGTAACATAGGTGTAGAAGGTACGGCACATAAAATGTTTGAATCATATCTAAAAAATAAACGACAAGTTATTAAGATAGATACCTACACTAGTACAATAAAAAACATGACGTACGGCTGCCCACAAGGATCCGAGCTTAGTCCCTTATTATTTCTAATTTATATAAACAATATTAGCGAGATAGGATTATCAGGCCACTTAACTTTGTATGCCGATGACACCTGCCTTTTTTACTTTGACAAATCCATACATAACATTATAACAGACGCTTAAAAAGACCTAAACTTACTCAAGGAATGGTTAAAATATAACTTGCTCACAATTAACACATCAAAGACATCATTCATGATTTTTGTAGCTAAAAACAAACGAATACCAGACTTCACACCTCTTACAATAAACAATGACCTTATATCGACTCTTCGATCAAACCATGAAAAATATCTCGGCCTGTGGCTGGATGATAAATTGCCCTGGAACCAGCACATTGAGCATGTTAAAGCATGTTGAGCATATTAAACGTAGAAAGAAGAAGAAGTATTAGACGCATAGATCCACTACAATTTCGCCAATTTCATAATTTAAGGTTTTACTAAAAATAACATTGACAGCTTTCAGGAAGGGCGGTAGATGGCCGTACTTCTGGCTGGGGACGATCCTGCACGGTCTCATCACGGACAACTTCTGGTCAGTTGCGCTGCCCGAGTTCGATAACTTTTGGCATTCTCAAACCCCGATTATGTTATTGGGAGCTAGATTGCCTCTGCACATCATCTTTTTATGTTAGTATTTATTGAATTGATTAACATTTTAGTTACGACTTCATATAGACAAGAACAGGCAACAATTGATCACATGTATCCATACTCCATGTTACATGTTTCACTTCACCATTTCAACTTACATTGAACAGAAGTTTCAAGGTAATAACTTAAATAAATTCTGATAGAATATAGACCAACTTGGTCTATATTCAAAATTAAAAAATAATTAATAAGTAGATAGTTACCTAACTAGATTTTTCAATGGCGTAGTGGGAAATGCAGTAGTTTGGGGTATGCCACCTTCACGAATAAACATAAACATATCAACAGTACGATGGTGCGCTCACCTTGACAGTCAGTACTCTAACTAAATAGCTCATTAAGTTTTTCTTATTCACAGACCCTGCCTTCATCTATCACGCCGCATATGCAGTTTCAAAATTGAACTTACCGAGATATGCACAGCCTTTCGCGGTTGGCTTAGTCACAGTTCTCATAGACATACCGTATGACATCGTTTCAGTGAAGTTTGTCCACTGGACCTGGCACGATACCGACCCAAACATTTACGACAGACACTATTGGGTGCCTTGGAACTCCTACTACTTCCACGCTTCATTTGCTGCGAGCTTCTACTTTTTCTTTAACGCGTTCAGGTCCTGGTTCGCGCCTAAGGTCGCGCAATGGGAATCAGCTGGGTAAGATCAGTTTCTAGTTACAATAATTTACAGAGTAGACACAATATTTGGACGTAAGAGGTAAAGCTTAATGTGATACCGACTGAGAAATACTCATGGAAGATAATGGAAGGGTAAACAAAAGAATATATAAATACAAAAGGCTACAACTGCCAAATTGGCAAGTTCGTAGCCGTTCCTAGCGGTTAAGTACCTTTAACTCGTACCTTTGAGGTCTCTACGTTCAGTCAGACATTTAATGTTTTGTAAGGTGTAAGTATCGTCAATGTAAGTATTTCTTGCAGGAAAGCAATTGAATGGAAGTCTGTGATCATCGCGTCGCTTTTGGGTATGCCAGGAGGAGTGCTGTTGTTCATCCCCATCTACCATCCTCTGCATGATGTTTATAAGATCCACTCAGAAGTTACAGTCTTCTTCTTATTCTCTATTTTCTTCGTGATGATACTCAGCGGCCTTGTGAGTGACAGGGAGAAGTCAACCAAAAAGTTAGTATTCAATTTATTTTTTATTATTAGTTTTGAAGTGAAAACTTCTTTACCGGCGTTGGATGGGTAAAAAGTGTTAAACTCGCGTCAGGATTATTTGACGTTTGAACCGTAACCGACGAATGACGTCATACAACATTACAACAGCTACAGATTGTTTATTTTGTTAAATGCGTTAAGAAGCTTTGTGGCTTAGCGGTAAACGCTTCCACTGTAAGTCCCTATGGTTTCAGATAGTACCGGGTTCGAACCTGGGCTTCTGACACTTTTTGTGATTATTTTTTCTTTTTGTAATTTATTACTTTTTGTGTTTATTTTTACTTTTTGTGTTTATTTTTACTTTTTGTAATTTATTACTTTTTGTGTTTATTTTTACTTTTTGTGTTTATTTTTCTTTTTGTAATTTATTACTTTTTGTGATTATTTTTTCTATCCATTCCCAAGCTCTAATCTATCTCTTTACCAAATTTCATCATAATAACTTCAAAAATGACAAACTTCCAAATAAACTTTCATCCCATAGCCCTATTCCCCCTCCCCCTCCCCCTTCTTCCACTTTTTCACGTTAAAAGGTACCTAGTCTATATACGTTCCCAAGTTCGTATTCATATGTGAGCCAAATTCTATCAGGATATCTTTAAAAATGACAATCTTTCGTACTAACTTTCATCTTTAGCCCTTTCCCTCCCCCTTCTACCCCCTTTTCGCGATCAAAGGTAGTATATGTCCGTTCCCAAGCTCTAATTCAAATCTCTGTACCAAATGTTATAAGGATATCTTTAAAAATGACAAACTTTCATACTAACTTTCATCCCCTAGCTCTAGGGGGGGGACCTTTAACCCCCTTTTCCGCAATCAAAGGGAGCCTATGTCCGTCCCCAAGCTTTAGTGCATATCTGTTCCAAATTTCATCGGGACATCTTCAAAAATGACAAACTAGAGAGTCAAGTAGAGAGGTGAAAAGAGAATTGAGTGGATGGGCGAGTAAAGATACGAGTAGAGAGCCCGATGGAAAGGCGAGTATGGAGAAGAGTACAGTGCCGATTAGAGAGAGGAGTAGAGAGTCGAGTATAGATTCAAGTTTAGATGCAAGTAGAGAGGCGAGTAGAAAGGCGAATAGAGTCGAATATAGAGGCGAGTAGAAAGTCGAGAGAGAGGCGAATTTAATGCTCAATAGCGTCGGCTCAACGCTAAGGGAGAACCGAAATCCAAGCGAGTGGAGCCGCGAGCAACAGCTAGTTCTTGATTAAATTGACTCAGCTTGGCCACCGAGAGTTCGGCACTTGTTCTATTATATTTTTGGAGAATAGATGATTCTTCAAGTATACTGAGCACCCGATATAGTAAGAGAACTGTTAGATATTTCTGGATAATTATTTAATTAATTCGTTCTTTCATCGCCAACTTTACCCCCTTAGGGGGTGGAATCTTGAAAAACGCTGATACAGGTGGTCATTTATTTCTATTCAGACGTATTTCGTGATGCTTACTTTAAAAATAACGGACTTCCATACAAACTTTCATTACCTATTTAACCCCATTAGCAGTGTAGTTTCCAAAAATTCTTTCTAGTTTTATCAAGAGAGTATTTTGGCTACTACATTTTCCAGTGGAACCATTTTTACATTGGCAAAAAATGGAACTTAGCAACGCGTCAGGAGCCGGAGGATCTAAAGTCGTAAGCACTCGGTCACCGTTGCTATAAGAACAATTATGGCAGTCGTTACGGGTAGTTGGACTCCCAAAAAGTCCAACAACTGGTCTAACAACAATGCTTCCATATGCTTGCTTGCCTTTGGGCTGTGGAGGT
Organism: Eilema caniola; assembly: GCA_949126895.1. NCBI lineage: Eukaryota > Metazoa > Arthropoda > Insecta > Lepidoptera > Erebidae > Eilema > Eilema caniola. The sequence continues at coordinate 42,585,428 of OX421460.1, read as the reverse complement.
CAGACGGCGGTCGCTTCATGAAAAATATCGAAGTTCAGCCAAATCCGCAGTTAGGCTGGTAAAAACGGACCCCCGACTCCAAGTTGAAAGCTCCGGGCGCGATTGGTATAACAGCTATTTTGTAGAAGTAGATTGAATTAAACAGTAATTTTATTGTCATCAGTGGAATAACTAATATATACGAGATACTCGGTGTATGAAGCTGGATATATCGATTCGCACAACCCCGAGAAATTGAATTTCTGAAATCAAATGTCTTTAAAACTATTGACCGTAAGAATATTTCACTTGACCAGTTCTTTATAATCCGCCCGCGTGAATGTCGGTTATCGCGACTGCGCGTTGAGCCGACGCTATTGAGCAATAAATTCGCCTCTCTACTCAACTTGGTCCTTGACTATTTACTCGCCTCTGTTCTCGACTTTCTTCTCGCCTCTATATTCGACTCTCTACTCGACTCTATACTTGAATTTATACTCGATTCTTTACTGACTTCTCTGCTCGCCTCTCTACTCGACTCTGCACTCTCCTCTATACTCACCTTTCCATTGGAGTCTGTACTCGCATCTCTACGCGCCCATCCACTCGATTCTCTTTTCGAATCTCTACTTGACTCTCCCCACTCGCCTATCTACGCGCCTTACTACTCGCCACTCTATTCGCCTCTCTACTTGACTATCTACTGCATTCTATTTGATTCTATACTCGCCTCTCCACTGGCTTCTCTAGTGGCAAATCTACTCGCCCCTGTTATCAGCTCTACTTGACTTTCTATTTGACCTCTACACGCCTGTCCACTCATCCCTATAATGATCTCTACTCGCATCTAACTCGCTTCTATATTTGGCTCGTTACTCGACGATGTCCGTTCCGAAGCTCTAATCCAATTTTGTTTCAAATTTCATGGGGTTATCGTCCAAAAAAAAATTCTTACTATTTCTCCCATATTCACCCTCTTTTTTGCGCGATTGAAAAGTGACAAACTTTAATCCCCTAACTAAATGTAGCCTATGTCCGTTCCCTACCTCTTATCCATCTCTGTACCAAATTTCATAAGGACATTTAAAAATAACAATTTTCATCGCCTATTACACCTCCCCCCTTTAACCCCTTATTTCGCTTTAAAAGGTAGCCACATCCGTTTCCAAGTTCTAATCTATCTCTGTCCCAAATTCCATCAGGATATCGTCAAAATTGACAAACAAACATCCCCTAGCCTTATTCCCCCCCCCCCTATACCCCTTTTTTTCACGATTAAAGGTAGCTTATGTCCATTTCCAAGCTCTAATTCATCTCGACAAACTTTTATCCCCTCCCCCCCTAAACCCTCTTGTTCGGGATTAAAGGTAGCTATATCCATTTCCAAGCGCTAATCCATCTCTGCACCAAATTTCATCAGGATATCTTCAAAAATGACAAACTTGCATATGAACTTTCATCCCCTATTTCCCTCCCCTTAAACCCTCTTTTTCGCGACAAAAGATTGCCTATGTTCGTTCTCAAGCTTAAATCTATCTCTGTACCAAATTTCATCAGGATATCTTCAAAAATGACAAACTTTCATCACCTCCCCGCCCCCCCCCCCTTTAAACCCCCTTTTTAAAAGTTTGCCTGTATTCGTTCCTAAGCTCTAATTCATCCCTGTACCAAATTCATCCGGATATCTTCAAATCTGACAAACTTTCATCCCCTATCCTCCCCCCCTTAAACCCCAGTTTTCGCAACAAAAGGTAGCCTATGTCCGTTCTCAACCTCTAATATACCTCTGTACCAAATTTCATCAAGATCGGTTCAGTGGTTTAGGCGTGTAAGCGTAACATACAGACAGACAGAAGTGTACAAAAATCGAGTTAAGAATTGAAATACTATGGGGAAATCCATAAACTTAATCAGCAACACCGGTATTTGAAGGTGATTGGACAAGCTTTAAAGACGTAACGCAACACTTGAACTGTCATTTGAATTTGATGTCTTCGGCTTTTTTGAGTATCGATTTGCTGCAGAGGCCATTTTGGAGAATCTATACTTTATGGAGAATATATATTTTTTCTTTTTCATTCAAAGCATGAAAAATAAATTAAAAAGTATCAAGATAGTTTATTCCAATTTCCCATGTATGGCACTTTACAAATTTTACTTTCCTATTTGCCAAGAGATTTTGGTACACCTATGAATTATTTTCGGGAAAAGAATTTGTTAACTATGGGGAAATCCAGAAACTAAATCAGCAACACCGGTACTTGAAGGTGTGAGGGTGTGATTGGACAATCTTTAAAGACGTGTATCCAGGGCCTTAAATATATTTTAGGCCGCAGCACTTGCACTGTCATTTGAATTTGACGTCTTCGGCTTTGTGAGTATCGATTTGCTGCAGAGGTATCTCTAACTAGTCTGTGTGCAGAGGCCATTTTAGAGAAGTTAAAGTTTGTGAGTGTTTGCTCCAAGCTTGCTCTTCATTTATAATTTAACTCAAGTCTTTCAAAGAATTAAAAACCAGCAAGTTGAGTAACCCATAAGTACTCTTATAATGATGGATTTCGATGAAATCGAGAACCAGCCCTCTTCCTTAGAAGGCTGGACGAAAGAGGAGAAGTTCTTACTCCTAGAAGCTTTAAAAGAATTTTCTTACCACGAAGTTGAAAAAATTGGTGAAAAAATTAACACGAAAACGACCCATGAGATCACATTGGCCATTAATCATTACAAAAAGATAGCAATCAAGGATCCTGTGTTTGAGAGGTCCAAAAGTAAGCCGAAAAAGAATACTTCTAAAACTACTGCACCGCTCGCTAAGTGGACACAGTTACTAAATGATAATATTTCAAATGAAGACTTGCGAACGGAAACAGCTACTGCTGTGCGAATGATAGCAGACTTGGAAGAGTTCCCCGACTCGGCGCTTACTGAGAACATCGATTTCCGTAAAATATATCATACAATAGCAGATGCTATGGAGGGGAAACCGCTCCAGCCAGACAAAACTACAGTAGCTGTGCTCAACAAGTGTATGGTTGACACAGCAATATCCAGTAAAGCGTTCATGAAAACAAGTGCATTAAAGAATGTTATTAATTCTATAAATTTAGATGATAAAGATGTGGATACTTTTTCGAAGCCAGGAGCGACGGAGAACCCAGAACTTAATGTTCTGAGACATCTCGCAGCACAGAGGAACTATAATCCGTTTAAGATCAAGGACGAGTCCATGCAGCCGTCTTGCGATACCGAAAGAAGTGAGAATGGTCCTCCGGAAGAAGCCGTACCAAACGATACACCACCAAAAGAAACAAACTCATCTAAAGATGCTGTTGAACCATAAATGTGGGCTAATAATAATTAAGCTTCTTATCTGCGCTTTATGTCGATTGTATGCGACTATTAGCGATTGTTTGTCTGCGTTGCATCGATTTATATGTACCTACTAGCTGTCGCCCGCGGCTCCGCCCGCGTGGATGTCGGTTATCGCGAATCGGACTATAATTTGAGATTTAAACTATCCTATCTCTCAAGTTGGATCGAACTGCACATGGTGTGCGAATTTTATTATAATCGGTTAAGTGGTTTAGGAGTCCATTGAGGACAAACATTGTGACACGAGATTTATATATATTAAGATTATCTACTCTCCTTAGCTACTCTCATACTGAAATCTCAACTTTAAAAAATTAAATAATACTTTGATCATAATGACAGTCTTTACAATTACTGCAAGGAGGTGACAATGCATTTTTTCTACATAATATGTGTGTAATCCAGTTGCGCAACGCGCATGCGCGGATCAGCCAATGGATTTTAGCGGTCAAATTTTCTGTAATTTTAAGCAAATAAAGTAGTGTATGTAACTTCACATAATCTGGTTTTAATTAGTAGGTACCTATATTACGATAGTACTATTATCTATTCTGTGCCTATGTCGGCTTTTCTTGTCCATTGTTAGGCCCCAAAGGTGAGATGAGGTGGGGCCCTGTACCTCCTGTATAGTAATATAATTTTAACGTTGCAATATAATACGCGAACACTGCTCACAATTTTCTGCAATTTCGTCGCATATTAAGCATGGTAGGTACTTAACCTGAGGTACTCCGTGGACAGATTGCACAACCAGGGTGAAGCAATACATCTCTACAAGTCTACATCTCATCTCATCTTTATTGGGATATTGGAAAGTCTGCTTTCTATTAATTGAATTTATTTAGAGAAATACTGAATGAATGGAAATAAGCTATTCTAGATGGTGTACCTACTCGCCATGGTAGATAAAGGTAAAATAGGGGCAATGAGGTTCAAGCTATGGTTAGTTCGGGAAACGCCTATTTATCACTTCGAGAATAATCTTTTCGGTTGAAATAAATGTTTAAGGACTTGATTTATTGTAAACCAATACTTTATTACTGCAACATAACATAATATGCACTGACTCCTTCAATGAGTAGCTTCAAATTAATGCTGACAGCGGGCTTGCACCTCCTCTCTATACTGCCACTGATTCTTCTGACAAGTTCATCCTCCCAGTTGTGATTCTGCTTCTCCATACCGCACTGAAGCAGTTTCTCTTGGCGGTTAGTCTCCTTGTGAAGAACACTTTTAATGCCGTAAAAATTGTTACTGCTGTCGCTGGCGGGGCACCAGGTAGATTGACTCCAAATAGGATTTATACCTAGAGAAAAGTCCAGACCGCGTGAGTAGGCTACAAAATTGACAAATCGTTGTAATACTCACCTTCAGTGGCCTTACTTCCGCGGTACCTACATGCTTGTGTTGATTTTATTTTTTACTAGCTGTTGCCCACGGCTCCGCCTCCGTGGATGTCGGTTATCGCTTAGTGTTGAGTCAACGCTATCTTTCTAAAATAAAAGTAAAATCGGTCCCGTCAAAATCGGTCCAGCCATTTTATAGATTAGCCGGAACAAACAGACAGATAGACAAAAATTATATAAATTGTTATTTTGGTGTATGTACCGTATTATATTCATATGCCTGTAGTAAAAAGCGGTTATTTCAATATTATAAACAGACACTTCAATTTTATTTACATGCATGTATAGATGTATTGATCAGTATATTGGTCGCTTTGGTCAAGCTATGTAGTATGTGATAGTAGGTAATAACTACAAGACATAGCGAAGTAGGAACGTCTGACTATTAGGGCATTGGCCGTGTGGGGAACTGGCTAAATTATACATTTATAACTGACTTTGTATAACTTCCCGTTTGTTGCATTTTTTGGAATCCTTTGGTATCCAAGAAAAAATTATTTCCCCAGTACACAGTATTGTGTACCTTCTCACGGGAGCAAGCGCTGTCGTGCCAATAAACCCGGAGAGGCATAAAAACCTCGTCCACAGATCGACAGGGTACCGTGTACCTACCATCAGACAGATAATGTTGACTTGAGTCCCGAATGTCTTATTAGGACTCCACACTACACATCTATTTAAATATCGCGTTTAATTAATTCTTAATAGGATAGTTACACCTGTCAGTATATTATCCTAATCAGTTGTTTAGTAAAATGACGTCTGCCTGACGACACCTGGAAGAAATCGCTTCAAACGGTAAGGCCGCCCATTGCACATTCAATGTATACATGCTACCTACTTGTCTCTACTGTAAATTTTATGGTGTACAATAAAGTATTATATATCTATCTTTCCCAGGCTGACGCTGATCGACTATGTGTTGCTACTGCAGTTAGCGGTGCATTATCTGATATACATGTTATTCGTGCTCTTCTACGACCCTGAAAAACACGTGGCTATTGGACTCCATGAACCAGTGGGACCTTGCGATAAAGTAGCCACACTCGTCACTCCATTCGGACAGGTAATAAATTATCAACCTTACCCAGTCGCATACAAGGCCTTTATTCGTTTTTTTTTTTCGGTTATATCGAGAGAGACTGTCATTGAACGTGGTAAGGTCATTCACTGCCGGGATCGACTTTTAGCGGGCCTTCGGAGCATGTAAGCGCTCAATTATACCTCTAAGCGCTCAACAATCCAAATGGCACCCCCCCACCTTGGTAGCTTAAGCCAAAATACATTTCATGTATGCAAATATTTGCGCTGAGTGGGAATCCAATCCACGACCTCTGACTTAGCAGTTAAACCTCTACCGGTACGCCACCAAGCTTGTAGCAAACTATCAGTAAGAATAAACAAACGCGTAATGAAATTACATAATTAAATATTTAACCAGTATCGAGGTACCCATACCTAAAGATTATAAAAAGCAGATAAAGACTTAATTCTATCAAATTAATCTGGCGTGTCTAGATACGGGCCACGACAAGACATGAACGTTTGCATAACCATACTATGATAACATCTAGGTACAATCCACTGTCTCTGGGTTCTTGGAATGAGAGCCCAAGAGATTGCTTTCATTTTAGAACCAATTTTGTCTACTGGACTGGAACTGCCATCTGATCCAGTAGGGATTAAGACTAAGCATATTCATGTGAGCCTACCATATAAGCGTATGTAATATACTACCTATAAGCGATGGTGTTTTGGGCAACGGTTTAGAATCTAAATCTTTATCTAGACTCTACATGGAGGAAAATCAAACATGATCGCTTATAGCACGTCATGGCTGGCCCTCTGGTTTATTATAATATAAGTACCTAAACAGCTCATAATATGACGTTTCGAATGAAATTTTTAAGGCATATTACATGCTAAATATCCAAATCGATTAATAGAGGAAAAATATTGAATTGGTCCAGACGGTTCAGAGCTCGCCTAGACCGATTCCATATTTACCTATCTTAATCGATATGATGTTAACTAAATACTTCAAGTGTCTCTGTCTGACACATCTGCCCCTCTAGACAAGTGGCAATTCGCTAGCCGGCGTTTGGTGGAATAGAATGACGAATGTATGGGATTTAACGTAAATGACAGTCGTTAACGCATGTCAAATACGTCAAATCCTATACATTCGTCATTCTATTCTACCAAACGCCTGCTAGCGAATTGCCACTTGTCTAGAGGGGCTGAAAGTGGTATAACTTTTATGTTCCAGGAATTGGAGAAGCGTAAATACTTTTGCCCCACCAATTACGACGAGAAGTATTTCGATTTCCACTGCGTTGGCAATAAGCTACCGCCGAACGGAGCAACCTGGTATACCATTTGCGGAACTCCTTTCGAGTGAGTAGTGTAGTAGATACCTTTCACCTTACCGCCGACGACCAAGGACGAGCTACAGCACTTCGATATCAACAGTGGATTGTGGAGATTAGTCACTTTCGGGAAATATCGAAACTCGGCAGTTTCGTAGCTAAACTGTAAGACAACTAAATAGAAACAATAATAGGGTATTTTCCACTTTTTTTAAAACTATTTTATTTTGAAGACTGTGAAGGAATATTTAACAGAAAAATAAAATTTCTGTGATTAATGTCCATTTTCCGCGTTAAAAGTAAAAAAAATCTAATTTATTTTTAATGGTTTTGAATTTACCGCCAAAACGCGCCGTGCGCTGACGTTTAACGTGTGACGTCATCTTTGTGTAATCCGACCCGACACCGATATCACAGTCCACAGATCACTCACGTCACAATTCTTTGTTTACTCAAAGATGACGTCATACGGTAAACGTCAGCGCACGGCGCGTTTTGGCGGTAAATTTAAAACCATTAAAAATAAATTAGATTTTTTTCACTTTTAACGCAGAAAATGGACGTTAATTAGAGAAATTTTATTTTTCTGTTGAATATTTCTTCTCGGTCTTTAAAATGAAGCAGTTTTTAAAAAAACGGAAAATACCCTATTGAGTTAGGAAACTGCTTCGAGGATTCCTGGGGAACTCTCTTCATCCGAGCGACAATCCTAGTTGCATAAATGAACTTTAAATAAAAGATCTTTAATATGGGTAGCCGCGGACAACAGCTAGAATCATAATTTTTAAACAATATATAAGTAGGTACCTAGCCAATTAGTCTAACGTAGCAATGCTATGTAGTTAAATAAATAATGTGAAATGAGTAGATAATATAAACGTTCATCTTTTATTTCCGTATCTTTTCGTAATAGGAAAGATTATACCGATTTGATGACAACAAAACCCACACAACAGACTGGTAGAGTGTATGGTTTCTAAACTGCGCATGCTCGGATTTCGTGCGGGGGTCGGGGGTCGCAATTAGCACCCCTTACATCTGGCCAGCCCTGGTCACCCGACCAGGGCTGGCCAGATGTAAGGGGTGTTGCTAGCTTACGACTTTTATTTTTGTACGGGGCATATTATAATGAACCTATCTACCTTTGTCCTTTATAACCGAGATTTGTCTATTGGCATGACAGAATCAGATATCATCTTACTATATAGGTGTACCGGGTACGGGGCCTCACCTAACCTGGGCGTTCAGGTTCAAGCCAAACTCACCTAAGTTGGTTTACCTGTTGATTATCGAACAAGATTCTGTCGAGGTAGGAGGTCAGACGGTAGTCACTCCCATAAAGGACATGCCGGGTGTAAGGTAAGCGCTCCCGAAGCCGAAGGCCCGTGGCAGTACTCCGGGTATACTACATATTGGCATACATGTTTTTTCGAGGCGGTCCAAAAAAAAATTTTTTATTTTATTTCATTTTTTATATTTTGCATTATTTATTCTCCATCGTATTAGGAAAGCTCAATAAAACGACAATTTCATAAAAAAAAAAACATCGCTATAGAAAAAAACAAATGGCGCCCAACGGGTGCTTTTTTGTAGCAATATTTTTTTATGAAATTGTCATTTCATTGAGCTTTCCTAATATGATGGAGAACAAATAATGACGAAATAACATTTTTTTTTCACCAAATGCCCGGAGCACTACCACGGGCCTTCGGCTTCGGGAGCGTTCCCCTTACTACCGGTATAAATCAGATAAAAAAGAGTATACGAAACCGGATCTCTCCTCTAAAACTCTCTTCTAAGATTAAGAGTAACTACTTATTTAGACTTCTGCAATTCTGCACATTGAATGAATTATCCTTTGCTTTCAGGAACCGTGTCGAGTACATAACAGTGCTGTCTACAATCCTGATTCTCGCCTCTGGAGTCTTTTATTCGCTGTACTTTAAGACTTTAGCGAAACCCGAAAAAGAAGTTCAGCAAAAGAAAATTAAGAAAAAAGTTAACTAAGTAAATATTATTACAATATTTAAAAATAAAAACATTGTAATTTTCAGTGACCGACTCAGCTAATCGTGTGTCTAAGCGCATGTCTAAGCAATTACTTTTCAAAATTCATCGTCATCATCTCGAAGCGAAAGCCCCGGTTGCATTGAAGGCTTGCATTTTGGTGCCCGGTGTCCGTCTCCTCATATCTATTGGGTACATAAGTTTAGGTATCCAGGTCTTTACGGAGCCACTGTTTTTGTTCCCACACCCCCAAAATCCTGCATGAGGCTTGCAAATGGCCTTAGTTCGAACCCGAAGTTTATATAGTAGAGCTCCACAACTAGTTCTCAGACTCATCATTTTTCAAAGGTTGTTTTGTGCAAATGCGTTTCTGCGTATATATTGTTGTATCTCATTCGGTAGTGGATAGTATTTAATAGTATTTCTTTGAGTTTTTGTGCTTTCTTCTGAGGCGTGCAACTTTGTTCGCATATCGGAATGATCGCATTTGTTAGCCTGTACGGATCTCTTGCTTACCTTCAAACAGTTTCAAACTAAGAGAGAAATGAAATGATACAGTTTCAAATTGTCAAGAATCTTCCGACCTAGTCCGATAAGCACAGAAAATTATTATCACTCGCATCTACAGTGCTAATTTTAATGCTCGGTTGTTTGTAATAATTATATTATTTTTTATAATGTTTTGTTAATCAATAACTTATATTATTAATTTATTACTGATGAATAAATGATGTGAAATATTGTCAACGTATTACTATCAATTATTTTTATATATAGGTAGGAGTCTATGTCCACGGCTGGATATAGACTCCTATCAATGGACGCCATATCACCCGCTCCACCTTCCGTATCTTATCAGGACATACGCTTATCAGGGCATAAGAGATCGCGGCGAACCTACAAAAGGCTGGTAGGAACCAGCCTTTTGTAGGTTCGCCGCGATCTCTACTCTACGATCTCCTTCAGTTAATATATAATAAATTGCATAGTCAGCATCAGAAAAATGTTGTGCATCTCAAAGTACTCAAAATGATCTGAATAGGTACCAAAATTCCAAATTGTTGTAACATCCAGAGTGGTCAAACTATCTTAGCAATCAGTTTTCCGTTATTATGTAAGTAGAGCGCTTATATCCATACATGTTAACACGCCGGTCGATGGTACCTAATCAAGTATAAGGTCAAAATAATGTTTACATTACCTTCTCGTTGTTTTTTTATAACCATATAGAAATAGGTCATTTTCTATCTGTTTGATTAAATGGCAGGGCAAGTAATTATACGTCATCGATCCAAGCTATTTGCCTAGACCTTTAATAAAATGGCTGAGCACCATTCAGGCCGCTAATTGAACGGTGTCGTTCATTTAACAGCCTAGGCCTTTAATTCAACGGTTGATAGAGCCAGTTGGCGGAGACATATATATCTGAGTATTATCGAGTTCGGTCCAGTGATATAAGAACCAATGATTTCATAGGTAAATACGTACTAATTTCATATTAGTTCGAGACTAAATGAATCATATAATATTTTCATAAATAATTTTGAGGAAACAATAAAAAGCACAATGTCATTTAATCACTTTATTGATATGTTCATTTTGACATACAATCACATTAATTCCCTTACACATTTATACGATTACATGTTGAGTTGTCTGTTACAGAATATAACTTAAATTTACCAGTTATTTTAGGACTACTAGGTACCTCCTGTAGATGTTATATCATGACCGAGGTAACTAGGCCTCTCAAGTTATTAATAAATTGTACTTAAAATTTTAACGTAAGTAGATTAAATTGGTACCTCAAGAAATTTGAAGTTATAATTTAGAGCCCTTTGGAAGGGCATTGAACATAAACATTCTCTACCGACAGTTATATGACACTGTTTAGGCAGGAATTCAAATAAATTATTTAACAATTCCATAATAAATTATTTTACACATAATTTTACTGCTGTACTAATAATAACGGTGCAATCACCAAATCGATGTATTCTACTTTGGTTAGACCTAGACCAATAATATTATTATACTTATTAGGTACATACTAATCGATTAAATAAGTTGACTTAGCACTAACATTACACTTACTAACGTTGTGCATTACAAATAGGTGCAGTCCGTTACACTCGAACATTTTCACTGGTTACTTGGCTTCTTAGAATGCCTGGGAGGTGTCGGTTCCAATAGGGCTCCTTCACCGTCAAGCAAAACGTTAGGCATATTATGAAATTAGGTAACTCCTGGACGAATTGGGTAACTTCTAATTAATATGAATAATTTAATCTTGTTCCTGCTTGTTACCCATCTGAGCACTTACATATATTTAACATTTGTGGTTATAATATCGCATATTTTATAATATAGACACTGATTTATTTGTATTTTTGTGCAGAAATAAAAAAAAACTATACAAATATTATGAAACACAAAACGACCATTATACAACCTTAGTGTACAAAAGAAAAACGAAAGAGTCATATGCAAAATAGGTACCTACTATAAATTACGCTGATTAAATAGTAGATTATGGAACAAGTGTGTAAAGCCCTCAGGCGAGGGTCTAAAGAAAGCCGAAGATGGTAATCAACAATACACACGTGTATCATACTACATTTTTCAATTCACTTGTGAATATTAATGAATACTAAAATAGATATTTACCCTTGCAGTTTTCAGATAGTAAATATTCCATAACGTTAAGGACTTCTCGTCAATCACATCATATATCGGACGTTGTACAGTATATGTGTATATATTGGGCGGTGTACCAGGTAAATAAATCGTTTTCTTCATAACTAGTACTTGTAGACATTTTTATTAATTTCCACAGTAAAAACGAATTGCGAAACTTTTTGGTACTGGCTAACTAGCGGGAACAATTAAGTAGTTTTAATGTGCTCGCGCATGCGGCCAAAGAGTAAAGTAATGAGGGGGGCTTTTTTGTTTATCGCGTATATAAAATGGTAAATTTACTTAAAGTTTCAAACAGAGAGAAAACCGAAGTGTTACTTATTTGAGTGAAAGTTTTGTTTATTATACACGTACAAAATGAAATGTTCTATTTAAATACGAAGTTGCATGAAATGAACAAGCAATAGGTGGGTGTATTAATTTTTTGTTCTTTTGAACACGATCTTTTTCGTATCGATTTTTTTAAAGAATAATGCAACTCTATCAGTATTTTTATTTAAAAATCCGTTATTCCACTCGTGATATAATAACAATAAAAATACCACAGTTTGATAATACGTATCATTATGTGCCTAATTGTGGCGAGATTATTTTTTCAATTCACTTGCTTATAACATGCTTATAAGCAAGTGAATTGAAAAAATATTGCCCCACAAAGCTAGTAATTAAAATATTGTTACTGTAACCATTGTAACTATAACGACAAAATGGAAAGGTGGGCACAAATTTATATTGTGCAAATTGATTCCAGCTACATAATCTCTACAGCACTCAGTTTGCTACCGTGCACTACTTTCCAGAAGGTAATCAGCTAAACTCATATTTGTCCAAAACGTGACAAGCTACGTATCCAGTAGGTATTAAAAGAAGATACTTAGGCATGTTTTAAAAGAAGTTGTAAGAATAATAATGACGATAAATCCCCAAAATTTTCCTCTTCCAACTCTGTCTATAAGTGACATGACATGACATACAATTGCACATACACAAAATTATTATGGAATGTTTGAATAGCATACAATAAAATTAACATTATGAATACACGATTATCACCTCTGGTGGTACATTTATGATCTAAGTATTTCTTAAAGTATAATAATATCATTAAATGACACAACACTAACACACACAATAAAATCGTTATGTTATAACGTCCATTTCATTAACTGTAAGATAAAACATACATCATACTTATAGCTAATATTCGATAGATCGATGCTATTAGAGATTCCTACTATAATAGTAGTAGACTATTGCGTTTTAGCCTGAAGGGATATTATTTATTAAAACATATTTTAAAGTACCTAATATCGAGTCTATATAATATCCTTAATATTCGATGATGACCGTCCGGAACGGCTCAAAATAATTACTTTGAAACAAGTACGATTGGTTGGCAATAATTTAATCTCTTTCCAAACTTGTATTAAGCAGTATCAATGATATCCAAACTGTGAAGTCTTATAAAAAAATATAGGGTAAAGTTCTGTCTGGTAGAACTTAGACTTGTAATAGTGTATTGAAAATTATATTTAACAGAACACGCAATCATTGATTGTATTCGGACTTTTGTTAAACGATCCTATTACTTCAATCTAGGTATCACTTAAACTTAAACACTGTTGAGATGATGCATCGAATGGATCGAAGCAAATAAAACATAAAATCACAATAAAGATCAAAAAGCTGTGCTTCTTAAATAGGAACAAAAAATTGGCGCAAAAGCGAACAGTCTCTAAATCACTATTAAGCTCAGTGCACAAACCTACGCGACCAAAAACTATTCTTCGAGTTAATACTCTAGGAAGTTAGTATGAACTTCGTACGGCTCCGCTGATGATGTTGAAGCGCGGTGACGAGCTCGTTTAGGAGCTGGTCCCATGTAGCCGTAGAATTCGGACGCAGAGGTCTTGGCGTATCTCTAGATGGGCCGGTACTTCACAACTTCAGCAACAATGGAGGGATCGGCAAGTGTGGAGATATCGCCGAAATTGTCTTCACCATGAGCAATACGCCTCAGTATCCGCCTCATGATTTTGCCCGATCGAGTCTTCGGCAAGCCAGGCGCGTACTGGACAACATCAGGAGCGGCGAAGGCCCCAATCCTGTGCTTTACTCGTTTCTTCAAAGAATCTACCAAATCAGCATTAAACATAGCACCCTCGGCCAAGGTGATGAAGCAATATAGAGATTCACCCTTTACTGGATGAGGTTTTGCGACGACTGCAGCTTCAGCAACCCTCAGGTCTTCGGTTAGAACGCCTTCGACCTCGGAAGTGGACATCAGATGTCCAGATACATTGAGCATGTCATCGATACGGCCAGTTACCCAAATCAAACCATCTTCGTCCCTCTTCGCCCCTAAAATATAAAATAAAATGTGTTATTGGGTTATTTATAAATTTACATTATGTGCTAAATCGTTAATAGAGAAAATAGAAAAGGTAAAAATAGATAATAATATTCCATTTACCATCCCCAGTGCAATAATATCCAGGGAAACGGCGGAAGTACACTTCTTGGAAGCGGTCATGGTCTCCGAATAGAGTACGCGCCATACCGGGCCACGGGCGGGCGAAGGCCAGGTAGCCTTCGCCCTCACCAGTGATCACTTTGCCCTCGTGATCCAGGATAGTGGGATCAACCCCAAAGAATGGAAACCCCTGAAATCAAGATTTTTTTTAAAATAATTTTATGAAGACTAGTATAATAAATAAGGGTAAAGAAATTAAGGTACTAGGTACATACTGTATGGTACGTAGGTATATAGTAGGATTACAGATATGTGTTTATATTTAAACTTACAGCGGCACCAGGTTTCATGGGCGTAGCTGCTGCGATACTAGTGATGACATGCCCACCAGTTTCAGTCTGCCAATAAGTATCAGCAACAGAGCAGCGATTGCTGCCAATCACTTTATAATACCAAAGCCAAGCTTCCGAATTAATCGGCTCGCCGACACTCGCCAGCACTCTCAACGTAGTTACATTGTGCCTGAAAAAGCAAAAAATTGTAAACTTACGAATATCTAGTCCACCTTCCTTTTGTAACGACATACAGCCACTTCAACAATTTCCTAAATACATGAACAGAGAACGCTAAATCAAGAAAATGTATGACAGCGGCTCCATCGTGCAAACTTTTGTGTAAAAGAGGTCAATGCTGTAATGATGAGATGACCTCCTCATGAAAAGAATTGTCGCCATTTCCATATTTTAAACCTCTGGACTTTCTTGTTCGCAGGTCCAATGACGGTGGCGTACATTTGTTGTATTTGATCACACCGCTGACCGTTGCAATTCAATTGAGGTATATAAAACAGCAGTATCGACTAGTGTAGTAACAGTCTTCTAAATAAATATTTTAACAAACTTACGCCTAAAATATAGAAGAACCTACCTTTTCACAAAGGAATCTCCAAACGCCATCAAGGCTCTAATGGCCGTTGGAGCAGTATAAAACTGAGTCACTTTGTATTTTTCAACGCATGACCAGTAACGATCGTTGTCGGGGAAGAATGGAGTCCCTTCAAACTATAAAAACATGATTAATTAGGGCTCTTACACATACACGATATGACATCGTCGCAGATTTCCATGATGAGAAGCGTTGATATACCTAGTGTCACAGTTGATATCGAAAATGGACACACTAATGGGTAATGACAACGCGACGTAATCGTAACGTGTTTATGAGTAAGAGTCTTAAATACAACAAATATGACGTTGTACTTAAACTAACAAACTACTTACTAATACTTAAGCTAACTTATTTCATTTGGGCTGCTGGAGCGTAGGTACATACTATTATTTAATCTGTGTTGCTGGGCTAGAATGGAAGGTTAGCTAACCCAGTTTCTGTTTTCTCTGCAAAAGACTTTCGTTTCTTCGGTAAACTGCCGCCCCCGCATCGCCATAATCTACCCTGAAGCAGATTTGACCGTCCCAAAACAAGAAAGTTCTTGCCAGCCCTCTATTACATACGACTCACGTACAAGACTAATGATTGCTAGCTATCATAAAAGTGGTTAGAAAATACATGAGTATTTTGTAATAAAACAACAGTTTATAAACCACTAGCTGACCCGGCGAACTTCGTACCGCCAATATTTTTTCCGCCCGTGTAGCGTCAGATCCCGTTCCCGCTGCACCCTCTACTATATTAAACATGTATTATACATATAAACCTTCCTCTTGAATCACTCTATCTATTAAAATTAACCGCATCAAAATTCGTTGCGTAGTTTTAAAGATTAAAGCATACAAAGGGATATAGGGACAGAGAAAGCGACTTTGTTTTATACTATGTACCTAGTGATTACAACTATTCTCGTTGAAATGTGACAAGGTTACTGTCACAGTCGTAAATACCTACTATACTGTCTATGGACCGTTCAATGTCAAGTTCTTGAGATCGAGATTACCGTTATTACCGTATTATCTCCACCTTCAAGTTAAACATGCTAACTAACATTCTATTTGACTTTCATTCTGGTTGCAGCGACAATTTGAATTTTGAAACTAACTCAATTAAACTGTTCCAATAACCGGCCAATAATCTAGTGATCTAATACTGTAATTTGTAGGTAGGTATATACGTACAGTCGGCATCTGATCGATCTCGTCGAAAAACTTACTCAAAATAATCTATGCCTTGGTTTTCCCCTTTATTATTCTGATATTTGGTACACACGGTATCCAATCATATGACAAAAAACGAAAGACAAATGTTCATTTGACAAACAACGTTTGACAAAATTATAGTTGATAAACTTATCATTTTACAATAAACTACTCATTAGACAAAACTTTCATTTCGTAAACCGGTACACACCTTTAGTTCGGATCATAATACAATTTAAATCAATAAACCAGTGTTTGATTTGCTTTTCATACCCGTCTTGATATTAAGATAAGTTTGAGACTTTGTAGTCAAGATCGGACTCTTCTATTGCGCGTAGTGCTTACGTATCCTAGGAGCCTACTTATTGCTAAACCGTGTCTCTATTTCAGAAATTAATTTTGCAATACATTGCATCCTATATGAGTGTATGTATTAATTGATATTATTATTTAAAGTCATGTGTATATTTCCCAGATGCTGTGGCTTACTGTAATTAATAAACTGATAACCCCTAGTATGTCATTTCACACATTCTTAAGTATGTATGTTATTCTTCAAACGCCTATTCAGTAATGTGTCTTAGAGGTCATACCCTTGCCAAGGTTGGGTGCCAATAATAAAATACTTTATCAATCAGTCAGTTATTCCCATCAAGTGCGCCAAAGATGAATTTAATTTTAAGGATAATAATAGAATAAGCCGCGTGGTTCCCGGCAGAGTAGAATTTGGGCCACCCCTTCTCTTCCCATGTGGTGTCGTACAAGGCGACTAAGGGATAGGGCTGATTAACTTTAACATCCGACAGATATGTACAGCCCAGACTCAGCCTCAGATGCATGGCTCGAGTCAACAATAGTGCCCGGAATACGGCAATAGGCTCACCCCTTATTACGTGGGACCTACCTAATACAGATTGGTGAAATGTGCTCTGCCTAACCCTTCGGGGATAAAGGCGTGATTATATGTCTGTATGTATGTAATAATAGATCAATTAACAACGAATCCGAACGATATTCTTTAGAGAATGGGTCAAAGGTAGTTAATTTGTAAACCATAGAACACTCACCATTACGGAAGTTGCGGTGTTTGCCAACGGTGCGTACACAACATAGGTGTGTCCGGTGATCCAGCCCACATCAGCAGTACACCAAAAGATATCTTTATCACGATGATCGAAGACATACCGAAAAGTGGCAGCGGCATACAGCATGTAGCCTGCTGTGGTGTGCAAAACTCCCTTTGGTTTCCCAGTGGACCCGCTAAAATAATTTAGTTAGAAAGCAATAAATTAATAGTTACAATACCTATAGCACAAAATAGATAATAGTACTGCGTGCCAATAGAGCAACATCGCGTAATAAGTTTTGTATTTAATACCTACGCTTACTTGATACATTACCTGGTGTATAAAATGAAAAGTGGATCTTCAGCGGCCATCCATTCTGGTGGGCAGATGGTGGATTGCCCTTCAAGCATATCGTGCCACCAAACGTCAATGTCATCATTCCATTTGTACTAAAAGCAAATGTTCTGATAAGCAAGCTTGGAGAGCAGGCAGAAGGAACAAGACATGAGCTCGACCGAGACCTTCACTTTCTTATTACGTACGGAATTGAGTCCGGCTTGTACTGACAGTATATTATTGAGCACTGAATATGCTCCAAACTGATTTTGCTCCAATAAAAACCTTCAGATCTTTTATGTTCATTGTAGCCGATTTGTAGATGTGGACTGTTGTAGTAGAGATATCAGTATACTTACGAGATCACGCAGATCGTGGGGCAAATTCCCACACGGTGTCACGCGTTCCAAGTGAGGAACCACAATACACATTTTTACTGTATGGTTGTATTTGGTCTTGGCCTTCTCTAAGGCATCATCACAGGTAGCCTTGAGGTTAAGAAGCTTGGTGCCACGCCAACCTCCATCTGCTGTCACCAGCACTTTGGCTTTGCAATCTGACATACGCTCGGCAAGGGAGTCCGCAGAAAATCCTGCGAACTGAACATTTTCTATACTCAGGACAATACCTACATGGAAAATAGTAAACTCAATAATACCAATGGCGAAGAGAAAACAACAGTTTACTTCTTTAGAGAAATGGTCTTTATGAGAGTCTAATCTGAAGAGGGTGGCCTGCTTGACCTTAGAATGACAGTGATATCGCCTATGCAAAGTACCACGTGAATTACTATGTAAATATGCAGATAAAATAGAGCACGCGATAAGGTGGACCTCTGAGATATCTAAATCCAACATGGTAATAATTTATTGTATAAAACATGCCCCTTAATTTGAGTTATCGATAGCGACGGTAAGTTTCAGATTTTTACAAATGAATGCTGGCACGTCTCAGAGGTTCGTTTTGTCACCCACTGTATTTTTTTCATAGTTAGATATTAATAGGAGGAAACCCAAATGCCCGAAGCTTGGAAACAAGCGAACTGTGCCAGACTCTATCGAAAGCTTTAGCAACGTCGAGGGTTATAGCCAATGACTGGCCAATTCATGCCTCAAATCTATCACCTTAAAGAATTTGGGGTACATAATTAAGAAAATGGAAACACTTGACAATATATTTAACACTATAACTTACCACAACGGAATGAACGGCTCCAATTCGTGCACAGGCCAGCATGGTAACGACAGTCTCGATAATCATGGGCATGTAAATAGCAACCTTGTCTCCCTTGCCTATGTTGCGGTCACGCAGGCTGTTGGACAGCTGGCAGACTAAATCCATCAATTTGGCATATGTGACGCGGCTATAATCTTCAGGGTGGTTTCCCTCCCTGCAACAATGAAAGAAGTAGTATTGAGTGTTTCGCTATCATAATAGAATTTTCTGGTAAATATTTGGGAATTTTAAATTCCTCTTAAGTACCTGAGTACATAACAATGTAAAGTGCGTGTACTTCATAGAGTTAGGGTACTAGAATATTCCCATAGATGTAATTTGTCCATGTTGCGTATGTTACATATTAATTTATTCTCAAATATATTTTATGTCTTGCGACGTCGTCTTCGACGAAACATAAAATGCCATCTTCATCGAACCATCGATTTAAGTATTCTGTGCCCTAAGATTTTCTATAGACCGATTTATAAATTATCGATAAATTTTCAGATGCATGTGAGAATCAGAACTATGTAAATCTTTGAATAGGTCTTAATTAATGTCACAGACAAACAATAATACATTGCAGAGCCTATATACGAAACGTTTTGGTAGTAAGTGAAATAGAATTAGAAGTAGATACAATTAAAATAAATTGGCTGCGCTCTGGTTAATAGGTATGTATGTTTTGTATAAAACATTACTAAATGGATAATTTACATAAAAATATTATGAAAGAATCTTTTAAGTTGGACCATATTATAAATGGTTACAAAATTTTATCAAAATCCGTACAATAGTTTCGAAGTTTATCGTGAACATACATCGTGAGACGAAATTTTTATATATAAGATGTGCTAGCTATTATTTCGAGCGTCCATCCCAGTTGCATCCCGTTTACCTGGATAGATAGATAGATAGCTCTGAATGCAAGTTCTAAAGCAAAGATTAGACAGTCAATGAATATCGCGAATATCGGGTTCTCGTGTCAATGTAGATATGTATGCTGGATGCCGTTTGTACTTCAATCATGACAATAATTATTGACAGGATCTTGAATATCGCGATATACGTATAATGACATTAATGACTGAATAATGCCTTTAGTTACAATGGAATCAATCATCATCAGCATTCTCAGCGTTAGTCCCGATTGCATCAAAAGCGTGTACCTTAATAGCCCCGGCCTCACTTGATTATATTTCCTTTTGATTCAGCTCTTGTTGGCTTATATAGTATAAAGCGACTGCTCTCTGACCACTAACCCCGAGCAAGCGCTAGTTTTTTTTTTTTTGGAGTTTTGTGAAATCTTGGGCTTATTCGAATAAACCCGAAACAATTCCTGAGCTCAAATCGGAAATCCAACGCGTCATCGGTGAAATACAGCCACATCTCTGTGCAAAAGTCATGAAAAATTTCATGAAAAGAGTAATGGCCTTTCATCGGAGCCGTGGGGGTGATTTGCCGGATATTTTATTCTATACTTAATCGGCACATGTCTTCTTTACAATACATACAATAAAAATATCACAACCCCGTCATAAAATAGTTGTTTTTATTTTAAAATGGTGCACTCTTACTGAGGCACCCTTTAATTCCCCGCCGCGCCACCGCCGTGAGTTTGGCGTCCCGACGCCGATGGTTTGGGGGATGTGAGGCGCGGGGCGCCCTCAACCAATCGATTAGTCTGTACAGTGCTGCTGTTTGTCTGCGAGCAGACAGTGATTGAAATGAAAACTAGACAGCCACGCACGTATGATTTCATATTTGAAAATTTACCACCCGCCAGGCAATAAAATCAGCTCTTTGTCTACTAGGCAAACCAACTTTTTTCATTCACAGTTGATTCGCATAACGCCTTTGTGACATATTATTACCTACCAAGTTCAATAATTATAAATGTCATATGAAATGAATGAAAGTAAGTAAGTAAGTAATGTCCATAAGAATTAAGAAGCTTTAAACTGAATCCACCCAAGGTACGCTGTCTGTAGCCCATATTAATAACCATTTCTAGTCGCAGATTTTTAAAACAGGTACCTAACACGTCGCATCAGTTTCGTAACTGTTACGATACTTTGCGACTATGTCGTGCGAGATTCGCCGTGATTCGTTTCTATGTGTCGTCGCCGTTCAGTAACAATGTAGCGGAAAGTAGTTTCAGTAGGTAACTTTGTATGGGTAACTGTGTCGACTTGTTACGGAAATAAATTAACTAGTGTACAATACTAACGTAACTGTTACGTGATGTTGCTTAAAAAGGTTATATGGGAGATGGTAGGACACGACGGTATAACCGTCTCATTTAAGAAGTCCAAGTGAGGAAGTACCACCGCCCTACAGAATACCGCGGCCATCATAACCTTGTGTTGTGGTTCCGGCAGTGAGTAGGGTAGCCGGAGCCCCCCGGAGAGTTCTTGTGCTGTCATTGTCAGTGGCTTGCCCTGCTTTGTCTTCTGCACTGTCGACAGCACCAGTGTGACTCCCCTGGTGTTGCACACATTCATATGCCACGGTAACCACTTAACATCAGGTAGGCCGTGTGCTTGTCTGCCACATAAGCGATATAAAAAAAGGCTCATTATTAATCATACACGTGCTGTGCACCAGACCGTCGTCCGTTGTTCAGCCGCAGGCGTATTTAGGCGCACCGCGATTTGCCGAGCGATAAACTCGCTAGTGAACTCGCTGGTCGGTATCTCGTCTAAAGTACCATAGCTAGATTCACGAGTTCCTCATCACCACTGGTGGAACAAGTGCCTTAACAACCAGACATTTTTTTTTCTGTACCCATTCTGTTGCCCCGTTCAATTTCTTGAAACTCATTAAGTAGGTATACCTACTGAGGAGAATGCAAAATTCAATAAATCGCAGCACATCTTTGTGAAGAGTTCTTTGTCAATTTCTGCAATTATTGCCATGAAGGTAAAGTATAATAGGAAAGACGTGTGTACCTACCTAACTACCTTATTTATCGGTACAAACTCGGTGACTTGCGTTGTCGCCATTTTTTGTGATTGTGAAATACTTTATGTCACCTACAAAAGAATATAACTCTACTAAACTGTCTGTGCTATGGTGCCAAAGAATATTTTTTAGTCTTATGTCGGGCCGAGGACGCGACGCTGCAATCTGAACAAAATAAATGGTAAGATACGTACCTGTCGTCACCAGGCACATAAAGGTTTTTATGTTTAGGTACCTACTTATATACGCATGAGATAAACTCGTGAATGATCAAATAATATATGATGTACTTATACAAAAGTAGGTAGTATCTATGTTTCACGGTTGATACCTAATTTTGCATTCACAACGAATCTTTAGTTAATGGTCGGTTGGACGTTCAAGAACTCGGGCGCTGCTATTGATATAGGTATACGGAGCTTGAAAATTCTTTTATTTAATTTA
Source organism: Eilema caniola (assembly GCA_949126895.1). Classification (NCBI taxonomy): domain Eukaryota; kingdom Metazoa; phylum Arthropoda; class Insecta; order Lepidoptera; family Erebidae; genus Eilema; species Eilema caniola. The sequence continues at coordinate 42,562,946 of OX421460.1, read as the reverse complement.
TTTACATAGTATTTACTTTACAAAATATATTCATCAAACTCGTATTGCGTATTTTATCTTATTTAAACTTTATGCACATTACGTACCTACTCAGACGGACTTGGCATTCTCTGCAAGTCAACCTGCCGAGAATTACTAAGTACACTTACCTATCTAATGTGACTGTAGGTACATTAATCACACCACGATGTAAATACGTAATTTCTAATAAGTACATTCGTCTGTGCATACGATACCATAATTATTGGTAAGTACTAGCTTATTTATACACGCATCTGGCGTACATCGTTACTATCTAAAAAATCCCCAAAACAGATAGATAGGGACATAGGTATCGCTATATAAACGTAATCATGGCCCGAGGTTCGAACCTTTTGAAGTGCGAGGAATGCATCGCTTGTAATGGCTAGCGAGCATAAAAACGAACCCGAAGGGGTTTTTAAGAGATCGGCCGTACCGTAAGAGAAGGGACCCTCGGTTTGAGGCGGCAGTCGAAGGCGGTTGGCGATCTGACGTGAGGTACGGGGTTTAGGCGTGAGAGACTTTGAGGAAGTTATAGCGTGGCTCTATTAAGACTTTACGGAAGCGGTGATTTGATTTCATACTATCTATTTGATATAGTTATTATCACGCAGTTTGCGTTATTTGTATATTTCATATGTATCTCTATACCGGGCTGAGTAATTTAATGCAGGTATAACCGTACAAAGTTAATGATTAATCTCATGATATGTTACGTCGCGTGTTCGCTGATGATTAGTTGCATGGTACCGAAAATGGATGCCTGAAAGCGCGTCACATGTAATGAGCCAGTTCGGTAGACCAGAGACTTGTCATAGCAGAGACCAAGGATACCTTCAACAGCCTCGGGCCATTGATGCTCATCTCCACTGCAATCTATTAACGATGGCGGCATTGCATGATGATGGCGTACGATGAACGATGAGCATCGCGCGTATGGGTTATGAGCAAGTTGTCGTACCGAGACCGTATCCTGCTGCCCTATAATGCAAATACAGCCGTCTGGGATAACTTTGGCCGGGTGAGGTTCGATTCCCACAAGAGACCTAGCGTCGAAGTGCAGGCTCTTAAGCACAGAGGTCGGTGCAACCTGATATATCAGATGGCAGATTAGGAATGGGATATCCTATGATACGGAATCGTGTCTATGAAGTATGGTAGCTTGTAAACCGAATTCATATGTGCGATTGAATTTATGTGAAGCAAGTAACTGACCTCAGCGTACCCGTTTGAAATGCATCTATTTAGAGTATTCTTTACCCGCGGTTACATTGTTATAATTTTGAAATGGCTGAGACCAGTGGGGGAATTGTTGTCTCTGGATGAATTTCACAATATCTGTGCGGCTGGCGGAGCACTCCTATCTCCCGCCAGAGGGCGAGGGCTGGCACTTTCGAGTTAATGTTCGAATCAAATACTTACGTAAAACGAATTTTACTGATTTTTGGTTAGACGAGTACCGTCACACTAAGGCTGAGATTCAGAGACATGAACATAAGACGGGCGAAGACCGGTCTAAGCCAAGTCGTCGCTAAGCGCATCTTCAAAATTCGTATTCAGAGTCACAGTCCCTGTCAAACTTACGTCGGTCTTAGCTAAGTTTACACTCCCTTCTCTATGGCAATTTTTAAAAGCAAAACGTTCATCGGTGAGTTGCGGTTTTTATGAAACTGTGTAGCCAGGCGTAAATAAAAATTAAAGCAGGATCGCAATAAATACAAAATGCTATTGGAGTGAGTGAAACAAAATATCTGAGACACAAACCTATTTATTTATGTTACAACCTCTGTAAACCGCGGGAATTATGAAAGTTTGACAATTGAGTGAGCGAACTTACGTTATCATGACTACTAGAAAGGTTCCTTTTTCATCTTACGAATAAGAAAGTTTATTATTCTATACATAATTATTAATGAATTTCTGGGAGAAATAAATTAAGCTCAACATTTTTTTGAATAGCTTAACATTTATTTACCTATTTATTTATTTTATTTATATCCATTTTATGATGCTAATACGTAATTTAACAATGTAAAAAAAAAAATAGCACGCGCGCGATTAAATGATGAAGTTTATACAGACTTAACAACTTTTTAATCACAGATAACTATTGTCGATATTAATTACACCTTAGCCCACTTGGTGGCGCTAGTTCCGTCTTAAGTAGTCGATATTGACTACTTGGCTTATCTTAGTTTACGCTAAGTTTAAGTCGTGTTCCGAACGTCTCTGAATACAAATTTAAGGGTAAGCCGTTGATTTTGACAGATGGAAGCGTAAGTTCAAGCTTAGACTCGTCTCTGAATCTCAGCCGAACTAGCGATCTTCACCATTATTGCTCCATGATAACGCGAGACCTCATACAGCACGAGAAACCGTTTTAACTCTACAGGAACTGCAATTAGAAACTATTCGCCAGACCTTGCTCCAACAGACTACAATTTTTTTCGTGATTTGGACAATTTTCTATGTGATAAAAAGTTTTCTTCTCAGGAGGCAGTACAAAATGCTTTCACACAGTTTGTCGAATCTAGATCACCAGAGTTCGATCGCAAAGGCATAAATGACCTTCCTACTAGATGGCAGCAATGTATAGATAATAATGGTAATTATTTTGATTGAATAAATACGTTAAATTAAAAAAAAAATGAATTTCAATTTGTCAGTACAAATCGGCAATTTCATACTTTAACCCCTAATATTAATGTTGTTATTACTCATTTTCAATTAACTACTAGGTTAAGGTGAATAATAAATAAGTTAGGTAGGTTCTTTCAAACTGAACGGCGCGGATTGTTGTGAGAAGTGGAAAGCTAGTGATGCCAGGATTGTAACAAGTAGGTACCTACTTGATCTACTAATCACCAACAGGAAAGAGACGTGATAAATGTATTTTTGCATATACCGAATTGTCTTAAGTAAGTAACAGTAGGTAACAGTAAAGTTGTACCTATACCACATACCTACTTAAGTTAGCGAATAGCTCAAACTTCAACATCCTACTGGCGATTTTCTATTTGCGTCCAAAGATTACACTTTACAGCCCAAGGGCCACTTATTATTGAAGTGAAAACTTCTTTAGCGGCGTTGGATGGGTGTAAAATGTTAAGGAAGCGTCAGGATTAGTTGACCTTTGAACCGTAACCGACGACTGACGTCATACAAGATTAGGTACAGACTATCTATTTTGCAAGTTACGATAGATAGCGTCGTAGCTTAAACGGTGAGCACTTCGACTGTAAGTCCTTATAGTTTCAGATAGTATCGGGTTCAAACCACCTGGCCTTCAGGGATTTTTTGTGATTGTTTTTTCTTTTTGTAATTTATTACTTATTGTGATTATCTTTTCTTTTTGTAATTTATTAATTTCTTCTGACAGAAAATTAGCAGAAAATTAGTGATAGGTTCTATGATTGGCGCTATATTATAGGTATGGTATGGTATGTTCTTTTTATCTTTTTCTATGTATATAACGAAGAAAGAAATAAAGAAAATGTTTTCACTTCTGCCGGCACTCCCAGAGTGCAACCCGTCTTTTTTTTTAATATGTTTATTGGCATTTGTGCGAGCGATTTTCCGTTGTCTTAGTTTAAAGAGGACTATTGTCTGTGCGGTCTGTCGGTATTTTCTGTAATGTCATTAGTTTTTTTTTATGTTGACAGATTTAGTGAATGTTTCATTTCGTTTTATCATACCAAAGTAGTGTTGTATTTTACTTACGTAAAATATTCTGTGCTTACGTAGGTAAATGGGTTTTAGCTCATTCTACATGAGTATCATCATAACAACCTCAGCAAATTCGACCTTTGAAGTCACGCTTAATTGCGTGAAAATAATGATCCAATGATTTCTAACAAGAGAGATTTCATCCTATGATTGATCGTATCGGCTGATGGTATAAAATACAGTGGTTTTTTTTTAGATTTCAGCCGGTTCGATTACCAGATGTGGAAGCGATTATTCGGAAATCTTTGAATGCAGTTTTTTGAAGTGAAAAGTTCTTTAGCGGCGTTGGATGGGTAAAAAGTGTTAAACTCGCGTCAGAATCACGTGTTAAACTCGCGTCAGAATCACGTGTTAAACTCGCGTCAGGATCACGTGACCTACTCGCGTCAGGATCACGTGACCTTTGACCCGTAACCGACGACTTTGTAGGACGACATGACGTCATACAACATGCCTAGCTACAGAGTGTTTATTTTGCTAGGTACGCTAAAAAGCTACGTAGCTTAGCGGTAAGCGCTTCGACTGTAAGTCCTTATTGCGGGCTATGTATAGATATACCACTGTTGGATTCACTTGTTTATTGATTAATTATTATTGTTAATCCTACAGCTTATATACTAATATTTACAAGTAATTAAAGAGTGGGGAATCGTCAGTCTTTGGTTTATTGCTGACTGACGATTCTGTTGTTATGGCAGGACGTACTTCTTATTTATTTAATTATTATTTATACAACTATATTTCCTGATAGAAATCACGTCCCGTGTATACGTGCCATAGTACTCCCCCCTTAAATGAATATTTACATTTTTTACTAAAATTATTGTGCTGAAGTGTATATGTGCTGCGGAGTGTGCGATGCTTGTTCTTGAACTTAGCCGCAGAACATTTTGCTGACGTTTGTTATGCTGCGTCGAGTGTTTTCGAATTTGCTGAGTTGCACATACTTTTGTCTGCGTTTGAGGTGGTTGCGTAGCGTTGTTTTCATTTTGTTTGTCTATATTCTGCTTTATACGTTATTTTCTCAGACGTTGGAGTGATTTCTTGGCTCGTTGTATGATAACCTAAGAAATCTAGCTTTGTCTTTATGAATTCGCACTCGTTTGTGTTGCTCATTCTGATATGGCCGAAGGGTGTCCTGGGTCGCTGCCGTTAGTGGTATCCCTGTTTGGGCCGTAGATGCTGGCTGGCGAAGCGAGTATCAACTCGATGGGTTTTCGATGATTCAGCGGTCTAAACTCTCTTGTGGAGTGCACCAGTGCCAGTTATGCAGTTCCATTTTTGCCGGAACTGGCTGCCGCTATTTGCGGAACCGCTGGTCCTAATATGTAGGCCAAGTGCGGTGTTTCAGTGACGTGCAATGCGTCGGGATGAGCCCTTAGTTGCTGCAATTTTCATGCTTCGTGCGTTTCGCTGGATAATAATGTTTGCAGGAATTTGTATTTGCTTGCGGGTTTCTTGATCTGTGCGCCTAGTAAAACCTTTGTTTGCCCCTGTGTCTACTAAAATTCTATAACCACTGTTAGAGTCGGTAATAGTCAGACGATTTGAGGGGTATATAGCACAGAGTCCCGTCTCATTTTACGCTAATTTAGTTTTATTTTGCTATGTTGCATTTTTCCATGAGTACGGCTGTTCGCATTTATGCGCTTTTTGTTTTGAATTTTGTGTGGTAGTAACATAGCCGTGTCTCTGACCGTGTTCGTGGGCGCGACCTTGCGCGGAATCTGCTGCGTTGCAAAGGTCGGCGATTATTCATCGTAGCTCGTTTATTTCAATAACCATAGGCGTAGCGAATCTGTCCAAAATTGTGGTATGGGCTCCGCAATTCTAATTGCAGCCACCACTTGGCTGTAGCTGGTTTGCTCGGACGGTGCGCCTGGATTTTTGGCAGGCGTTCCAGCGATTTGCGGTGCCATGTCGCGGTGGGTTTCGATTTTGTTAGCCTCTTGAAATTCCAGCTGGTGGGACCCGCTTCTAGGAAGCCAACTGGAATGTGCTATCCGCGAATGTCGTGGTGGTTAGTGATCAGTCGAGACCGGCAGGCAAGATACCAGGTCCGTCGCTCAACTAGGATCACGTCGTCGGTAGGCTCGTGGGCTAATGGGCAATTTTCCCAATATTTATAGCGCCACGGTGATCAACTGAGTCCGGCAGGCAAAAACCAGGTCCGTTGCTCAGTAATCACGTCGGCCTACATCACGTCGGCTTACATCACGTCGGGTTTACCAATATTGCGGGCTATGTATAGAGATACCACTGTTGGATTCACTTGTTTATTGATTAATTATTATTGTTAATCCTACAGCTTATATACTAATATTTACAAGTAATTAAAGAGTGGGGAATCGTCAGTCTTTGGTTTATTGCTGACTGACGATTCTGTTGTTATGGCAGGACGTGCTTCTTATTTATTTAATTATTATTTATACAACTATATTTCCTGATAGAAATCACGTCCCGTGTATACGTGCCATAGTCCTTATGGTTTCAGATAGTGCCGGCTTCGAACCTGGGCTTCTGACACTTTTGGTGATTATTTTTTTCTTTTTGTAATTTATTACTTTTAGTGATATTTTTTTCTTTTTGTAATTTATTAATTTCTTATGACAGAAAATTAGCAAAAAAATTAGTGATAGGTTCTATGATTGGCGCTATATTATAGGTATGGTATGGTATGGTTTGGTATGGTATGTTCTTTTTCTCTGTATATAACGAAGAAAGAAAGAACTTCTGCCGGCACTCCCGGAGTGCAACCCGTCTTTTTTTTTCTTTATAAATATAGCTAATGTTTCCTTAGACTGAAATTCGCTATCTCCAGTATTTAGAGTACTTTCCCTAAATAGGTACGATCGAAAAGTTGCACCATGTAGTATACTTACTTTCTTTTTTGGTTCTACGACTGAAGTTACTTGACAAAAGGGGTAGATAAGGTTATTTTTTTTTTGTAGGACCAGTTCGTGAAATATACCAAAATACCATTTTTTAAGATGGCGGCCGTTGCACAAGGATTGTAACCCCACAAACTTAGGTATATTTAAATTTAGTCTCGACCCCTCCTTGAAATTTAAAAAAGAAAATTGCATTATCTGAAAAATGCAACCCCAACGTAACCTTTCAATGGACTATATGTGTTTCTACTTATTATATTTGAATGAGGAACGTTGTACTGGTTGCCTCTATAGCTCTCACTTTGGGACGTGGGGTCTGCTTGCCTAGTCCTTCTATTATTTTTTGTTCGGCGTATTGGTTTGAGAGCTCTTACCTAAATATTTCTGGATAGGTGTTTGAGCCAATCTGAAAATATGTCAGATGCCTCTAAGCCTTAGTGATGTTACTACCCAGCCTAGTATGTAAGTATGCTTACTTACATACTTATATGAAATATCACATCGTCCACATTTCACTTTAATAAATAAAATTGTAGGTAGCGCAGAGCAATAAGATAAGAGATTCCGTTGATTTCATTTTACTGGTTTATATATTATAGACTATTGTTACCTACACGATATGACAATTTCATATCTCGGTATTTATTATCAAACACAAATTGAATTAACCTTTCAGTACTCGCGCCAACAGTGTACCATACACTGTCTATCTAAGGTTCTATCAATTTTAAATTGGAATAGTGAACATCCAAATCGGGACTTGATTACGCGAGCAGTCTTTTACAATGGGAATGCTCTGCGGTATTGCATGTACTTGGCGTTTGGGCGTGAGTTGCAGGCGTGAAGGCCGCGGAGCATAGGGCGGTGGTAGGGAGGTAGCATAAAAAAACATAGTAGTAAGGAGGGAGGGGGGAATTCCACACGAAAAAAGGTTGTCTTTGGAGCTCGTAGTTTGCACTAATAGCTATACCTACTCCAACTTTCTACAATACCTTAATTATGCGTTATTCTGGTCTCAATCTGCACATTTCAACAGATAACATATACCTATAGGTCCGTTTGTCACTGGGTGGGGTGGGGTCTAAGTTAAAATAATTTGGCATCAATTTGACATTAGAAAACGAAAAAATGTAAAGTCGTTTTTCAGTTATGGCGTGACTAACTCAAACGGTTTCAAAATTTATCTGTGATTGCCTGTGGCGTGGCGGTAGAGGACGCGACTGCCACGCAGAGACGAGGGTTCGAGTCTCGTTCAGTGCACAAATATGTATGCATGAATATGGCTATTTGCATTGTTCTGGTCTTGCCTCGGAGAGCACTTTAAGCCGTCGGTCCTGGTTGGCATACGAGCATCTAGGCAGTCGATTGAGCCCTCAAAAGCCGCGGTAGTTGTAGCCTTCAAAATTCCCATTAGTTCAACTACATAATCCACATTTACTTCGCCAATAGGTTGTGGAGGTCAGATGGCAGTCGCTCCACAGAAAATCTCGAAGTTCTTTCGCATCACAGTTATACTGTAAAGTCGACCCCAACAGAGATGGGCAAAGGCTCAGAGAATGATGATGACGACGAGAAAAGTAGATGGGAACATGGGCTTTAAAATCTCTTATAATAATACGTTAGCGTAACTCATACATAACTCAAAAACTACCCAACCAATTGGCATCGGGTTTTTTTTAAATGAAAGCTTAGGGTCCAAAGTGGTGCAGAAAAATAGGACACCAAAAACAAACGGGCAAAGCCGCGGGAAAAAGCTAGTATTCCAGAATGACTCTGTGTGACTCTCTACTCTCTGGTTATAGTTCCACAAATTGCTCCTGGTCGCGACTCACGACAACTTACTTCAGTCACAGATAACATAATACTACAGCCACTCAGATAAATAATTATGATGAAGTCGCGTTGGTATACCTAAGACATACTCGTATTTGCAAAAGATAACCTAGATATTCGTTAAGATAATACATAAAGACAAACAGAAGGAAGTACAAAACAATTATAAAAGTAGTGAGAATGGAATAAAGTATAAAAGATTTAAGAAGCGAAGGTGAATGGGCAACCCCGCATGAGTCGACCTAGGCATACGTACGTCAATCAGTTCGAGGGCGTTTTAAGGAATGGCCAGGTCACGAGGACCCAACCGGCGTATGGTCGTATCTTGCCATGATCGTAGCATGTAAACATGGTGGTCTCTACTGATACAAGTTGACAAAGTGTAAGGTGTAACACCAGGACAAGACCAAGGGAACGATTTGCTCTCTGTCTACCATAATACGGAAGATGGAACACCTCAACGGGCCCAACCCCAAGTACCTATGTAGGATGTAAGTATTACCTATTTGTTAAGGTAGTAACTAATGTTGTTCTTAATTGTTAGTATAAATTTCATCAAGGTCGTATATGGCTTCCAGCATTCAAAAGAACTCTAAACTTCAAATGGCCATGACGCGTGACTATAAGTACCTACTTTAGAGTGAAGCGAGAGTTTAAAATGGTAAAACTAATTTTGACTTAGTTACTACTTATGCATATGGTACCAAAAAACTAGACTACGTGTCTGAACCTCAACCCTTTCATTCTGTTTGGGTGGTACCTAGATCAATAGATAACCGTTGAAATGATAACGATTACTTAATAGTTGTCACGTGCGGCAGACATCGACACGTCACACATGCCAGTGAAGCAAGAATACTAGCGCACTACGCGCTGCATAGCAATACTGCAATAGCATACACATTAGTATTGCTCGGGACATATACCTATATTGAACCTAAAATGTGCTGTATACAGGCAGTACCTACATGTTATAAGGGTGTCTTTTGAGAATACGGCGATAGACGAACTCAACTTCAGCAAATATGGACAATCCGCGGGCGCTAGAGCCTCGTTTGTCTAGCAATATAACACTAGAGATAATTGCCATCAAGGTTTGCTGACCGCAGCCGAAAACAAAATCACCAAGTAGCGCACTGTAACATTCATTCACCTTCGGAGAACAATGATTTAATGGCAAGGTCAAGGGTAAGCAACAACGGACAGCAGTTAGATATATTTCCTACTAGCTTTTGCCCGCGGCTCCGCCCGCGTGTATGTCGGTTATCGCGACCAAATATAGCCTATGTCCTTTCTCTAGGTCTAATCTACACCTATTCCAAATTTCATCAAGATCGGTTCAGTGGTTTAGGCGTGAAAGCGTAACATACAGACAGACAGACAGACAGACAGAGTTACTTTCGCATTTATAATATTAGTATGGATGTAGTTGGGTTAATTTTGAAGTAAACAATGGTAGTTTACAGCGTGCGTATATATGTCGTAGACAAAAGTGTATTCACATAAATTTGTGATAGATTTATTGTAATAGCTGCGCAATCCAACTTGGTTAGGTTAGTTTAGAAGCCTTAGAAGGTTAATGCGGGGCTTATGCTAATTTTCTCACTTTTTTGCTCCTATAACTTCTTTAATTTTTAATTAAGGGCAAAAAGTTTTAGTAACATATTTGTAGGCAAAACAATTTGCTACAATAACTTTACAATTTTTTTTGTAAGACGCATAGTTTCCGAGATATCGCGAAAAAAGTGTTCTCACCCCTTTTGCCAAGATGACGGCTGGGGACAAGGGTCGACAGGGCTGGCGACCCCACAAACTTGAGGTTGAGCTTCTATTGAACACATGCCCCAAAAATGAAATTGCGTCCTCTAAAAAATGCAAAGCTCATATAATGGACGGAATTATAGAGTTTATTACAGGCCATTGTATAAAATCAAAGGACGCGAAGGTTTCAATTCAATGAATGCAATTAAACTCATATATGTCGCTTGATAGGTACTTATGTTTTGCATTGATTTGCTGTTGCCCGCGGCTCCGCCCGCGTGAATGTCGGTTATCGCTTAGTGTTGATCCGATGCTATTGAGCATTAAATTCGCCTCTCTACTCAACTTTGTCCTAGACTATGTACTCACCTCTGTTCTCGACTTTCTAATCGCCTCTATATTCGACTCTCTACTCGACTTTCTACGCGCCTCTATATTTGAATTAATACTCGACTCTCTACTGCTCTGTTCCCCTCTCTACTCTACCTTGTAGTCTTCTCTATACTCGCCTTTCCATTGGCCTCTCTACTTGCCCATCCATTCGATTCTCTTTTCGCCTCTCTACTTGACTCTTCCCACTCGCCTATCTACTCGCACTTCTACTCAATTCTCTATTCGATCTCTACTCGCCACTACATTCATCTTTTCACTCGCCTCTCTATTCGCCTCTCTACTCAACCCTGCATTCAATTTGATTCTATACTCGTCTCTCCACTGGCTCTCTAGTCGCATATCTACTCGCCCCTGTAGTCGACTCTACTCGATTTTCGATCTTTACACGCCTATCCACTCGTCCCTATCACAATCTCTACTCGCCTCTGCACTCGCTTCTATATTTGGTTCGCTACTCAACTTAGTCCGTTCCGAAGCTCTAATTCACCTTTGTACCAAATTTTACGAGGACATCTTAAAGAAATTCTTACTATTTATGCCATATTCACCCCCTTTTTTGTGCCATTGAAAAATGAGAAACTTTAATCCCATAGCCCTGTTCCCCTTCCCCCTCCCCCTTCTACCCCTTTTTTCGCGATAAGGGGTAGCCTATGACCATTTCCAAGCTCTAATCCATCTCTATACCAATGTCATGAAGATATCTTCAAAATTGTCAAACTACCATAGCCCTATTCCACCCCTTCAACTCCCTTTTTCGCCATAAAAGGTAGCCTATGTCCATTTTCGAGCTCTAATGTAATTAATTAATTACCACATTATTCGCGATAAAAGGTAGCATATGTCCGTTACCAAGCTCTAATAAATCCCTGTACCAAAGGAGTTGTTTCAAAATGTATGGAGCCCTGGCCTGGTCATTGTAAAGTATATGTAATACAGGGACGTATTAATAAGAACCGTTTAATACTATTTATTTAGCATAAAAAGCTTGTATTTCGATGTACAAAGCGAGAATTTACATAATGAATTGCAACACACCAAAAACTGTCATGGCGCTTGATCTCCTCTGATCCTTCATTTTTCTTTGAGAATTGTCAAATGTCAATGTCAAAATGTCAGTGAATGACATTACGACTTATTTGTTATGATATTTCATGATATAATACACTATTTTTGTTTTTATGCTTAGACTGCTTAGAGGTAAAAGACCCGCGGTAGCCTAATGGTATGGGTAATGGACTGCTGAGACGAGGTCTCTGGTTCGATCCTAGGTTTTACCATGGCACACATCAATGACTTTTCGAAGTTACAACAGAATCCTATTCGAATCAGAAAATCAGAGTCCTTAAAAACAAGCCGAGCAACAATCCAAAAACGAAAGCCGGGTAAACACAGAATCACACAGTAGGTACAAAATCCAAAGTATACAAGCCAAGTTGTTTCAAAGATTTCCGAAATTCATATAATATGCACAGCGAACTAAATCTCAAGGTACGATGACCATTGACCAAAGAAAGACAACACACGGCCGGCAACCATGACAGTTGACAGTGACAGGTGACAGCTGACATGTAGATTGTTTCATTGTGAAAGATTTGGATTTCATAGAGGCTGCGATGTTGAAAATAATTAACAATTATCATTTATGTACACCGCCAAGAAACATTGAAACAAGATATATACATTTTTGCCAAATTCTAGGTAATTTTCTCGATTTATTGATATACGAAACTCCGACCAGGCCCGAAATGAAACATCTCCTTTCATCAGGATATCCTCAAAACTGTCAAACTTTCATCCTTTATTCCCCCCCCCCCCTATACCACCATTTTCGCGTCTATAGGTAGCCTATGTTCGTTCCCAAGCTTTAATCCATATCTTTATTTATTTTATATCATCAGGATGTCTTCAAAACTGGCAAACTTTCATTTCCTCTAACCCCCCCCCCCCCCCGCCCCTTTAACCTCGTCTTTCGACAAAAGGTAGCCTATGTCCGTTCCCAAGCTCTAAACTATCTCTGTACCAAAGTTCATCAGGAAATCTTCAAAAATAACAAACTTTTATTAAGGCCCTAGTCCCCCCCTTCTACCCCTCTTTTCGAGATAAAAGGTAGCCTAGGTGCCGTGTTTTAGGCCGCAACGTTTTAGTAGGTGCAGGAAAATTAGCGTTTCACAATCCAAGTACCTAGAAAACTTCATAGCTATAATTTCTTTTATTTTTGAGTTCAATAATTTCCGAGGGTGGCTGTACCAGGGCCGCGCCGACCTACGGCAACGCCCGTGGGCGAAACCTATAAAGCGCCTCTTACTTTTGTAAGTCGTCTTATACTTAATTACATGTTTTGTTATTTACAAGGCATATTTTGCACTTAATGCACCTTTGTTCGTGAGGACATTATGATCTACCCCGAACGGGCCTGTCTCGTCTGCCACGGGGGCCCTCTGCCAGCGTGTGTAGCCCTGAGTCCTTGCTTGCATCACAGTGATGGCTCTCAGAAGTTGGCTCCTTCTTAATTCGAAACAGGTGGTCCCCGAAAAACCCTTTCCCAGAAAGCACCTGCGTCAGCCGGTACGAGGGCTCTTGTTTTATTCTTAAGCCAGTCCTCCATCTATAATGAACGTTGAACCAAACGTTCCTTCCACTCGGCCATGCATGATACCCTGGAAGAGCTTGGACTGCCTGACCTCGATTTCTCGACGCTTGAATTTCCGTGACCAGTCCTTGCTCCCGCGCCACCGTTCTCCACTGATATAGCACCAAAGGGCTCTCACCTTCAAGTCCCATGGTGGGATTTCAGCAAGGAGACTCGCCAACTCGAAGGATATCGTGAAGTACCCCTGACCCTATGGCCCATCACTCGCTGTAGAGCGTGCAGCATTTGCATATTGCCCTTCAGGGCCTCCGCCTATATTGATGACCCCATTAGGGCCATAGACTACCCGATCCCCCGGTAAAAACTTCTGCAGGAATCATCCGGCCTTATGCTGGGCAGCAGCCGCGCCAGAGCAGCAGCTATTTCACTTCAATTTGAGAACTACACTTCGGAGATGCTTCCCGAGCACGTTGAGCACGAGCCCAAATGAAATATTTGGGGCTGGTGCTCCAGCATTTTTTTAATAATGTGAATGAACTCTCTGTAATGCTCTCTGAACTGCTGTAGTTTTCCTGAGCGACTACAATTCCATTTCTTCAAGAAGAGCTAGAAGGTTTCTTCAGGGTCGGCAGCACAATAAACGCCCCTGGTGTTGCATACGTCCATAGGCCACGTAAACCACTTTCCATGCATGAGGTGGGCCGTGTGCTTGTCTGCCACCTTATCACCTAAGTGGTATAAAAAAGATAGAAGAAACTTCCTACGTATGTTTTCTTATTTGCCAGTTTTTCCAGCTATGATCCACCGTGATAGGGGTGGTAAGAAGAGCGAATGAGTAAGAAAGGCAAAGACGATTTTGTACAGGTAAAGTGATGCTAAACCAAAAGCCTAATAGGTATAATACCTACAAGGCTTTTGGTTTAGCATCAGCAGGCACATGTTGTAAGAACGCTTCGAACGATCGAAGCAACTTGACAGCTTAATCCGCGGTGAGATTTCAATTTAGCATGCTGTCACGTCCGTAAAGCATGTGCCTGCAGGCAATGGAGTGAGAGTCCGGCTAAGTTTGGCCGGTTTTTATTTTGTAGAGCGTTTTTTTGTCGCGCATCTGACTTTGATATAAAGCTATCATAAAATGTCAGTACGATTTGCAATAGACAAAACGCTCTATAAAACCGTATCAAATCGATCTTACTTGGTCTCTCATTCTTTTTCCCGTTGTGTCAAATCAAAAGCCAAGCACAGTAGGTTTGACTGTCTAGGAATTTCATTTCATAGGAACGTATCTATATAAATAAAATGAAAAGCTTATAGGAGACATATGAGTACATACTAACTTATCATATTCTGTCCTCCGTCATACTATCGTTAGACAGTAAGAAAATATATTTAGCAAGGTCAGAAATAATAAGCACAATCGTTATTAAATTACACCGCCAGCAATATAGGTACCTACACATCATTATACCTACCCCTAAGCAATCATTTCTATGTATAGTAAGGTGCTAGACTGGCTGTAGGTACGGAACAAAACATTAAGTAGATAATGTCAATTGAAGCGCAACCTGACCTCAGTTTGTGCTGTCCTACAAATGACATTAGAAAAGACGTGCTATGCATATAGGCATCATAATTTATTACCTATACTAGCTGTCGCCCGCGGCACCGCCCGCGTGGATGTCGGTTATCGCGAATCGGACTATAATTTGAGATTTAATCCTATCTCTCAAGTTGGATCGAAATGCCCATGGTGTGCGAATTTTATTATAATCGGTTAAGTGGTTTAGGAGTCCATTGAGGACAAACATTGTGACACGAGATTTATATATAGGTACTAGCTGTCACCCGCGGCTCCGCCCGCGTGGATGTCGGTTATCGCGAATCGGACTATAATTTGAGATTTAAACTATCCTATCTCTCAAGTTGGATCGAACTGCACATGGTGTGCGAATTTTATTATAATCGGTTAAGTGGTTTAGGAGTCCATTGAGGACAAACATTGTGACACGAGATTTATATACAGGGTGTAATCGTTAAGTGTGTCCAGGCGATTATTCCGTAACTATTACAGATATCAAAAAACTTTAAACTGATATCGAAAGTACGTTACCTAATGAGTAAAATGACATCAATAACTTTTTAAAAATCTAGCGAGAGGTATCTAAAATTTTGATTTTAAACACTCCCATACATTTAGTATGAGATTAGTAGAAAGGTTTTAGTTTCCTTATTTTAAGTGATCTAGTACCCATTTTACCTTAATCATATTTTATGATTACGTATAATATGACAATGATGATTTTCAAATAGATACATGTGTAAATTAATTATCTTACCACTTGAAATTAGTAATTAACCGTGTGACCGTGTTTTAATATCGCATTAAGTAATTTGAGCTAACTGAAAAGCAACACACTACAAAAAAAAGATACTCTTTGGTGTTCGTTCTAAATTCAAAACTTTTATCTCGGGTTGTTGTTCCCGCCAATTTATCGTTGTTGTTTTTTTAATTTGCGTTAATAATCGTGATTGTTTCATTTATTGATTGCAAAATGGCATATTATAAAAGAGAAAAGAGAGATATGCTAACAGGGCCTGATTAACCCTTAGGCGAATTAGGCTGCAGCCTAGGACGCGAGGATCGGGAGGGGGCGCCCGGTGAAATCGCGTCTTCGCATGCACTAATCTACCATCATTGCATCTTCCCTACATATTTCAACAAGACCGAAACAAAACACTAAAATGAAATGCACTTGAGAGTCACTAATTTTAACAATAAATTTAGAAATTTTCAAAAGCGCGCGTACATCAAACACTGCACTTGTTACTCGAATCGGTCGGTGGTCGAGCGAGTGGGTGAGCTGGCAACAGAGTACCTAGTGCGAGTTTTGTTTAATCCGCCTCGCAATAACGGGCGTAAATTTAACTTCATTTTGTATAGGAAATTCGAAATTTAAACATTTTCACACTACTACTCTTCTCACTACTTTTAGGCCGTCCGTAACACACCTGGCGGGGGCGCGTCCTCATAATTAGCCTAGGGCGGTCAGAACTCTTGATCTGTCGATGTATGCTAAAAATTGACTACAAATATGATTGTAACAAAAGAGCGGGCATTATCGCCTTCAGAAGAGAGTACCCAGATAGAGAAGTCCCTTCTGGTGTACGTACCTAAAACCTTTCTACTAATCTCGTACTAAATGTATGGGAGTGTTTAATGTCAAAATATTAGATACCTCTCGTTTGATTTTTAAAAAGTTATTGATGTCATTTTATTCATTAGGTAACGTCCTTTCGATATCAGTTTAAAGTTTTTTGATATCTGTAATAGTTACGGAATAATCGCCTGGACACACTTAACGATTACACCCTGTATATTAAGATTAAGATTTTATCTAGTTTCGCACCAAAAGTTGAAGTTGAAGTATCTAGTTTCGTATTCCAAATTTGAATTCAAAATTCGTTACCTCCTCATCCAGGAATCCTGATACTTTTTTTTCTAAACGTATTGTCTTAGTAGGTATAGGTAAGGGAAGTTTTTTTGAAGAAAGAGAAATTCACAACCCTTTCAGAAAATAGTACCGTGATGCACCTTTCTACCCATACCATTACTACCTATTATATAATCGCGTTATTATTTTATTTTCCGAAATTGGTGTGAATCTGAGGTTTTATGTATAAAAATGGCATATTACAGTGAATTGTAACTTTTCGTGTTGGTTCCAAATTTCCCGAGGGAGCCACCCTCTAGTAAACTCTCGATTACTTTACTGGGGCAGCAATCATTAATGAACGTCATCATCAAAATCATCAACTCATCATTATCATCATCAACAACTTAAAGGTCCTCCTATTTAACATGTCGTAAAATCTCAAAAACAAAGGTAGTACAGTACAGTCAGTTACTGACATCTTAATTTAAACCTTTAATCTATACATTATACACACACCGGCAGAATTAGCGGAACACAAAGAAAGGAGAGTATAAAATAGTTAGCTTTATTTTTAAACAAAGAAAAAAAAACAAAAAACAACAACATGTTTAATAACGAGTGTTTCCCCCTCGTGCCCTGATTAAGGTTTCCATCCATCTGGGCATTGCTGCGAATGATGTTGTCAATGATTTCTTGGGGCAACCTCTGCCATTCTTCAACTAATGTGTTTCGCAGCTCGCCCAGATTGTTAGGAGGTGGCATTCTTGATTTGACATTCCTCTTTAGCAAGTGCCAAACGTGTTCAATCGGATTCATATCCGGGGACCGAGCTCGCCACTCCATCACCGTAACACCAACATGGTTTAGGTATGCCTGTACTGAGCGAGCACTGTGAGCCCGAGCATTATCCTGCATTAATATGAAGTCGTTACCAATAAATGGGGCAAATGGCACAACATGTTCCTCTAAAATCTCCCTGATATACCGATCAGCAGTCAGATTCCCGCCGTCGACTACCACTAACTCCGTGCGAGCTCCTAAACATATCCCTCCCCAGACCATAATTTTGTGTTCCGCTAAGTCTGCCGGTGTGTGTACGTATTTTGCTTACCCCAATAGCAAAGAAGCGTGACTAACATGTATTTGCGTTAGTGTTGTTGGAATACAGTTCCGCTTACTTTTTAAATAAAAATATCTCTTTCGTAACTATTATATGAGTGGTGTCTTAATAATAGAGAAACACTTCGATGGTTAAATGTACTATCAAAACAAAACACAGTCAATGTCGAAAGTATGTTCAATGTCCTTTATTTTTTTTAATATAAGTACCTAGGTACTTATTTTTGACGATAATTCTACAAAGTCACTGTACACTTTGCTTAATTTTACCATAAGTAGGTAAGTACATACAAAACGATACTGTCAGAAGGTTACGCCAATTACCAATGTATAGGTATATCAATGGTGCAATAGAAATTGGAGTATAACGTAAACATCTGAAAACTTGTAAGTAGCGTGGGATGATTAAAGAAATCAGATCAAATAATTCGTATAGTTTTGAAAATTGGTACAGTCCAGATGAACATACTAAAAGTCCCCGAGGGTGGGACACAAGCCGGCAGTGGGAGAGGGGGCAAAGGTATCATTTTTCAGTCTTTTGCTTTATTATATATATTATTGAAAACTATTAATTATATATCTTAAGTTACTTCTACATTATTTATCTACATTAAATTCTATTAATTCTACATTTAATTATGTTGTCATGGCTAAAAGATTTAACAACAAATAAATTATGTACAGTCAACTCCAAAAGTAGCTTAGCAAATTCTAATTTATTGATCACTGTGGCTGCTAATCCTATTGTATATCCTATATATATTTACTTATTGCTATGGGGACTACAAAACTACATAAAACATGAAAAATGAATACATACATACAACTTAATAAAAGATTTGTAAATATGTTAGTGTTTATCAACTTACGAGGCTGACTGTACTTAGGTATTATTTTTATTCAGTACCTATCTATGATTAATAAGTATAATGTATTATTGTAAAAATAATGATGAATAAAGTCAAGGAAATAATAAGTTAATTTTATTAAGTGCATTCACATAGAGTCGATAGATTTCCTGAAGAATCTTGATTACCTACAAACTCGCGCAGCTCACACAATTACCTATGTAAGTATATAATGTTCAATATGACATTTCTATTCATTAATAATGGCAGAATGATCTTACTTACTGAGTTTCAAAGTTTGCTCAAAAAAAAAAGTAAAGTTAAAAAATGAATTAAGTGTATTTATATTCATCGGTGAAATTCAGCCTACCTCATTAAATTCATCGAGTTATAAATGAATACTCATTTAAGTTTTAATTAATCGCGGTTTCTATCACTGTTTGTACAGACAGTCTGGGTTGGTCTGGGCTCAAATAATCAATAAGTTCGCGCGCCGTCTCAGTGCATGCATCCGCTCAGCTGTGTATTGATTTTGGAAGCTACCTACACTAATAGGAAATTACATACCAGTAAAATGCAATCTTGTCCCCGTAGCCGTTCCTCACGCTCCTGTCCAGCACGTTGAAGCAGACGTTGGTCACAGCTCCCTCCATGAATTTCAAAAATATTGGTCCCTTTGTTATGTCAAAATTATATGACATAAAATTACCGCGCGTAGGGGGAGTTTGCCAGTAGAATTCATTTATCAATTCTGACCAGAATGCTTCGGGTTCATCGAGCGACATCTTATGCATGTCCTGATATTGTTCGAAAGAGGGTAGTAGCGATCTGTCGGCGACATAGTCCGTCGGAGAATATATTTCTGCCATCGCGAAATACGACCACGCGATTTCGCGGTGCACACAACTATGAAGTGAACGATACTAGTTCGCGCTCCGACTGAATGGCCGCCGCACCGACTAGACTACAGCACGGATCAAAAGTCACCGTCGTTTGGCACAACGCGAGCAGAGATCGCTTATGAGAGTACTTAGATGAGATGACGCACGAATAGAACGCGCATGCGCGACCTATGCGCACCCTATCGGCCTAAATTCAAACAAATATGGGTGGTGTTTCGAACCAGGGTTGCCACCTATGGCTACCCCTAAAATTGGGAGGTTTCAACTCTACCTAGCTTGGATTGAAAAAACTTATTATCACAAAGTGGTACCTTACCAACAATAAGTAATTAGGTACTTTACTTACTTACAATAATTAATTCATAATCTCATCAAGTTTTCCACATAAATACAAATATCTAGTGTTTAAAAGAAGTTTTTAATCTAGGTACTAAATCGCCAATATTTTTGTTAACACCTTCATTCAAACCAAGCGGCCGGGGCTCGAACCGGTAACCTCGCGAACACAAATACTATGAATTATTTAACATTTATATTTATTTTTATAATCTGCGCCCTTAAATTTATATGTAGGAGGTTGCAGCTTGCAGTTTGTACTTAGTTGATTGTTGTTTGTTTAACTTTTAAAATGTTCTCGCTTCTCAGCCATGTACCTAGACAGTTTTTTCAATGTTAAGTATTGGCTATTCTTTTGGATATTATTCTTAAAATAACTGCCTGAATTTCATCCCAGCAGTCCTGAAAGCGTTTCAGTTTCAACATCGGCGCACTTTCATCGCGGTCATAGCGGGTCCATATCGGCTCTCATAAAATTTGTATTTATATTTACGATTTTACTACGAATTGGAGTTCATAATAATCACTCTTCATAATTTTTTTCTTCATAAACTTTATGTTCATACATTAATATTCCTATAATCGGAACTCATAACACCCCGTCATCATATTTTTTTATTTCATAATGTTTTCATTAAGAAGGTGTTTAATTAATATTTTTTTTATTCAGAATAGTTTTCTTCATAAGAGACAATGTTCATATTATTTGTGTACATAACGTTATCTCAAATAAGATTAAATTGTAGCATTCTATTTAAAAGGTTACGTATTATAATAACTACAGTTATTATAACTATTTTCAAGACAACTACAGTCAAAAAAACTACTGTTTAAAACAACATTAGAATAATCATTTCATAGAATATCAAATCAAATATTCTTAATCATTATATTGTTTATTTAATAGAAAACTTTATAAACTAAACAATTGATGCGTCTACAGAACGATTAAATAATGAGTGAACCGACGACAAGGTCGACGGAGCCCCGCTACGCGGGGCTCCTACTTCTGGGTGGTTTATAAAAAAACAACCACGAAGGCCTAATGCGGGAGCTTCGCTACGCTCCGCTCCCGCATTAGCCTTCTAACCTAACCTATCCGAGTCGGGGTAATCTGAGTCGGGGTGTTAACTATAATGACGTTTTATTAATAATTTAATAACAAAATGATTATTTCTGTCACAAAGTAGTAGTATCAATAAACCGTATGAATATATATATATATATAAATTTTATTATAAAAGTGATGTATGTTTATTAACAGTATGAATTTCGATGTATAGGATAAATAGCACTTCTGATTAAGAAATATATGAAAGCAAAAATGAGTACAAATAAATGTATGAACAATAAAATTATGAAGTCGATTCATTTGGCGTTTTAATATTTATTGAAATAAAAATTATGAAGAGTGATCATTATGAAATAAAATTGTATGAAACATATTTTCGGACTTTCGATGTTAGGAGTTAAAAAGTTATGTAAGAAAAAGCGCACCGGGTCATAGCTGAGGCGACCTTTTGGAATAAGTATGACTTCATCAGGTAAGTACTTGTTACCATGTGAATCGGCGCTGTCGATGCTCGACGCATTTGCCTTTTAGCTTCAGAGTTTCATTAGCTTCAATATTCATAAAGCGTAATGGCGACGCAAGACGTAGACTTAATGTGGGCAAGGTATATTTTGCGAGGCCCCTTTTTTGGAATGTGCGCAAAAACCCCACGTACTAAATCCCCCCCCCCCCCCCCGGGTGTGCCGCCCACATCGTCTGTGGGTTGTAGATTGCCGGAGGTGAGATTGGCGATATATATATCTCTCGCAACCAAGGTCATCTCTAGAGAGCTCCCCCTCATCGGGTGTGGGCACCACGGAGTCCCTATCTAGCTTCGGAAATGTGGAGGCGCATATTGCACCGCCGCCGCCTCGGCCTGCTTCTGCTAATGGGGCAGGTGGCTCCAAACGTCACTCCCAGGCCCGCTCTCACGGCGGACGGAGGTCATTCTGCAATCCCGATGCCCGAGTTGTATCCGATCGTCGCGGACCGTGCAAGCCCTCTCCGGTCCCGCTCCTGCTCCTTCTCAGGGATTACTTGCTCACAAAAGGGAACGGCGGCAGCCCCGGATCATATTTATTTTTTTGGGCGAGGTAATATCTGAAAATTGCCGCTCCCTTTTTTTTCCTGCGGAATTTCCTTCGGATACCGTGCCTCGACACCTTCCAGACCGGGCACTCCGCTAATGTTTGCAGCCCATATAAACTCGCATTACGGTGACGGAACAGAGACGTCGGCTCCTGCCTGATCCGAAAAAGGTGGTTAACGAAACTCCCTTTCCCGGAGCTTCGTCTGCGCTTATTGCTCAAGTCTTCACGGAGACTTCACGGCCTCAATTTCTCAAGGCTCGGATTCCCGTCCCGGCTCCCGCGTCACCTTTCACCACTAATATAGCAATTAGGAGACCAGACTGCGAAGATATTCCCCGAAATTTTTTTAAGCTGGTGCTCGAAGCTCAATGGCACATCGGGCTTCGAGTACCAGGTTAAAAAAATTCATTTTGAGCTTGTTGCTGATAAGATACCTCGGGTGGCACGCTCTGAGGCCCATGGAAGAACAGAGTCTCGGTTTTATGCATAGCCACCTCGAGAACCAGCCGCCAGATCCGCTCCACAACTTGAACAACCGCGGTCATGAAATTCAGGGTCGCTTCGTGGTGGAAGCACCACGCGCCGTCAGGAGCATGTCATCCACATAGCACGTGATGGCTGCACCGTCTGAGCTCATTGCGAAGCACCCAGTCGTAGGTATCCTATGTTTCACAGAAGTGACCCCAAAACCGATCCCTGCAAGCCGACCAAGACCCGTCACTGGGTAGACGATGGTCCTCTCCGTCAGATACACCCTGACTATGCTATGAAAGTAGAAAGGCACTTCATGATACACGAGCGCCTTCTTAATGCAACACCGTGGCAAGATATTGATGTCCAAGGACACCGCTAACAATATCTCGCCCTGGGTAACCGCATTCTTTACCCGAGCTCTCACACGCCTGATGGTATCTACAGTGGTGCGCCTCTGGCTGAAAGCATGATGACAATTCACCAGCTCCGACCACACTCTGGAGAGGTGCTCAATAAGGTGCTTTGTTATAACTCTTTCAAACAGTTTACACATCGCATCAAGTAACACTATTATGGGTCGATAGGCGAGAGTCCACCGGGCGAACGAGGACCAGTTTCCCGTCTTACACAATTGCGGAAACTGGCCCTACTACAAACATGCGCTAGGAGGCTCTCTCAGTCCAGGCTCGAGAGCATTTTCCCCTGGAGCACCCACGCTCGGCCTCGGGGAAGTGTTCTTGGTCTTAAGCCTTCGCACCGCCAGCTCTAGTTTCACGCAAGGAACCTCGGGCACGTTGTCTTAATCCACGCTGGACGACACAGGCGAACAGGCTGGGAACAGGGAGCCAATAACTCCTCCGAGTAGCTCTAGTAGAGACACCGAGAACCGGCGGAAGTGCAGCTTGGCTCTTATCAGCCTTAGCTGTAAAAGTTAAAATTGCAGAAATCCCCAAAGCACCCGTGTCCGGTAGTTAGTTCAATTAAAATTACCGCCATAAGAAATCAGTTTTCTCTGTTGTCATTCATTTATTTTAAGGTTTATTTTACGTTAAAACAAAAGTTACTAATGTAAGAGCCGCTCGTGCGCACCTTGCTTTACAACGCGAGGCTCCGTGCACTCCGCGAGGCCGTAGGCGGTCTCCCAGTTCACCCATAGTCTCCGCCGCCTCTGATAAAGGGCAATTAACCACTTTGTTGATGTTGTATTTCCTGGTAATTAGCGAAGCTGTTATAGTTTCGTGCTTATCTTCAGTTATTCGCATTTATCTCTGAATTATGTTGCATGCTATACAACCACCCTATCCTCTACACCCAAGCCTTGTTAACACGCTCAAACTCGTCACGTCTACTGCTCGTTTAACCTCCCTAGACAAGAGGCAATTCGTTGGCCGGCTTAAAGAATCGATGATTTTCAACGATTCTACTGCATAGTTTCGGCTGAATCTGAGCAAAGGCCTGCGTTATGTTAACTTTAAGGCCATCAGCCGATTGCGGCTTATTGAACCAGACTTTGACTTCAGACAACACCACCAGAAAACATCTAGCGGAGTCAAATCGCACGATCTTTGTGGTCAAGTCATGTTGTCGCTAACAGACAGCGGCGATGTTCTTAACTGATCTGGTGTTCCTTTGACGTAAGGGCGTTGGTTTCTGAACCGGTTGTCCCGAATTTGGCCGCCAAACGTTGGAGAGTCAACTTTGAAAAGCCATCGCGTCTGCTGTAAAATGGACACAATGCGCGCAGCGTTATCACTAAGAACATTATTTTGACTGTAAAGTTTTATCATTTGGCAGCTCAATCGTGAAACTTGTTTGACTTTGACATCCCCTGATGGTGCATAAGTCCATAGGTCACGAAAACCACTTTCCATCAGGTGGACCGTGTGCTTGTCTGCCACCTAAGTGGTATAAAAAAACCATCAGTGACTGAATAAAGAACGCCAGATTTGACAGATGCTACCAAAACCTCATGGCCACAATAACTTGTCGAAATCGACCCGTCCTTGTTGAAACACCCTTTACCTTCACGAGAAGTGCCATGATCAGAACACTCCACTGGTGGTGTTGCTCATCAACTATGTATCTCCAGTGTATGATATAAATAAAATAATTATTAAAAGCAACAGTTCATGTTTATTTAACAACAATCAAAACTCTTCACTTAATTAACAAAAGATGTGCCAGTCTTTATATATAAGTTAGTAACTATGACATACACAAGGTTGTTTATCAATGCAAGATAGTGGCACCAAAAGTTGAATAACTTCCATGACAATCTACAGAAAAAAATATAAAAGGTACTCAGCTACGTACCTACGTATATAAGCAAAAATACATACCTAATTGAAAAAAAAATTCTTAAGGTACTCGCCCATAAATATATTTTTACAGATGCATGCAAAGCGATTTTAAACAACAGTCCTTTCGATCTTGATTTGTTTCTGTTTTGTTCTTACAAATTTCATAAGCTGACTCTACAGCCATTAAACTTTTTTAAATTCTATTTTGGATAAATCAAATTAAAAATAACGTTTACTATAAATCTAAACTCTATAAATCATAAAAAGTTTAATCATAAATAGGTCAAAATAAATAAATCTGGCTTGTGTTAATTGTCAGTACTAAGTACGAATTAATTTATTCAACGATATCATAAAAATCATTAATTTACCACTATCCCTACAGTTTATGGTACCACTATCTTACGCACAATGTCAATCGCCTATATAAATATCTAATTTACTATTTTCAATCAATATTTGACACTACATAATTTTCAATATCTAAAGGTATAGCTTACATTATACACATTTTCATTCATGATTGATTTCATACATTTTGTGAACTTGCCTTATACATATATCCTTCAGTGTGAACGTGGGCTAATGGGCTTATTTTATAGGAGGCCGAATTCCTAGTACATTATTGTCCATACTATAACAATAACTACGTCACTTTAATCATTTCATATACTATGGTCAAAATCTATACAAATAACAAGAAACGGCTCGACGTTTTTACGTATGGAACTCCGAGCTACAAATACGTATATAAGATTTTAAGGCATTTTAGCCGATTGCTAATTGAAAACAATAAATGTATAAGAAGTAGTTACTACTTGTGTACTGTTAAATATCGTAATGGATATTAAATTGGGATATAATTCCACATGGAATATAAGCACTGAACCAATCTGAGAAACAATGTGCTCGTTTGTAGCAGTGATCAATAACCCATCACCCAACTAAGACATTTTTTGAGTACAGAAGATATACGGCACAAACTCGTTTCCCTGGGCGAATATTATCAGGTATTGAATGAAATTTTAAAGCATTTACTATGTTAACTAATCAAACCGATTAAGAGAGGAGAATTGTAATCGATTCAGGCGGAATACTAACCCGCGGGCTTTCCCTTATAGGGGGAATGCTCTGACAACTAAGCCACCAAACCACGCCTGAAACATTACCAATTTATCCGTCTAGCTGCAATTCTTCGATATCGTCTTTGGGTTGTGAAGGTCAGATGGCAGTCGTTTCACGGAAAATATCAAAGTTCAGACAAACCCGCAGTTAGACTGGTAAAGCGGATCCCAATCGCCAAGTTGAAAAGCTTCAGATGCGACTGGGCCTAGCGCTAGGATGAAGAAGTACCGTCTTGGGGCGACGGTGGGAGCCGTCTACCGACACCTTCCCCATCATAATCGATTTTATCAGGTAGTATATGCTACTATAAGCGACATAAGTTTTAGTTTATATATGTGACTTCAAAGTAAGACATTATTTGTCATAATTTGTTCGGTTAGTAAACGTATTAAAATTTGATTAGTACACATTAGATAGTATTACAATTTGTCAACGTTATCTACCTACGCCTAATAATAAATAGTAAATAATAAAGTTATAAAACAATTGACGGATGATCAAAAAATCTTTAAAAGAAAAAGAGTAGCAAAGGTTTTTTTTTAAATTGTCCTAGACACAAGGAGAACTATAGTATTTTACTGTTAAATTTATTAATGGCGATTCACAATTTTTTTAACTAATATAATCAATGAACACGTAAGTAATATAATTTCACAGCTGATATAAAATTGTTTAACTTGAGTAGTGTCAGCTATGAATAATTATAAAGGAAAAAAAGCTATCTACCTAAAGCAAACATATAACAGAACGCCACTCACCATTTATGTATTTGCTACGTGAATTGTAACGTATGCTTACGCATAGTAGGTGAAATACGTACTCGTGTGCAACCGAATTTTGGACTTGCCTACAGTTACTACTTACTACAATTTAATAGAAATTATTACGTATTACAAACAAGGAATTTAGCTTAACGGTAATCATTATAGTATGTATAGTATACATACTATAATATATACATACTATAATGATTACCGTTAAGCTAAATTACTCTATGTAGTATACATCATATATACATTCATTACCAAAAATATATTTTTGTGAAATCTTTAGACTACAAAATAATATTTTATGAGTCTTTAAATCATTGGTGTTCTAGTATAAGATTAATCTAATCAAATATTTAGACTTACCACATTTTACGATTCTATTTTACAAGCTTTGTTTACAAGATAAATTAGCCTTAAGCCGGTGTCACCCGGATGTCGGCTGTACGCGTTACATTCCCAAATTTTACTTACCTATCAATCTTTTATTGATTACAATTACAAACACTACACAATAAATCATCAATTTCAGTCTCGCTCGAGTATTGAGCTTAGTCACGGATTTTTCGATTCATTTTCAATCATTGACATATTATACGATTTAATGATTATGTTGCGTGTGCCTTAGCCTGCGTAGTTAAGAATTTTAAATTCCATTCAAAAATGTATACCGTTGAACTGAGGTATATTTTGGTAACTTAAAATATCTTAAACTAATACTAAATAATTACTTACTTGTGCGTAAATATTTTTTTTTAATTGTATTACATAGATAATATTTAACACAAGATAACAATAACTAACTTTCTCAGGTAACTTACACACCGCGGTTGGGCCAGCCAGCTTCAACAAGAGCACACAAAGCACCATCACTAAGACCCTCATAACTATTACTATACATGCTTCTTACCTCCTCGTCCCTTCCCTTCCGCTTCGTGTACACAGCTTAATAAAATCTCCGAACAAGCCAAAAACCACTGGTACTTGTGTATTTACACAGTATAAATCTATTAAAATATAACAAGCAGGCAACATATCTTTTCTGTTCCACTATTTTATTTACATTACATTTAGGAATAACAACTTTTGCCTAAACATTAGTCTATTACGCTTCTATAAATATTAGGATAGTTGAGATAAGTCAAAAGCTTAATAAATTAATACCACAGAATATAGACACAGGTAAGAAAGAGGGCAGTAGGCACTGGGATAGACAAATGTTAGGCAGATCACGTATTGTATCAGTCGTTAAATTCATGGTTATCATTTATTGACGTCAACGTGTGGCCATCCTCGCAGTCTCGAAACAGTTTTCCCAAGGCCACGAGCTTCGCAGTGTACAAATATTCAGTAGTTTCAGGACGGCATTCCGCCCAGTTTTCGTTCAAATTTCACACCAGGAGAAAAAGAATACTAGACAGCACTCGATTTCGTTAGGATCAATATTTTTTTGGGAATCATCGCCAGTAGCCGGTAAAGCCAAACAATCTACTACACATTTTTTTCAAGCATGAAAAGCACCACACATCATCTAAAAACTCGAGAGTAGAAGAGATAGGATAGAAATTAGATTAAAAAAGGAGCCAGGGTACTCTAAAAATAACAATGAAAATTGTACAGGCTCAATGCTTAGAGCATCGACGCGAGACCACAACTACACTACAAGGCAAATGTGCTACAGTTTATAGCTTGTTTCTCAATTTCTTATTATCATTTATGACAACCAGACGTTATACGGCATATTTCACATTACAAAATGCACTTTCATAAAGCGCACTAAGGTCAGGAATCCCTTATCGGCGTTTGTTCCCATAACAAGTGTCGTGTAGCTAACATAGACATCACCAGTTAACATCGAAGAGATATTGGTCCGACGCAATCTTACCACTAACAATAAATACATCACTATTAAAAACAGTCCTATTCTTTGCCCATTATCTAATATAAAGTACAATATTAAAGTTCAAAATCGTACCAATTCAGTCGGGTTGATTTGTTTTCGTCTTCACTTCACTGTTCCGTTTCTTTGCCTGTTTTTGGCATTTGGGTTTATGCTAGGTGGCTAGGGACATGAGCCGTCGGCGGCGCAGCTTGCGTCCACAGCGCTTCCACGCAGCTGTGAGGCAGTATACTACGGTGACTATAGCGAGGAGTGTCACCGCTCTGTTCATCACACTAGGTGGTGCATGCTCGATGCCCGCGTGCCTTGAAGGCGCCGCCCCCGCCCCTCGCCATGTTCTAGGCGCAGGCTCTGTACCCTCGATGTCTGGTGCACCTGTAATTGAATTACAATTTCAACTAAATATGTCACTCAATTTGTCAGCGTATTCGTAAGACATATCGAAGAGCACAATCTATTTATTATGTAAACTATGCACTCCATCTGCTACAGTCATTAAAGCGATTTTTATGTCAATATGTGTTTGTATTCTGTTTTAGTGTTTAAGATGACAAATCTTTATGTTTACGTGTGTGTATGTGTGAGGGCGTCTACATATGTGTGCGTGTGTGTGTAGGTGCTTGTGCGTAAACTCGAAAGACGGCTTTTGATCTTTCTCTCTTAATATTATTAATACCAAGGGACTATGCAGATATATTGTTAACATAACCCTTTCTATATACATTTATGATAGGTTAAAAATTCTTCTAATTCTTTAGGTTAAAAAAAACTCACCGACATCACATGATATTATAGTTGAAATAATTTAATAGGTGCATTATGACAGTTGTCGTCTAGGGTTGGAGTGTCTTAAACCAGTTGTGAGAATAATCGATTCAAGTTACAAAAGAGTAATCGCATCAATGTAACTTTTGTTACATTGTAAGTTACTTTCGACCTGTATCGCATTTGGTCATTATTATCCAACTAGCTGTTGTTCGCAGTTCCGCCCGCGTGTATGTCGGTTATCGCTTAGTGTTGAGTCAACATAGTAGCTTTATGCATGCAGTCTCAGCCAAACAAAGTTTCATACAAACTTTAATCCCCTATTATATCCCCTTGGGGGTAGAATTAATCAAAATCCTTTCTTAGCGGATGCCTACGTCATAACATCTACCTGCATGCCAAATTTCAGCCCGATCCGTCCAGTGGTTTGGGCTGTGCGTTGATAGATCACTATGTCAGTCAGTCAGTCAGTCACCTTTGAGTTATATATATTTAGATTCACCAGCTGTATCACCAGTGATCACAACAGAACTGTTATGTATGAGAAATCGTTTGAACGATAGAGGTATCGTCTGGGATACCAGCGACCTCGAATATTCCTTTTCATTACAACAATAAAGTTTACATTTGTTTGAACAACTGTTAGTCACAGCGCAATATTATAATATTTTCAGTTCATTAGTGTGGTAATACTGTTCTGTTGTCTATATCTATAATAAATATAACAAAAAGTAACAAGTATAGATATACTTCTTACGATTAAAATGTAACAACCTAAGAGAATGAAGAGGGAAATGAAAACAAAAACTGTAAAACGTAGCTGTCTTACGAGGTCCCACAGAACGTATATACAAATTATTAAACTTAAATTTTAATAGTTTTATATTTCGTTCCAATCGTGCCAAATTACCTTCTATGACTTAGGGCAACTGTCATAATGGACCAAAGAAATTATTTCGACTATAGTAATTCACCACAAGAGAGATGCACCATGGGAGAGGCCTATGTCCAGCACTGGACTGCGGTGAGCTAATTGATTAATTGATTGACAGTAAAACACAAACTTACCAATGCTTTTAGGGTCTGTGGGTTGGTGCCTAGGCGCGAGGGTCCTCGCGGCCGGGGCGGCGTGTATAGGCCGGGGCTCCAAAGGGGTGGGGGTCACGCACTCCGGCACGGGCCGCGGCCCACTGCCGTCCGGAGACAGAACTCGCGAGTACACGTGCAGGCGACCTCCCTCGGCGCGTTGGGGCAGCTCTACATAGGATAAGGCAGTTTAATCTCTCGCTCTTTAGGCCGTACACAGAAAGAAAGCTGGGGTCGATTCTGCTAAAGTAAAACCAATGTCATAACACGGACACTGCTAAAAAAATAATAATTTTAGACTTAAAAGCAATGCAGTTATACTCACAACAGTCTGTACAAATTTTTGCATTATACTCGCGCTTTTTTCATTCCGGGGTAGTCAGAAACAGCAGTCCAGAATCCTTATACACTACACGAGCATTCTCTACTGTCAGTATAATAGTAGTAGGATTTCTTACCGGAAGGAATAATATGTACATCACGAAGTCGATTTTGTTGTGGTGTAGCGGCATCCTTCAAGGACGCAGGCAGGTGGCCCACTAGGGCGTATTGAAGGGCCGCTAACAGCAACCAGTGGCAATTGCGGGCCGCGCCGCCCTCGAGGCAGGAAGAGTCTCCGTATACTACTAGGCGACCGGACTAAATGAAAACAATATAGTTGATCAACTTTGGATTTAATGTAAACAATGAATTTTCTTTGAAAAAAAAAATATCTTCAAACCAAATAGTATACATACCTATGCTCCATTTGGTTAATACTTAAAAAATCTTAGCCCGACTTTTTATAAATACATATTTAACAAATAAACTAGGCTAACTAAACGACGAACTAGTGAGTCGATTTTAGTCTTTTAAATGAATAGTAGATTATGGTACAAGTGTGTAAAGTTGGTGATTACTACTGAGGCGCCATTGAGTCTAAAGGGAGCCGAAGACGGTAATACACACGTGTATGATATGACGTTTTTCAATTCACTTGTGAATAAGATAATACCAAAATAGATATTTACCCTTGCAGTTTTCAGGTAGTAAACGAAATAGTAGATTGTTCAACAAGGGACTAAAACAAGCTATAATGACACGAGATGTTTTAGCCATCCGAGCGAAGCGAGGGTGGCTAATAGTTCAAGTGTCATTATGGTTGTTTAGTCCCACGTTAAATACTCTACTTTTCACTTTGAATGCGAGGAAAAGAAACGACGTTCTATACAAAATTATAATATTTATAATAACAAAGTTTCTTAAAATTACGTATTAATCGTTAATCTAACCTAAGAAAAGTTCTATTCAAAATTGAAATTGCAAAGAAATTTGTCTCGTGGTTGTTTTTTTATTAAGTGACGTACGCTTTAAATGCTTGCATATTTAGCCAACAGATTCAAACTTGAAAAATAATTTAAAACTAATTGGAAATTCATAGTAAAATGAATTATTCCTTAATACTTGCATAATAATTAATGAAATTAATATAATTAACCGTGTTTCACGAAATTAAATGGGTTTTTTAGATTTTTTCAAATGTCTATTTGAGGTTATTTCTGTACACAATCACTAAATAGGTGAAAATCCTCCCATTCACAAACACCGTGATTGGCTCTTTAGGAGTTTTCAAAGTAAATTTTAAAAATTGACTTTAGTCCCTAGAGATTAATAAGGAACTTTAGTCCCGATATGCAGGGACTAAAGTAACATTTTAAGAGCATGAGAAGTGAAAAATAATTTATTATTCCACTCGTGATATAATACAATCAAAAAATCACAGTTTGATTATAGGTATCATTGTATGTGTAATTGTGGTGAGATTAGATCCATTTTATGAGTAAGTGATGTGAAAAAATATTAATAAACTGGGTTTTTAAATAAAAGTAATTAAAAAAAACATCAAGATTGTTTACGTTTAGTTAAGTACCTAACCGAATGGAGTATAATTTTGAAAGCATTAGCATTTTCATAAAACTTTAGTATTATGATGAAACTAGTCTATATAATAATCCGAAAGTTTAAACAATACGCTTGCAATGCTACGTATTATCCTGGGGTTCGTTGGGCTTGAGGTCTGTTTTACTACTTTTTCTTTCTTCACTATCATTCTGCCCAGTTCACATTATTCCAGTATGCGAATCCAATGAGCGAAATCTGTGCTGGGATGCTACTGGAATGATGTGAACAATTGGAATGATTGTTCATGCGCGTTTAAAACGCTGGAATTATGTGAACACTACAATCCAGTCCAGGACTTTAAATTATCGTGAAAATTGATGATCAGACCAAATAATTCGTGTAGTTTTGAAAGTTGGTACAATTAAGGTGCCCAGATGAACATACCTAAAGTCCCCGAGATGGGACCTGAGCCTGAGGTGGGGGAGGAGGGGAGGTCCCTTTTTCAGTTTTTTGTAAATATATTGAAAACCATTCATAAAATTTCTTTAGTTGCTTTTACATTATTTATCTAAATTAAATTTCCTATAAATTATGTCTGGACATTATTACTATACGATCAACATTTTATTTAATACAAGAGGCCAAATGTAATAAAGCTTATTAATTTGCGATAAAATCAACTCACTTGACCACATAGAGAGCGGTGCTTATTCCATTGTTTTTTTGGAGAAAAGATGATTCTTCAAGTATACTTAGCACCCAGTACACAGTCTGAGATTACAAATATCTATTTTACTACCTTTACCAAGCCTAAACCGGATCTTGCTTCGCCTCACCTACCAAAGGGTCAGCGAAATATCAAGCTTATATAGTATTTCCTCAAATACACACGTGATTTAGGAATCAACTGCCCCCTAAAATATGTAGTTGGAAGCGAGGAGTCGATGGAAACTTGAGCTAATTACGACTTTAGATCACCCTGGTCCTGACACATTGCAAAGTTCCGTTTTCTGCCAACATAAATGTGGTTCCACTGGAAAATGTAGTTGCCCAAATACCCTATTTATAAAACTATAAAGAATTTTGAATATTAAACTGTTAATGGAGTAAAATAGGGGCTAAAGGTTTGTCTGAAAGTCCGCCATTTTTGATGATGAATTTCATGAAATAAAGGAAAACCTATATCAGCGTTTATCAAGATTTCACTACTAGGCGAACGTATTAGGGGCGGCGAATAACCCTCAACTACTTACCCTAAAATGTGACTACCAGTTCTCTTACCAGGTGCTCGGTATACCTAAAGAATCATCTTTTCTAAAAAATAAAATGGATTAAGCGCCGATTTGTGGCCAAGCTGAGTTGATTTTCTCACGAATTATAAGCTGTCTTACATTGACCTCTCGTATTTATTAAATTAATAATCCTACAGTAATAACGTCTTGACATAATTTGTAGGAAATTTATTGTTGATAAAAATGTAGAAGTAACTAAAGAGATATTATCAATAGTTTTCAATATATAAACAAAAGACTGAAAAAGGGACCTTTCCCCGAGTTTTAGTAAAGACAGAGATATGCACAAACACATCTTCCATAGAATACTTTCACTTTACAGTCATCGTTTTTATCAGTACCTTGGGCAGTTTCTCCATGGTATCATTTGTGTAGTCTCTGGTTTCTCCGTCAGTTTGTAGCAGTCCCAATATTGGCACGTCGACCGTCGGGCCCTGGTTCGGCGTGCCTGGTCCGCCACTCGGCTTCTCCCCAGACATTATCTGAATAAAATATAATAGCACTTAGTCCGTATCTTACGTTATAGTCTGTTTTTTAATCTCAGATAGTAAAAAGAAATTACCTGTATTGCCGGTTTTTTGTTATTAAAAAATAGTCATGTTCCACCAGTATCGAATGTTGTTGATAAATTAAATTCAGTACAGATTTTTGAAGGTTATCACATAAAATCACGCCTTTATCCCCGGAGGATCAGATAGAGGTGAAATGCCACCCACATTTCACCAATCAGTGTATTCAGTCCCACGTAATAGGGGGTTATTCCCATCTAAATGAATTTGAGTAATTAACATCCTAATTGCTTTACAATTTTATTAAATATATTGGTATTCTTACTTGATGGCCCTGGTCAATCAGCTGTGCAGTTATTAAAATGCCGTGTTCAGGAAAGCTGTGTATATGAGTACCGCTTGCATAGTACATTGGGTGGCCACCCAGCTTGAACGAACCTTCGAAGACACGGTCGCCTAGTGCCACCTGACGGGAGAAAAAGGAATCTCTAATAAATTTTGTGAACGTAAGTGTACAAAATAGGGTTATGAGTAAAGTTAGTGAAATAGATTTGAGATATACGCTATACATCAAGGCTGCTCAACCTTTTAAACAGTCGGTCCAAACGTACGATTCGAATGGGTCGTACCGCCGCTACTACGGCGTGCCCTGCGCGTGGTTGCCCAAGTCGTTGCTCCCATTTCGCTACCATGTCCATGTGGAACTGGAACGCCACGGCGCGAGTTTCTTCAGGCTCGACAATATATACTTTTGTATTCTCCTGATTCTTTTCATTTTGTTTGATAAATACCTACGCGTGATTACTTTTCATTACCTTGGGTTGGGCAGTCTTGCTATCATAATACCTGGCCCTCGATTCTGCTAATCTTATGACATAACAATTATGTAATACCGCTGACATTGCATAAAATGTCATTAAATTTTAGATTTTCCTAAATGAAAAAGTAAAGAATTTATAACATTTTACATTCACTCTACAAGATTGTCATTTAATTTGAGACTTTAACCATATAAGAGTAAAGTCTAAATTTAAATGGCCTTGGTTACAGTGTCTGTTGTACTGCAGTGGCTTTGCCATGGAAAAATAATAGCAGAATCAGGGCCCTGTAAAGTTACATAAGTATTTACGTAAGTCTTACCTGATACATGCTGAGTAACTCATTTAAAGCGGGCACATTAGAACCACCCGTTTCGGGAATCCACCTAAAACAATGAATATTATGTAAATCTATAATTATATTTTAATAAAGTAATGAGAATAGTCGATCGACAACATGGGTCTAGACGCTTCTGCTCATACTGTGCATCTACTAGATAATACACTAAGGTACATCTCTCTCTAGAGCAATGCCCTTCGTGTTAGATTACTCTGTCGGCATCACAGAGTAAACACAAAGTGGAGGTGTTGTTATTAGATTTTCTTATAAAAGAACGCGGGGCACTTTGCGATGGTGAGGTCAAGTGAACCAAAGTTAGCTTAGAGCGCTCCTCTCTATATTTTCTCTGTCGACACCTCTCGCTAAGTCATTAGATAAGAGACGGATGCACTAGCAAAATTGTTGCATGTTCTTTCGTAGACAAATTTTATTATAAAACCTCTATGTATATGCTATGTCCTCTTTAACATTAAAGTGGCTAAATGGATTCTAATCTTTATATTACGCGAATAGTAAACAGTATTAAGGTGGGTGGAGCCGTAAACACAACACACTGATAACAAATTAGTGTTGGGCAAATGTCAATTGCAATTAAAATGTGCCCAACACTGATAACAGCTAACATTACTAACACACTAATCACAAATAACTCAGAAAATCTTACCACTGTCGAGTGTTTTCGTCATAAAATTTAACATGTCTCAACAACGACGCGTTGTACCAGTCAGCAAAAACAACGAGAGACATGCCAGAGTCAATGGATTTCTTCAAAGCAGCCATCTCCTCAGGAAAATATTCGTCTTCTGGATCTACTAGTAGAAGCGCCCCGTACAAAGATGTGTCGACGCAGGTTATAGGTGTTCCTGTTAACAATTGAAGCACTTATAAATATACAAGCAGACGCCTGCGACTTCGTATGCGTGGAGTAAGTTAGATTTTTATACAAACTACCATCATCTATTTTAGCCCCAAAAGGAGGTTGATTTCTAAGGATACTTTATTAGGACACCTCCACACCATCTATAGAGCAAATATTATTATTATAAATTTCAAGTCTCTTACTTCAAAAACATATGACTTTAATAAGAAGCTTATAACTGTTGAAGCAAGGAGTTTTTAGTGATACCGACATAAATACTCTCTTGTACAATTTTTACTTCTATTTAAATGTGACAGTGTGTCAGATTGTAGTTTTGTTATTTTTGCACTTCAAAGTTGGTTGTTGTCAATAAAATACATGTTTTATCAAACATTATTTTATTAAAGTATTTTCACCTTTGTTCGAACACTTCGTACTCTGCAAAATCTACAGATAGTTGTTAACCATTCAAGATAGGTAGCAACTATCAATAACCCCTGTTTTACTCCTAAGGGGTAGACTTTCGTAAAATCCGTCCTTGGTGGATGGCTACACTCTATAAGGAACCTACCGTCAAATTTGTAGGTGTTATAGTTTCTAAGTAAAACTAACGTACACCATTCCTCCTCAAAACGCTGCAGTGACTAGTAGATACTTAAGGGATGGAACATGCATACAGGAATGGTAGATCAACAGAGTCCGCACTACACTATTAGTGCATAAGATAGAATCGGCTTTTACAAATAAAGCCTCAGCACTAGCTACTTTCATAGACATAGAAGGGGCTTTCGACAAAACGGTACAAAGCAGCATTAACAAAGCCTTGCGAAGGCGTAGAGTAGAACCAGCCATAAGGGACTGGATCACTCAGCTAAAAAGCCCTTCAGATTGTGAAAGGATGGTGCGAAGAACACCG
Source organism: Eilema caniola (assembly GCA_949126895.1). Taxonomy (NCBI): domain Eukaryota; kingdom Metazoa; phylum Arthropoda; class Insecta; order Lepidoptera; family Erebidae; genus Eilema; species Eilema caniola. Next base: position 42,525,918 of record OX421460.1, on the reverse strand, counting down.
ACTCTCAGTAAACCCGAAAAAAACACCAACAAAAGAAAGTTACCAGAACTACAACTACTAAAACTATTTAATACCAAACTAGCTCTAACAACTCAAGTTAAATAAGTGGGCATCATACTTGACAATAAGTTGAATTGGGCTAGCCACATAAATGCTAAGATAAAAAAGGCCTGTATAACTTTCTGGCAATGCAGAAGACTCGTTGGTAAGAACTGGGGTCTTAACACAAAGATAACACTTGGGCTATATACGGTAATTATCAGACCTTCTCTAACCTATGGATTAGTTGTATGGTGGCCCAGAACAGAACTGATCACTAAAAGAAAAGCTCCAGAGTTTACAACGCCTAGCGAGTACAGCAACCACTCCATCAGTCGCACTAGAGCACCTACTAAACCTGAGACCGCTGCATCTAATCATACAGGAGGAGGCCAAGGCAGCAGCCTGAAGATTGAAAAATAATGGGCTTTGGAAAGAGAATACTGGAACAAGGCATTCAAAGATTCTACAGGGAATCCTAAAGAAGATACCACTTCTCGAGGCTCCTATAGACAGAATACCATATCAATGTCTTCGAAAGGAAGTATCATATCTAACTTTCTGAAGAAAAAAGAGATAGCTCTGGCATCAAAGAAGTTAGGATATACACAGACGGCTCCAAAACCACATAATATGGTACCGGAGCAGGCGTCTTCTCAAATGACTTAAATATCAAAATAACAACCACCCTGGACAAGCTAAGTACAATATTTCAAGCCGAATGGATTTGCATAACGAGAGCGGCGGGGACAATTGCCGCCCAGAGATGTCAGAGATCTAGATACAAAGATAATCTCAGACAGTGCATCCGTACTCCAAGCTCTCCAAAGTAACACCATAACCTCTGTCCTCATATTGGAATGTCATCACACACTCCAATCCATTGCAAACACAAACAGGGTCACGCTGCAATAGATCAAGGGGCACAGCAACTCCCTTGGCAACGACGCATTTGAATTGGCCAAGAGAGGATCAAGGGCGACAGTATATGGAATCTATACTACCCATACCTCAAGCACAGGACAAAACTTGGCTACGAAAAAGTACAGAAGAAACCTATCAAACAGAATGGACAAACACTGAAGGATGCATGCAAACAAAGAATGCAGTTCCGGTAGCATCAAAACGTTTAGCCGAAACCTCATTAGGCTAAAAAGGGACGAAATCCGCAAGGTCACAGACATCTTGACCGGTCACTGTCCCCTAAACAAGCATCTGTTTACAATTAGTGTGACGGATAGCCCCCTATGCAGAGGCTGCATGGGGGCAGAAGAAACGCCACGGCATGTGCTTACACAGTACATGAGCGTGGCCGCACAACGGGCGAAATTCCTCCAGTCACCAGCGTCGCTCCGGGAAGCATGTGGAAACCTGAAAAGGCTGCTGGCTTTTTGGGAGGATCTGAATTGGTTGGAATGAGAGGTAAGTTGGTAGACACAATGGCCAATCAAGAGGTTAAGTGCGGAACAGCCGAGGTAAACTAAACTAACGTAATTAATCAGTTAGTGGCCAGACGATATATACACTATATACAGCCCAAACTCAGCCTTAGACACATGGCTCGAGTCAACAATAGTAAAGGGCAATTCTTATATCTGTTATACAGGAACTACAGAACCTCTTCAACGCCGTCCTTCACAGTGGGAGAACTCCAAAGCCGTGGAGCGGGAGTTTGGTGGTGCTCTTTTTCAAGAAGGGTGACAAAACCCTTCTTGAGAATTACAGACCCATCTCGCTACTGAGCCATGTCTATAAGCTGTTCTAACGAGTGGTCACGAATCGTCTCGCCAGGAGACTCGACGAGTTCCAGCCGCCGGAACAGGCCGGGTTTCGCAGAGGATATGGCACCATAGACCACGTTCACACAGTGAGGCAGATTATACAGAAGTCCGAAGAGTATAATCAGCCCCTGTGTCTGGCCTTTGTGGACTATGAGAAGGCCTTTGACTCTGTCGAAACCTGGGCTGTTCTGGAATCCTTACAGCGATTCCAAGTAGATTATCGTTATATTGAGCTGTTGAGATGTCTGTACGAAGCCGACACCATGAGTGTCCAAGTACAGGACCAACAGTCTAAACCGATCCAATTGCGCAGAGGAGTGAGACAGAGGGATGTTATATCCTCGAAACTGTTCACCAGCGCGTTGGAGGATATGTTTAAGACGCTGGACTGGAAAGGAAAGGGCATTAACATAAACGGCGACTACATCTCACACCTACGATGCGCAGATGACATAGTCTTAATGGCGGAGTCGCTAGAGGAGCTGAACCAGATGCTGGGCGGACTGGCTGCAGCCTCGCGACGTATTGGTCTTGGCATGAATTTGGATAAAACCAAAGTCATGATCAATGGCCACATTGATCCGATACCGGTCGTCGTACATGGTCACCTTCTCGAAATCGTTTCTGAGTACACTTACCTCGGGCAGATTCTGCAGTTAGGTAAAAACAATTTCGAGAGGGAGGCCAAGAGGAGGATCCAACTGGGCTGGGCAGCGTTTGGGAAACTACGTCGAGTCTTCTCGTCATCCATACCGCAATACTTGAAAACTAAAGTTTTCAATCAGTGCGTCCTATCCGTCATGACCTACGGAGCCGAGACATGGACACTCACGGCAGGGTTGGTCCATCAGTTCAAAGTCGCTCAGCGAGCTATGGAGAGAGCTAGGCTCGGAGTTTCTCTGAAGGATAGAATCCGCAACGAATACATCCGACAGAGAACCAAGTTATCGACATAGCTCAAAGAATCAGCAAGCTCAAGTGGCAGTGGGCTGGCAACATCTCGCGAAGAACCGACAACCGTGGGGGTAAACGTGTTCTTGAGTGGAGTCCGCGACTCGACAAGCGTAGTGTAGGACGCCCTCCGACCAGGTGGGATGACGATCTAAGAAAGATGGCAGGCAGATGCTGGATGCGGCAAGCTGAAGACAGGGCGCTATGGCGCTCATTAGGGGAGGGCTATGTCCAGCAGTGGAATAATATAGCCTGATGATGATGATGAATTCTCTCGGCATCGCCGTTGCCTAGTGTACACCGTGTGGAGGTTGCTAATCAAGCGCCCTATTTTTGATATTTGATATTTTGATATTTATTTATTCATGAACAATTTTTACATTGTGTTTGAACACTTTCCTATAATTAACAATAACATAGTATATGCAATTTAAACATTTTTCAATTAGGTATATGAGTTTGTAATTAATAGTTAAATAAGAATGTCAGTGTTTAACCAGCAACCATCATCAGCAATTGTATCAGCAATTATGTCATGATAGTTACATTACACAAATAGTTATAATGGTATATCAAATAATATGGTATACAGCAATTATGTCACCTATAATACACAATAATTAGATAAGAACTAAAAGACCAATAACAATAATTTATAATAATAATTAATTCAAAAATAATATAGCAAATACATAATATGTCAAAATTAATAATTGTGTAGCATCAGAATGTCAAGCTAAAACTAATACTTAAAATAACAATTTAAAACCTACAAGTCGCTTACCGAATAGAAGCACCCTTTAAATAAATACGCTTTTAATTCTTTTTCGAACTCTTTTTATAAAGAAGCACTTTCAAGTCTAAGGGCAACCTATTGTATATATTTATGGAGTTGTAAATTGTGCTATGCTTAACAATATTAAGATGAGGAGAAATTATGGTATGGAAATCCTTCCTGCGCGTACTCTCTCTGACTTTCCTTTCGTCTTCCGATTCGTATTCATGAATGTTTTTGGCAAAATTTGTCAGGAGCACCAGAATGTACAGACTGGGAACCGTTAAAATACTGAGTTTCTGGAAGTATTCTTTGCACGATTCATCTTGTCTTATACCGACCATCGTACGTATCACTCTCTTCTGAAGTATGAAAGCCCGCTTCATGTTGTAGTCATAGCTTCCACCCCAGAAGAGAATGCTATATCTAAGTTTAGACTCGACTAAGGCGTGGTAGACCATTTTTAAATGTTCCAAACTAACAACATCGCGCAGACTTCTTAGAACATAGCAAGCCGAACTTATAGATGTGTCTAGTTTCCTGAGCTCTTCTTTCCAATTAAGGAACTCATCGACATACACACCCAGAAACTTAACCTCAGCCACCGAACTAACTTTTACGCCTTGCAAAATGCAATCAATTGAACTTTTGTTTTGGGCCGTCGATTTAAACAGAATAACTCGAGTTTTATTAGGGTTCAACTTAAGACTATTTGCCGAAAACCAGTTGTAAAATATGTCTAGGGCCCCATTGACTGTTGTTTTGAGAATGTCCAAATCATCAGCGGATATGACTGCATTTGTGTCATCAGCGAACACAACCAGTTTTGTTTCACCAGATGTTGTCTGTGTCACGTAATTAATGAGATCATTTATGAAAGTTATGAATAGGATAGGACCCAGTATAGAGCCTTGAGGAACACCTGTTCTAATTTGCAAAATTTTGGACCTATAAGGCTTTTCCCATTGGTTATTCCCCTGAAAGTCTTGATCATAAGTGTTCTTAGCTCGTATTTCTACGAACATCTTTCTATTCTGTAGATAGGATTCAAAAATATTTTTAGCCTTTCCTCTTATACCGTAATGTTCAAGCTTTTTTAATAATAATTCATGATTTACAGTATCAAAAGCGGCACTGAGGTCTAGGAAAAGACCTGCAACTTTTTTCTTGTCATTCATTCGATAAACAATATCTCTTATCAGAGTATCTATAGCGTCTTGAGTACCAACAAACTTTTTATACTCGTACTGCCTCTTGTGCAATACATTATTAGGATTTAGATGTCGAACGAGTCTAGTTTTCATCAGTTTCTCTAAAACTTTAGATAATGTCGGCAGTAGTGAGGTAGGCCTATACATGGCCGGATCTGTCTTAGCACCTTTTTTGTGTACTGGAATTACCTTGGCAATTTTATACTGTTCGGGAAATATACCCTCGTCAAAACACCTATTGAAAAAATTACAGAGAGGTTCGGCTAATATGTCACTGTTTTCCTTAATCACTGTTATAGGTATATCATCATATCCACATGATGACTTATGCTTCATTGTGTTTATAGTACTGAACACCTCATCAGGCGTGACGGGGTCCCATTTAATTTCATTGTCAACTTTATTTGTGTAAGTTTCTAAGATATTAATAGCAACTTGCGAGCAACTATGAGCCTGGCCGAAGTTACTACCAAATTCAGCAGCAAAAATATTTACCACCTCTTCTGGATTTGCTATCATTCCCCTATTGGTTTTTAAAACAAATTTATCTTTCATATTCTGTCTCTTGTTTCTGTATAGGTTTACTATATTCCAAATGCTTCTGGAGACGTTTTTGAATCTAGCAATCTGACTCTGGATTGATAGCCTTTTGGCATTTTTTATTACGCTATTAAATATTCTGATATACCTTTGTCTGTAGTTTATTATACTCAAATCATTTTCATTACTTTTACCAACAACTAGAAATCGTTTCATCCTACTAGCAACCTTGATACCTTTCGAGACCCATCGAAGACCTGCTAAAGGGTCAAGACGAACTTGACATTTAAGTTTTTTAAAGGTCTGTTTGAAAGCCATGTCAAATTGTTTTATGAACGTATTGATGCCCATATTATTCCAGTTTTGATTTGCTAACTTATCTCTAAAAATACTTCTATTCTTAAAATTAAATATTCTTTTGTTGATAAATGTCACAAAATTTTTGTACTTATTCGCTATACTACTGCCCAATGTCATACCGCATATTAATCCTGCATGGCCATCACCTAGTCCATTGTGATCAACATCACAGTGTTGAACGCAATTCTCATGAACGTTTGTTAGAATATTGTCAATACATGATTCACGATCATTTCGTACGAATGTTATTGAATCCACTAGCGGTCTAAAATTGTAACAAGTCAGTAAATTCATGAAGTTTATACCTTTATGACAATCTGAGTGAGGATCGATATTGAAATCGCCAACAATACAGCATATTCCATTGAAAATGTGCTCCAGTAATTTTTCATGTTTTTTCATGAATACATCTAGGTTAGAGTCATACGGAGTACGATAACAGCAGCATACCATGAGTCCAGTCAAAGCATCCTTGACTCCACATATCTCAAAACTATCCATGCTGTACAATTTTTTAACAAAAGGCAATTCCACGCATTTTCTATCGTTTTGGGCCAGGATAATCGTGCCCCCTCTCGTCTTGTTTACTCTTACACTACTTGATACCACTTTATAATGAGTTAAGTTTAATAATGATACTTGTTCTGCATTTAGGAAGTGTTCACTTATACACAAGTAATGAATTTTACAATGTAGGTTTTCAATATATAGTTCTAGTTCACTTAATTTATTACTTATGCCACACAGATTTTGGTGAAAGATATTTACTGTGTCTAAGTTCAAACCATTACATGTAGCTTGATTAATCAACACATTATCTACGAAAAAAATCATTGTCTTGTATGGGGGGAACACTTTCGTTATTTTTATCTAAAAGGTCACAAGAGGGACACGGGATAACATCTGTTTGTGTACTAACGCTGACATGAGTAACCAAACTTTGTCTGTACGAGATATAAGACTTTTTATAATGTAAATGTAAAATTTCTTTAAGTAGCGTTCTACTCAAATTTTTGCTAAATTGATAATAATTATACAGAGCAAAATTCAAACTAACAAATGTTACGTGTGCATAGTTTTTACATATGTACTTCAGTTCATAGTTTAGTTTCTGTTCGTTTAGATGCTTATTATATGGAACCTCACACATAATTAGGTTAGCGTTGGTCACAGATGCCAGCCAAAAATTTAATGAGCATTGCAGTTCTCGTGGATTTTTGTCGTTCATACCTGTGAGTAAAAGTAAGTAGTCATTTTTGGATAGACTAAGTATGTCCTCTCTATTACCAGCCAGTAGTTCACTTGTCGATGCTCCGGGCTTCCAGAAGGAGAACACTTCATAATCTGAGCCTAACAGTTTTTGTAGCTTTGCACGCATTCCTCTGCCCCGTTGATCAGCAATCACCATGACCTTCATCCTCTCTCCGCGAGTACCGTTAGATGTAGTGGTATGTGCGTCCAATGTATTAATGCTGATATTACTGGTGCCCAAATTAATAACTGGCTTGGCGCTTGAGTCAGGTTGTACTTCTGGGTCCCTGTTCAAATCACTGCTTACCATAGATTGTGCCTCTGGCCATTGGGCCGGTGCCGTTTTTTCCAGCGTAAGAGGACTTTGAGCAAAAGTATCCGTAAGTCGTCGTTTAACACTCATCTTTTTCGCCGATGACAGGTTTTTACGAAAAGAAGACAAAGGACTGTTGCTTTTACTTTCTTACCTACCTACATATCTCATGTAGTTACCCAATAAAGTTACTTTCTAAACCGGAGACAAAGTTCAGTCGTTTAGTACTTATTTTAATAAATATTTGGTCTTAGTTTAGTAATGGGTGATTTTTTAAGAGTTAAGTTTTTCCAGGTTGGCTGTACTGATTGGTAATGGCGCCCAAACGTGCCATACAATTACCGATGCATCCCGAAAAAACGACAGTTTGGTGTGGTTTATGGGCTGGTGGCATCATCGATCCATTTTTCTTCAAAGACAACCGTGGAAGAAACGTTACCGTCAACGGCGAACGATATCGAGCCAGGATAAGCGACTTTTTTTTTGCCCAGTTGGCTAAGTTGTACTTGGTTGACATGTGGTTTCATCAAGACGGTGCCACATTCCGCACAGCAGAAATATTGAAGGATGAATTTGGTGAGCAGCTTATCTCCTGAAATGGCCCTGTGAGTTGGCCGCCAAGATCATGCGATTTAATGCCTCTTGATCATTTCTTGTAGAGTTAAGTCCTTGGTCTATGTGGATAAGCCGAACACGATTGAAGCCTTAGATAATAACATAATACCTGTAATTCGTGGAATACAGGCCGAAATGCTCGAGCAAGTGACGCAAAATTGGACCACGCGAATAGACCATTTGAAACGGATCCGTGGACAACATTTACACGAAGTTTTCTTTAAAACATTAATGGCAAAGGCCTATTTATCTATTTCAATAAAAAATTTGAACACATGATGCAAATTTGAGTGTTGTATTCGATATTTAAAAAAACTACGCTTAAAAAATCACCCGCTAGAAACCCTTTCCACAATAAAGTTATCTTTATTATTGATAAGGTTTCTACTCTTTGAGTAAAAATGCTATATATCTGCTGGCATTGAATTTATTCCCCCTCCCGAGGAGGGCCAGACAAAGAGAGATGGCCCTGGGTCAGCCGGGGTGCGAGGGATATGTCGCATGACAACCTCACCCTCGGCTTACCACTACGACCCACTGACGGCGTGCGGTTTAGTGGGTTCGAGTCCGATATAACCTCCCCCTCCGGCGCCGGGGATATCCCGCACGTAAAAAAAAAGGCATTGAATTTATAAGTTAAGATTTTATGGACTTCCTTTCATTTAATTCACCATGTTTGTTAGAGAGATTAGTTTCTTATGATTGATACTATCGATGATGCCATTAAAATACAGAATGTTACTTTTTCGGATTTTAGTCAATTCAATTACCGGGTGTGGCAGGCAAGTATTCAAAAATCTTTGAATACAGTTTTGTTTCTTTTTAAAAGTAAAGGAATGTTTTCTTTGAGGGAAATTCACTACCTCCGTACTTCCCCTTCAGGTAAGGTCAAAATCTTCCACCCTGTATATAGATGTACATTATTACTTTTTACATTTGCCTACAACTTACCCATAACCTCCAGATAGAATCCATGTTCCCTAAGGCGGCGATACATATCACGGAAGTTAGTGTGGACGTGGTCGGCATGCCAGTCTAAAGGGTCGTGTTTGGCGCGTAGGTCGTCGCGAGGAAAGTAGCCCCCAGGGTACCGGAGACTGTGAAACTGGTCCCATAGGAGACGACGAGATCGTACTGGTACGGGGATCACACGAGCACTGTGAAGGAAAATAGGATGAACTTTTCTTGCAATTTAACTTCAATCTATTGTCAGACGGTGGAAGGTCGACGCAAGGTGTATTTTATTATATCATTTACCAGCTGTTGCCCGCAGCTCCGCTTGCGTTGATGTCCGTTGGTTTTCGTTATAAATTGTAGCCTATGTGTTATTCTGATATATGAGCTATATTATTATAAAGTTTCATTAAAAACTATTCAGTAGTTTTTAAGTGAAAGAGTAACAATCATCCATCCATCCATACTTTCAAACATTCGCGTGTATAATATTAGTAGGATTAGTTATACATCGATATTTACCGTATGGGTAATGTAAGCGAAGCATTTTTCATAGTCTTTTCACCGGAGTCATCATAGCTCTCTATAGTAATGTTGACATGACCCTGAAAAAAGTTAAGCATCTAGGTTATGCATATGAACCCTTTAGATTATTTTCAAAAAGAATGGTACATACTTCTACAACGCCGTCGAAAGCAGCTCCTTGTTCTAGAACAGAAAAGCTAAGCGCAAGCCAGCCGGACCAAGGCCATAGGATATGGCTGTAGTCTACCGACACTGACAGTATTACGCCGTGTGGTAGGTGTGGGTGCCATGTCACGTCTTTCTGTGGAAGATGTAAAAAAAAAAGTCTTTATGCCAGTTAATCTGGGACGGACTGGATGCGGAAGGCGGAGCAGACCAGCAGTGGACTGCGGTGGGTTAATTGATTGATTGATTGATTGAGTTATTGCTTCAAATTTCCAGAGCGCACTTGATATATTTTTGGAGTAGTTAAAACCAAAGTTATAGTTTTAACTTTTATACTCGCAAACGGTTTTAACTACTCTATGAAGTGTCTAAACTATCAGTCCAATGTGTGATAGCAAAAACGCTCTACGAAACCGAAGCTCACCTTTCTTCCCGATCGTTTCGTGCAAACTGTAAATACATATATTGTATGAAATTTTGCTCAAATTAGCGAGTAACAAGTGCCCTAATGCGTGCGCATGCGCAGTTCAATATTTTGATAGACATGCTTGGGCGTCTTTTGTTAAACAAAGTTATACGTACCACTGTACCAGAGACCCCGAGGCCGTTGACAACGGTCACATTGGCGATGGTAGGCTGAGCGCTGTAGTACAACGGTTGCGTACAATAAGGCCACATGTACTGGCATTCCGTCAAGTCTATGTAGCTGGGCGATAAAGTCGCTTGTGGCTCGTACTTCCTTAGAAACTGCAATTGGATTGTAATATCTTGTTCAATGACGGCTGGCCTCTGTGCCGTAGCGATAGAACGTTCGACTGCTACGTAGGGGGTGCCAGATTCCGCTCGGTGCAAATATTTGTATACATGAATATGTATATGCATTAGTCTGGGCGTTTCTTTGTATAATATGATGTATTTTTTTTAAAGCATTTAACCATGATTATTTTCGTATTCTAGATCCAATAACACAAGCTAGATAAGCTATGCTTACCAAGGATCTAGTAGCGTATAATATGATGTATTTTTTTAAAAGCATTTAACCATGCTTATTTTCGTATTCTAGATTCCATAACACAAGCTAGATAAGCTATGCTTACCAAGGATCTAGTAGCGTATAATATGATGTATTTTTTTTAAAGCATTTAACCATGATTATTTTCGTATTCTAGATTCCATAACACAAGCTAGATAAGCTATGCTTACCAAGGATCTAGTAGCGTATAATATGATGTATTTTTTTTAAAGCATTTAACCATGATTATTTTCGTATTCTAGATTCCATAACACAAGCTAGATAAGCTATTCTTACCATGGATCTAGATAGCGTTGTGTAGAATGTTGTGGAATATTAAAGCCCATATTCTAGCTAAATCGCGATTTCCCTGATAAAAAAAGGTATAGGCAATCTTCCTGACAACCTATAACATTTGTCCATGTGTTTACGTTGAGTCTTTTCTCAGAAAAATTCGAGATTCAGCTAAGTGGCATGCTAGACGGGTCTAAAAAATAAAAATAATTGCACTAGTCGGGTTTTCATTACTGGAAGAATTGTTGGAAGAATTACCTGATAAGCGCTTATAAGGTCAAGTTTTCCATGTCCCTGTTCGAACATATTGGGACCCGTCAAACGCTGGGCAGTCATACACAAGGCCTGTTTTACAGCGGCTGGCGTCAAATTGTGCCGCGGTACACCGCTAGCCAACAATGCGATCGCACCCGCTACCACCGGTGATGCTACTGATGTTCCTGTAATTATTATCTATATGTTAGGCTTTTAGTCATAAATTTTTAGTTGCTTGAATTTAAAGCCGTAATAGTACTCAGTTCTAAGTTTCAATTTATATGAGTACAGATCAAATATACACAATCTGTCTTCAGATCCATACGGGCTTTATATAACTATTTTGGTTTAGAAATTCCCAAATTCAAAATTATTGTTTATTTCATTTTGTATTTCTAAATACCTACCGCTGAGAGAGCGACATCCGCCCGTGACACTGGAGCCTCGTACACCGCTGCCGTACGTGACGATATCTGGCTTCATACGACCATAGCCCTGAAATACAAATATTATTAAACTTGTGCCCAACGCCATCTAGCGATATGAAGCTGAAAAAATTCGATACTATTGACACTGAATCGCGCTATTAAAATACTGTCTCTGATCAACATACATACAACATCCTAAAGACAACCGTTGGGCCACCCCTTCGTGTGGGAACATCAGACTTCGTTCCTCCACACAATGAAAGCCATTTAATATTATTTTAAATAAATCATTATTTTTTACAAAATTGAACAGCAACTTACATGTGGTAATTCCCAAGTGGTCATCCCTCGGGAGGAAAACTTGGCAATTCTATCGTCGAAGCTGATACCCCCGACTCCTATCACATCCATCTGGTCAGCAGGGTTGTTCAGAGTCCCGTACAAAGGCCCGTCGTTTCCTATAGCTGATACCATTATTACCTGAAATTGCATTATGCTCGACTATAATCTATCTTTGCGCTTGTGTCAAATCTCATTCAGATACGTTTAATCGCTATGGCGAGCTTATAGAGCAACAAACAACATGTTCATTCCAACATTCGCATTTATAATAGAAGTAAGATTAACAGTCCATATTTATTTAGCTAGAGTAAGGTTTTTTGACGTACCTTATTGGCGCTAAGTTCCCATACTTTGTCTACGAAAGGGTGGTCCATGAAGTCTGGTCCCCCGATGCTAAGATTGAGCACGTCTATCTTCCTCATAATCGCATAGTTGAAGGCATCGAGAAACCATGATGTATACGACACCTGCAAATACAAGGACGATTTAAAAACAAAAACGCAATATTTTGATATCTATGCAGAGATTTAGAATAAGACGTGGGTGTAGTTGTTTTTGCTGACTATAAGACTTTCCTATAACTCTAATGGTTAAGCTCTTGTTGTCCCGTCTAAAAAATCTACCCTGTATAACTTCTATTGCTACTACTTTTTTTTCTAGAGTAAGCAGAAGCAAGAGCTAACCATCAGCTTCTGTGCATCTATTCATGAAATTTACCAGAGTAATAACACTACAATTATTCACCTGATTATCAGTAAACACACGAAATATATGTAGATCAGCGTCAGGAGCGAATCCAAGGCAGTCAGCTCGTGATGCAATGACGCCTGCCACAAAAGTCCCATGTCCTAGTGCATCGTCAAGCGTATTCTCGCCTGTCCAGTCCGTGCGTTCTCGCACTCGTCCGAAGTGTGGATGGTTTCGGGCAAGGCCCGTGTCGAACACTGCTACTTTTATGCCTTCACCTTTGAATAGTTAGTTTGATTCAGTGTTAGTGAATAAATAAAATGTATAAAAGATGGTATACGTATACATTCTGCTGCAGTCAATAGTAGATACATGATGATTGCACAAATTACAAAAATAAAAATCTGAATGTAAATTAAAATCATCATTTTCATTGAATGAAATTTTGAAGCATTTACTATGCTAACTTTTCAAATCGATTAAGATAGGAAAAAGTGAATGCCCAGGTCCCACCTGGGCATTCACTTTTTCCTATGGACTTCAACAGGTGGGTTCAAATTATTTGGGCGGAGTCATCAAAAAAAAATGTTTAAAAATGATTGCAACATCATTCATTGTTTCCGATATTTCGTATGAATGTCGGTAGATGCCTTCCACCGTCGGCCTAAGAAGGTAGTATAGGAGAATTTGGATAGCTTCAGGTGTGGCCCGGTGGCTCAGTGGTCAGAGCATTCCCCCTGTAAAGGAAAGATCGTGGGTTCGAGTCCCACCTGGGCATTCACTTTTTCCTATCTTAATCATCATTTTCATTATTACTATTTTCTAAACTATAGTCTGTTTTTTAAATTCAGATAGTAAAATGAAATTACCTGTGTTGCCGGTTTATTGCAATTAAAAAATAGTGTATCGTATAAGTAGCGTAGCTTATATATATATATCCACCAGTATCGAAAGTTGTCGATAAATTAAATCTAGTATAGATTTTTGACGGTTATTTTATAGTTAGCTTATATGGATAGTGTAAGAAACTAAAAAACTTATTAATTTTAACTTTTTTCTTAAAGTACAATGAAGCCAAACCACTTGTATCTAGGCCACAAACATTGTCGATAGTTTCGAGCTCGGCACTAAGCACTTAAAGCTGGTATCTTTATTTCTCAATTTGACATTTGCCGTTGTCAATTTACTTATATTTTTTAATTTACATATTTTGAAATCTAAAAATTATCATCTATATTTAACGCTGGGTATATATAGAATGAATACGAACATATTTCGAATACATTATTAACTTACCTGTAACGCCAAGGGACCAAAGTAAATCGGCCTTTAAAACCGATGTTATTTGACGAGGTACAGTCCGCAATAACTTCCTAGAGGTGTAGCCACCATTCTGCAGAATATAAAGATAAAATTTTTATGATGCATACATATGCCATCACCATGCACACACTTTCTAGGTGGGGTATGTAGATCATTAGCATCTACGTGCAAGCCATTTTGGGCCTCATTAACTATCAACATAAAGGATATGATGATTATGTGCATAAGATTATTAAAATCGCAGTAAAATGAAGTATATATTTTTTTGTGATATCTTTCACACAGAGACTACGAAATATAGTGCAATCGACTTCCTTTTTTGAATAACGTGTTTTTTCACACTCGAAGATGACGCTGTTCACCAATATAAAAATAACTCAGTACTATGTGATTTCAATAAGGTCGAAAATTGCTTGCACTAGTCTTTTTCAAACTGTAGGTATTGATCTTTATTAACTTCAATTCGTACTCAATTTTTAGACTAATTTCCGTGATCAGGATTGCGTATAGATCACATTATTTTCATAGAAATTTCGAGTACATTCAACAATTAAAACAGTGCGAGCAACTTTCTACCTTAATGTCATTTTCTTATTTACATGTTCTTTCGTATAAATAAGATGTCGCTGATCACGAATATAAGAAAAAAAACTAGATACTTAGTGATCTCAATAAGGTCGACAATAGCTGGCACTACTTTATTCTTATATTAGTAGGTGAAGATCATTGTAAGAAAAATGTGCAAGCTATTTTGGACATACGAAATATTTACGATTATGTCCATGAAATGAATAAAATCTTAGTAAAAACTAGTAAAGTACATATTTTTTGCGTCCACGTCACTGACGTGTGTGAACATAAAGGTTCTGTCAAGGCACGGATGCCTAGTCGTCCATGTTCCTGCTCTATGGCCCTGGCACGGCACGAACAAATGTAGACAGACAGGGTTCGCTTTTCTAATTTGACCCGCAACAGGATTTAAAGCATGGGCTATGCAATTTTTTTAAAGTGATCCACGTTAACTTTTCTCAATGATTCACTAGTTTAATATTTTCGTAAATTTTTAACACAGTTGGAACCAGGATAGGTACATGTCACAAAGAATCATAAATCAATCAATAAATCACGGGATAGTTTCTGCTTATAAAATCAATCTCGTGATTTGAGGCATATCCACATTTCATAAAATCCACGGTGTTCCACGGTTACATACCCCATTTTCTAATAATTAGCTATTGTTTTTATGTATTAATTTGTGACTTGTCGCGAAAATTTTGAAAGTTACTTTTGCCAGTCTTTTTAAAATATAATAACTATGACTTTACACTGCGATACCCTGCGGACCCTGAGCTCCGAGTTCATCATGGCTTTGGATGCAATCAGGAAGACTCAATGTGATAGTTTGAAAATAATAATAAGGTATTGAACAAAAAGTATAGCAATGTTTGTATGATGCTCACATACAGTGTCATATCAGTAATACTACTATTGAACTACCCTATACGTAAGTCAACCAATGATTTTTATAAAAATTTAAAAGCCAACACATAAATGAAACAGTAGCGATAATAAGTATAAAATAAAATAAGTATAAATACAGTACCTCACGAGGCTTCCTGAGTGAATGCAGTGCTCGGACTCGATGGTTACGCCAGCCAGCATATAAGCATCCACCCGGCCCACAGTCATCCTAAGTAATATCACAGTATTAATTTCTAATTGTTTCAATAAATTTATTTATAGAAGCCTTCCGGCCTACGTTGTCCTCGTAGTTAAACTAATTCCTAAAACTAATTAAATGATGAGTGATTCTGAAGAATCAAGAACCTCATGAATAGGTAGATTGTCTTTTGATAGATCATAGACAAGGAAATTGAAAGATATTTTTAAACTGTTTCTTAATTGAATAGAAATTACGTGTTTTGAAAACAGTGTTACTGAATCCAGCCATTGTTCAGATAAAATGTATTTTACAATTTCGAGCCCTTTACCTCAGGAATATATTTGATAGTGCGTGTGACTTGTCTTTGGGCAGTAACTCGTCTGATAGCTGGGTGATCTTTCAGCGCATCCAGTGCTTTGCGCCCAGCCTCCTCTAATATTATAACATCAAAATCACTTGGGTATTCCTTGGCAGGGTTGTCACGTTTTAAAAGAGTCCAATTTGATACCTAAAAAATAATAATATTCAAGTTTGTATTCGTTTTAGTTAAGTAAGTTAAGTTTGAGCTTATAACCACTATAAATTTATGCCTCGGCTTTCGTCTACTCACGTAAAATCATTGTTAGTAAATTGAGACACAACAAAAACATATTAGGATAGAACGGCCATACACAGTGTTCACCTGCATATTGCGCAAGGCAACTTTTTCACTGTAAATAAATACTCATGAGAGATAAGAAATAACTTAATTTTTCAAATTTACTTTTCCATTTCTTTTCTTCAGTTGGAAATAGCACAATATGGCAAATTCACAGTATTTTTGACGATGTAATTGAAAAATAGACTTAACAGTACCAAGTAAGCATTCAAAAGTTCCGGTAAGGACTGGAATTAACCAAAAAGTTTTAAAACACTCACAAACACACGTGGCCATTCTATCCATCCTGTGATCAAAATAAAACAAAGTAGCTGCATTTCAAATTGTCTCAAGAGTTGCAGACCATATTTCTCCTTAGTCAAATTTACTTGTAATCATCATTTCCATGTTGGTAAAAATGTGACTAGAAAGACCCAATCAAAAAACATTTGTCAAGTTGATCAAATACATTTACAATATAGTGTCAATTTATTTATTATTGACACCTGTATTACCCCGTTTTCCCCCAAGCAGGACATAATGCTCTTGGCTTAAAAGTACTAACAAAAAGAAAACTTTAGTAACTTGGGCTGTAAAAAAAGGAGATATTGGCCAATAATGCAATCTTATATATAGTATCTTATTCATTTCAATGACCTAGCATGCCCCAGTTAATACAACATGTTTATTAGTGTCAATTTACAGACTTTACATAATGGCACACTTTAGAGTCAGCTGTTTTTGTTTTGGGTTTTCAAACACTTGTAATCAATTCTTACTAAATAAAAGAAACAAGGTAGTTAGTAAAGTTTACTATTAATTTGTGTATGTACTTATGTGCTAATAAAATTGAGGCAATAAGTATAATAAACACACTTCAAGAATGAAGATGAGCTGTAAATATTTTCTAATGCTTGTAAGGTTTTATAGTAAGTAGTTATAAATACCCCAGCATTCCTCAGAGCAGCGCTGACATAGATCTCCCTAGTAGATCGAGGAAAATATCCCTTGAAAGTTATTATGTGTTGTTTCGGCTGAATATCTGTACTAAACTCGTAGTCGACACGTTCTGATGTTGAAGCATTGCACATTCTTTCTACATTTAACACTTGCTCATCGGCAAATAATAACGGGAATAAATGATTACAGAGAAATAATATACTAATAAAAAACTTCATTCCACCAGCCCTCATATTTGTAAAGAGTGCCCATATAATTATTCCATAATTATGCACAAAGTAGGTACCATGATTTAGGATTCAGATTTCGTTAAATTTCATCATAAAATCGAATGGAACATTTGTAATACAAAGATAGTTTAATAAAACTGAACATGAATCGGAAGCAATAAATGCCGAACAACAATAATCGCTGTCAAGTGTCAGTCAAGTGTCCAAATGTCATACCTATCATAATTATGTCAAACTTGTAAGATTGTCTTTGATGTCAGGCATAGACAAAATACATATTATACTGGAAAAGAAAAATACTACATCTATGTATTATACCATACTAAATGAAAAAAGATGTCAAGAGAGCACTGACCCTGTAATAGTACTCGCTGGACTGGTGAAATTAAATGTGTCCAATTGAAAATCGTCATATTGGCGCTTAAAGTTACGGCACGTAGTAGTGACTGTACTTGGAACTAAATGATAGACAACATATTCATATTCATATTCATTTATTTCTCGAACAATGTTACATTGTATTGAAAATCTTAATGTAATAACAACAAAGCTAATAACAATATAAAATCATCCAAACAATATGTAAATATATACACAAAGAAACCGACAAAGATTAAATAAAACAATTAATGTACCTATCAAAGTTGCAGATCCACAGAAAAATTGCCAAAAGATGTCCAAATTACATTAAATTTAAATATATTATTATTATAGATACAAAAAACTGACAAAAAAACAATTATCTTGGTATCGATAATTTATTATAAATGATGGGTTTTATGTATCAAATTAACAATATGGCCATTTTAAACATTTTTATGGTAAACGCGTAAATAAAACAACAAAAAACGTCCATTTTCAAACTAATTAGTTTCCAGTACAATCACGGTGGCGCTTCAAATCCACATAAAAAGTAAGCTGTCATTTTCTATGGAATAGCCAGTCCAGTTTAGTAGTTAGTCCTCCTGATCGTCCATCTGAATCTCGTGGGGGGCGGACACACGGAACCAAATTTACTGGCGTGGCTAACGTGGCTCTGGTACACTTGACATTGGCGTCTCGCCATAAATAACTGTATAATACATTTACTTGATAATTGATTGAATACTTGATATTGGCGGAGTTGCGGCGATTTGCTGCAGAAGCCATTTTGAAAAAAAAAAGAAGAAGAAGTTTAGTAGTTATCTTTGGTTATAGAGGTCAGTCCAAGGGAGTAACGAATAACGGTTCTGTATTAAAATCATACTTTATTCCGACAGTTTATACCCCAAGCATAAAAGTAAACACCGTAACAGTGTCCAAGTGACTATAAGATAGATTGCAGCTGTGGTAGTTCCTATAAAGACCAAACGAAGCGGACCATTTTTTAATTACCAGACCAGACGAACAAATCTGCGATTGCAGAACCAAGCACCAATCACTTTGAATTCCACCATACGCAATTCCTCTCCAGCCAATGTCACTTCTATTCAAGGCCTGCACGTGAATACCTACGTGTATGGCGGATCAATCTCCGGGAGCGCGAATTCATCATAAATGTTACATTTTTCTGTGTATCTGTCGCTGCCAACTATAGCTTAATCAGCCGTTCAATGAACTGCCTAGGCTCTTTACTGAACAGCGTTCCCGCATTAGCCTTCTAACCTAACCTAGCCAAGTCGAATTGCGCAGCTATCACAATAAACCTGTCACTAATTTTCTGTGAATACACCTCTGTCTACCCCCTCAGGGATTTACAGGTGTAAGTTTATGTATATAATGTGTGTAATTTTCTATCTTATTTCGAGGTAGTGCAAGAAAAGAATACACGAGATAACTTCTCGTCGACCAAATGAACGACGGAGACAAAACATTTTAAATGTCAAAATTCGAGTAAATAAGGGCACGTATGTTACAATTTGCAGACACCAAGTAGAGATGATTTTTCGAAGTCGAGTTAAGTCGACATCTGACAGATCGCCATGAAATTAGCCATGTTACCAACAGTCGATATCGACATAAAACGGCAAAATGCCTCGAGATAGCTATCTCGTGGCGCGCATGTTAGCCCTGCATGTTACCAACAGTCGACATATCGACTTAAAACGGCAAAATGCCTCGAGATAGCTATCTCGTGGCGCGCATGTTAGCCCTGCAGGAGCACGGCGATCCATCGACTCATACTTAAAATGGAATATGAGGGATGTGACATAAACTGTGTCTTTCCTGCTCTAACTTATATAAAATGAGCAGAGAAAAGAATAAGGTAGGTTCAAAGTAACAAGACAAGGTCTCTAGACCATATCATCGACGAATATTCAACATTTCAAAAGTCATCGTATTGGCGCGCTATTTCCCACTTATAATAGAGTGGTGTCCTAGAAATAAAAGTGATATTTTTTGTGTTTTAACTCGTGAACTTGTTTAAGGCATTTCACCATGAGTGGGTTAGTTAGGTATAAACAGTTTTTAATTCATAGATTGTGTTTTTGATAACAATTTTGGACTGGAATAGTAATTTCAACAAATATCCATTGCCAATCCCTTTATTATTCCCCTTTATTCCCTTTTTTCATAAGGGGACGTACCCAAATTACGTGACCTATTTTTTTGGACTCTTCGACCCTTTTCCTCCCCTCAGTTACCACTTGTAGTAAATGCCGGGACCGGAAGCTTTTACGTAGTAGTATTTACAGGTACAATTTTTAATCATCCAACAATGTGTAATAAAAGAAAAGACACCGCGGAGTGACCCTGAAGGGCACGACCGCGGTTGCCAAGTCGTGGAACGGATCCGGTGGCTCTACTCAACTTTGTCCTCGACTATTTACTCGCTTATGTACTCGACTTTCTACTCGCCCCTATTCCTGAATTTATTCTCGACTCTCTCCTGACTTCTCTGCTCCCCTCGACTCTGTATGTACTCTCCTCGATACTCCCCTTTCCATTTACCTCTCTACTCGCCCATCCATAAGATTCTCTTTTCGCCTCTCTACTTGATTCTCCTCACTCGCCTACCTACTCGCCTCTCTACTGGAATCTCTACTCAACTATCTATTCGATATCTCTGCATCTCTGCATCTCTGCCTCTGCATTCGTCTCTCCACTCGCCTCACTATTTGCCACTCTACTGCATTCTATTTGATTCTATACTCGCCTCTCCACTGGCTTCTCTAGTCGCATTACTACTCGCCCCTGTAGTCGACTCTACTCGACTTTCTGTTTGGCCTTTACACGCTTATCCACTTGACCCTATAACCATCTCTACTCGCCTCTCCACTCACTTCTGTATTTGGCTCGTTATTCAACTATGTCCGTTTCGAAGCTCTAATTCATCATTGTTCCAAATATCATGATTTAAAAATAAGTCTTACTATTTATCCCCTATAGACCCCCTTTAGCACGCCATTGAAAAATGACAAACTTTAATCCCTAGCCCTATTATATTTTTGTAATTTTTGAAGGTATCCTGATTAAATTTGGTACAAAGATGGATTAGAGCTTGTGAACGGACATGGCTACTTTCTATCGCGAAAAAAGGCAATCGTCTATTAACGTCGATATGCCACGGTAATCACTTTCCATCAGGTAGGCCGTATGCTTGTCTTCCACCTAAGTGGCATAAAAAACTGATCCCAAAAGGCCTGGTGAGGTTGAAGAAATAGATCTACTAAAGGTATTTTTACATTATAGTCATGTACTTGAATGCCACCATCGTGGTATTTCAAAATTATATTCTTAATATTTATTTCGTCATTTTTAATTATTAGGTACTTACATTTTGTTCTAAGTACACCCCTGTAACAGTATTGATAATATCCATACCATTTTTTTATTACCCGTCACATTTATAGCTCGAAATCGTAAATATTCGTTGTCATTGTTTTGTGCTCATCGTTTTGTGACATTCATATACTCATATAATGTTAATTTTTATTTAAAATAAATTCATCAGAATTTAGACTACGATACTAGTTTGAGATTACCTTTCTTGAGCTTATTTTCGAGTGCTTAGTTTACTGTTCATTCCCACTATTATTTATGCGAATGAATTTATTTGTTATGAACAGTCAATCTGGCCCCTTTTTTATTAATTATAATTATTATATTTTGAGTAAGGTGTAGTGTAGAGCTTGTGGGGTGTACTTGTACACCCCACAAGCTCTACACTACACGGTGTACTTGTACTTAACTTCAACAAGCAAAATATCAACAGTTACAATGACAACACCATTTAATCAACAGACCGTTTAATCAACAGTTAGATCAGTTCAAAACATTACAATATCATTGGTATACAACATTAACGGTTCAAAATGTCAACACTTTACATTCTCAAAGAATCATATAATCAACGACTGATAACATAAGCGGCTCATTTGTTCAATGATCTACAATGACAATAATTATAATAAATCAAATTAAATGGTAGTTCAAAATAATAATGTGTGGGTAATAACCAAGCGGTTCGGTGACTCTTTCTTTGTCGCACCATTAAGACTTTTAGATTAAGACTTTTCCACTAAAAATTGCCATCGCGAGAGGATTGAAAATTTGTTATACAAATTTCAATTATCTCCTCGCCTCGCCTCGCCTCGCCTAGCCACTCTGGTGGAAAATCACCTTGAAGGTGATTTATACTCTATATCGGAAACAATACGGTTCATTTTTGCACAAACAAATATTTCAATTCACGCCTCGCATATTCTCGTCAATCCACACTGTTTCCACCAAAGATACGCTGGGAGAGGATTGAAAATTTGCCATACAAATTTCAATTCTCTCCTCGCCTTGCCTCGTCTCGTCACTCTGGTGGAAAATCACCTTTAACTTCGACAAGCAAAATATCAACAGTTACAATGACAACACCATTTAATCAACAGTCCGTTTAATCAACAGTTAGATCAGTTCAAAAAATTACAATGTCATTGGTATTCAACATAAACGGTTCAAAATGTCAACACTTTACATTATCAGAGAATCATATAATTAATGACTTATAACATAAACGGCTCATTTGTTCAATGATCTACAATGACAATATTTGAATAAATCAAATTAAATGGTGGTTCATAACTCATAACAATAATGTGTAGGTATTTCCTTGTGCGTGCATCCTAGTGTCTACATATTTAATATGATTCGACTTTCCTGTATGTTATAAATGCTCTTAATTTAATAGTCAATTTGTGGGTAGAGTAAAAATATGCACCTCGTCGCGTCATGTAGGTACTTGAATGTTTTATGTATCTTGAATGTTGTGTGTTGTAAACGCGGAACAGAAAACAATAAATAAAATCGTCAAAGCCTTCTATGTTCAGTAAGTTACATCCTTTTTACGACTTAACAAAATTTGCACTTAACATAGGTATTATTTTATTGATTTCTGTTCCGCGTTTACAACACACAACATTCAAGATACTTAAAACATTCAAGTATCTACATGACGCGACGAGGTGCATATTTTTACTCTACCCACAAATTGACTATTAAATTAAGAGCATTTATAACATACAGGAAAGTCGAATCATATTAAATATGTACACATTAGGATGCACGCACAAGGAAATACCTACACATTATTGTTATGAACTACCATTTAATTTGATTTATTCAAATATTGTCATTGTAGATCATTGAACAAATGAGCCGTTTATGTTATAAGTCATTGATTATATGATTCTTTGATAATGTAAAGTGTTGACATTTTGAACCGTTTATGTTGAATACCAATGACATTGTAATTTTTTGAACTGATCTAACTGTTGATTAAACAGACAGTTGATTAAATGGTGTTGTCATTGTAACTGTTGATATTTTGCTTGTCGAAGTTAAAGGTGATTTTCCACCAGAGTGACGAGACGAGGCGAGGCGAGGAGAGAATTGAAATTTGTATGGCAAATTTTCAATCCTCTCCCAGCGTATCTTTGGTGGAAACAGTGTGGATTGACGAGAATATGCGAGGCGTGAATTGAAATATTTGTTTGTGCAAAAATGAACCGTATTGGTTCCGATATAGAGTATAAATCACCTTCAAGGTGATTTTCCACCAGAGTGGCTAGGCGAGGCGAGGCGAGGAGAGAATTGAAATTTGTATAACAAATTTTCAATCCTCTCGCGATGGCAATTTTTAGTGGAAAATGATCAGTGCGATTTCAATTCTCTTCTCGCCTCGTCTCGTCTCGCCCCTCTGGTGGAAAATCACCTTTAGTACCCCACCCGAGCTTGTGGGTTTAGAGCGTGCAGTCTTTAGAGCTTGGCTTTATACGAGATCTGATAACTTTTTCACAGGTTAAGCTACGTAGACTCGTCTTGGCAACATTTTTACATGAAAATGTTTTTGGTGGGATTAGCTTGTTTCATAACAATTCCAATATTATATACAGCTACCCTACAAAGTTCCGGAATATCTTCATTTAAATCACAAGCGGCCTTATCGCACCTGACCACCCGCGAAGAGGCCTCACAGGTGGCCGTCCATAAAATACTAGTGAAGCGATTGAAATCAAGAAGCATAAATCTTTTAATCGGGAAGATGGGTTTAAATTATTTTCAGCATGGAATCCAGTGATAAAAAACATTCAACCTCGCTTTTCTGCGCAGACGGACAGATTGCTTACAGAATATCAACACTGTGTGTTTGGTGTGTGACGGTAGATGGCGAAAAGAAAATATGAAAAATATCGAGAATATGCGGCTAGATGAGGAACCTTCTACTTCACGAACTCGAAGACGGCGGGCGCGCACCGCTGAGCCAGTTAGCCTGTGTGACTACGGCCGGTGTAAACTGTGCCTGGAGTATAAAAAACATTCGAATTCGTAACGTAAACGTGACCATTATCGGTAACTATGCCCAAAAATAATTAATTTTTGCCTTATTGTTTAATATTACGCTCATGTTTGTATGCTAACACTACCACGGAGCCGCAATTCGGATTTCGGGGCCTCTCGAAACGTGTTTTTGCACACGTCGGCTCATAATGTAGCTCCCACCGGTCATTGACTTCCAAAGTCAGCTGTTCACTGCAAACCATGTCCTGAACATATCGATGTGGTACGGTTAGCAAAAGGCAAAGATATAAATTTCTGCAATCTTTGCAACTGTAGTGTAACTGTAATGTGGGTTATCCAATATTTTTTCTTTTTCAATTCTACACATTTTTTAAGTTAGTACACGTTAATTCGACTTCACCTCGCCTGATGGTAAGCTGAAGGCAAAGTCTCAGGAAAGAGGGCCACCATTATATATATGTGCCATGTTAACAATGGTGGCACTCAGCTTGACGGCCTCATCAGATGCTTTTTCACGCCCCGCTTAAAGGACCCGGGACTGTAGGAAGACGAAAGACACGTGAGCTAGTAAGGAATTCCAGGTCTTAATGGTGCGACGAAGGAAAGAGTCACCGAACCGCTTGGTTCTTGAAGGAATGTTCTGCACCGAATGCGGGTGACATCTAAGTCCTGCACGTGTTGTCCTGTATAGGAAAGGAGAGGGTGGGACTAATTGGAATAGCTCATCCGAACATTCACCATGGTAGAGATGGTAAAATACTGCCAAGGAAGCAACATCTTTACGCATCTGCAGAGGCTCGAAGGTACTCGTGACCTCAGGATTTCCGATAATGCGGACCGCATGTCTACTTTACTTTGCAGATTCATCCCAGAGATGAGAGCAGAATTCCACGCAGGAATGAATTTGTGTCTTGAATAGAAGACACCGTTGCTCCGACGTGAAAAACCGTCTCACTCCGAATTTACGCGAGTCTGTTTTGAGGATACTCTCGATGTAATTTTTGTTATTCAATTTGCAGCGAACATCCATCCCGAGGAAATTGAGGTTGTCCTGCAGTGGCAGTGGCGTGCTCTGAAGAGAATGAACACATATTTTCCGATACCAACTAGGCACACAAAGTTCTGAGAGCTCATTTTGTTAAACGTTACAAACGTATATAGGTACCTTAGTTAAACCATTTACATAGACCATAGCTACATTTTTATAGTAAGATCTTTCTCTGCGTGGTATATAGAGCTAATCTCTTTGGTGATTATATTTATATTCACAGTTTTCATTATTCTCTATGATGGTGATTATATTCTCTAATCTCTTTGGGTGACGTATATAGTCGTGGATATTCGACGCGTTGTATATTGTACCTATTTGTTATGATTTTTTTTATACCCGTAGTTTATACCACATTATAAAAAGTTGATTTTGTATATAAATTACTTGACTTATTTAAATCAGTACAATGATTTGATAAAATAATAAATTATGGCTTATGATTTAGTTGACAGATTCTCACAACCTCAAAAGTACTTTCGATTTTACGATCCCGGCGCGTACCAATTTCCAAAACGTGCGTTAAAACCGAATACTGCTCCATTTCTTTCAAAAGGCCAACGAAAGACTGGCTCTAATGCTCCAGTGTGGACAGAAGCTATTTACGATGCAGCCATACCGCATAAAATAAGAAATATTACGTCATTGAAGTCTACACTCAAAAGATTTCCGTATGAAGCCCTCAGTGCAGAAGATTTGGAGGCAATTCTCTGTAGATGCGGGATTCAAAGTGATTGCGTTTGTACTGATTCCGAACGTATACCTGAAGAAGAAGTATGTCAACGTGAGGTAAAACGTAGAATATTTAAGGGGCACGTACCGTCAGGTCAACAAAGAGCAATTGCTAAAGGAAAGAACGAATGTCCACCGTTTTATGACGCTAGAGTAAATGAGTCTACGGCATTTTATCATGGATGTAAATGGAGTCTTCGAACTTCACAAAGATCTCAACAATTTAAGGAAACTGGACCCGGCCCTGCTGATTACACTCTTGAAAGAGAGCCCACCATAGAGGAAATCTGTAATGAAAAAGTACGTGCACTTAAACGAAAAACGTGTAAACAATTACGTTACATAGAAAAAGTTCAACAACAAAACTTATTAGAAGGTAGACCAGGACCTGCAGCCTATTCCCCTGAATTACCTAAAGATAAAGGTCTTCAATTCTTAGGTCCAAAAGCCGAAAGGTTTGCCGACAAAAAATATGACGTACAACCAGGCCCAGCTGAATACTGGTTACGACGGGATTTCGATCCACCAGACCTTCCCGAAAAACTTTGTCAAGCAACACTCCCAGAACCATCTTGTTTTGGAGTAAAAGCTGACAGATTTACTCCTAAAAAAGAGCAAGGACCAAGCCCAGCTACTTATAACGCAACTTACTATCCATGCCGCTTTGTACACTGTCCAAAAGCGCCGTTTGGCTCTTCTACTGTGAGATTTAAAGAAGATTTAATAGATGACAGTGATGATGAAGATATAGATAATGAAGAAGAGTTACCAGAAGAAGCAAAAATTTGTCCCAGCCCAACGTGGGAATTTAAATCAAAAACTATTCGTATGAAACCTCTAATAAAAGAGGAAGCCCGCCAAGCTGATCCACCACAAAAAAAACACAAAATAGAAAGATCTCTAAAACTGCAATACATTGCTCCTTTTTATACATCTGAAGGACGACTTCAGCCATGGTACAATGAAATGCCCGTACATGCCAGATATGTGACTCCGGGTCCATGTTACTATGATATAGAAATTCCCAAAACACTCCCCGCTGTTAGCCGTGGTCCCTTATTTAGATCTGAACGTTTTCCCAGTTATAAAGTTGACACTCCTGCACCAAACGAGTACCAAGTTTTTGGTGGCATTGAATCTATCTTAAAGACTCACAATGTGAGATTAGCAGATAATATAGAAAAACAACATAAGTTTGTTTGGGAACGACCACCTGAACCAGGCTCTTTAACTTTTGAACAACGAGAAGCATTGTTAATACAGAAATGTATTGCTTTACTTGAGCCAGATCCAGATCTCGGCAGAAAAAGTAAATTTGCCAAACGGAAATCTACTGTAAAAACAATGGCAGACAAAGTAATTGACTCATCCGAAAACAAAATCAACGAAAAATCAAGAATGTTACGCTGGTTCCTATATTCGCACCAAATTCCAAGTTATTATTAATATTTAAGTACTTATCTATTAAATAAATACAAATAAAGTACTAGCACCTACATATTTTAAAATACAAATAAAGTACTAGCATCTACATATTTTAAATATTATTATTATTATTGCCATAGACTTGCATGCGTTACATATTTCCCACAGAAGTATCCAAGCCGTCGTCGATGGCAGCTGCTCGGGATGCGTGACCGAATTTTAAAGATAACCTAATGAAATTTGGCATAGAGATGAATTAGAGCTTGGGAACGGTTATAGGCTACTTTTTATCGCGAACAAGGGGGTAGAAGGGGGAGGGAATAGGGCTACTTTTGACAAATTACGAAATATCATAAGGGGTCAGGGGGTAGTAAGGTATCAGGTACCACCGTCCCAGCCACCTTTTTCAGGTAATCGGTCCATCTGGCTAGGAGGCGTTCTACCCTTCGTTTGCCTTCTCGCCGTCTCCACTCTAGGACTCGTCTGCTCCAACGGCCATTGGTCTTTCGACAGACGTGGCCAGCGGCCCATTACCACTTCAGCTTGCTTCTTCTGCGAGCTATGTCGGTAACTTTAGATCATTGTCGAATGACCTTGATCTGAATTTTTAAAGTGAAAACTTCTTTAGCGGCGTTGGATGGGTAAAAATTGATAAACTCGCGCGTCAGGATCACTTGACCTTTGACCCGTAACCGACGACTTTGTAGGTCGACATGACGTCATACAACATTCCTAGCTACAGAGTGTTTAGCTTCGTAGCTTAGTGGTAAGCGCTTCGACTGTAAGTCCTTACGGTTTCAGATAGTACCGGGTTGAACCTGTGCTTCTGACACTTTTTGTGACTATTCTTTCTTTTTGAAATTATATATTACTTTTTGTGATTATTTTTACTGTTTGTAATTTATTACTTTCTTTTGACAGAAAATTAGTGGTAGGTTCTATGCAGGGCCGTCTTAACCGGGGGTTCAAGGGTGCGGCCGCACCCGGGCGCGTAGCCCGAGGGGGCGCAGGCCGAGCTCTATATTATATCAATTTTATCAGGATATCTTCGAAATTGACAAACTAACATCCCCTGGCCCTATCCCCCCCCCTCTACCCCCTTTTTCGTGATCAAAGGTAGCCTAAGTTCGTTCTCAAGCTTTAAATTATCTCTGTACCAAATTTCACAATAGAAGACATTCATGGCCCTACTCCCCCCTTTTATCGTGAAATGGGGGGACCATTTTCGCGATAAACGTTAGCATATGTTCGTTCTCCGTGTGGTGACGGAGAAAGAATACAAATGTTGCCACCCCATCATCCGAGGGTGTCGTAAGAGGCGAGAAATCGGAAGAATGAAACAGACGAGATCGCTGTGAGAGAAGGAAAACTTGAAATAAAACCCTTTGCCAACCCGTCTGGTCAGTGTGGCAAGAGTAGGCTAAAACCCCTCAAATGGAAAGACGCCACAACAAAAGGCCCCCAGTTCCCGGTGGTCCCGCTATTCCCAGCCATGTTAGCGGTTCGGGTAACGGCGGGGCGGGGGGTGCTAAGAATCTCCGGGCTACGGGAGGCTACCGTAAAAAACTACTACTGGCAGCTTACAACTGTAGTACACTAAGGCTGGACCATCACCTCGCAGAACTCGAGGTAGAACTAGGTCGCATAAATTGGCACATATTGGGGTTGTCCGAGATCCGAAGACAGGGGGAGGACACGATAACCCTTGAGTCAGGCGACCTGTTCTACTTCAGAGAAGGTGATCTGCTCTCCCAGGGAGGTGTCGGTTTTCTGGTAAAAAAGGACCTCATTGGCAGCGTTGTTGAAGTCGGCAGTGTGTCGAACCGGGTAGCGTACCTGATCCTAAAAATCACGAACAGTCGTTCGCTGAAGGTGATACAGGTATATGCGCCCACCTCGCGCTACGCCGACGAAACCGCCGAGGCTGTTTATGAAGATATTGCCAAGGCAATAAATCACACCGCCAAGGCCACTTACAACGTTGTTATGGGGGGACTTCAATGCCAAAGTGGGAGTACAGGAACGTGGCGAAAGGAGAATCGGACCTTATGGGGTGGGGCGCAGAAATCACAGAGGGCAAATGCTAGTCAACTTCCTTGAATCACAGGGGCTCTTCTTAATGAATAGCTTCTTTAAGAAGAAACCCCACAGGAAGTGGACTTGGCAACGCCGGGACTCTGTGATAAGGAACGAGATAGACTTTTTCATAACGGACAGTAGGCACATATTTAGAGACGTCTCTGTGATCAACAGGTTTAATACCGGAAGCGATCACAGACTTATCCGAGGCTCTCTAAATATCAACATTAGAGCTGAAAGACTCCGAATGATACGGTCTACTCTCCGACCTACGCCGCTCCAAGTAGCTCTAGGGTCCGAAAAGTTCCACCTGGAACTTCAAAATCGCTTCGCAAGTCTGGAAACCACCAGCGGCATTGACGAGAGAACCAACACAGTGGTCAAAACATTACAAGAAGTGTCTCGAAAGTTGTTTCCCGGAAAACGCAAACAGCAAGAGTCCAAAATCTCTCCTGAGACTCTCGAACTAATGAGAAAGAGGCGTGAACAACCATCCACACAGTCGTCTTCGTCAGATGAGAGGGCCTTAAACAAACGAATTAAAAAGCTGATACGACGCGACCTCCGACGCTTTAACACTTGCACCGTCCAGGAGGCGATTGAGCAAAATAGGGGGTCGAAAGTGTTCGCTCAGCAGTTTGGGAGGCCCCATCTGACGAAACTTAAAACTGTGGATGGCAAAATTATTGCCTCAAAGTTCGGGATGCTTGAAGAGATCGAGAAATACTATGGAAAGCTGTATGCATCACGGATGAGTAAACCGACGGGACACAGTGATGAAGAAGACCACAGAGCCCCGCTCACGCGCCATTACACCGAGGAGATACCCGATGCGAGATAGAGACGGCTCTCAGGCAACTGAAGAACAACAGGTGTCCTGGTGATGACGGAATTACTACTGAGCTCCTGAAAGCAGGCGGGATTCCAATCCTCAAAGAGCTAGCAAGTCTTTTTAATTCCGTCATCCAACAGGGTCTTACACCTAGGGCGTGGACCGAGAGTGCGGTGATACTGTTCTTCAAAAAAGGCGACTAGACCTTGCTGAAGAACTACAGGCCCATCTCGCTCCTGAGCCACGTCTACAAGTTGTTCTCGAGAGTCGTCACAAATCGCCTTGCGGGTAAACTTGACGAGTTCCAGCCACCGGAGCAAGCCGGGTTTCGAAAAGGCTATAGCACCGTGGACCACATCCATACTGTTCGGCAGATTGTAGAAAAAAGTCAAGAATACAATCAGCCGCTGTGTATGGCGTTTGTGGACTAGGAAAAAACCTTCGACTCCATCGAAACCTGGGCAGTTCTGGATGCCCTGCAGCGGTGTCGTGTTGATTGGCGGTACATTGAGGTGCTGAGATGCCTATATGACACTGCCACAATGTCCGTCCAGCTCCAAGACCAGAAGACGAAACCGATAAGCCTCCAGCGTGGAGTTAGGCAGGGGGATGTTATATCCCCCAAACTATTCACCAATGCATTGGAGGACGTCTTCAAGACTCTGGATTGGACTGGGCGGGGTATCAACATTAACGGAGAGTACATCTCACAGCTTCGGTTCGCCGATGACATCGTCGTTGTGGCGGAGTCGCTGGAAAAACTGGGCGAGATGCTGCACAGCCTAGGTAGAGCTTCTCGACGCGTCGGCCTCGGTGTAAACTTGGATAAAACCAAGATCATGTTCAACGAACATGTTGCACCGAGACCGATTGCCATCGAAGGGGCGACGCTCGAAGTTGTCCAAAAATATGTATACCTGGGCCAGGTTATCCAGCTCGGTAAAAACAACTTCGAGAAAGAACTAGCCAGAAGGATTCAGCTGGGCTGGGCAGCATTTCGCAAACTACGTCGAGTCTTCTCTTCCCCCTACCGCAATGCCTGAAAACAAAGGTCTTTGACCAGTGCGTCCTACCTGTTATAACTTACGGTGTCGAAACGTGGACACTAACGGTAGGGCTAGTTCATAAACTAAAAGTCGCGCAGCGGGCTATGGAGCGAGCTATGCTTGGAGTTTCTCTGAAGGATAGAATTCGAAACGAGGTGATCCGACAAAGAACCAAAGTTACCGACATAGCTCGCAGAATAAGCAAGCTGAAGTGGCAATGGGCTGGCCACGTCTGTCGAAGGACCGATGGCCGTTGGAGCAGACGAGTCCTAGAGTGAAGACCGCGAGAAGGCAAACGAAGGGTAGGACGCCCCCTAGCCAGATGGACCGGTGACCTGAAATAGGTGGCTGGGACGGACTGGATGCGGAAGGCGGAGGATCGTACGAAATGGCGCACATTGGAGGAGGCCTATGTCCAGCAGTGGACTGCAGTGGGCTAATTGATTGATTGATGTCCGTTCTCAAACTCCAATTCATCCTTTTACCAAATTTCATCAGGATATCTTCAAAACTGACAAACTTTCATCCCCTATCCCCCCTCTCCCCTTAAACCCCCTTTTTCGTGATTAAAGGTAGCCTATGTTCGTTTCCAAGCTTTCATCTCTCTCTGTATTAAATTTCATCAGGATATCTTCAAAAATGACTAACTTTCATCTCATGGCCCTACTCCCCTCTTCTACCCCCCTTTTCGCTATGAAAGGTAGCCTATGTCCGTTACCAAGCTCTAATCCACCTCTGTACCAAATTTCATTAGGAAATCTACAAAAATGACAAACTTTCATCCCCTATTTCCCCCCCATAAACCCCTTTCTCGCAACAAAAGGTAGCCTATGTCCGTTCTCGAGCTCTAATACACCTCTGTACCAAATTTCATCAAGATCGGTTCAGTGGTTTAGGCGTGAAAGCGTAACATACAGACAGACAGACAGAGTTACTTTCGCATTTATAATATTAAAAGTTTGGATTACAGATCTTAGAGAAAAATAAATGAAACATCAAAAATTTATTGCGTTTTTTTGTTGACCGGGGGGAGGGGGCGCAGTCTGAGCTTCGCACCCTGGCGCTATATAGCCTTAAGACGGCCCTGGTTCTATGATTGGCGCTATATTATAGGTGGTATGGTATGTTCTTTTAATATTTTTCTCTGTATATAACGAAGAAAGAAAAAAAGAAAAGTTTTCACTTCTGCCGGCTTCTGGAGTGCAACCCGTCTTTTTTTTACTATTTTAGGTTTTAAAGTATTATCTACTCAAATTCTCAGTCGGCAACAGCTTACATTTTAATTCGCACATAAAGGCTCAATTCTGGGTCAATACCAATACATTCTGTGTCAAAACGTAAAAAAACTCAAAAGTCAATTATCTCGAAAACTATTGATTTTCGGGAATGGGGTCAAAATAGTAGAATTTGGGTTCCTCTAATACCCCTTGACAGGAATACGTCGAGTCACAGAATAGATAATAGTACTAGCGTAGTCGAGTTCAACTTCAACTTCAACTTTTGGTTTATGGCTTTTATACGTCGAGTTAGAATAACAGTAACGTGCCAGTAATCTGCCAAAATGAGTGCTAAAATGTCAAAATGCGTGGCTTGGACGTTTGGCTACCGTCACGAAGATATCATAGGCATTCGTTCATTGGGTGTGAAACAAAACGGCCAAGCCACATGTTTTGACTGAAATGCGGAATTTGTGAAGGTAGCCCTGGTAAAGTTATGGCGCATAGATCAAAAATTTTGGCTCTGCATGAGATCCGACCGCTATTTCATATATTTTAAGCAAGGTGTAGTGTAGAGCTTGTAGGTTTAGAGTGTGCGGTCTTTAGAGCTTAGCTTTATACGAGATCTGATAACTTTTTCACAGAGTAAGCTACGTAAACTCGTCTTGGCAACATTTTTAAATGATTTTATTTTGTGGGATCCTGTTGGATCCCTTATACTCTTTGATCCTGTGTTTGGTGTGCAAAAACATGTATTTGTATTGTCTTGTCTTGTAAGGTCTCCACCAGTTTACTGAGGCAGCAATCATCATTGATCGTCATCATCATCATCAACTCACCATCATCATGATCAACAATCATTCCAAATAAAAGATAATACAAAATAAGACTTGACTTAAAGGTCCTAGTTATCAGGTCATAAAATCCCAAAAAACATAACCTAAAAGATTTGAACATTTCAAATATTTTTATTTTGGTTTGAAATTTTTGGTTATAAATTTTGCGTTCTTGCTATTTCAAAGATCTAAAAGAATTTACTATGTCGAAGTTAGGAGCATTACATTTGACTAAACACACTGGCGCAAAACATACAGCCACAGTAATATATTTTCACGGATCTGGTAAAGTACTATTTTATGAACAGTAATATATATACCTTGATTTGTTACGTCTCTGAAACCAAATTTTAAGTTAACGTAAATGTTATCGACTTCACACAAAATTCATAGAGTGTAACTCTTGAGCTT
Source organism: Eilema caniola (assembly GCA_949126895.1). Taxonomy (NCBI): domain Eukaryota; kingdom Metazoa; phylum Arthropoda; class Insecta; order Lepidoptera; family Erebidae; genus Eilema; species Eilema caniola. Next base: position 42,492,210 of record OX421460.1, on the reverse strand, counting down.
TGTGTAGCAACAGGAAAGTTGTGTTCGCATTAACTTATGTACCTAACATAAAAGTTTTTATTTACTTATTGTCATTCAGTAGATCATGTTTAGTAAAATGACGAAAAGTTTGCAACACAGTGCCCATTGGCTTTTTTTTATACACTATCAGTAGAATTGTTCTTGATAAACTGTACCTAAGCCATAGCAGTAAATCTCAAGTTCATATTTGTCACAACAAGACTTCATCAATATGTGAATCAAGTCAAAGAGCTTGTCTAGGAGATTAATTAAAAAGGCACAAAATAAAACTTAAATTAAGAATTTAAAAATCCTCAATCAAAAAGTAGAAAACATATTGAGCTGTTTAGACCCTTAACTGTGAAATAGTGACCTATAAACTCCACTCAGTTAGGTACATAACTAAAGGTAGGCAAACCAAATGGCGTCTAGTAATTATCTGATTCAAGTATTGCTACGTCGGGCACCTGGAATCATTCCAATAATATCTGATAGGTTAAATACCTGTGTAATACAACAATGTCAATGTAACAGAAATTCTGATTTTTAATGTTTTCAGGATCCAATGGAGATGACATGAAGCAATGGGCTGGACTTATGCTGAAAAACTTTTCATTTCCGCATATTAATATTTTGTACCCAACTGCTCCACTGCAGCCTTATACTCCTGCAGGAGGAATGAAGAGTAATGTTTGGTTCGATCGTGCAGATGTATCTATCCAAGCACCTGATAAACTGGAGTCTATAGCAAATATTGAAAAACATGTTAAAGACCTTATTCGAAAAGAAAATGATGCTGGAATACCTAGTGATAGAATTATTGTTGGTGAGATAATTTAATTTATTTTGGCCTATTGCTTTATTAGACAATAAATTCATAGGTACATGTATAAATATTTTCTCTAATATTTGAATATTTATGGAACCCCATCTTTAGAGAATCCAAGAGATAGAACAGGAGAGCTGATCTCGGGCTCAAAAGTAAAAGTTGACAACTAGAATGAATATTTGATGGCGATATTTGAGTCACGTTATCTTAGTTTTGGGGCCAAATTAAATTAAAGTTAGAGGTTTTACACCAAAGAGACACACAGGAGGCAAAATTTTAACTCAAGAAGTTACACAAAGGCAAGTAAAGTTACATGTTAACAGACCATGAATTGCAAAGATTACCACCTAAAATAAGTAACAAACTTTAACCCTATCAAATTATACAATCATGAGAGCTGCTCATGCGACATAACAGCGGCTCATGTGCTATAGTAGCAATATCACAGCATGCAAGATCTTAGGCTTACTATGCAGTTGGCTCCTCAGACATACGAATAATACAAGAAATGCAGTCAGCAGACCAAAGGAAGACATCATCCACCACAGGGATAAGGTGGTAATTAAGTAATCAACACTGCGTGAAGATTTCATTGCTCAAATCAAAACTAATTGCAAATAAAGATCTTGACTCTTACTAAGTCCAGACTCAAAACCCTGAGATCTCAGACGAAAACACAAACATCACACCATCCTTAAAACATATCTGTCATTGCAGTTTCAACAATATGGTGCTGAAGCAAGCAGTGCTGAAGCAGCAGCACTATGGCACAGACTTAGTTCAACTACCAACTCCAAATAAGGGAAAACAATCAAGTCATCCAATATCAGACTCACCGTAACGTAAGCAGCAAGTGATAAAAAGGCGAGGTTAAATGGCAAGGTACCATCAGGAACACAAAAACCTAAAGCCCAACAAGCTATAATGACCAGAAACGAATAGGAGAAGATAATAGGAAACAGGACACTTCAATTGGGTTGAGGTTCTGACCCTGAAATTTAAGCATTGCCATTAAAAATCAAACAACTACTGGATACTGAATTTGCTTGAAGTTAAACACTTGAGGATAAGTGTTTAAATAAAAACCTTTTTATGTTTAGGTCAGCCACTGCCAGTAAGAATTAGCTCCAAATATACATCATTGTAGACCAGTTACTGTACTTATTTTGATCTGGTGGCAACCAAAACTTGTACTTTTGAGCCTGGGATCTAGCCTTATACTGTTCCTCTTACTGCTGTTTATGTAGGCCCTTGCAAGAGTGACTGCCGTCTGATCGCCCAACCCAAGAAACCTGGGACTAATCTGGCCTAACCTGCTAATTAATGGACAAAGCTCTAGTGCAGGCTTTCCTCTTGGGATGGTGATGGTTTTGTATCTTTAACTATTTTCACTTAAAAGCATTTTAAAAACTTTGTTATTGTATTATTTTCAGGTGGTTTTTCCATGGGAGGTTCATTGTCATTTCATACAGCGTACAGATGGGACCGCAACTTAGCTGGCGCCTTCGTATTCAGTTCATTCCTTGGTGAAAATTCAGTAGTCTATGATGATCTTGAAAAGGCAGCAGGGGCTCGATGTAAGTTGCTTGTGGATGATTTACCTAATCAGCCGTTTAATTAACTGCCTAGGCTGTTAACTAACACACCTGTAAATCCCCGAGGGGATAGACAGTGGTGTATTCACTGAAAATTAGTGATGGGTTTATTTCGATAGCTGCGTAATCCGATATTATTTGTAACGACACTACGACCATGCAGAAAAAAGTCATTTTTCTAACTTTTTAATTAAATGGCTAGGCAAGAAGTAAAACGCCATCGATCCAAGCTATATGCCTAGCCGTTTAATTACATGGCTGAACACCATTCAGGCTGTTAATTAAACGGCGCCGTTCAGTATAGAGCCTAGGCAGTTAATTGAAGGGCTGATTAAGCTAGTTGGCGGCGACAAATCTATTACTATGAATAAATTGTTAATAAGTTATCCCTAATCTATAATCTATATCTTATTAATAGAATCAACAATTATTACAATTAATTTAAAATTATGATTATGGATTTGTTTAATCATGTTATTAATTTTATTATTTATTGAAATGTTAATTTTTTATTTTTTATATTATATTTATATTAATTTATTAAAATGAATTAGAATGAATTTGCATTATGTATAAAAACTAAGAAATTTGTATTAGTATCATTTATTTCTAAATAAAATTAAATAAATTGGATAGGTAATATTAAATGTTTAAGATTAAAAATCGTAATTGTACTGCATGCAACTTGTAAAGCGAGAAATAAAAGGCTTTTTATTTATTTATTTGTAAGTAAATTTTAACATTTTCAATACACAGGGTATTGAAAATGTTAAAATTTACTTGGGTTACGTGAAACTTGTGACTCAGAACTCATGACTCTTTTAATTCATGTATGTTTGTTCACGATTGATTTGGATGTTTCTTTTTATTAAAAAGGTCTTGAATTAAAAATTGCTGTATTTTGGATTGCTGGGAATAAAATTATATACCTAACGGACCATCCATGCGTAGGATTCATGAGAATCAGCTAGTTGCTAGAAGTTCTAGTGCAAGTAGAGATACCGATAATGGAAAAGTGCTTTTATTTGTTTAACTATCTGTAAAAATGGATTCAATGTACACTATGCATAGTCATAGTCATTTATTCTCAATCTTGAACAATATAATTGTTTCTTATTGACGTCAACGTCAAATACTGCTTAAGCTAAGTTTACCACCGCTTCCAAGGCGCTGGTGACGAAACGGCGCAATAAAAACTCCACTGCTATTTTTTTAAGACGTCAATTAACTATATTTATTTCTTTACGGCTAAATGTGGACGAATCTACATTTTGTCTTGTGTCTGAATAAACAATAGCTATATAACAAAAAGCAGTTTGCTTTATAATATGTACCATATCTTTTTGCGTTTCAGTACCTCCTCTGCTTCAACTACACGGAGACATTGATGAACTAGTACCTGCAGAATGGGGCCAGATCACACATAAAAGAATTACTAGTCTTGGGGTACAAGGTGAATTTCACTTGTTACAGAGATTGGGCCATTCCGTAAACAAATCTGGCATGAAAATCATTAAAGCATGGATTGACAAGCTTTTACCAGAAAAATGAGTTCGAATATAATATGGTATGTATTGAAATTGTTTAAATTGATTCAGTCTATGTCCAGAAGTGGACTGGGATAGGCTAATATATTGATTGACAGCCTCCGTGGCGTGGCGGTAGTGAACGCGGCCGCTACGCAGGAGGCGCGGGTTCGATCCCCGCTCAGTGCAAATATTTGTATGCATGAATATGTATATTTGCATTGGTCTGGGTGTTTCTATGTATAACATGTATGTATTTACAAAAAAAAACGTATCTAAGTATGTTTATCCGCATTCTAGATTCCATAACAGAAGCTAGTTAAGCTATGCTTACCATGGGTCTAGATAGCGTTGTGTGAAATGTTGTGGAATATTTGGAATTTGGAATTTGGAATTGATTATATTAAAAGTAAGAAAAGAAAAAGATCTAGCTAGCATCGCCGATTTTCACGAATATAGGTAACTTTCATACCCATGCGAGACACTGCGGTATATCGCGGCGGTGCTGGGGTGACACCGCTGCGCAGTAGTGCTGCCGCTGCCTTCCTGCCGCGACATTGCTGCATAGCTCGAAATGTAATCTAATATATATTCATAGAGATTATATGGGGACTATATGTTACTTACTGCCGACTCCGCAATCATACGTTAATCATAAAAAATGCAGTAAAAATTATAACGTACCTTCTCCACAAATATTATCTTCTGACCCATTTGGGGTTCACACGTTGGAGTCCATTGAGTTCAAGGGCCCGTGCCTGTAAAGACTTGGCAGAACAGAAGGTTGGATATTAGCACGAGGGGTTGGCATTACCATTCACCGTGGCAATGCTCGAGCCTCCGATTTAACCAAAATACAATCGTTAAGTAATTGACATAATTTATGTTAGAATGTAAAAATCTATGATGCTATTGCTGATAGGTATAATGATAAATTTTATTGTAGTAATCGAAAATTTGCATGTCACAGACTGCGGTTAAACATGGTGTAGGTACTTTTATATAGGTAAGATCTTTGTTTAGCATGTTTATGAGCAAAATAAATTCTGTTCTATTCTTGGTTTACCTGCAGAGTGCAAGAACACAACTAACAACCCTCCTTATTTATTCAAATTAATGTACTGTTGCGTACTATGCTTTTCTGCTTGCAGGTGTCCAGCATAATTTGGAGAATCATCTCAATTTAACGAAGGTATCGGTGCGCAAACCTTAAGTGATAGATATAGCATTGTAATAAATTATTACATATTTATTGTAATCACTGGAGACTGTTGCAATCATAGTGATTAGTGTTCTAGAAATAGGCAAGTCAGTGTCTTATATCATTTAATAGATCTTGTTGTGTTTAGTTTGTTATATGTGTCTGTTTAAACGAAAATAAAATATTGTTATGCATAGCTACGTGAATTGTATTTTATTTTAACAACTGCATTTACTGCTTGTGTAAGAAATAACAGCGCGCAGCACGCGTGCTCTTTATAGATTAAAATGTTAGTACTTATATTCAACAAAATATTATAGGTGCCTTAATATGTGGCTTATAATTCCTGTACACATTTACCGTGAGCATACTGTTGGCACTGCCGCGCATTCCATACAGCATCGATGTCATTTTCATTGGGCCACAAGGGCTTTGAAGCTTTTTATATATACCTACGAGCATGAGCGAATATAACCGATGCGCTCCGGATGTACGGCAGCCGCAACTGCGCTCTGAATGCTTTATTGTATACGCAGGGCCTTGACGGCGCACTCGAGTACAGAGGTGTGCAGTAAGCACATGATGTAAGTACATGTATGTGATACGGCATTAAGTTCAACAGTGTACTTTGTACACGAGGTAGAAATAAATCAGCTATTAGTGAAGTGTTTAAAAGAGAAGAAGAGAATCCGGGGGTAAGCGATACACTAGCAGCGCGTATGCTGTACTTGTTAGGTTCACGAGCGGCACGTCGAAAGCGCCCGCGTGACCTGCAGCTCACGAAACTTTCGCAAACAGGCATAATATTCGCGGCGTAGCACTAAGTGGACACTAGACACCTGTTTAAAATCTGTAGCTGAACAAATGCTTCAACATTGATATTAGTGAGGGTGATTAGGTACTCAATCTCCTTGGAATTAGACTGCAACATTTAAAAAATAACTATATGTCATTTTCAGCAACTCTATGACTATTAATTGGTTATTTTACTTATTATTATTATAACTTTATTAACAAGATAATAACTGATACACGATTGACACTGAAACGAGTTACAATTTGTGGAGTTTCATTTAGACGTCAATAAAAATAAAATAAATGCCTCCCAAAAAATTACCCCAAGTTTCAGATGAAAATACATGGCGAACAACAATTGAAGAAGCACCTTTGGACGAGAAAGATTGGTCGGTGAAAGTTATCCTCATTGAAGCAGCCGGCTCTGATCAAGATAGAATATATTTGAACAAATTTGAAACCTTTGCAGCCGAAGAAAAAAGATTTGTCGTAAAGAATATTTGCAAAACTGAAACTGTGTTCATGATAAATCAATTAGGAAGTGAGAAGAAAGTAAAAGATGAGAGTCTAAGAGTTTTTGAGGAAGGTAACGCATTCCTTAAAGAAAAAAGAGATATACCACCAGATATAATCGCATTGATAATTAAGCATCTCATCTTAAAGATGAAAGATGAATACCTTTTCATAAAGTGGCAAAGACTAGAAGTTAAAGAAGGTATGCAAAAGGAATCGGCAACTATGGTTAACAAAGCTGAGGTTAAAGGCACAGTCACCGCCTTTCTTAGTGCTGCCGCAGCAGCATCAGAACCGCCTCCCACCCCTCCACCAACTAAGGGACCTCCTGAACCTGAAAACCCCGCCGTAATAGAAGGTAAAAAGTACAATACTTTACTTAGAGAGAGAGGTGAGGAATGGAGAGATAAAGTTTATGTGGACGATTTCCCATCGGATGGACCTAATCTTTATGTTGCCTTAACTGGGTTCTTGGAACCTCACTTACCCGGATGCCTTGTAAAGATCGGTATACCTTTGACTGCCGTGGTTCAGATTCGTATTGATCCTAGCACAACAGTTATACCGTCAACATTATTTAGAGCTACAAAAAGGGGTCAAAGTCAAACAGAGTTATTAGCAAATCAGTCATTGCAATTCTGGGATGTGTTACAATTATTACGAATTCAGAAAAACACAGCAGATGATTTTAAAAATACTGCTTTCGTCGTATTTTCTCCACCCTACTGGCAAGCGGATAACTTATCAGGTGAAGCAGATAAAATATACGATGAGTTGTGTTACCTTATGTATGACATACAAGATTTGTCTAGACAACATATTCATTATTTAGACAATATGGATATTATTAAAATTTCTGAGGATGAAGATAAAAACGATTATAAAAATTATTATCATAAACTAATTGATGACATACCATTAGAATCTGTAACAATATATTCTGTTTTGGATAGTATTCTTGCAACTGCTTGCAATAGCCAACAAATAGACGCTGAAAGTAGCAGGTCATCATTGTCAACAGCGGTTACAATAAATACGGTAGATAATAAAGATAAAGCCGAAACCCTGGTTAGAGAAGTTTTCAGCGTTTTATGCAAAACAGAAGTCGATAAAAAGGCTTATCGTTTAACATACGGCGAAGAATATGAAAATCATAAAGATCCAATTGTAATCGACTATGGAGACAGTGCGAAATACAATACTTTTCACCTGGGAAATCTTAATTTAGACCAAATTGTATTCTCCTCTCTTCTTGGCATGCCAGTTCACAATTTATGGCTAAGACAAGGTCGTCCAACAGATGAACTAGAAGCAAAAATTAATTTTCATATAAACGTTCTATTATCATGTTTTGAAAGAGAAGACGTAGAAACATCAGAGTTAAATAGACTGCTTCATATCCTAGCATGTCGTAAGTTGTATAACAATAGGAGTTCGTTGAAGAAACATCACCTGCCGCCTACAACTGTTGCAGAGTTTAAAACACATTATTTAAAGCGTAGTGTCCTTGCTAAACCCCTTCAGACCTGTTCTTCTTTAACACAAGCTAATCTTATGTCTCCTCCTTACACCTCGATGACTAAAAGTTTAGAAGACTCTAAATCATCGTATAGCAGCAGTGATGACTCGGAGGTTCAAAGAATAAAGTTCCTTTTTGACTGTCCTGATATAAGCGAATTAGTATCAGCTGCAGAAATAGCTTCTAATCAACCTATCAAACACATAATTGATGATTTTGATTACTTTGAAGATTTTTCTGGGATAAGCGCATTTCAAATTATGTGTGAGGCGTTCAATAAATATAACTGCGTGGATTATAAATATTGTGAAGTAACTGATTGTTTTATACTGATGTTCTTCAATAGTCACAACAAGGATGGCATATCCCGTGACGAGTGGCGTTCTCATTTAACCACTCCTATATGCTTACAAGATTTTTTTGACTTCGTATTAGAAGAAAATTATGGTTGGATACAAGACGAAGAGAAAGTTTATGATAAAAATATACTGATGAGGGAACTATCAGAAAGTAAACATTTTATTGATCCCACAACGTTACAATCTTGTATTAAATACGACGACGTTGGTATGGATATGCTACTGGAAGGTTCTCTTAAATATGATGAGTTGGTTCAAGCTGAAGAATCAAGTCAAGATTCAGATGAGGTTATTGACCAATCGTCCAAAAAGACTACGACAATACAAGCGACTACCGATGATAGTAGTAGAAAAACTAAATCGCCAACGAGCTATTCCCCTAAATCCGGGAAACAAGGGTCAGAGTTACCCGTTACTGAATCTTCTACATGCATTGAAATACCTAAAAAGCCTTTCTTAGGCTATGATTTGGGCGATAGGAGAGTTGAAGTTTTTGGGAAAGACTCAATATTTTTTTCTCGGGATGGTACAAAAATATCAAGTTGCTATAGTTTAATAATACCTATGAACCTGGAATACATTATTTTGAATATAACACCGGGTAATAGTTATAATGAGTTTTGGATTCATAAAGCGTTAGGAGAATTTATTAAACCAGAGATTATTGACACTTGCGAGTCTTTTAGAATAACGACAAAAGATCAAGTAATGATTAATATTAAAAAACAATCTTATATGGTTCCAGTTCATACTAGTTTTGTCACTGATAATTTAGAAAAGATCAGCTTAAGTAAGATGAAATCTTCTAGGGCTAGCATGCCTAAATTACTTGAAAGTAAACATTTTCATTCTCTTTTTCTTACCTGGCCAAACGGCATGATCACCGAATCCGTACATGTACAGAATTCTTCAGTTGTGTCTCATATTAAGCAATATCATCAGTGCGCCATGCCCGACCTCGACGAAGAAATGCGTTGCATTAGTTTAAATGGTGAAGTAATGATTTTCAAAGGTAATGGTGACATTGATGTACTTAAGCCTGATGGATCTTTCATAAAGATTACTAAATATCATAAAAAACCTATAGTGAAAGATCATCCAGATCATTCTGATATTACGTCAGATAAATCCAAACCTAAAGCGAAAATGAGCAAATCATCTATGAAACCATCCAAACAAGTTATGTCATTGGAAGATAGTATTCATGAAGAGGCACTCGAATACGAATTAGTGATTGAGGAATTTGAATTTATTGATACGAATGGGCTTAGACAATTTCATAAAAATGATACTCATACCAATATAGAAAAACTACTAATACGTACAGCAACAGATTATTGCCTTGGAGAAATATTTTCTAGACGTATGGATGGGACAAGTATTTTACTAAATAAGGATGGCGTTCTTCTCGTTACATTTCCCAACAAAACTAGGATTATCACATATTATATGGTAGACGATGAAGAAATTTATCCAGAGTGGACAGATGAAGAAAAGATAATATTTGAATTATTTGATTCTGACATCGAAGTTATTAATTCTGGGGGTTCTGAATATTCACAGAAAAGTTATAATGAAAGCGATCCTGCTTTTTCGAGGAAAATAGAAGAGGAGGAATCTAAGGAAAAAAAACGGACGGATGGTTACGTGTGTATTCATGTGATTTATAGTATAGAGCACGAACATTTTTGTACTGTTACAATGGACAAATATAGTGGAAATATTTCTTTAGATTCTCCGAATGGAACAACAGTTGTGCTTGACCAAAATAATCATTACAGTATTACTTTAGATTCTGTAACAACCGCTCATTTTGATGGAGAAACGTTAGATATTTCTTATGAAGCTTGTCCTGAATGTAGGTCCTTTACAACGTGCAATGTGACAGTAAAACCAGATGAAGCCGAATGCGATCTGAATTGGGTGGAGGTTAAAGATTCATTCGGCAAAAAAGTTGTGGTGAATAATGAGGGTAATATTGTTTTGCTCGAGGAGACATGTTCTTCTGAGAGAATCGATGCTGAAGAAGTCTCAGAAGCACCAAACTTGCAATCAGAATTAGTGGTAATTAAAGAGAATGAGGAAAATGTCGAAGATAAAGCAGTAGATGTAAAGTCTGAAAATTCTGTAATATTCCATGGTAAATGTAGAGAAAAGTATTTAGCGAAGACCTTGAGATTTTTTATTCTTAAACGGTAAGTGAAGTAGATATACCTTATAACGTATCTATTCACAACGCGGCAGTTGCAAATTCCTCTTAACTTTTCCAAATGATTAAATTTCTTTGCAATTTTTCAAGTTAAATTACCTAGAAATTAAGTATTATTAATAAATATCATATGCTCTTTGAATTTACAAAAGTCCAAATTAAAAAAAAATCCTATGACCCAACGCGGTCCAAATATCTAAAATGTAGCAGCAGGTATCTAATGCAATTTGTTCTCTAGTGAGCTGACTTGCTCGGAACTTATACACCGATCGCTGATCGAACAATACAAACTCGCCTGTCGCTGGCAGCCGTGGTGTTCTATCAACGAGTATGATTCTTTCGGAGACAATCGAACCTTGGTCTCCGTGCTGACTCCTGTACATCTCACCGAATCTGAGGTTAGACTCATTTCAGTTCTGTTATACCTACCTAGTGAAATAAAGTTAGTAAAACTCTGTCCGCAGTTCTGTTATCTAATCTATACGTATCTTAATTGTCCCAAATGACTGTTGTATTGGCATGTAAGGGCCGGTTTTTGATCCATAGTTAAGGATACAATTGGTAAAATATTGCAACAAAACTAATTTATCAGAAATTTATCTGATAAAATGTTTTTTGATCCATAGTTATGACAGCCTGTAGTTAAATTTATGTAACCATTGGACATAATAGTTAACCACGGCTCCATTGACGGGTTAGAAAGAAGGTAGCTAGGTAACTGTTGGTTGGTGCAGCTGTTTGTTCTAGTTATTATTATTAACGTCCACTACGAGAAATCATGCACCCGTCAAACAGACCCCTCTTACTAACATTTGATTGCAATGCCTAACAAAGTTGAAGAAATAAAAGAAATGGTAGATTTTTTTTCACTAAATAGCTAAATTTTCTCAAAAGCTCCAGCGGTCAAAAGATTCAAAAGCACCAACGATAAACAAAACTAACATTTGAGTCATGGAGAGTAGAACTTTAAGGAGGATAATCTGGTATATGAAAAAGTGTCTGTCAAAATGTATTAAATTAGGGTGGCGCCACATTAGCATATAGGGAAAATTTTACTAGGGCTTGAAAAATAAAGAAGGTCGAAAATCTTCCGCTAAGTTAGGTCAATAACCGTACTATTTACAGTTTGCGAAATAAAATTACTCCAAATGCACTTTAAGATTATATTTCCACCAAATTTTGTACAACGTAAGTTGTTAAAATTCTCATAAATTAACTGCTTTAGTCGACAATAATATAACTTTTTTTAACTCGGCATTCTCGGGATACTTCACTTCAACTCATCTACAATTGCAGATTGCTACATTCAAACCAAACCCTGTGGCCTTCAACAGCGCCATTGTGGAAGGTTTTTGAACTATTATTTAGCGCATACAGCTGCACACTTTTCCAACTTTTCTCCCATATTGAGAGAGATTGCCCTCCTTATAGTGTTCTATATAGTCTCCATGATTTGAGTATTTGACAAACGAGTATGAAATGACATGAAAAAACAAACACAAAAAAAGACTGCCCAATGAAATATCGGGTTTCTCACTGTTCATTATAATGGCAACATACCTAGTAAACCCTTATTCAATATAACTATTAGTCTGGCTAACGAAAGCATGAGGCTAACGAAAGCATGACCTGAGAAAAAGCGGGAAATTCAAATAATCTTTATGTGATATCACTGACTACAGTAGGAGATTACAGTCCGTCAAATCTAAGAAGTACCGTTTGACAGTTCTGACAATTGAATTATAGGGATGGGATGAAAAAATCGATTACTATAATATCCGAACTTTAAGAGATCGATTACTATAATATCCGAATTTTAAGAAATCAATTGTTATAATTAAATAAAAGAAATGTTTAGGATATTTTTTTATTCACTACTAGTACTAGTATCGTCGTCTTCGTCATCATCGTCATTTAAATTAATGACCAGTTGATTGTCCATTACATTATCAAAGTGTACGTCTCTTTCGAAGTCGTCCATTATTATTTTCTTTGTTTTTTGTACTACTTTACTCCAATCTTCCTGTGTAACTTGGGCACATGCTTCCTTTAATAAACCTTCCATTTTCTTGACACTGAAGGGTGGTTTTGTGTTGTGTCTTGCTGCATAACCTGTAAAACAATAATGTAACTATTTGATAGCAGACGAAAACCATTGTTTAAATTATAAATGTTAGAAGTACTCGTGTTATTATTATAATATTATAAAATATTACCTTTAACTTGGGCCCAAATCAGTTCAATGGCATTATATTGGCAATGGTACGGAGGAAGTCGTATGACTTTGTGCCCGTGCTCTTCGGCCAATTGGTCAATTACATATGTCGGTTTTGGTGGTTTATGCAATTTCACTAACTGTAATAATTCAGCTTTTAATAGTGACATGTCGGCATCCACTCCTTTTCTTTGCAGCCATGCCACCAAATCTGCTTTCTTATTGGCTGACGTAGGTGCTTTATCAATTTGCACAGAGTGGTATGGGGCATTATCCATTATAATTGTGCTGTTAGGAGGGATATTCTGTAATAAATTTAAGAACCACTCTCGGAACCTTACTGCGTCCATTTCTTCATGATACTGTTACGAGCGTGGGGATCGGTTTAAATAGAAAATGCGAGGACAACCGTTGAAGACAGACTTTATTCAGCTTCACTTCAATTACAGCAAAGCGCGTAGAAATTCGAAAACTCTTCCTTACACAACACACAGTCACTTGTATAATCGCACTGTATAGCTTCACACACTTTATCGCTTTGATCGCTTCGAATACTAGTCTTAGACTAACTTGAGCAGCGGCTGTTAGCTCGCCTTTTATATAAGGCGCGGCCGAGTAGCGAAAGATCGAGAAAAGACAGGTACGTTCTGAAAAAGACAGGAACTTTCTGGGAGGTTCTATTAGGTCTTGTGTCTCTTTCTATTCGTTCCATTCCTTCTAGAACAGTGACGTCAAAGCATGCTGTCTCTTTCTAGCCTGACGTCTCGTTCACTCCTATGGAAATTTGGCCATATATTGAAGTGGCCAAGCGCCGGGCGTAGCATTACCCCCTTCTTAGACATGCTCGTCCCGAGCATTATTAGATCCGTAGTATCTCGCCAGTCGGTCAACATGTACAACCTTCAAGGGGCTTCGCTGGTTGCGTTGTATCCGGTATGTAACGTCATTGATCCTGGTGACAACTTTATACGGCCCTTCCCAGGTTGGAGACAACTTCGGAGATTTGCCTTTGCGACGCATCGGATTGTGTAGCCATACCAACGAGCCTTCGTCGAACCCGGCTTGATGAGAGTTGCGGTCGTATCGGGTTTTCATTCTGTCGCTTGCCTGGAGCCCAGATTCACGGACGTGGGTGTGAACGTCATTTAGTCTATCGCGCAATGCACTAGCATATTCCGTGATTTCTTGCGGTGAATCTGGAGGACGTCCAGTCAGTAGATCAGCCGGTAGTCTCAGTTCTCTGCCAAAGTTTGCACACGCAGGCGTCACCGTTGTGTTTTCATGTATCGCTGTTCTATAAGACAACAAGAACAAAGGAATATGACTATCCCAGTCTTTCTGGTGGCTCTCAACAACCTTAGCTAAATGCCTTTCCAAGGTTTGGTTAAATCTTTCAACCATTCCGTCAGACTGCGGATGATATGGGGTAGTCCTGGTTTTATGAATACCCATTATCCTACAGGTTTCTTGAAATACCTGTGATTCAAAATTCCTTCCCTGGTCACTGTGTATTTCCAGAGGAACTCCATATCGGCAAAACACTTCCGTGACTAGTCTTTCCGCGACTGTAGTTGCTTCCTGGTTAGGTATGGCAAAAGCCTCCGGCCATTTAGTAAAGTAGTCCATTACTACTAGGATGTATTTGTTTCCAGACTCCGATGCAGGAAATGGCCCTGCAACATCTAATGCAATCCTTTCCCAAGGCGCTCCAACATTGTATAGCTTCAATGCTCCCCTGCTCCTTGTATGAGGCCCTTTTACCGATGCGCAGCATGTACATTTCCTACACCAATCTTCAACATCCTCACGGCAATGGATCCAATAGAATCGTTGACGAACCTTCATCAACGTCTTCTTCACACCAAGATGGCCGCCTGAAGTTCCGTCATGAAATGATCTCAAAACCTCATTAATTTTGATCTTTGGGACAACCAACTGCAGATGTGAGTCTTTCCCGTTTGCAGACTCCCATTTTCTACACAGAACTCCATTGTGTATCACGAGGCTTTCCCATTGTGCCCAGTAGCTCTTCGTAGCTGCACTCATTTGGGAGACATCACTCCATTTCGGCTTAGGTGTTCCTGCCCTTATCCATTCGAGAATAGGCTTGATGTCTCGATCCTCTTGCTGTGCTTGCTGCATGGCTTCGCTACTCCACTCATCGCTGACAGTAACAGTCCTTATCGTTCTAATCGCCACACTGTCCTTAGCTTTTTGCCTGCCACAATGGTTACATTTCACCGGACAAGGTCTTCGAGAGAGCGCATCAGCATTTCCATGCGCTTTCCCACTCCGATGCTCTCGTATTCCTGGCTGTTCAATCTGTCGCGCCCCTTGTTCTTGACCATTACCATGTTGAGTCCGTTTCGGGCAGCTAGGCCGAATATGTCCTTGTTCTTTGCAGAAATAACACCTGGGGGCGAATTTCCGACGGTACACACGTTGCTCATTTGTTGAGATCTCACGCAATCTATGTGGTCGAGGGTCATGTCGTACAGCTTCCACTTCAAGGGCGTGAGCAACAGCATCCTTAAGGGTTGCATGGTGACCCAGACGGACGGCAGCTCTCACCTCCAAGTCTCTGATCCCGTCAATAAAAGCTTGCACCAAAATGCTGTCAAGAAATGACGAAGAAGCTCCCTGGTAAGCTTTTCTCACGAGCTTGTCTATTTCCAAAGCCCACTGCTGCAGAGACTCATTAAGACGCTGGTTTCTGTCCTTCAATTGGGCACGGTAGACATGTTCCAAGTGACTATCACCGTAACGTGATTCCAACGCTTCAAGAAGGCGGTCGTAAGTCACTTCACCTCCAAGCGCCTCTAAAACACTGAGTGCTTGGTCCCGTAACCCCAATGTTAATGCTGTTTTTGCTTGCTCCTTATCCCAACCGTTCGCCTTTGCCACAGACTCGAACTGCAGTTTGTATGCAGTCCACGAGGAGGTCCCATCAAATGGCGGTACTTTGAACTTCCCGACAGCCTGTGCAGATGGAATGGTTACAGAGCCAGCTGTTCCGCAAGCTATTTTCGTCTCCAATTTTTTTACGTTTTGAGCCACAGACTGCAACCGTTCCTCATAACTCTCAAATTTCTTGTCGTGGCTTTCTATTCTGTCTTACACTGAATGAATTTCTCTTTGCCATTCTGCTTTAGACTCTTTCAAGAAGGCAAATAGATCTTCTTGTTGTTCCCGGAGCTGGACCTTTAGTTGCAAGGCCTGCTCCTCCTGTTGACGGGCCTGCTCTGCCTGTTGTTGCTGGAGCTGTGCCTTCAATTGCAGAGTCTGCTCTTCCTGGCGACGGGCCTGCTCTTCCTGGCGACGGGCCTGCTCTGCCTGGTGACGGGCATGCTCTTCCTGGCGACAGATCAGCTCCTCCTGTTGTTGCTGGAGCTGTGCCTTCAATTGCATAGTCTGCTCTTCCTGGCGACGGGCCTGCTCTTCCTGGCGACGGGCCTGCTCTTCCTGGCGACGGGCCTGCTCTTCCTGGCGACGGGCCTGATCTGCCTGGTGACGGGCCTGCTCCTTCAATAGGGTCATAATCGCGTTCAGGTCAATTTCCGATGATGATCTTGAAGCACCCGTCGACGTACTCGGAGTAACCGCAGCCTCTTCCGCGGCCTGGCTTCTGGTTTTAACTCCCTCCCTGTCGTCTCTCGGCGTTATCGGCATTTTCTATCCCGCTTCTGACACCAGTTGTTACGAGCGTGGGGATCGGTTTAAATAGAAAATGCGAGGACAACCGTTGAAGACAGACTTTATTCAGCTTCACTTCAATTACAGCAAAGCGCGTAGAAATTCGAAAACTCTTCCTTACACAACACACAGTCACTTGTATAATCGCACTGTATAGCTTCACACACTTTATCGCTTTGATCGCTTCGAATACTAGTCTTAGACTAACTTGAGCAGCGGCTGTTAGCTCGCCTTTTATATAAGGCGCGGCCGAGTAGCGAAAGATCGAGAAAAGACAGGTACGTTCTGAAAAAGACAGGAACTTTCTGGGAGGTTCTATTAGGTCTTGTGTCTCTTTCTATTCGTTCCATTCCTTCTAGAACAGTGACGTCAAAGCATGCTGTCTCTTTCTAGCCTGACGTCTCGTTCACTCCTATGGAAATTTGGCCATATATTGAAGTGGCCAAGCGCCGGGCGTAGCAATACTCTTTAGTGCTTTTGGATTGGAAAGCTAATAAAGAGTTTTCCACGAAGCCTGTAGACGCTGACCCAGCATGGCATATTATGAGGCGTCCACCTTTTCCTATCGGCACCTTCGAGCACGAAGCTTCAGAATCATCAGTCCATGTTTTCGGCACAGAATGGTTGGAATTTAGCCAAGTTTCGTCCAAAAATATTACATTATCCCAGTTTATAATTTGTTTAACTTCGCGCAGGAATGTTAGTCGCTGCATAATTATGTCATGTCGCTCCATAACAATTTTTCGTTTGTCAACTTTTTTGTATCTGAAGCCAATTCCTGTTATTACCGTTCTCAACGACTCTATGCTTCCCTTATACAGCCCGGCATCTTTTAAAGTTGCACATAACTTTGCCAATGTTGGAAATTCGCCTCTTGTAAAATACCCGTATATATGGTTTCTAATAGCATGACTATCGAATTCATCGATGCCTGTCACAGGTTTATTTCTTTTTCGTTTTTTCGGTGTGTGAAGTACGTTACTGTCACTCCCCGAAGGCCCATATTTTTCACTTAATATTTTGCCAACGGTGCGGCTACCAATACCGAGAGCTTCACCGACGCGATCCCGAACTTGTGTAACTGGCAGTAGAAGTCCACCATTTTGAGATTCACGCTCAAAATACTCGTGTAATTTCACCACCAATTCACGAGCCTGGCTGTTCAAAGTATGTCCTCTTTTCGACATTATTAATAAACACTTGCTTAGTTCGGAGTCCAGTATAAATATTGCCAAGGTAAACGGATAAAGAATGATCAGTCCAGAAAAGTAATAGCCAAGTCACAAATTGTAAAACACAAACGAGAAAGCAAGTACGCGCACAGTCAGCTTCCAAGATGGCGAGAGACTGCTGACGCCGAACCGACCGAGCGGACCGCGTGCGCTTGTAGTTGGCAGTGTTGCCAGAAAAAAAAATTGTAGAGACTTGGACACCTGCGATTTTGCCTATTGACCTAAAAATAATTAAATTAATTTATTTTAGGGTATCTGTGTATTCAGTGCATTATGCGGTCGCGCAGTAACGTCGTTAATTTATAACATCAGGCAACAACATTTTTGTGAATGGGTTCTACATACCTTATTTTTATTAGTTTTAGACGTAGAAATAAGACTTAGAAGAAAAAATTGTAATTGTAAAATCAATGGATGTGCTTGTTAAAAATTTGTTTATTTCTCTGTAATATGCAAACCCATACTATCATACACAAAAATAAATGTAAAAAACACTATCCCTGACTCCATTTACTATTTCGACAGCGTTAGCGCGAGAAACCCCGACTTATTTGGGCGCGAAAATCAAAAATCGACAAATCGCTTTCGACAACTTTTTAAAGAAGCAAATATATTTGATTTATAAATACGTATTTTTGGTGAATGGGTTTTATCTCATATTTTACGATTACATAACTATTTAGTTATGTAATCGTAATATGTGAGATAAATCCCATTCACATGAAAAAATATTTGTTTGGTTGTCAAGTGTAATTTGTAAATAATACATTCGATTTTTCGTATATGTAAACGATTTTTTTGCATACAAGTGTATCCGAAGAGTCGCAACACTACGTGCAGTGACCTAACTACGTAACTTTGTAATGCGGTCAAGAAAATAACTATTAGAAATTATTTACTGTGTAAATATGTGTTATTTTGCTTTGTTTGAAAGTTTTCAATTACATTTAGATATTAAGAATTGTACATTTTTAGATACAATAATGAAATCTTTCTAAATTCATGGTTTTATGAAAAAGGTTATCGAAACTGAATAATGTACGTATGAACAAAGTTGTTTCGGTTTGAAAAATATGAAACGTCAAACGGTACCTCTTAGATTTGATGGACTGTATGTTTTGATACCTAAACATAATCTCCTACTGTAGTCAGTGATATCACATAAAGATTATTTGAATTTCCCGCTTTTTCACAGGTCATGCTTTCGTTAGCCAGGCTCTAGTTAAATTCGAGTCGATTAAACAAATCATTAATCGATAAATGAAAATTTAGGTAGATATCATAAATTTATCTATCTATACATAATAATGAAGCAGTAGACATTTTGCGTCTGTGCTCATTTCATATATTGATTATGAAATGCTTGTGGGCCATAGTGCGTTATGGCCCACAATCATTTTAACTAATTTTAGATAATCTCCAAAACAATTATTGAAATTGTGGAATTAATCTTAGTAATGCTGATTGTACCTATATTTAATAAACTACCTGTGGAATCAATATTATTCCTCCCCTAAATCATTTCTCACGCCATTATTTGCCTATTTAGTAAAAATTTAGAGCATACTTACCAGTATTTCTGCAGCCGTAGTAAGGTTCGTCTGCTCTGCACGTAACTTAAATAAGACATACACGCTGTTCATCGCTAGAGTTTTGTTGTCTGTCTGTGGCTGTGGTCAACATGCTGGAATTGTTTAGATTTGGAGTAAATCTAAACAATTCCAGCATGTTGACCACAGCAATTTACCTACCTTGTCACAGGATGCTCATAAATCTAATAAAACCTAACCAAAACCAATGAAATTAATATCCCTCAAAACTAACCTAAAACGAGTACAAATAGTACATTGTTCATCGAGGGTAGAAAGTGACCGATTAGCAATCGACAACGCGCGTGTAGTTTGAGGCCAGAAGCGCAGCTCCGCACAAGTTGGTAATCGCCCTTTCTACCGAGTGATACATAGTGCTTTATACTACACCTATGAGGAAAATGAAAAACATTTTAAGTTAAAATTTATATTAAAAATATTACAATTATTGAAATTCAAGTTTATATTTTTTCTAGGTAGATTTATGTTTGTTTGAGATGTTTGGGACAATGCTTGTTGTGCTATTGGCATAGCGCTCGAGGAAGGCCGTGGCGCCAAAGGGGCATCTGGCTGGCGAGGTGCTTGTGGCCATGCCGCGCTCGTAGGTGGGCTTCGAGATACAAACTTTTTATATTGGCGTCGTGTTGGCATCTGTCTGTTTCTAGTCTTGAATTTTGAATTAAAAAAAATAAAGGAGGGGAGAAAGTGCTTATTTTCTCCCCGCTGCAGTATGGGAGAAAGTAAATCGCTTGGATTTACGTAGGTACTTTCTTTCCTTTTTTCAAGTAAGAACTTATATACTTTCCGAATAGGTGTAACTAGTATAAAATCATGTTTAAAATCGATGCGTACCTAAACACCGGAAATATCGCTGAATATTCTGAACACATCTGCGTGTCCATTCAAAGGATACAGGCGTTGTGTTGTGATGTATAATGGCATAGACATTGCAATAATATCCGTTTGCTGCCATCGCGGCTGATATTGTAGTATTTATTGAAGAGTTCTGAAGTCTGTCTCTGAAACCCATCATCAGATCTATTTTATGAAATTTAAATGGGACTATTCCAGAATACCTAAACCTTTTTCAAAGAGAAAATAATTTTGTAAATCCGTGTATAGATGACGGAGCTATAAGCGTACAAACATAAAAAAATATAAACATCCGAATTGAGAACCTCTTCCTTGCTCAGAAGTGGGTTAAAAACAAAATTTATTAGTTCTGTAATCACGGGGACCGGACGGGTACTCGTTGAAAGGGTTTTTGAAGGGGTTTTTTTAAGCGCTTAATCAAAAAACCCTATGAAACGGGTTACCCTTTCGAACGGGTGTCAAAAACCCATTCCGAAAGGGTTACAGCCGTTCCAACCTGAGACATTGAAATATAGATTTTATCTAAATAGAGTTAAGTTTGGAAATTGCTTAACTACGATTGCATAAGACGCTCGGCCGGCTCAGTGCAACATTGTAACATCTACTCGTTACAGTAGCGAAGTTGCCGCTAAATTGTAAACATGGAATAATATTTCGGCTCCGTGCCAGTAGTACTACCAAGAAGTACAACTGGTTGTACAAATGACACACCTTTGTATCTTTAGTACTACTACAAAAAATACATGTATATTCACTCGGTTTTTAATTCTAATTAATTAATAAGTTCAACTGGTAGTACAAATGATACATAAATGTATTTAAAGTACTGTACCCTAAAAACAACAGAAAAATTATATCTTTAGTATAAAATAACAATACCTAAAAGGTAAACAAGCACGAAAATGGTTTGAACACGCTCTTGTTTTTTCCCTTAACGTATTTTTTCCAAAAAGAGAGGTACCTACGTCGATTTCTCCATTGACTAGCTGCATTTGAACGTGAGTAATATAAGTATTTCGTTCTATAACATTCCTCGAACGCTTTTTTGCAGGTTCTAATGTTAAAGAATTTACAGCGTGAAATTCTGCATCCTCCTTGATCATTTTCAAAATATGCATTATTGTTGGTCTTCTTTTAAAAAGTTTATTAAATTCACCGTTCCAACCCTCGCAGACATTATTAGTCCGATGTCGCTCACCGAAACAACACCATAAAGCTTTTTTAGGCATCCAGTATTTTTTTATGTAAAATAAAAACTGTTGTAGGTTTTTGTTACTTCCTACAATTTCACTCTCCTTCAGTATATAACTAAACCCTTCATCAATTTGTGCTTCTGGGAGAAGGGGTAACACCATACATAAACTGACTATTTTGTTCTAATTCTTCTTCGTTTTTTTTTAAATCCTTTTTGTAAGCATTAGTTGCTTCGCTTTTCGTTTAAGTTTGTCTTGGAAATGATAAAAACAACCGTGGTGTCTAATCTGGGGAAAAAATGATTTCATTGCACTGATTGCAGCTTGTTCGAAATCCGTTATAAATTTCATTGGGGCCCATTCCGGAATCTGCGACTTGATGATCTCAAACATACTATAATAAGATTTTTTTAACTTGTTAGGCATAAGCGCATATACCACGGGAACAACATTGTTTTTGTCATCATTACTGCCTATATTATATCGCAAAATAGTACATATAATTGTTTGAACGGTTTTGGGCATCTCTTAAAGGTACCATCACCAAAATAAATTTTGCCTGTTTTAATAAAGCCCCGTGCTTCTTTTGACCCAAACACTAATATACGATTGCTTTCATCGTCATTATAATCTCCGATAAGAAAATCATCAAATCCTGGCGGTATTTTTACATTATTAAGATCATCGTACACAATTTTTTCAATGTTCGCTAGTTTTCTTTCTTTTTCTGTAAGCGACGGATCGGTATTTATTATACGTCGGTAAATTTGTAACTAAATCAAGTCCTTTATCCTTCATGGATGCTATGGTTTTTTTGTATATTCTAGAGACAGTTTCGTCGGTAGTTAATGCTGCCGTTTTGATACTTGTGCATATTATCGAGCAAAGGGTGTTTTCGTTTTCATTAGGCAAGCAGGTTTGAGCATGGATACTCGTTTTGAGCACTTTTGATTGGTCCTGTGCAAAAAAAATACAATAAATTACATTTAAGAACCCTAAGGCTGACTCCTACCCGACTCTGTTAGGTTGCCTATCTCATAGCTGTGTCCAAAGCAAGAACGAAACTTACCTCTGTAACAGTCACTGTTCCACTGCACTTTGATACTTTAAAGTTCTTGCACCTCCAGATGCTATTCAAATTTTTGTATCTTTTCAGAAGGTAGTATTGGTGACCATTGTTTAACAAAACTTTGCCACGTCCACGTTCTACTATCTTTATGTCGTCTAAAAAATTTACTAAAGCCGAATCTCCAATTTTTTAAAATAATAATATATTGTATACCAATTATAATATCCAACTATAATTAAAATGTATGTTCTATAAACATATTCTTGATACATAATATCATTTCAGTATTCATCATCAAATCATTTACTTTACAAGTGGCCAGCTTAGAATTATCAATAAAGAGTATGTATTCGATTGTCATGATAAATGTTCAGTTGTACTACCAACGCTGCATAATGTCACTAATACTACTAGTAGTACTAAATATACAAAGGTGTGTCATTTATACTACCAGTTGTACTTCTTAAGATCACCAGTACTACTGGTAGTACAAACGATACAAAGGTGTGTCATTTATACAACCAGTTGTACTTCTTGGTAGTACTACTGGCACGGGGGGAATATTTCTTGTTTAAATGACAATACAGTTCAATTTTACATAATGCACATTATTTTTCGTGTCTATACCTATATACTTGGTAATGTCATTCTCATTGCTTCGTTCGGCGGATTTAATTTGGTTTGGATTTTCAATACGGAGCGAATGCAATTAGATGAAAGTTATTGACTTACGAGATAAGATAACCTAGTGTTTTAGTTTATTCTGAGAAAATGCCACAGCCTAGGCGAGATGCTGTGCATCGCTATTATACATCTATCTATCAGCCAATAGACGTCCACTGCTGGATATATGCCTCCCCCAAAGAGTGCCATGACGACCGATCTTGAGCCTTCACCATCCACCGACTTCCTGCGACCGCTTTAATGTCATCGGTCCATCGAGTGGGGGGCCGTCCTACACTTCGTTTTCCAGTTCGCGGTCGCCATTCGAGAAACTTTACTCCCCAGCGGTTATCGGTTCTGCGAGCTATATGGCCTGTCCTGTCCACTGCCACTTCAACTTGCTTATTCTAAGAGCTATGTCGGTAACCTTGGTTCTTCTACGGATTTCCTCATTACGGATTCTATCACGCAATGACACTCCTAACATAGCTCTTTCCATAGCTCGTTGCGTAACCTTGAGCTTATGCATGAGACCAATATTTAGCAACCACGTCTCGGTGCCATAAGTCATCACTGGCAACACGCACTGATTGTAGACCTTTGTCTTGAGGCTCTGTGGTATCGGTGACGAGAAGATATGCCGTAGCTTTCAGAACGCTGGCCATCCGAGTTGGATTCCTCGGCTGACCTCTTTATCAAAGTTGGACCTTCCAAGTTGGATCACCTGACCTAAGTAGATATAGTGGTCAACAACTTTGATTATATCATTCCCAACATGTACTGACATGGGTGCGACACGGGCATTTGACATAATATTTGTCTTGCCCATGTTCATTTTAAGACCCACCTGTTGAGAGACGATATTGAGGTCTCTGAGCATAGTGCCAAGGTCTACCAGCGACTCCGCCATGATGACATATCATCGGCAAATCTAAGGTGAGTGATGTATTCGCTATGGATGTTGATGCCATACCCGTCCCATTTCAGAAACTTGAAAACATGCAGAGGTGAACAGTTTTGGAGAAATAACGTCTCCCTGTCTCATCTTTTTTTGCAAATGGATGGAGTTCGTGCTCTGATCCTGGAGATGGATAGACATGGTGGCCTTGCTATACAAACATTTCAACACCTCGATATACCCATAGTCAATTTGGCATCGCTGTAGAGACCGCAACACTGCCCAGGTTTAGAATCAAAGGCTTTTTCGTGATCTACATACGCTAGACATAGCGGCCGATTATATTCTTCGGTCTTCTGTATAATCTGTCGGAGCGTATGGATGTGGTCTACGGTGCTAAAGCCTTTTCGGAAATAGGCTTGTTCGGGGGGCTGGAATTCGTCGAACCTTCGAGCAAGACGATTTGTTACTACTCTAGAAAACAGCTTATAAACGTGGCTCAGAAGCGAAATGGGCCTATAATTCTTCAAGAGGGTGTTATCTCCTTTCTTAAAGAACAGTACCACTACGCTTCTGTTCCAGGCTTCTCGCATTGTACCCTCAAGGATAACGGAATTAAAGAGCTTCTGAAGGACTTTAAGTACCGGTGTTCCACCCGCTTTCAGAAGCTCAGTCGTTATTCCGTCCTCACCTGGTGCCTTGTTGTTTTTAAGCTGTTTCAGTGCAGATCGTATTTGGTGACGTCCGCGATATCTTCGATATAATGTCGAGTTAATCGGGCTATGGCATCGCTAGTCGTGCTAGGGGCAGGACTTTGCGATGTGGTATATAATTTTCCGTAGAACTTCTCGAATTCTCTCAAAATCTCTGCCCGTGACGAAACGATGCTGCCACTGTCGGTCTTCAGTTTCGTCAACTGACTCTGTCCAATAGTACGATCTCTTGCGAATACTTTTGAGCCTTTATTACGCTTCATTGCGTTTTTAATACAGTTAGTATTAGAAAGACGCAAATCTTATCGCATGGACTTGGAGATCTGTCTATTGTGCCTGCCGTATTTTGACAGATCAACTGAAGACTGCAATCTCATTTCAACACGCTCTGCCAAGAGTTTAAGAGTATGCTCAGAGAGTTTCTAAACTCTACTTTTCGGTCGAGTCTTATAGAACCGGGGCCCAACTTCTTGGAATTTTTTTACCAGCCCCTTGTTTAACTCGTCCACTGATTCGCATTCGGCGAGACACTGGAAGCGATTTTGGAGTTCTAATTGAAAGCTCTCGGGATTTTGAATTTGGGCACGACTCGGACGAAGAGTAGATTTCATCAGACGAAACCTTTCCAGCTGCATGTTAAGATTCAATGTGCCTCTGACCATACGGTGATCACTACCGGTTTTGACCCTGTTGAGCACAGAGACATCATTGAACATTTGCTTCTTGGTCGTCAAGATGAAGTCGATCTCACGTTTGTGACCGCCGGGGCAGCCACGTCCATTTCCTGGACGGCCGCTTCTTGAAAAAAGACTTCTTCGCGAAGAGTCCATCCGTTTCCATGAAATCGACCAATCGCTGACCCCATTGGTTACGCTGTCCAAATCCAAATGGCCCCACTCTCAGTTCATCGCCGTCCCGAATGCCCACCCGCGCATTGAAATCTCCCATCACAACTTTGAAGTGTGTTTTTGAGGCATACATGGCTTCCGAAATATCGTCATACAAAAACTCCACTTCATCATCTGGGCGTTTTGAGTGTGGGGGGGGGGGGGGGGGGGCAAACACCTATATAACCTTCAGCGAATACCTTTTGGTTATTTTGAGTATAAGGTATTCGAAACACTTTCGATCTTCACTATGTTGTTGACGAGGGATTTGTGAAAGAGAAACCCAACAGCGTGTTGGGACAGCTGATCGCCCTCCCGGAAGTAGAGCAAGTTGCCGGACTTAAGGATTATCGTATTCTCCCCCTCTCTTCGGACTTCTGATAATCCAATAATATCCCAGCGCAACTTTACTACTTCTTCCAGCTTAGCTAGCTTTTCGTCAGTCCTCAGTGTGCGAGCGTTATAAGTTGCCAGGTCCAGAGATCGTTGGGTTTGGTAGCTGATCCTCTGCCAGCGATTCTTAGCACCCCCTGCTCCGCCGTTACCCGCCACTACCGATGCCAGGAATAGTGTCGCTGCCGTGACTGGGGGCCGTACTTTTCGATGTCCTATACCATATTTGGGGTGAAGCTATGGACAAGCACGGCGAGTCATTGGCAATTAGCCTTGACATCGCCAAAGCTTTCGATAGAGTTTGGCACAAGTCGCTTCTTTCCAAGTTACCAGCCTTTGGTCTGCCTCCTAGACTGTGCGACTGGGTTGCCGGCTTCTTGCAGGAGCGCCGTATTCGCGTCCTTTGTGATGGACGAGCCTCGGAGTTCTTGCAGGTAAATGCCGGCGTACCGCAGGGATCTGTCCTATCGCCAACTCTCTTTCTTCTGCATATCAATGACATGCTGTCGACCGGCAGCATTCATTGCTATGCGGATGATAGCACCCTACACGGGAGTTATCATGGACGTCCTGCGGATAAGCAGACGCATATTGCGGAAAAAAGGCAGCTTCTTGTCACTGAGCTTGACCGGATCCTGCATCACATTTCCCAATGGGGCTCTGAGAACTTGGTCGAGTTCAATGCCAAGAAGACGCAGGCATGTGCGTTTACAGCAAAGGTATCTTCTTTCCTTCCCCTTCCCACTCTTCAGAGCACGCCACTGCCACTGCGGGACAACCTCAATATCCTCGGTATGGATGTTCGCTGCAAACTGAACAACAAAAACTACATCGAGAGTATCATCAAAGCAGCCTCGCGTAAACTCGGAGTCCTGAACAGAGTGAGACGGTTTTTCACGCCGGAGCAACGGTGTCTTCTTTACAAGACACAAATTCGTTCCTGCGTGGAGTACTGCTCACATCTCTGGGATGGATCCGCAAAGTACTTATTAGATGCTCTCGACAGGTTGCAGCGTCGTGCGGTCCGCATTATCGGAAATCCTGAGGTCACGAGTACCCTCGAGTCTCTGCAGATGCGTAGAGATGTTGCTTCCTTGGCAGTTTTTTACCGTCTCTACCATGGTGAATGTTCTGAAGAGCTATTCCAATTAGTCCCACCCTCCCCCTTCCTATACAGGACGACACGTGCAGGACTTAGATGTCACCCCTGTACGGTGCAGAACATTCCTCCAAGAACCAAGCGGTTCGGTGACTCTTTCCTTTGTCGCACCATTAAGACCTGGAATTCCTTGCCAGCTCACGTGTTTCCCTCTTCCTACAGTCCCGGGTCCTTTAAGCGGGGCGTGAAAAAGCATCTGATGAGACCGTCAAGCTGAGTGCCACCATTGTTAACATGGCACGTGTATATAATGGTGGCCCTCTTTCTTGAGACTTTACCTTCAGCTTACCATCAGGCGAGGTAAAGTCAAATTGACGTGTCCTATTTATAAAAAAAAAAAAAAAAAAATGGTTCGGATTACCCTTTGAAAGGCTTAACTCATAAGCGGGGTTGTCCGGTCCCTTTCGATATTTTCGATTGTGACATTTTCAAGTTATATAAAAAGCAGTCGATCGCGTTTAAGTTTATTTCATTACAAACACAAATCTTTCCTCTTTATAATAGTAGAATAGTGTAGATGTAGATTTCAAATCGATGTACCGTGTATATGTTATATGCCTCGACATTTCGTGATTTCGTGGTTTTTCTGTATAGCCACCCATCCATAACGTAAACCGTAGTTGAGTCGCTATAAACCTGAGTCTGATTATTTTATCTCTCATAATGCCCGATTTATCACTTAGTCCATAACATATGGAAAACTTACCTACTCTAGATACCTATATATATGTATACTAGCTGTCGCCCGCGGCTCCGCCCGCGTGGATGTCGGTTATCGCGAATCGGACTATAATTTGAGATTTAAACTATCCTATCTCTCAAGTTGGATCGAACTGCACATGGTGTGCGAATTTTATTATAATCGGTTAAGTGGTTTAGGAGTCCATTGAGGACAAACATTGTGACACGAGATTTATAGATATTAAGATAGGGCCGCCGTACATTCTCACATCCAAGTCCACGCGCAAGAAATCGCGGGCGCAGCGAGTAATGTAGTATTCAAATATAGAAACAATACACACTTCTACAGAAATGGCTCATGGATTCCAAACTATCTGACAAACCTAAGTACTTAACTTTCAAAGATTTGAAGGAGGATGAGGGTAAAGGCTTTTATCACTGGATGCGACCTTATGAGAGATTTGTGCCTAAACCAATGAAGCCCGAAAACGTCTTACCTCCAAGACTACCGAGAGCGTATATATTGAGGTAAGCGTTTATTACTGTTTTGTGTTTCATGTAGGGTAAGTTCTTCGCGGTTCAAGCCAGCTTCACCTGCAAGCTGGTACACCTGTTGATTAACAAATAAGCCTCTGGCGCAGGATTTTCTCTCGGTGTGGAGAGATCAATGGCAGTCGTTCTTATAAAAGCTCCAAATATTAAGGAGGAAAAGAGAGTAAGCAGACTTTGGACCCCAATAACTTAATTCCTGCAGAAAAAGTTCGTGAATTCGGAACTGTAATCTGCTTTATAGTGGTGGTCAGTTTTTTCAGTTGAAATAACCCTTGACCCTTCAGAACTTTAGAAAAGCAGTGGAAAGAAACGAACAGAGAAGAATTCAACGGCGCGAAGGAGCTTCTAGAGGCGATATTACGATATCGAATAAGAATGGAGGCGGACAGTGATTCTCTGCTGAACGTGCCCATCATAGACCCGAGGCCTGAAGAGGAAAGAATCATTGACGCCATGGTCCAAAATTTAGCCCATCAGTACGTTTTTAGTATTAGATTCTCGTAATTGCTGTACTTTCTTTTTTACGTGCGGGATTTCCCAAGCCCCATCCCCCCTCCGGAGCCGGGAGAGGGATACCCCCACGGATCCCCCCCCTTCCGTACCCGGGGGGAGGTTATGTCGGACTCGAACCGACTAAACCGCACGCCGTCTGTGGGTTGATGTGCTAGGCCAAAGGTGACGTTGTCTCGCGACATATTCCTCGCACCCCGGCTGACCCAGGGCCATTCATCTCGGTCTGGCCCTCCACGGGAGGGGGGACCACGCGGTCCTCGACTCGCCCCCGGAAGGGGGGGGGCGCGTCCATCGTCCTACGATGCGCGCCGCCGCCGTGGCCTGCTTCTGCTAGGGTGACGAGTGGCTCGACCCGTCACCCTCAGGCCCGCGCTCATGGGGAGCGGAGTTCGGTTTGCGCCAGGGCCGTCACAAGCTCCCTTAACGGTGACTCTAACGCCGGACACTCGGTGAGCGTGTACAGCCCAGAGTCCACGCTCGCGTCGCAGTGATGGCACTCGGGCGTTGGCTCTATGCCCATCAGATGCAGGTACCGCCCGAAGTTACCGTGCCCGATAATGACCTGCGTCTGACGGTACGAGAGGCCATCGTGTGGTCTCTTTAGCCACTCCACCATGATGGATCTTACCGCCGCAATCACGGCGTGCCCTGCGCGTGGTTGCTCAAGTCGTAGCTCCCACTCGGTCACCATGGCCCTGTGGAGCCGAATCCCCGCCCCCGCCTACCGCGTGGAGCAGAGGCAGGAATCTGGCCCCTAGGGTGTCCGCCCATACGAGGCACCCGTATAGGGCCATGGACCGCACGACACCCGCGTAGAGTCTCCTGCAGGAGTCCTCTGGGCCTCTCAAGTTGGGCAACAGCCGGCCCAAGGCATTCGCCGTTGTCACCAACTTGGGGCGCAGACTTCGGAGATTTTCTCCGAAGTCCCATCGACCGTCAAGCACGAGCCCCAGGTATTTCAACCGGGGCTTGATGTCGATGGGAGTGCCTCTCACTGTAAGGCTGGCTCCCGGGTGTGGCCTGCGCCGAGAGCCATGAAAGAACATGGCCTCGGACTTGTTTAGAGTCACCTCGAGACCCAGCCGCCGGATCCGTTCCGCGACTTGAGCAACCGCGGTCGTGGCCCTCAGGGTCGCCTCGCGGTGCGCAGCCCCGCTCACCGTCACCAGCGTGTCGTCCACGTGACGGTGGCACCGTACGCGAAGTCACCGCAAAGCGCCCAGTCGTAACCGACTCCGGTCGAACTCGGATAGACGACGGCTCTCCCCGTCAGGTACGCCCCGACTATGCGGCGGAGGTAGAGAGGCACATCGTGGTACCGTAATTGCTGTACTTACTTATGCATCATCATCCTTGCGTTTGTCTGACCTGGCTGCATGCGAAGCCTCCGCCTCGGTGGTCCGAGACCCACTTTTTCAGACTATTTTATTCAACTGAGGTGGCAGACAAGCACACGGCCCACCTGATGGTACCGTGGCCTATGGACGTGTGCAACACCAGGGGAGTCACACTCTTACTGTCGACCCTGTAAACACAGAGTTTCTGTGCCGTTAGTGTACAAAACAAAGCAGGAAAATGGTTACCGTGGCCTATGAACGTGTGCAACATCAGAGACGTCACACTCGCGCTGCCGATCCTGTAAGATCAGAGTTTCTGTGCCGTCAGTGAGAAGATAAAGCAAGACAAGCCTTTGGTCTTCCCACTGACAGTACAAAACCTCTCCAGTGAGCTCTGGCTACCCTACACACCGCCGGGACCATAATACGAGGTTGTTATGGCCGCGGTAATCTGTAGGGTGAAGGTACTTCCCCAGTCGGACTGCTCAATTTGACGGACTGCCTATAAAAACTGCCACAGATGTTCGTATGGGAAACGGCTTAAAGTGATCACCAAGGCACGGAGAGGTCTCATAACATGCTTATGAATTGTCACCCACCTTAAAACCTACCTAGCGTTGTTTAATTCGCCATGGGTGTGATAATGTAGATAGATTCTTATATAGGTATTATTAGGGTAGGAGGAGAATATATTCTTCGATTTGCTATGACTAATGGCATACCTAATAATACGAACTAAATAAATCAATATTTGGTAGAACTTACGAGGATCTTCAAAGGCGTTTAAACGAAGACGTGCAGACGCGAGCAACTCTTAACATCACAACGAAACCACTACCCCCTGCGCCCGACGAGTTGAGTGTAGGGGATGAGCTTTCAGGAGAAGGTAAATATTATCAACTGAATATGCTATCAGGAACTAGTGCCAGGGGTCCCGTTTTATCAGCTCGATTCCCGGACGGAGATAAGAGGTCGATGGATAAAAGTTTTCAGGGGAAGGCAAGAATTACCTTAAAACAAATATTATATTACCTTAAAACAAATTGTTAATAAAATTCCTTCTATTGACAAGCTAGGATCCTTCAACTAGACAAGGTGATAGATGTTTACACACGGTACTAATTAGGTACAATCGAGAGGCGCTGGATTCAAAACCTGGTCATTACCTGCACTACCGATGTGAACCATCTCCTAATACTTACAAGCTATTTAACTCTGTTAGAGGGGTTCGGATGCGCAGAATACTGCATAGTAGTTTCTGTTACAAGTAGTTAGTAGATAACCTTGAAGAAAATAGATAAGCCAATAAAATAAATGTTGAAAGTAATTTTATGTGAATAGAGCTTGAAAAATCGTCGGATGAGAATTTGGAGGACGAACATTTGAAGTTGGTGGGCCAGATGGAGCAGGCCGAACAAATGAGCCCTAACCTTCAGAAGTACTGGAGAAAGCGCCACGAGGAGCAGAAAGAGGAAGAGTTTTTCAAGTAAGAATCCTTACCATTCCACTTAATTTTGCGTTGTAGTGGCGTAGGGTGAAAATTTTCAAAAAGGAAGCCGGTGTAAATAAAATCTTTCCTCGATCTAGTTCGTCATGTATCATGCGACCCATTGAGAAGCGGATTATCCCTCGCCATAGATGCGTTGCATACAATACCTGCCTTTTAGATCATTTTTCGAGTGGGGCATACGGTGATTTGTTCACGGGCAAATGCTAAGAATATTGTAACACCAAAATGGCCAGGGGGCCCGGTTTCACACGGGAATTCGTAAAACATTTTATAGCCCACGTATCAGTACGTTTACTAATAATGACTATCATCATTTTGGCAATACGATTACGTCTGGATTTTGCACTTAGGAACCCGGGGTCCGTTAGACTGGTAGATATGTCAACTTCTCCAACCTCTCAAATCTCAACCCTGAGAGGATAACCGGGCGTCAGAGCCGTGAGCCGTGAGCCCTTTTTCTAATTAAACCTGCAAAAGTTGCCATATAAATATCCTATTTATTGTACTCGTACAGATACCTTCTCCGTGAAGGTGTGGTGCCTCCCTACTTCCGCAATGTCCTTGGCGGGGCAATATGGTGGGAGATGAACAATATGACCGATGACGCGGTTACTAAGGCTGAGCGCCGCCAGATGACGTGTGTGTGTGCCGAAGATGACAAGACCACGAAAACTGAATGTGGCTCCACCGGATATGTTGTACCGGGTCCATTTATGTAATACATTATATTGATTAGCTTTATTAACAGTTCTTTAAGTGCTGTGCTTTCTCGTACGACGGAGTTCCAATCGGTATGTAGGTACACAGAATAGGTCTGTATAAGTGTCTATGAAAAGGAAGTGCTATTAAACTTCGTATATACTAAAGTCGCCGAAAATGAACATAAAATATTACTAGCTGCTGTGGAAGTGGAATTCTAGTGCCAAACATTCCATTATCATAGTTTTTGGCTAACTCGTACCCAATGACTTGGCTACTGTTCTAGAGCAGCGAACATTCTACGTGACTCTTTTTCCTTACCTTCAGCTAACCATCAGGCGAGGTGAAGACCTAAATATAAAAACTGCTTACTCGACCTTGTGATATCATGTTTCTCCTCCCTGCACCAGCGCAACGTTAGTCCTTTGTTATTTGAATGTTGCGCTCCCGCCTCCAAAACTAGCCTTGGCTACATCTTGGACTGATTTTAGTGTGGCCAAGAAAATCCCATGAGCTTCATAACATAATATTTTTGTTTGAATTTATTTATTTTTGTGTTTATTTTAGTATTAAAATAATAATATTTTTTACAATAATCACAAAATGCAGCTATTATTCATAGTTAAACATTCCTTCGCAAGTAATCCTTGCATTAAATTTACATTAACGACCCATCAATCTACGAAACCAATCTTAACTATTGGCATTGGTTGATTGATGGTAGTTTTTAAACATTGGGTAACATCCCTAGTGTTTATAAAGCAAAAGGATGCACTGACGCAACCTGGTAATGACGTTCAGTTTTTTAGAGCAAGACTTGTCATATGGATTTTGAACTATAAAATGTTAAGCTATTGTTCCTCCGTTACAAGGTTGTGTTGTCGTATTTTGATGAAACTTCAACTGTGGCTTATCTTTAAATGAGCCTACTAGTACCATATGTATATTGAAATTTTGAGTATTCCTAAAGATATTTTTTCCCGGGCGCGTGCCCCGGGCGGCAGCATCAGGGGGCGGCAAATCCAAACTTCACCCCCAGACCCCGCTGTTGAACTGGTACAGAGCTGCTCGAAAGAATTATTCACTCCCTGTTGACCCTGAGCCCGACTGGGTCGACTCGACCGGAATGAGTTTTAGCTCTAAAGAAAGATTCTTTCGAACCCTGAAAGTTTCTTAGCGCATGTTTGTGGCGGGGCCAAATTCCGCACTTGTGGAAGACGGGGAAAGGAGAGGCGCCAGGTCGACTCACCGTCCGCCTACCAACCCAAGCTTGACGAGGTGTGCAGACTTTTTGAAAGAGTTATAGTCAAACATCTCATCGAGCATTTCTCCAGTGTGGCCGGAGCTGGCGGATGGTCTATATAGTTTCAGCCAGAGGCACGCCACCGTAGATACCATCTGGCTCTGGTGAAGGACACAGTAGCTCAGGACGTAGGTGCAGTCAGCGTAAAATTTGTAGGTAGGTACCTATATGATGATTACACAGATTTCAAAATGGCAAATCTGAATGAAATTTTTTGTCCTGTTATTTAGTTGCTGGCTGCCCGGGTACCCTTGAGGATAGGTAGGTACGTACATAGACTGCACAATCGATTCACAGATGTTTAAACACTAACTATGAAAATAAATGAATCTGACAATGGTCAGACTGTAAGTAGGTACAAGTTCAACAAAACTCTTGATTTACATTCCGTAACAAAAAGTTATAGCATGAGATAGTACCTATAACTACCTAGGTACCTACCAAGTTATTACTGTGTACTACGTAATACATATTAGGAAAGGAACAGGTAGGTAGGTATCTACTACTCGTAAGAGTTTTCGTGAATTTTCGCCTTTGCTCGCTAATTCCATTAGACTCGGTACAAAAAATAATCAAATAATAAAAGGTTGGTACTCACCTATTCTTTGTACCTACTCTACTTATTTTGAATTTATAAAATATAGGTACCTAATTATAAAAATACCTAATTTATTAAATATTTTATTTTTGTTCAATAAATCATGTATTGTGTCACGTTCTAAATTAATTAAACTTATAATTAAAATTGTCTATTTTATTAAGACCTACCTTCTTTACAGGTACTTACGTTAAATTCCTAAATACCACCTCGTGACATTGATCAGAGGAGAGGGTGCCGAACTTACAAGATACTTAGCGTTAAGTTCAAGCACCCCTCTCCTTTGATCAAGGTGGAACGGAATTGTATTTTAGCACCCTTGCATGTGACAGATATGAGTGATATGACAGTAGTACATTTGCATTCCTAAATGGTAGGTAGGAATTTTTCCCGGTTCGGTGAGTTTTTCTGAACGTCAAGCGAGAATCGCTTAGCGAATCGCGGCTGTCTACTGTCTTATGCGTGTGCACGGAGCGTATTACCACTCCCGCTCTGCGTAGATACTGGTTTATGCAAATACATAGAGCGACAAAATCACCTCGATTGCACCCCTCCCCCTGCTGCAGGGGTTATGTTGGATCGCCTCAATCGCACACCGTCTGTCGGTCGTAGGTTACCGGAGGTGAGATGGGCAGGGACTTACTTCTCGCACCCCGGGCGGCCCAGGGGCATCTCTTTTGAGCTGGCACTCGAAGTATAGGCACCGCTGTTTTC
Source organism: Eilema caniola (assembly GCA_949126895.1). Taxonomy (NCBI): domain Eukaryota; kingdom Metazoa; phylum Arthropoda; class Insecta; order Lepidoptera; family Erebidae; genus Eilema; species Eilema caniola. Next base: position 42,457,180 of record OX421460.1, on the reverse strand, counting down.
CCATCAAGCCCCCGGGTATGGAGAGACGAGGAGGCGGAGGTGCGCCGCCGCCTCGGCCTGCTTCTGCTAGGCCGCAGCTAAGCTGACAGGTCGCTCCACCTGTCGCTCGCGCTCATGGGGGACGGAGGTGGTTCTGCAACCACTAGAATTACAGTTGCTACGCGCGTCGCGGACTGTGGGGGCCGGTGTCTCCTCGGGTCCCACTACGCCCTCTCCTTCTCGAATATTACTTTTTTGCAGAAGGGCACCGCGGCAGCCCACGCACTTGGGCAGCGTTCCATCGTGAGCAAGGTGGCGAGTGAGAGAACTCTCGCACCATTAACTCACTCCTAGGCGTTTCTCACGCCGCGCGCCGGGCACACGGAGAGCGTGTACGTGGGATTTTGTATCTCAGTATTAAGGTACGACCACACAGAGGCGGCCTTACCCATTACGAGGCTCCGGGCGGCAGGTCTTTGCGAGGCCCTTTGTCCTCCATAAAAAGTATGTGATGCGAAAGTAGGTCTGGTTGTTTGGTTTAGGTATTTGTCATGTATAAGGAGAAATGCTAAAATTATACAAATAAATCAAATTTGAGTTTTAAAATATTTTACATTGAAAGATCTTTTGATAGCTCGTTTCCTTTTTGAACTCCCTGACTAAAATCTTCTACCGCCATCACGATCACGCGAACTGACTTTGAATTTTTTTTTAAATTTTTTGGATTGTTGCTCGAGGCCCCTATCAGGGCGAGGCCCCGGGCGATTGCCCTGTTCGCCACCCCCTAAGGCCGCCACTGCGACCACATGAAGGATTTTTATTATTTTTACCGTACATATTGTTCAATTCGAATGAAATTCTACATTAACATTTCAACATGTTTATATTCGATTTAAATTCTTTTGAATGGCAATTGATCAAATGGAAATAGAATAGCAGTCTTATAATGCAGATGCGTTGTGTTGTCATTCGCGAAAAGTAAAAAGCTAAACAAAAACCGGACAAGCCAGACACCGTTTATTTTGGCCGGACACGCAATCAAAAAGCCTAGGTACCGAACTCTTGGCAACCCTAAACACTGCACTGTTTTATTTTAGTCTAAGTAAGTGTTCTACTTATGTATTTTTACAAAACACCACATATCATATCACGGAAGCCCGCTGCGTGCACACTCATGAGGCAGCGAACGGCATGAAACGGTCCTGGGCTCTTCACACTTTTGAGTTTAGTAAGTGACGATTGAGATATTTACTCGAGTCGTAAGTAGGTAGGTACATTCAAGTACAAAATTGTCAAAGCAGTGCAATGATGGGTATAGCAAAGTAAACATGCACGGTCACAGCTATATATAGGTATAGTATGAGTGGAGTCGAGTGAATCACTGCGGTTTAGATATGCGTAGTTAATTATTCGTCTACCTAAAATAAACAGTAGATCAATATTTAAATGAGTTACGTATATATTTTATTCCATATTTCATTATCAGGTACCTGTAACATGATAATGAAATATGAAATAAAATATAGAATGGAATGGAATGGAATAAAATATACGGTAAGTATCTAGGTATATGAAATAAACCTAGTTTCTGTACAGGTGTTAATCCCTGCAAATCATCTGTCATCGGCGACGAATGCTGTCATGACTGGTAACATGGTTGATTGCATCGGTGATGGGCATGTGAGGCTTCCTGCTATAGCTATACTTAGTAGGTAGGTAGGTGTTAGAGCAGTATGGCTATGCATGCCAGTTTGTGTAAAGCTATTGATGGGAGAAGAGTAAAGAGTTAGCGATTATAGACAAATTCGACAGTTGTTTTCCCCACCGCTTTTTCCGATGTGACGAAAAGAGCCAGTGGTGGAGGTGCCTTCCGCGCGCCGCTATTGGTCGGCGGTACAGCCAATGTGCGCGATCTCTGTATCGCGGCCCTAGCTTCGAAAGGGACCGCAGCGACGCCCGAACACTCCGGACAGTCCGGCCCGGGCCCTTGCGAAGGATTGTGTCATTGACACATTTTTGCATGTGACGTGTTGTTTGTCAACATATCTACGTAATTTTGTGCAATAATTTTTACTGTAATTCTACATTGTGGAAGATACAGACGTGAAATAAACCAGAGCTAAAGTTTTCACGTGAGTATTTAGTCACTAATAATTGTTGTTTCTACGTGACGATAAGAGATGGCGTTACATGTCGCGTCGAACGACCGTGTCATTGAACTAGACCAATTGTGTGTGTGTATGAGTAGCAGAGTCAACGCGCCTGTGTTGTTTATTAGTTTTCTCACATAACTTGTGTGTGATTACGTGGAAGTGCTCCGGCGGTTAGTGGCGTGTTAGATGAGTTTGATGCTAGTCATAAGTTCTTGCACACACGTCTTAAGAATAATATGATAATATCCACAGCTGCTGGTAGGTAGGTACTTAGTTACTTAATATAGGCACCTACCTTAACGACTGTAATAGCCATCATGAAGAACTGACTAGAGATGAGACCCGAGAGCCTCTCGTACCTAATGGCTGACGCAGGTGATCTCTGAGAAGGGGTGTTTCGGGGATCACCTGATTCACCTGTGTCGGATCAGGTAGAAGCCAATGTCTAAGTGCTGTCATTGCAATGCGAGCTAATATTCAGGGTTGCCCACACTGGCGGGGTACCCAGCGTAGACGGAGCCGAGGTGGGCTCTCTTATCCTGTCCCTCGAATTCCCTTCGCTCGGCTCCATGCTCGTAGCGATGATGCCGATTGCGAGTGTGCGGACTGCCGCTGTCTTCTCCGCAGGAGACGACGGAGCTGGCCCGGGAGAGATAAGATTCGCCCAACCCACCAGGCCCGCGAAAGACATGCTGCGCAGCGGTGGTTCACACGTAAGAGGTTGCTCAACGACCTCCGTCTTCCATGAACACAGGCCTGGGGGGTGAAAAATAAGAGTGGAACCTATCTCCCCAGCAGCAGTGGGCCGGTGCTGTGGTGCGATCTCCCAGGGAATACCCGATACCGGCGTGCACTTTTAATCAGTTCTAGTCCGACATAACCGCCTCACCAGCAATGGGAACTTGGGTGGTTGTAGTGTTACAATTTTTTTTAATTTTACCTTATTCGTAGGCACCTCTCTGGTAGGCCAATTTAAGGTAGGGAGGGCTGGTAGCCAGGTAGGTATTTAGTAGCAACATGTTTCACCTCGTCTGATAATATGGCGCAGGCTTTCCTTTCGGTGTTTTGGGGGTCAGATCAGATTGCAGTGGCTTCGGTCAAAACCGAGATAAACCAAACCATAAAGAGATAGGAGTACCTAGTAGAAGCCTAGAGAGAATAGAAGAATAGAAGAATAGAGTAATAGAAGCCCAGAGCCCAGGTATAAATCTATAAGCTTTTAATGCAACCTATATTAGTGCACGGATACCTAATAATAACAGTTAAAAATTGATGAACGAAAATATAGCACACTGACCTTTTGACTGCCGTGTGGAAAACACAGTTTAGTTTATACTAGAGATGCGCCGAGTAACACTTTTAGCGAGTAACGAGTACCGAGTTTTACTCTGTTCCATTTTTTGAAGTGAAAACTTCTTTAGCGGCGTTGGATGGGTGTAAAATGTTAAGGAAGCGTCAGAATTAGTTGACCTTTGAACCGTAACCGACGACTGACGTCATACAAGATTAGGTACAAACTATCTATTTTGCAACTTATTATATATAACGTCGTAGCTTAAACGGTAAGCACTTCGACTGTAAGTCCTCATAGTTTCAGATAGTATCGGGTTCAAACCACCTGGCCTTCTGAAACTTTTTGTGATAATTTTTTCTTTTTGTAATTTATTACGTTTTATGATTATTTTTTCTTTCTGTAATTAATTAATTTTTGTGATTATTTTTTCTTTTCATAATTTATTAATTTCTTCTGACAGAAAATTAGCAGAAAATAAGTGATAGGTTCTATGATTAGCGCTATATTATAGGTATGGTATGGTATGTTCTTTTTTATCTTTTTCTATGTACCTATATAACGAAGAAAGAAAAAAAGAAAATGTTTTCACTTCTGCCGGCACTCCCAGAGTGCAACCCGTCTTTTTTTTTCCAACCGAGTATTCGGCCGAGTAACTCGGTTCAATCAAATTCCCGTTTCGGGTATAGGTATAAACAAGTGCAAACGGGTTCACGCGGTGTGAGCGCGGGCTCGCGTTGATACACCCAAGCGCCTAAGAATTAGCTTCCACCCAGTCCCTAGAGCGCGATGACCCTAGAAGCCCCAATGCTTTAGAATTAGATCGCTATTTAAAAGAAAATTTGTTGGCAAAAGACAAGAGTCCTTACGACGCACGCAGGGCACCAAACAGGATATACAGAGCTGGCACGTTTAGAACGAGTGTTTCTATGTGCACCGGCAAGCACCGTGTATAGCGAGCGATTGTTTTAGGAGGCTGGTAACGTCTACGAAGAAGAAAGGAATAGGCTGTTACCAGAACGTGCAGAGCCTTGTGTTCCTGCATCATAACTAACCTTTATTAAATTTTAAATATTGATTGTTCTTATTAACATTGTCCTAATTTTGCCTCATTACTACTCGTTCAATATCGTAATTGAGATTATCAAAGATTAATAATAAATACTTTCTAATTAACTCTGTTGTTTCAATTACACTTGTGGACACATCTATTGGCCCACCTTAGAGTTTAGGTTTCGATGGCCCCTACCTAATTATGATTGCTAGATTGAACAAAAACTATTGATGCAGTTTTAAACCTGATACATTTTACCATGTTTTTCGATTGTATAGTTTTAAATTTGAATTCAGAATACCACAGGACATGGAGCTACGCCTAACAAGTCGCGTATGTGCCTTGATGAGTGCAGTTGATTTTTAAATAAAAAACATGTTTTATCAAAATAAAGGTTTAATTATCAAATAAAGGTTTAATTTAATAACGCATGTTGCCTCCATAGGCATCTATGACAGCTCGCATACGATTAGGCATAGAGTTTATCAACCGTTCTATGAAATTTTGAGGGATCATCTCCCATTCCTCTTCTATGGCAGTTTTCAACTCCGGCATCGTCTGGGCAACTGGTTGACAAGCCCTAACACGTCTTTTTAGCTCGTCCCACATGTGCTCAATCGGGTTCATGTCTGGGCTTCTGGCTGGCCAGTCCATAACTGTAATGTTCCTATCCCGAAGATATTCCCTGACGATGCTGGCCGTATGGGCTCTTGCATTATCATGCACAAAAAGGAAATTTGGGCTCACATAGTCCACGTATGGCATCACGTGAGGTGCTAAGCACTTACGAATGTTTTACCTTTCAGCATTTAATGTTGGCAACCGTGGTCCCGTAACAACATCAAGTTGAGTTAAATGCCGCTCGCGGATATACCGCCCCAGATAGTCCATGAGCCACCGCCATAAGCAACCCTCTCTTGAAAGCAGCATTGTGCAAAACGCTCTCCCTTACGTCGGTAGACCACCTTCCTTCCAACATTGCCATGTAACGCAATTTTAGACTCATCAGAAAAGAGTACACGGCTCCAATGCTGCTGAGTCTAATTTAAATGAGTGCGCGCGAAAAGAAGACGCGCTGTTCGGTGGGTTCGCGTTAGTTTGGGGCCATTAGCTGGTTTGTGTGGTACCATATCGTGTTCTTCTAACCTTCTCTGAACAGTTCGAGCGCTCACAGATACTCCGTGGACGTCGCGAAGTTGGTTTTGTATCTCAATGGAGGTAAGATGACGATTTCTCAAGCTGGTCGTCACGATGAATCGATCCTGCATTTCAGTTGTGACCCGAGATCGTGGCCTTCCTTGGCGAAAGTCGGCAGTCTCTAGGTACCTCCGATAAACATTTCGGACCGCAGATCGACTTAAATTAAGTTGAGCACTCACATTTCTTTGGCTTTATCCGGCCTGGATAAGTGTCACAGCTTGGGCGGCGACTTCAGGCGAAGTATCCATAGATTATTGATAGAACCTCACCTTAATGCTAAGAATAAGTAATTTTTGTTGCAAAACCAAAGAGAAAAATCACACTCGAGAATTAAATCCAAGTAAACGAATAAACTCAAGTTTTCTTAGTATTCGATTGTTTAATATCAACGAACAGGCTCCAAATTGTCTTCTGTTTCTTAAAATTTTGTGTTCGAAATTCAAAATAAAACTATTGAATAAAATTATGAATGTGCCTGGTTCAAAACTGCATAAAAACTTTTTGCTTGACCTAATATAAATTTTTAGCTAGGACTAAACGAAACTTAAAATGCAAGGTGGGCCAATAGATGTGTCCACAAGTGTATATCTACCAAAATATATTGCTTTATTTAAACCGAGTACACTCGACATTAAAACCGAGTTATTCGGCCGAGTACGAGTATCAAAAAAACCTGCCGTGTGCGCCAAATACTGAGTATCAACCGAGTACTCAGTCCATCTCTTTTATACTGTGGTGAAGAGTAGTGCATGTTTTGAAAGTACCTATACAAAATTCCATAAAGTAGATAACCATAATTTTGTCAAAGGTTGCTGACCACTTAGACATTTGTGTATCTCTGTGTTTATGTCTGACTGTTTCGTTCCACCACCAAAGGGAATTGACTTTTGCTGGTGGAACTGTGAGAAGAAAGCCCTCTTTAAAAAGTGGTAGGATAAGCATCCATATCTACTGAACATCGCGAGACGTATTGAGCTGCAAAGCGCGCTACTAATAGAGTTGTAGCCTGAGTCAGACAGTTGACTACTTGTAATTGCTCTACGATAGGTTGGGATTTTACAAACCCTCAATAATAAGACTGTCTTATAATTTAGAGTTCTGTGGGCGGAATCACGGAGGACAGAATTTGACTTTATTCCTTCATGGATAGGTATATGGTATCGTTTGAGGGCCAAAACATGCTCGGAAACTCGGAATCAAGAATGGATGTTCGTTGCAAACTCAACAACAAGAACTACATCGATAGCGTCAGTGAAACAGCGTCACGGAAACTTGGAGTACTGAACAAGGTGAAGCGGTTTTTTACGCCAGAGCAGTGGTGTCTTTTGTACAAGACACAAATTCGCTTTTGCGTGGAATGGGGTACTTACTTTCCTATTGTTAAAAAAAATTCAGCTTAACTTATTAAATTAAGAATGCTAAAAGAGTGATAAAAGTTGCGTCGGAACTTATTTCATTGTTTTTATTTATTTTTAAGCATCCACCCAGCCTATAATAGTAATTGATTTGACTATTAAATATTGTGACGTCACAAAAAATTTTGTCATACATTTTTCCTTACAACTTAACGTTTGGACGTTTAGTAAAAAGTAACTAATTTGACTAGTCAGTCAAATACCCAATTCTGTTCTCATATCAGAGATGGCTTCGCGCAATTGCTGCGACGTGCTGTTCGTATTAATGGTGATCCTGAGGTTACTAACACTTTGGAACCTCTCTGGCCGTATTCTACCGCCTCTATCACGGTGTGTGTTCTGAGGAGATATTTCAACTCATTCCACCCGCTCCCTTCCTGTCCAGAACAACTTGTGCTGGTTATACTGTTGATTGATGGCACTTGGTGGAACACATCTTCAATGAAAACACTTGTACTAATCCACATTATTTATTAAATTCCTGACCGGTTTCGCCTTACGGCATTATCAAAGGTTGGTACATGTTGTGTGGGTAGACAAAAATAGTGAGATACCACTTTATGAATTTTCCCGAAATTTAGGTAGATAATAAAGTGGTATCTCACTATTTTTTTCTACGCACAAATCCGATATAATAGGGGTTAAAGTATGAAATTGCCGTTTCATTGTAATAGGTACTTCGAATTGACATAGAACCTTCATGGTTTGAGATTTTTGAGTGAAACTTTTTCCACATGGTACCTATGTAGTTCTTCATTTAAAAATGCGCAACATTCGATTATCGACTTTCAGTTGTTTTTTTTATTCAGCTTAGACAAGAAAGATGGATACTTCGAAAATTCGAGTGATTTTTGAATACGAGTTCCGACGCGGAACTAACGCGGCAGAAACAGCTCGCAATATCAATGTTGCGTTTGGAGAGGGGACTGCTAATGAACGCACCGTGCGATTTTGGTTTAAACGCTTTCGTGATGGAAACTTTGATTTGAAGAACGAACCACGAGGAAGGCCGTCCACACAGGTGAATAACAATGAATTGAAAGACATGGTGGAAGCCGATCCGAGCCAAACTACCCAGGAATTAGCTGCATGGTTTAACGTTACCTTACCAACAATATTGACTCATTTGCGTCAAATCAATAAAATAAAAAAATGTGAAAAATGGGTACCTCATGATTTGACTGATCTGCAGAAAGAAATGCGTGTTGAAACTTGTGTTGCCTTGTTGAATCGATACAGAAATGAAGGAATATTGGATCGAATTGTGACATGTGATGAAAAGTGGATTCTTTACGATAACCGTAAGCGTAAAATGCAATGGCTGACCCCAGGTGAAACGCCACAACAGTGTCCTAAAGCAAAGCTTACCAATAAAAAGGTAATGGTAACTGTTTGGTGGTCTCAGCATGGTGTTATTCACTATAGCTTTCTACGATCTGGTCAAGCAATAACGGCAGATGTCTACTGTGCCGAACTCCCAACAATGATAGCAAAACTAGCAGTGAAACAGCCCCGACTCATGAATCGATCTTCACCATTATTGCTCCATGATAACGCGAGACCTCATACAGCACGAGAAACCGTTTTAACTCTACAGGAACTGCAATTAGAAACTATCCGTCACCCTCCGTATTCGCCAGACCTTGCTCCAACAGACTACCATTTTTTTCGTGATTTGGACAATTTTCTATGTGATAAAAAGTTTTCTTCTCAGGAGGCAGTACAAAATGCTTTCACACAGTTTGTCGAATCTAGATCACCAGAGTTCTATCGCAAAGGCATAAATGACCTTCCTACTAGAAGTCAGCAATGTATAGATAATAATGGTAATTATTTTGATTAAATAAATACGTTAAATTAAAAAAAAAAACGAATTTCAATTTGTCAGTACAAATCGGCAATTTCATACTTTAACCCCTAATATTACTCTAATTGACATTTGATACCCAAAAAAACATGTATCAACCTTTGATAATGCCGTAAGACGAAACCGGTCATTTAATAAATAATGTGGAATAGTACAAGTGTTTTCATCGAAGAAAAAAAACTTGTGCTGGTCTGCGATGCCACCCACATACAGCGTAACCGTACCGTGCCCGCGTACATGTTTCCCTCTTCCCACAGTCCCGGAGTAGTTCTAAAACGAATAGTTCTTCAGTAATGTCACTAAAAATATAATTTAAAATTGTTTAAGAAAAATGTTTTTGGCCATTAAATTTTAGGCAATATATGAAAGTGCTGAGATGCTCGATAATCAGAAGACGAAGCTCACTAGCCTCCAGCGTGAAGTGAAAAGGGGATGTTATATCCCCAAACTATTCCCAACACATTGGAGGACATCTGCAAGACTCTGAATTGGACAACTATTTCGGGAAGCATTTGACAAACTACGTCAGGTCTTCTCCTCAGCTTTACTCCGGCAAACACAAGTTCTTTGACCAGTGCGTCCTACTTGTTATGACTTACGGTGCCGAAACGTGGACCCTGACAGTGCGGTTAGTGTATGACCTAAAAGTAGCTCAGCTGGCTATGATGCGAGTAATTCTCGGAGTATCAGTCGCAACTAAATCATCCGTTAAACAACTATAGTTACTGAAATAGCTCAAAGAAAAAGCAAGCTGAAGTGGCAGTGGGCTGGCTACATCTGTCCAAAGAAAAATGGTCATTGGAGCAAACGAATTCCAGAGTGGAGACCGTAAGAAGGCAAACAGAAGATGGGACGTTCCCTTGCTAGATGAACCACTAAAAAAAGTGACTGGATGAGGAAGGTGGAGGATCGGGAGCAATGAGCGAGGCCTATGCATTAGGCTAATTGATTGATTGATGATAAGCGTATGATGGCAGTACGTTTTTCATACTGTTGCCATTATAGGAAGAGATGCGCTATTCATAACGCATGCAGTAATGTTGTCTCGCTCTGACATACGGTTAGGGGTGCGACGTAACGCCACTCACAACGATTGTGCGAAGTTAACACGGAGGACAGAATATGATTAAGTAGCGGAGATGCCACAGTCAAATTTCTCTTAAGAAAAACGCGTGACCAAATGCGGGTGGGAAGGGAGACGCGGGGGGCATGACGTCATACCTCGTCCACGTCTCCATCTAGTGCGTCATAGCGAAACCGAACAGAAACAGACCTTGTCATTTTTGTTATATAGTTTGACTATTCGCCACTAAGCGCTACACAGAATTCTAGAATAATCTATTTTCAAAAATAAGGCCATCTTTTGGATTATAGCAAAATCATTTAGGGGGTTAAATGATTTGGCCTTATACCGACAGATGGCCCAATTTTTTTTACTTTAATTTTCAATTTTAGCAAAATATTCCATTTAATAAATAATATAACATTTTTGAAATTGCTAATGAAGTCGGGCGAGATTATTGTGATCATTTTCATAAAATGAATTGAGTTATTATTACAACTAGTATACATGCCAGACTAGGTTACTTATTTCTTCTCTACGCTAGATGGTTCTGTTTAGACATTTTTTTTCGGAAAAATTAAAATTTAAATATAGTGGACTTACTGATGAAATGTTATACCCTTAAAATGTTGAAATTGTTTATTTTTACACTTTGTACATCCTTGTACTGTACACTTCATTCTTAAACCAGGTTAAAGCTATTTTTATCCTTGAACTTTTGACCAAAAATGACAACCGAACGCAAGGACGTTTCACTAGAACTGGATGGTGACGTCACAGATCAATTGAGTCGTTTTGACATATGGAAGGCTCGCGACTCGATTCCCTTGTAACATCTCCGCTATCATTTCCTTCTCCATGGAAGTTAATCAGTCGAATGCAGAACATTTCCTATGCAGCCCCTCTAGACAAGTGGCAATTCGCTAACTGGCGTTTGGTGGAATAGAATGACGAATATATGGGATTTGACGTTTACGAGTATGACATGCGTTAACGACTGTCAAATGTGTCAAATCCCATACATTCGTCATTCTATTCTATCAAACGCCGGTTAGCGGTTAGCGAATTGCCACTTGTCTAGAGGGGCAGTTGAGAGATAATATTTCCATAAAATACATAAAAGCGAACAAATTTTTTCACTTAGAAGGTATTTTCACGTAGCTGTAGAAACTTGTTGGCAAGAAATATTAGGTAGGAATTAACTCCATCTACAGTTCGTAAAATATAGCTTGATACCTCTGACGTTTGTCAGAATAACATGTAATAGGTATGGGACGTCTTTAGTATTTTATCGATATTTATATAGAATGAGTTTATTAAAAAAATACAATTTAACGATATTGAAAGAAAGAAAAAAGGAAATGAAAGATGAATTTGAAGGTATTTTAAAGTTTAATTGTCAAATGGTGTACAGCCGAGATCAAAAATTCTGATTCATCACTGGAGCAGTCCTGTAGATTAATAATTAATTCTTGATCGCATATGTTGTCAAATTGAATATCGCGCTCCCAATCTTTTTGAATCACATTTTTTGTCTTCTCAACTACCTTTTTCCAATCATCAGCATTTACATGTACACAAGCTTCATGTAGTAATGTCAACATTTTGTTTTCTGTGAAAGGCGGTGCTACATTATGTCTGGCAGCGTAACCTAGAAAAAAAAGGTATCCGATCAAACAAAAAACCTACTAAATTCTTTGTAAGCTTTTTATCTATGTTTTTTTTTAGATTATACGAACCTTTGACTTGAGCCCAGATTAGTTCTATTGCATTGTAATGGCAATGATATGGTGGTAAACGGATGACGGTGTGGCCCATTTCCTTTGCAATTTCGTCTATAATATATCTTGGAGTGGGGGGCTTATGAATGCTTACTAATCTTAGCAATTCTTTCTTCAGCATGCTGTTGTCGGCTTTTACTCCTTTGTTTTGCAGCCAAGTAATAATTTCAATTTTACGATTGCTTGTCGTAGGCGCCTTATCTTTTTGTACTGAATGATACGGAGCGTTGTCCATCAGAATAAAATGTGGTTCACTCAAATTATTTAGAAGAGTTAGAAACCACTCCTTAAATTTTGTAAAATCCATTTCTTCATGGTACTCTGTTGTTTTTACTGATTTAAACGCCAGTAAACAATTGGGCACAAAACCAGACGATGTCCCCGCATGAGTAATTATTAATCTTTGTCCTTTGCCTTCGGGCACCTTGGTGGTAGACTCCGCTTTATCGTCTGTCCACGATCTTGAAACAGTGTGGTTTGCGTTGAGCCATGTTTCATCAAGAAAAACCACTTTATGCCAATCTGTTATATTTTTGACTTTGCGCAAAAAATCAATTCGGGTCAAAGCAATGTCTGTTCGCTCCATTAAAAATTTTTCTTTTATCGCTTTTTTTATAAGCAAAGCCGATTTTTTTCAATATTTTGGACAACGATGGTGGACTTCCTTTAAATAAATCCTCGTCTTTAAGCGAAACGGATATTTTTTTTAACGTGGGAAATTCACCACGTGCGTAATACGCATATATATGATTTCGAATTGCGGCAGCATCAAAGTCGTCAATTTCGGTGACTGGCGAAACTCTCTTCCTTTTTTTATTAGGAGTCGATAATATTTTACCTCCCTCATCTTCGGCCACCATCTCCTTTGACGATTCTCCATACTTTTCTTTGCTAATTCGAGACACTGTAGCTCGTCCGATACCAAGAGCGTCAGCAACTCTATTGCACACTTGCTCCAATGGTAGTAGCGGTCCGCCATTTTGATTCTCGCGGTCAAAATACTCGCGCAAACGAATCACAAACTCGCGACTTTCGCTATTCAAAACAGTTTTTTTGTTCTTTTCGGCATTGTGGTGCAAAAAAAACAAATAACTAGAAATAACAACAAAACTTAACAAAGCAACAGTAATAACGACAAAACAATATTAATCACGTAGCGATAGCGTATACAAGGCGTGGGCACTCAAAAAAGATGGGGCCCGCTTGTTCGCTGCATGCGAAAGCAGTAGGTATTGCAAGACTAAAAAAATACGAATTTGTTGTGAAAAAAATATTAGATATAATCATTTATACAATTTATATTAATGAAATTGTCATACATTTATTTTATCGATATTCGCTGGCCAGTCGATTACACATCCCTACAAGGCTGCGAAAAGAGTTTACGAAGTAAGCTAACAAAAAAAATATAAATAATAAAATATAATAAATATTTTAAATTACCTTTGTTTTTACTAGTATCTCCTTGATAACAAGTTCTATTTGAAAAAAGTGTTCTAGATTTCTATACAAATGTCTTATTAATATTTAAAAAATTAAAACTTTTCCAACAACAAATTTATTGTTGCAGTCTTTATAAACGAAGTCTCTAAAGTCACAGGTATCAAGCTATATTTTACGAACTATAAGCGCAAAGAATTTTATGTCTATTCCAATAAGAAAGTAATTTTCGACAAATATGTCAGGAGGTAAGGTAAACGGCCCAATAACCGTTAATTTTTTAACTTCTCTAACTTTAATGATCTGCTTAACTAAAACTATTACCTATAGGTATTTACTAAATAGTAGATTGTTCAACAAGGGACTAAAACAAGCCATAATGACACAAGCCATAATGATAGTTCGAGTGTCATTATGGTTGTTTAGTCCCACGTTAAACACTCTACTTTTCACTTTGAATGCGAGGAAAAAAAAGTGACTTTTTATACAAAATTGTAATATTTAATTTTTTTTTTAAGAAATATGCAAATATCTTTTTGGTGTAAGTAATTGGTGATTACAACGCAAGCTTAGGTATTATGAATAATCTATTCAAAATTCAAATTGCAAAGAAATTTGTCCCGCGGTTTTTTGTTGTTGTTATGTGACGTACGGTTTATGTGCTTGCATATATAATATTTAGCCAACAGATTCAAACTTGAAAAATAATTTAAAACTAATTGGAAATGGATAATAAAATGGACTTTTCCTTAATACTTATATAATAATTAATTAAATTATTAATCGTGGTTCACGAAATTAAATGGGATATTTGATTTTTTCAAATGTCATTTTGAGGTTATTTCTATACACAATCACTAAAAAGGTGATAATCCTCCCATTCACAAACACCGTGATTGGCTGTTTAGGAAATATCAAAGTAAATTTTAAAAAAAATACTTTAGTCCCTAGAGATTAATAAGCAACTTTAGTCCCGATATGCAGGGACTAACATTTTAAGAGCATGAGAAGTGAAAAAGAAATTTGCACGTCTAGTTAGGTAATTTATCGTATTTTTTGAGGGCTTACTTTTTTCTAATTAATCTTAACGTTAATGCGCAATAATATGAAATTATGTAAAAAAGGGCCTATTGTACCAGAACCCGGTAGAATTGTACTATTAAACGTTAAATTGTCCCGAAATCCGGCAATTTTCATTACAAATTTGAACTTTATTGCTTGGTTTTGAAGTTCACAAAAAAGGCACCTTACACATTTCTCTGTTTCAAAACAACACACCTATTCGCTATGAAATAGTAATGAGAAATATTATGGTCTTTTGAATGGAAAAAATATACTATTACACTAATAGGAAGGTATCTAGCTAATAACATTATAATTATAATAATATATGGTACTTAAGTATTTTTCTCAACTAATTTCTATATATCGACGTAACGATCCTGAATCACATTCGTTTTAAAAACGGTTTATTTGACGACTTTTAGAACAAAATGTGCTGAAAAGTAAATTTTATTATAAACATAACTGAAAGATTTTTTTTGGGGATTTTAGCCCAAAGGATTTGTTGAAGTTGCTGCCAAGCCATGATATCCATTCATCTCCAAGGCCAGAAGACGAAGCCCATCAGCCACCAGCAGGAGACAGGGCGAAGTTAGGTATATCCTCCAAACTATTCACCAACGTATTGGAGGACGTCTTCAAGATTGGACTAGTATCAACATAAACGATGAGTACATCTCATCTCTTTGGTTCGCCGACGACGGACGACATCGTCATAATTGTGGAGTCGCTGAAGCAACTGGGTGAAATGCTGCACAGCCTAAATGGAGCCTCTCGACGCGGCAGCCTCGGTCGGTGTAAGCTTGGATAAAATCAAGGTTATGTTCAACGAACATTTTGCACCAAGACCGATCGCCATCGTAGGAGTGGTACTCGACGTTGTTAAAAATAGCTATAGGGCTAGCCAAAGGAATCCAACTAGGTTGAGCAGCATTTGGTTGGACACTGACAGTGGGGTTAGTCCACGACCCTAAAGTCGCACACTATGGAGTGAGCTATGCTTGGAGACTCTTTAAAGGTCTCTGTCGAATGACCGATGGCCGTTGGAGCGAACGAGTTAGTAGAGTAGAGACCGTAAGAAGGCAAACGGAAAGCGGGCCAACCCCTAATCTTCTAAGAAACTAAATTTTTTGTAAGAAACTACTAGTCTTGTCTTGTCGTCCAAGCTCGTAATGCGCACTTTTTAGGCCTGGACACCCAGACGTTGGCTGCGTCCAGTGACTCTCTTAGCCTAATCGCTAGAGCGTCATCTCTGGGCCACTGGTGAGGCCAGGGACCTAGATTCAGACTAGACCGGACATTTGGGATCTCGAAGGCCTTCAGGTCAATGCAGGTCTTCACCTTCTGCATGACCTTGCTATTAGTTACCTCGCCCTAAAACCTTCGCCATCAGGGTGACGATGACAGCCGTCATTCGAGGGGCATGGCGCTTCTTCGGCGTAACTATCAACGGGGCATTTTTAGCGACGTTCTGTTTTTCTTCTTGGCTTCAACTTCAATTACCTCTCAACCTCGCTTCGACGGAGAGCTTGTGGAAGCAACTGGAATTGGGGTTGGGACAAGAACCGGGGACGTTTTCCCCCTAGCCTTCTCCTTGTCTTATCTCAAGGTAATAAGAAATATGACAGGTTTTTTTACGTGCGGAAACTCCCTCGGATAGCCTCCTCCCCCCTTGCCGGCGGGGTGGTTATGTCGGACTCGAACGGACCAAAACCACATCGCCATCGCAGGCCATTAGTTGCCAGGAGAACTCCCACCCCCATGGCCGCCACAACTACCTACTACGGCGTCATCCACGCTGGGCATTCGGTCAGTGTTTGCAGCCCCGTGTCCTCGTTTGCGTCATAGTGATGATACTCAGGGGTTGGCTCTTTCTGGATCCGATGCAGGTAACTCCCGAAACACCAGTGTTCGGTGATCACCTGCGTCAGCTAATACAAGAGGCCCCCGTGAGGCCTCGCTAGCCGCTATCACGGCATACCCTGCGCTTGGTAGCCCAAGTCGTAGCTTTCAGTCTTTCACCATGTCCTCTTTCATTCTATTTCTCCATATTCCATATTCTATTTCTCAATTCAATTCTTATTGAATGTCTTCCGAATTTCTCCAGGCTCGGGTTCCCGTCTTCGTTCCCGCGTATAGCGCCATGTACCGCACGGTTCCCCCATCTCCTGAAGAATATGACAGGTCTAGTTGCAATTATTCTTATTCGTCCGTAAAAGTGGAAAATATGAAATGAAACAGAAATGACACTTATTTCAATTCAATACGGATCAATAGCGGGTTTTGGTGCAAGACATTTTACTAAGCCGATGCCTGTGTACTAGTTACCGGTAAAAATATTTTTTCACTTCCCATGCTCTTAAAATGTTACTTTAGTCCCTGCATATCGGGACTAAAGTTCATTATTAATCTCTAGGGACTAAAGTATTTTTTTTTAATTTACTTTGATAACTCCTAAACAGCCAATCAAGGTGTTTGTGAATGGGAGGATTATCACCTTTTTAGTGATTGTGTATAGAAATAACCTCAAAATGACGATGATGAAACTGTGGTACATACGAGGGATATGTCTTAGACATACTTACATTTCGACATTTGATGACCCGGTATGACGTGCGGTGTTCGGTGGTTCAAGTCTGACATAGCCGCCACGGGAGTATTTATTTGAGCGTAGACAAATATCAAACCGTGGTTTTCACAAGTGGGATATAGTTTTTTTTTTCAATTTGATAGATTGAGTTGCTTTATTCTTTAAAAAAAAATCGATACTAAAAAGACCGTGTTCAATAGCACAATAGTAGATCATGGTCAAGTGTGTAAAGTTGGTGATTACCGCTGAGGTGATATTGAGACCCGAGCCGTTTCCCGTACAGGGGGAATGCTCTGACCACTGAGCCACCGAGCCACACCTGAAGCTATCCAAATTCTCCTATAGGTACTACCGTCTAAGGGCGACAGTGGGAGCCATCTACCGACATTCATACGCAATATCGGAAACAATGAATGATGTTGCAATCATTTTTAAACATTGTTGGTCAGAACATTCCCTCTGTAAGGGAAAGATCGTGGGTTCGAGTCCCACCTGAGCATTCATTCATTCATTCTTCTTATCTTAATCGATTTGAAAAGTTAGCATAGTAAATGCTTCAAAATTTCATTCAATATAATACTAAAACAGATATTTATGTGTATATAACTATAATTTTACCAGTAAAAACGAATTGCGAAACATTTTGGTACTGGCGGACTGGCGGGAATAATAAAAAATCACTGGCCACAGACCAAAACTATGAGGTTTCTTTTTTTATCACTTTTACAAATAGGGTTTTACACCCTTTTTGAAAACTATTTTAAATCAATCCTGAGGTCGCAATGAACTAGTACTGATATACTTACCATATAGTAGTATGAAGGATACATCGATCAATAAGTGCACACATCTGTACTACAATCGCGTCAATTCCCATGAACATCAATGCGTAAAAGGCCTAACTAACTATTAAAAAAATAAATATTTGTAGTGATGAGAAATATATTAGTACTTGACTCATAAAATATCAGCTTGTGGAGTGCACCTAAGGCGAAGGCTCTCATTGTCTTCTTCTTTTATACAGCACATAATTCCGAACCTCACATTACCTTCAGGACATTCTTGCATTTGTTCGACCGGCTCTACCAGCACTGGAATTATACCATCGCCAATCTCTGGTTTTCCCCTGTAGGTAATTTGTACTAAAATGTGACACATTATAACTACTACGGCCACGTCGCGATTGAACTGACGACGTAACTTTGTAATGGCGTTGCAGTAAAATAAAAAAGTAAAATATTTTTGCTGATTGTTTACCGTTTTAACAATTGATGAGCATTAAAACAACATTATTATATTAGGGGTTAAAGTATGAAATTGCCGATTTGTACTGACAAATTGAAATTCGTTTTTTTTTTTAATTTAACGTATTTATTTAATCAAAATAATTACCATTATTATCTATACATTGCTGCCATCTAGTAGGAAGGTCATTTATGCCTTTGCGATAGAACTCTGGTGATCTAGATTCGACAAACTGTGTGAAAGCATTTTGTACTGCCTCCTGAGAAGAAAACTTTTTATCACATAGAAAATTGTCCAAATCACGAAAAAAGTGGTAGTCTGTTGGAGCAAGGTCTGGCGAATACGGAGGGTGACGGATAGTTTCTAATTGCAGTTCCTGTAGAGTTAAAACGGTTTCTCGTGCTGTATGAGGTCTCGCGTTATCATGGAGCAATAATGGGGAAGATCGATTCATGAGTCGGGGCTGTTTCACTGCTAGTTTTGCTATCATTGTTCGGAGTTCGGCACAGTAGACATCTGCCGTTATTGCTTGACCAGATCGTAGAAAGCTATAGTGAATAACACCATGCTGAGACCACCAAACAGTTACCATTACCTTTTTATTGGTAAGCTTTGCTTTAGGACACTGTTGTGGCGTTTCACCTGGGGTCAGCCATTGTATTTTTCGCTTACGGTTATCGTAAAGAATCCACTTTTCATCACATGTCACAATTCGATCCAATATTCCTTCATTTCTGTATCGATTCAACAAGGCAACACAAGTTTCAACACGCATTTCTTTCTGCAGATCAGTCAAATCATGAGGTACCCATTTTTCACATTTTTTTATTTTATTGATTTGACGCAAATGAGTCAAAATTGTTGGTAAGGTAACGTTAAACCATGCAGCTAATTCCTGGGTAGTTTGGCTCGGATCGGCTTCCACCATGTCTTTCAATTCATTGTTATTCACCTGTGTGGACGGCCTTCCTCGTGGTTCGTTCTTCAAATCAAAGTTTCCATCACGAAAGGGTTTAAACCAAAATTGCACGGTGCGTTCATTAGCAGTCCCCTCTCCAAACGCAACATTGATATTGCGAGCTAATTCTGCCGCGTTAGTTCCGCGTCGGAACTCGTATTCAAAAAACACTCGAATTTTCGAAGTATCCATCTTTCTTGTCTAAGCTGAATAAAAAAAAACAACTGAAAGTCGATAATCGAATGTTGCACATTTTTAAATGAAGAACTACATAGGTACCATGTGGAAAAAGTTTCACTCAAAAATCTCAAACCATGAAGGTTCTATGTCAATTCGAAGTACCTATTACAATAAAACGGCAATTTCATACTTTAACCCCTATTATCAATAATAAATGAATGTCATAATTTTGTGCCAAACTGAGTGTCAAATAACTTGGTAAACAATATTTTTCTAAATCTATACTGCGTTATTACAAATTTATGTCAGCGCTTTATATTTGTAGTGCTGTGCTAACAATAACAGGCAATAATAGTATCGTAATCTGTTCTTATACAGTTATACTTTATAAAATAATACGTTTTGTTTTCCTTTTATTAAATATTAAAATAAAACTACGACCAAACCGAACGCGCGAAAGAAAGTAGCATTTTTATAGTTAGGTTGAAAATGGTAAACCCAAATGGCGTTACTAGCATTTTTATACTTAGATTAAAAATGGTAACCCCAAATGGCGTTATGGGCCGCCATTTTGTGAAGCTAAAATATTCGTCTGTTGTCGTTTCGTGCGCATAGACCACGTTTTTCAAGTCTTTTCAATCTGTTTTTATTTGATTACCCGGCTTTCGTTTAATGGACTGTTTCTGCTTTTCAAACTGACATCGGCGCTAAATCGGACTTCGATTATGTTTTGTATTGCGTTCTTTTTACTTTTGGTGCATAATAATGTCTAAATGTGGACAAACATTGAAAAGTGGAGCCCGTGAGTTAATCATCAACCTGCAAGATTACTTTGAGCGGGAGCGGCAAAATGGCGGACCCCTGGTACCTGTCGAACAAGTACAAGAACGCGTCTCTCAGGCGCTTGGAGTTAGCAAGCGAACGATAACAAATATTAATAAAGAAAAGTTCGGCTCTACTGGCACGGCAGATAATACTTTACGTACTCCGAAGAAGAAAAGTAGAACTAAATCCGTGACAGATATTGACACCTTTGACGCCGATGCAATCAGAAATCATATATATGGTTACTATTCCAGAAATGAATATCTCAACAGGAAGAAGCTTTTGGCATCGTTATGAGAAGCTGGACTATTTAGCGGGGGTAAAACTGCTTTAACCAAAATCTTAAAAGATTTTGGTTTTTCGTATAAAAAACAGACAAAAGAAGAAGAACGATACGACATAATTTTAAAACGGATAAATTTTTTGAGATATGCAAAAAAAAAATAGATAACTGGGATACTGTCGTGTTCTTTGACGAGACATGGCTAAACGCCAATCACACGGTTTCCCGTTCTTGGACGGATGATACACAAGCGTCGACGTCGAAAGTACCAATGGGTAAGGGGGCCCGTCTGATAATATGCCACGCAGGTTCTGCAAAATACGGCTTTGTGGATAACGCGTTACTGGCATTTCAATCAAAAACCACAAATGACTACCACGAGGAAATGAATGCCACTACATTTTTAAAGAGTGGTTCCAGAACGTGCTTTTGCCCAGCCTACCAGAGTCTTCTGTAATATTCATGGATACTGCCTCCTATCACTCAGTTCAAATACAGAAACCACCTACCCAAGCTGATAAAAAAGAAGAAATGGTGGCTTGGTTACAAGCAACAGGCATTGAAGCAAATATGCAGATGCTAAAAGCAGAGCTAATTAAATTAGTTAAAGAAAATAAAAAGGCAAATGTGCGATACGAAATCGATGAACTGGCTCTGGAATACGGTCATCGCTTCTAAGAATTCTACCGTATCATTGCCAATATAACGCGATTGAGCTAATCTGGGCTCAAACAAAAGGATACGCCGCCCGCCACAATACTTCCCCGCCATTCAGCACGAAAAAGATGATGACCCTATTAAAAGAAGCCTGCGGGGAAGTCACAAGAGATGACTGGGCAAAAGTTGTTGAGAAGACTAAAAACCTGATTGTGGAACATTTTGACCGAGATATCAGGATTGATTCTGTTACCTATTGATAATAATATAATTATACATGTAGGCGAAGAAGACACCACCTCCTCAAGCGAATCGGAGTCTGATTAATATTCTGTACGCACATTCAATTCAATGTACTTTATTGCATAGAAGTACAGATTGTAACTTTGTAACAAAGAATAAATAAAACAATTTTATTATATTAATAGTTATTACCTTTTTTTTGGTTTCCACTTAAATAACTAAAATATAAATTTTAAATGATTCCGCCAATTTAAAACAAAAATAATCTTAAAAATAACGCGGCGGTTCATTTTGGAGGAACGGTAACGAACTCAGTGTTATGTTGTGCCCATCACTAGTCGTGACTAACTTATAGGTGTCGGGAATGCATTCTCTGAACGGTCGAACTTTCGATCGAACTGCTGAAGCATAAGGGAGTGACTTCCTCTGTGGGAATACGATGTGTGTGGATAAGAAACTAAATAAATCATATAACTTGTACGTACGGTGAGGCACTGGCGACGGCTGCTGCACTCAGTAGCATGAACACGCTGATCGCTTTCATCGTGAACTGTTTGTTGCTAGTTGCTGACAAGTGAATACTGCTAGCGCAAGGCTGCTGTGTTTAATGTCGAACTGTGTCGTGCTCCTTATACAGGGTGGAAGATTTTCACCTTACCTGGAGGGGAAGTACTCTAAACACTGGAGATAGCGAATTTCACCCAAAGGGAACATTCCTTTATTTTTAAAAAGAAACAAAACTGCATTCAAATAATTTTGAAAAGTCGCCTGCCATACCCGGTAATCGAACCGGCTAAAATCCCAAAAAATAACATCCTATATTTTAATCTCATCAATCGATAGTGTCAATCATAAGAATAAAATCTGTCTAAGAAACATGGTAAATTACATGAAAGGAAGTTTTTAAAATCTTAACTTATAAATCCAGTGCCAGAAGATACAGCATTTTTACTCAAGAGGTCATCAGAAAACTTATCAACAATAAAGTTATCTTTGAAGCCAAATATTTATTATTCTTTGTTTCCGGTTCAGAATGTAATCTTATTGGGTAACTGCACGAGGTATCTAAGTAGAGTAGGTAGTATTTTAGGATGCTTGATTGGAAACCTCCACGCGGTGTACCCTGGGCAACGGGGAAGGCGAGAGAATTGACGTATTGGTAGTGGTTACTTACTTCTTCTTCTTCGTCTTAGCGTTAATCCCAGTCGCATCCGATGCTTTCACCTCGGAAACTGGGGTTCACGTTACCAGTCTAACTGCGGGTTTGGCTTAGCTTCGATATTATCCTTGAAGCGACTGCCATCTAGTCTCCACAACCCAAAGGCGATATCGAAGCGTTGCAGTTAAACCAGTTGTCGGACTTTTTAGGAGTCCAACTACCAGTAACGACTGCCATAGATATTTGTATGGCAACTGAGACCGACGGCTTAACGTGCTTTCCGAAGCACGGCCAGATCAATGCAAAAACCCATATTCAAGCATACAAATATTTGAACCCGTGCCTCCTGCGTAGCGGCCGCGTTCAGTAACACCATACCATAGATGTTAATTGAGCCCTAAGACGGCGCCGGCGTGCCGTTTTAGTCGGTATGAGTTCGATATAAATACCCCTAATAACCAGCGGTGGTATCCGCACGAAAAAAAAGTAATTTTATTTAAACATCGAATTTTATTATTAGCATGATATCAGATGAGCTTTTGAGTTAGTGCTTTATTTTGTCAAATTTAATTTATAATAAGTTTAGATTTCAAGGATTTCTTTTTATTTTATTTACCGTGTTTGTTAGGGAGATTTGACCCTCATGATTGACCCTATCGATGGATGACATAATTTACCGGGTGTGCAAGCGAATTCTCGAAAATCTTCGAATGCCGTTTTATTTCTCTTTAAAATTAAAGAAATGTTTCCTTTCAGTGAAATTCGCTATCTCCAGTATTTAAAGTACCTACTTCCCCTCCAGGTAAGGTTAAAATCTTCCACCCTGTATATATACTTTAATATCCAGCATGTTCCAGTCTAAACCATCACGAAAATAATAATATAAAATTTCACACCGTTCAGTAAGTAGTGTCGTGGAGTAAATTGAAAATAAATCCGTATTAACCTTTACGGCACGGTATGACATCGGTGTGCAAGTCACATAAAATCAATTATTTTTTAATAACTGTTGCATGCGGTTTTTCCTATAGGTTATTCTAATCCCTCTTCCTTTTTTCACTTCATACTGCCCTCTCTCCTTTGAGTTAAAGACACAAATTACATATCGTCTATCCACTGCTCCCGTAGAAACTACGTTCTCTCGCTGTCCAAGGTGTACCTCGAGGGACACCTAGGAAGCTCTCGAAAAAAAATTGTGAAATAATCGAACTGCAATTACAACATACAAAGCTCGTGTACAGTGCCAACAAAAGTAGTCAAAATAATCCAAATACCATAATTCCAATTTTATATTGGTTATTAGAGTACTCAAATAGTTGTAATTGTCCAGAGTGGTCCAACTATCTTAACGATCGATCTTCCAGAATTATGTCAGTTGGTTGAGTATTCATATTCATATGCACAATCACGCCACGCCGCCGCGCCGGTCGATGGTATCCAGTCAAGTATAATTTCAAAAAATCTAGACATTGTCATTTAATCGCATTTTGTATCCCTTTCTTACTTGTAAAGCCATCCCTTTCACTCAATGACGAGGTGATAGGGAGTAAGAAAAAGATAGAGATACTGACTTTCACCCCATAGTTACTTTCAGGATTAATTTATTTATTTTAAAACTTCTGTACAATAATAAAATATACAAAGGCTTTTTGCCTTAGGCATTCTCTGCCAGTCAACCTTTGAATGACGCTAAGATAATATGGTATATGCAGTTTTGGGTTATTCTCAAAAAACTCATAACTTAATGTTAAAGTACTTCTGCATAAACTATATTTTTAGTTTTGTCTTCCGGCAGAAGTAAAAATTGATTTTCACCCGAACCAGATCTCGACAGACCAACATATATAGTTGCCCGTGCGAAAAACACCCTGGGCGTATTCTATAACTACGTACTTAAATGTTTGTCCCTGGGCCTTATTAATTGCAAACGATACCTTCACCGTAAATTGAAATAGCTTTAAAGTGAAAAGGCAAATCCGTTGGTATCATTATGTATGCGAGGTATCAGCATTATTTGCCAACAGCTGGACGAGTCAATACTGTATATCAATCACATTAATGCGAAGGAATTTTACTTAGAGTCTGATTCCGTTGCGTAAATTTAGTGGTTTAAGATTTCTCAGCAGCACAATTGGACAGCCAGCTTCTAATTTGAGGGAATATGAGGGAAGGCCACCCTGATTTAAAGAATTTAAAAGTTCTTGTGGATAATGTACCGCATCTTCTTGATCCATTACTTTATCAATGGACATGTAGTTCGTTCTAGCTGTTGCACCGCGGCTCCGCTCGCATGGATGTCGCTTATCGCGTAGTGTTGTACATTTTAGCGCTGAGTCGAGGGTTTCGTTAGTCACGTTTAAAGCATTGAACGTTCAAGCGCTCTCTTGACTCTCTACTCGCCCGTCTATTTGACTCCTTGACGCCTCTCTTCACCTTGCCCTTGCCTCACTCCTCCCTCACCACTCCCCTGTTTCCCCTTATCCTAACCACCCCTTCTCCCTTACCTCACTCGTGACCCGACCATTAACCCTTTTTCTCACTCATGCCTACACTTTTTCTTCTGTCCCTCACTCACGCCTCCACCTTTACCTCCACACTCATGGCTCCACACTTCCTTCCGCCCCTGACCCATGCCTCTGCCCTAATCCCCTTCCCCACGCATGTTCTCAACCTTAACCCCTTCCCCCACCAATGTTCCACCCTATCTCCTTCCCCACCCCATCCCGTTGCCTCTCTTCTTTACTCGACGGTCATTTTCCAAGCTATTATCTGACTATGTATT
Organism: Eilema caniola; assembly: GCA_949126895.1. Lineage (NCBI taxonomy): Eukaryota > Metazoa > Arthropoda > Insecta > Lepidoptera > Erebidae > Eilema > Eilema caniola. The sequence continues at coordinate 42,431,953 of OX421460.1, read as the reverse complement.
TCATCAGGATAAATAAAAAAATGAACTTTGAACCCCAGAACCCCCCCCCCCCTCCCCTTTTACATCTTCTTTCGCGGTAAAAGGTAGCCTATGTCCGTTACCAAGCTCTAATTCATCTCTGTACGAAATTTATCCGGATATCTGCAAAAATTACAAACTTTCATAAAAGCTTTTATCCCCTTTCTCCTCCCCCCTTACACTTTTTTGCCAGATAAATGGTAGCCTATGTCCGTTTCTAGGCTTTGATCCATCACTGTACCAAGTAATTGCCCTTTTTTCTACCGGATTTTTTGACGTTAATGATTACTGCTCTGCGCTCTTGAGTAGTAGCGTGAGTTTATATAGCCTATAACCTTCCTTGATAAACGGACTATTCAACACAAAAAGAATTTTCACATTGAACCAGTAGTTCCTGAGATTAGCGCGTCCAAACAAACAAACAAACTCTTCTGCTTTATAATGTTAGTATAGATTAAAACTGATTGTGCTTATAAAAGACTAGTTGTTGCTCAAGGTTTCGCCCGCGTGAAATTGTTCATTTTTCATTAGTTATAAATAATCTCCGTTTCGTCAAAGTTGCCGATTTTGCTTTAGTCCGTATGTCAGTTTGTTGTTTAGTTCCAGTCTAGAGGACACATTCCTTAACCGAATTTCTATAAATTTGGCATTCAATCAATCAAATCAAACAATTTTTGTGGATAGGAGGAGAAAAGTAGAGCCTTTTCTGTCGCGTTATTTATGAACGAATATTATGATTTTTTAACCCTAGAATATATACTGATCTAGATCTGCATCATATGCTTTTATGTAATAACCTTTAAGGAGTTATTAAAACAAAACGATCGGGTGCACTCCGGGAGTGCCGGCAGAAGTGAAAACTTTTTCTTTCTTTCTTTCTTCGTTATATACAGAGAAAAAGATAAAAAGAACATACCATACCATATCTACCATACCATACCTTACCTATAATATAGTCTGTCAGTATAAATTAATGAATTACAAAAAGAAAAAAATAATCACAAAAAGTGTCAGACGCCCAGGTTCGAACCCGGTACTATCTGAAGCCATAAGGACTTACAGTCGAAGCGCTTACGGTTAAGCCACGAAGCTTCTTATCGTACCTAACAAAATATACAATCTGTAGCTAATGTTGCATGACGTCAGTCGTCGGTAACGGTTCAAAGGTCAAGAATACTTTCTACCCATCCAAGTGAAAGACTTCAAAAAATTAAGAACTAGGTATTTTATCGTTTATTTTATAAACCGTGTCAATTTTCAATGTTAGCGCATCATCTGAGTATAATTTAATTCCGGTTTACAAATATCCAATGTAAGTATACCTACTTAAATAAGTAAATAAAATCATATAAATATCAACATTAGTTTTCGAATAGAAATAAAATTAAGAAATAATCATGTTTATATTTTAATAGTCACAAAAATGCATTCTCTGAACACATTCAAAATCGGTTCACCATAAAGGTCACTTGCGTGTTAAGTTCTAAAGTTATTTTCTAAAGAAGAATTCACTTTAACGGTCTAAATGAAAATTATTATAATTTATAACATATTTCACGATTTTTTTCCTGGGCGAAGCTTTTTACAGAAAAGCAAAATGCTTTTAAGGGTTAAATTTTACTATAGGCAGTGCGAAAGAGAAGTCGCTTTACAAAACCGAAGCTAGCCGAACTTTTCACTCTTCTACCCGAAGTGCCGTTCTTACACCTTTGAACTATCCAGCAGGGCTAACATGCGCGCGTCGTCAAATATCTCGAATCGAGATGAGATATCATCTCGAGTCTTCTCGAGCGAAGTAATGCCGACATATTTTGTCGCGTCAAACTTTTTCAATTGTTGTCTATGGCATACACATTTTTTAAACATTTATCCGATAAAATCGGCCCAATACGGCCATTTGCTCGAAAGCACAGACTAGTTAGGGATGCTAGGTATGAAAATTTTTTGAATTGAATTTTCGACCTTATTGACATGACATGCTATCGAATTTTTTTTCTTATATTCGTGATCAGCGTTATCAATTAATGCGAAAAGACACGTAACAAAGAAAATGTCATTAAGGTCGAAAATGGCTTGCAGTCGATGTTTTAGTCCAAAATGAACCGAGCACAAAAATGTTTACACGAGATAACTTCTCGTTGACCAAATGAAAGACGGTAGACAAAACATTTTAATTTAAAAAAGAGAAAAAATAGTGCAAACAATTTTCGACTTTATTGACATGACATGCTATCGAATTTTTTTTCTTATATTCGTCATCAGCGTCATCAATTAACGCGAAAAGACACGTAACAAAGGAAATGTCATTAAGGTCGAAAATTGCTTGCAGTCGCACAAAGGTACTAAATTTTGATCCAAAATGAACCGAGCACAAGAAAAGTTTACTCGAGATAACTTCTCGTCGACCAAATGAAGGACGAGAGACAAAACATTTTAAATGTCAAATTCGAGTAAATAAGGGCACGTATGTTACAATTTGCAGACACTAAGTAGAGATGATTTCTCGAAGTCGAGTTATGTCGACATCTGACAGATCGCCATGAAATTTGCCAAGTTACCAACAGTCGATATCGACATAAAAAGGCAAAATGCCTCGAGATAGCTATCTCGTGGCGCGCATGTTAGCCCTTCATGCTACCAACAGTCGACATATCAACATAAAACGGCAAAATGCCTCGAGATAGCTATCTCGTGGCGCGCATGTTAGCCCTGCAGAATAGATAATAGTACTCTACCGACAACTTCTCTTTTAGGTGCCCATGAAAGCGCCCATGAGTTTGACGTGCGGGGAGAGGTAATGAGGTGGGAGGGGGTGAGCTTCCGTTCTGTACGCTAGCATTCTATGCTTGAGGAGACGTTCACCGTTTATCTCTGGACCCTGACCGATGCCAGTATCACCCGTACCAGAAAGATTCACAATTCATTTTTACTGTTGAAATTATAGTTATTTATTAATTAAAATGATTCACGTTGTATAACTGCCGATATATGATGTGATTGATATGGAACCCTAGGTTATGGAATGTTTACTACCTGAAAACTGTAAGGGTAAATATCTATTTTATTGTTATTTTATTCACAAAAACGTCGTATGTTACACGTGTGTATTGTCGATTACCGTCTTCGGCTTTCACAATACCTACCCTCGTCTGGCTCGGGTTTCAATGGCGCCTTAGTGGTAATCACCAACTTTACGCACTTGTATGTACTACTAAACGATAACTCCATGTAAATAATATCTAGTTATTTATATATTTGTACCGATACCGCCGTTAACACGAAATAAATAAAAAATAAATGGAACCTCCTACTTACACCATCTACTTTGTGCTTACACTATCTGCATTGTGGCGCAAGAAGTTATCGTTGCGGTGTAAAGTGATAACTTTGCTAGGCCTAAAATACCTGAAGCCCTCGAAGACTTCCATCCTTAAGGTTTAAATAAAAAACCATCACGAATTAAGTAAAGGTTTAGGGCGATGACATTCTCGGGAGACACTTGAACGGAATTTAGACTTTCACCCCGACATACCTACGCGTAGTAGGGAGGTACCTATGTTTAGAAAGAAATTGTATAATGCCCAGTTTTGAAGGGGTTTAGTACGGCGGTACTGCTACTAAACCAGCATTGTAAGTCGTCCGTATTGAATCTTTCGTTTGAAAGAAGTGTTAAAAGATTTTTGTTACATTAATCGCATGACAAAACACGATCGGGTTTCCAATAAGTTCGACCGCAGCCGGTTATGTTTCATTTGTGTTCATTGTTTATAATCATGTAAGAGTGAGGATGTTTGTATTTGTCATTCAATCAATTCAAGGTTATTTTATTAATAAGGAAATATCCTTAGTTATGATATATTTGTATATAGCTTGTGTATTAACTGTAAGAGTACCTATCTACAGACTAACTCGTTGTTTGAAAAGTTGGATAACATGTCGAATCCCACTCTCATTCCTACTAGTATTCCGTACACCAGGTTTAACAGAAGGGAACCACAAAAACTGAGTATTTATACTCGATTTGGGAAGTCCCAGGGAAAGTAAAACTGTCTTAGAAGTCTTGGAACCCACATCGAATCGAAATTAATCAGAAGTAAATTACAAAATATGTGTAATAAATTCACTTTTCTCTTTAGCGAACTTATCGAAATATCATTGCGTTGTATGTCTATCCAATTGTCCGAAATCCTCTAGGCCGTGTCAATAACAGATCGTAGATAACGATAGACTACTGGTACGCTAGTACTATTATCTATTCTGTGCTACTGGTTATCCTGGTACAGGGTTTATCAAAGTTTGGCACGCACGCGTAGGTACTACTCAGGGTGATTGGAAAGTCATGTATTCTGTGGTAGAAGGGACAGACAAAATTAATGTACCTAGCTACGTAATGGCGGTGGTCTTAAAAAAAAATTACCCGACTACGGCAAAGCAAAAGGAGGGTTATGAGTTTGACCGGTATGTATGTATGTGGGTATATATGTTCATCTGTTCCCACATAACTTCTAAACTGCTGATCATATATTCACAATTGAGGTATCGTTGGAAGCGTCTCAATTGTCCGCTGGTTATAGGCTAAGTGACGTCACATGAAATTGAATATGGCGCCCTCTAGACGACATAAAGCTATGAACTAAAAAATATATTTTTAAAGGATATCGTGTTATTTCGTGTTTGGTATCAAATGAAAGCTCTTGATTAGGACGTTTCAAAAATATATATTTTATTAGTTGTTGCTTTATTCTCGCTTAAATCGAATTTTAATAATAATTTTCCATGAGATATAAACAAATAAAATGCATAAAATACAAAACGATAAAATAAAATGCTTCTCAAACGACGTACCTATCTACTTTACAACTCCAAAAGAATTTAAATAAAAAATAAGTAGGTACAAAAACTATAACCCGGCTACTCGAAAGTTGTGCTCTCAAAAGTATGAAACAAGAAAATATTTTCACCTGAAAATTTATGTACAAACTACTATTCAGTGTCATAGCTTATAATATTATAACCATTGGTCGGAATTAGGTAGAGTTATTTATGTACTTGCATCGAAATGTTGATCTGATATCAGTGTGGATCTTCCCGAGATTTCTGATGGACGAACCCATTTGGCTAACAATAGAAAAATAATATAAAAATGGCCTATCTTTTTCCTCGAAATTTGTTGACTCCTTGTATTTTTTATATTAGTAGTAATAAAATTATACCTACGTGTAAGCCATTTTGGGCCTCATTAACTATCTATATACATAAAGTATATGATGATTATGTAGATAAGATTATTAAAAACTTAGTAAAAATTAATGAAGTATGTATATATATTTTTGTGATATCCTTCACACAGAGACTACGAAACACAGTGCAAACTACTTTCGACCTTAATGACATTTTTTGAATAACACTCGACAATGTTTTTTGACACTCGGAGATGACGCTCGCTGATCACCAATATAAAAAAAAGACGTGTTGCAATCTGGGAGTGCCGGCAGAAGTGAAAACATTTTCTTTTTTTCTTTCTTCGTTATATACATAGAAAAAGATAAAAAAGAACATACCATACCATACCTATAATATAGCGCTAATCATAGAACCTATCACTTATTTTCTGCTAATTTTCTGTCAGAAGAAATTAATATATTATGAAAAGAAAAAATAATCCCAAAAAATAATAAATTACAGAAAAAAAATCATAAAAAGTAATAAATTACAAAAAGAAAAAATAATCACCAAAAGTAATAAATTATAATAAGAAAAAACAATCACAAAAAATCCCTGAAGGCCAGGTGGTTTGAACCCGATACCTTTAGTATTATGTTATCTGTGCCGATACTATCTGAAACTATAAGGACTTACAGTCGAAGTGCTTACCGTTTAAGCTACGACGCTATCTATTGTAAAATGCAAAATAGATAGTCTTCCTAATCTTGTATGACGTCAGTCGTCGGTTACGGTTCAAAGGTCAACTAATCCTGACGCTTCCTTAACATTTACACCCATCCAACGCCGCTAAAGAAGTTTTCACTTCAAAAAACTCCGTTCTTAACTTTCGCGATGCAGGATCTCTAGTGCTACCTAATATCGAAGTAATTCAGCTTGCCATCGCTAGATGGCGCTGGGTAATTACAGAATCGCTACATGCTTAATGTCAAAAGTGATGCAGATACGTAATGTAAATACAACATGATTTTACTAAATTTGTTAAAATATAGAATTTAAAAAAAATTGTAAAAGTTTTGGGTTATTTTAGTATTATCTTCACAAGTAAAATGAAAAAATGTCGTATGATACACGTGTGTATTGTTGATTACCGTCTTCGGCTCTCTTTAAAACCTCGCCTAGCGGCTCGGGTCTCAATATCACCTCAGCGGTAATCACTAACTTTACATAATGTGGTTCTAATCCCATCGAAATTAGGCAAATAATGATACCTATTATCAAACTGTGGTTTTTTGATTGCTATTAAATCACGAGTGGGTTTTTTTATTTTACTGGTTGAGATAGATAGATAGATAGATAATTCTTTATTGTACACCAACAGATTTACAGTAGGACAAGTAGGTAGCATCTACAAAGTTTAATGTACAATGGGCGGCCTTATCGCTGGAAGCGATTTCTTCCAGCGATTTCTTGTTCTTAAAAAAATAGATACAAAAAGATCGTCTTCAATAGAACAAATAAATTAATATACTTACCTTCCTTTTGCTTGTTCATTTCATGCAACTTCGTATTAAAATAGAAAATTTCACCTTGCACATGGATAAAAAACAAAACTTTTACTCAAATATAACTTTTGTTTTCACTTTGTTTCAAACTTTAAGTAAATTCACCATTTTTTACGCTGAAAAAAGAAAACTCATTCTGTCTAGTCTGTGTCCAGTGTTTTTTTTTATTATTGCCGCCAGTTACCACATAATTCCGCGATTCGTTTTTACTGGTGAAATTATAGTTCTTAAATAATTAAACTGTCTACAAGTATGTACTAGTTTTGAAGAAAACGATTTATGTACCTAGTACTCCGCCCGAAATATACACATATACTGTACAACGTCCGATATATGATGTGATTGATGTGAAATACTTAACGTTATGGAATGTTTAGGTACTATCTGAAAACTGCAAGGGAAAATATCTATTTTAGCATTATATTATTCACAAGTAAAATGAAAAACGTCATATGATACACGTGTGTAGTGTGTATTGTTGATTACCGTTTTCGGCTCTCTTTAGACTCAATATCGCCTTAGCGGTAATCACCAACTTTACAGACTTGTACCATAATCTACTATTATAACTTATCGTTTTAACATTTAATAAAAAGTAACTAATTTAATTAGTCAATCAAATACCCAATTGTAAAATTTAAAAACAATATGCAACATGCGGCTAGAGGCGGTATCCTAAAATAGCACTATTGTCACGAAATCTTTATTCTATACATGACCAACGAGTTTTATGTGCTTACAGGCTTACATTGTTATGTCTATAAGTTTCGAAATAATTAAAGTGATTCTAATAGGTAAATGAGCATTTTGACTTTTTATAAGGCTAATAATAGTACCTACCCATAGAAGATTTCTAAGGAATCAAAGATAAAATATAGAACAATGAAAGGATAACTAGTGAAACCCTATTTACCTAACTAGATCTACCTCAATAGAGTGTTATTATTCTTAAGGTATGACTAAAAATACCTAGGTACGTACTTTTAAAAGAAAAGTGTACCGGGAGCAAGTTAGATCTAAAAGTTTTGAGTCAAATATTAACATTATTACATTTATTTATGAGGATAATAATTTAAGTTAATTAGCCGTGAAAGGAATAAAACGTTGGCTACACCGCCACCCTACGGCGTAGCTTTTTAGTAAGACAATAGTCATAAAAATGTGCACCGGCACAGAATAGATAATAGTACTAGCGTACAGAATGGAAGCTCACCCCCTCCCACCGATTTCATTTCCTCTCCCCGCACGTCAAAATCATGGGCGCTTTTATGGGCGCCTAAAACAAAGGTTGTCGCTAGTAAATTGTATAGGAACGGCACTTCGGGAAGAAGAGTGAAAAGTTCGGCTTGCTTCGGTTTTTAAGGCGTCCTCTCTTTCACACATGACTATAGTGAAATTTAACCCTCAAATGCATCTTGCCTTTTTGTATAAATAAGTAATGAAGTGTTCTCAATATATGTAACAACAAGTTCCACCAAGGGTCATCAATGAACAGTATAAAAAAAAACTAATGAACTGGATGCCAGGTTCGCCCAGGAATAAATGGGTGAAACATCTTATAAATTATAATAATTTTCATATGGTCCGGGTTCTTTAGAAAATAACTTTAGAACTAGCGTGTTAAGTGACATTATAGTGGACCGATATTGATTATAGGTTAATTATTTAGGAACTGCATTTTAGCGGCATTAAATAAGTAAATATTAAAATATTAACATATTTTTTTCTTATTACTTTATTACTATTCGACCACTATGATTTTATTTACTTATTTAAGTGAGTATTTACTTACATTGGATAGTTGTAAACCGGAATTAAATTTCACCCAGAAGGTGCGCCATCATTGAAAATTAAAACGGGCTATAAAATAAAGGATAGAATACCCAGTTCTTAATTATTATTTTTATAACATTATAAAGATTATAACTCAAAAGCATATGATGCAGATTTAGATTAGTATTCATTCTAGGGTTAAAAAATGGGCGGTACCTGGCAAGGTCGGAATCCATGATGGACGACATTAAATGTGATACATTCAAATCGGAAAAAAAGCCATACTTCATAGGAGTGAGCTCTCAAAATTATCATTCTTAAATTTTATAAAGTATAGAGCGGTTAAAACCATTTGTTTCTATAAATTTTAAATAGATATCTTTCCATGAACTTCCGTTTAGTATAAATTATAATTGATACTTAAATAAATTAACACTATTTAATTAAAATGTGCTCAACTGCCATTTTTCTAATTTCCTACTCGCCGTTGACAATTCTAAATAATATACAAAAATATTAGTTATTACAAAGTATACTATTAGGATAGTTATTACAAAACCGGGCATAAGATCCGTTCGATCAGTTGAGGTTCAGAAACCTTGGTAAGTAATAAAAACACCATTTATAAAGAAATGTTTTACCTCACCCTTGGCAATGGAGCATTAATTACTAAGGGATAAATACTAGTAGTTCTGTAAAGATTTCCAGATCATTTTTTGGCATCTGGAGATCAAATCTGGTATCCTCATTTATATTTATTTTATACGATACGTATCTTTATTTTATGGTCCTCTGGATATTTTACCAATAAATAAAAAAATGACAACCCGTTCTTAAAAAAGCCACAAGGAACGTCTCCCCCTTTTTTCATGTTTTTTTTTCCCACAACTACCTGTAAGGAATCATGTTCGGATATTTCAGCCCAAAATCATCAATATCCGTTCATAAATAACGCGACAGAAAAGGCACCACTTTTCTCCGCCGATTAAAAAAGCTCTAGGCAAAAATTATGTTTTAAATCAAAGAACATGTATGCCAAGTTTGGTGACAATCGGTTTAGAAATGTGCCCTATAGACAGAACGGAACGGACACTATTTATAATTAATGAAAAATTTCACGCGGGTAAAACCGTAAGCAACAGCTAGTTTTATAAACACAATCGGTTTTAATTACTCTATAAACATATCAAAGTCGTATTGTAGTATTGTTTTGTTATTTGTGCCAATTCTGTTGTTTGACAGGACCAAAATGTTTCGCCATATTCTTTTCTTCCGAAGCGAAGAAAAAGATGGAAATACGTTTTAATGTCAAAATCACTGATATGACTTTTTGTAACAGCAGGATTGTCGCCTCCGTCGGATGTGACGTAAATCATGACACCAACGGATAGAGTGAGAAAAATCACGCTATCTCACTCGAAAATTAGCTTAAATTTCAAATAGTGCCATCCATGACATTTCTAATTTTCACACACATCAACACTACCGTGCATGTACACGAGCTATGTTTGTAGTAATTACAACGCGATTGTTTCATACATTTTTCCGAGAGCTTCCGAGGTGTGGCACCGGCTAACTTGAGGTAATGGGCCGAATATAGATTTAACTTTTGATAACAGAGTCTGTATGGTATTTTTTTTATTCAGCCTACGTATGTTGCACTATGTTGCATGCAACTCGTATGTCTCTATGTAGGCTGAATTAGTGCCAACTTCCATGAACACTGTCCTTCTTCGAGAGGTACGGAAGGAAAGAAAGAAACAAATAATTGCTGCATATACACAAGTTCTACAAGATACAGTGACACGTAAATCATAATAATATACTTACATAAATACATAAATTGCATAAGTTAAGGGACAAAAGTAAAAAACCGTTGTAATAAGGCTAGGAACGCACACGTCTGTGAGACGCATACAGCAACATGAACCCAGTTTAGCGTCTACCGGCACAGCAAGGCCCTTAAGCGCATCACACACGATGAAAATACTATAATATTTTATCTTAAGGTACAATATCGCTCACTATACATTTTGTATGAACCAACACACGGTTAAGATAATATATATTTTCATACTACTGTATCTTAAGATATCGAGCGTTATGGAAATATTATGCTACGATACGAAATATATCTTAAGATGCTAAATATCATCTTAACATGGTATTTTAAGATACAAAATATATCGCAAGGTCCTTATTCATTGCAGGATGTGCTCAGAATGCAGGGTGCTCGCTCATTCTTATGGTGAGTCCACGTTATAATGAGAATTTAACCGAATAATATTCCGTAACCGTGTCAGAAATGCGCGCGTGTCAGTCCGATAGTGTGTGTGGAAGTATTTTGTTACGCGATCTATTGTCACGAGCGTAACCCGTCTGTCGATTCCGACCCTCGAAGAAAGTACCGGACACGGAATGAACGGTAGTTGAATGTTGGAATTTCGATATAGTGTCCGGGTCCGGCTATTCCGTGGTCGCCAAACCGAATACCTAGCCGAACATACTAGCTAATTTGACCGGACATTCACGTAAAAAGGCCGGATACGGCGGTCACCCTACATTATTGAGAATTTTTTGTCTCTGTATAAATGGGAACCACAAAATCAAAGCTTGTTATTACCTTGCACTGTGTGTATGAATGTAATTTGATGGTAAATCTTGCAACTCGATTTTGAAGCAGATACCATGGAGCTGGTCTAATGATGGAGTAGTAAGGTGGCTATAGGAACAAGATGAAACTATCATGTTTGGACTCATTTCTTTTACAAACTCTCTATTACTACAAGGTATTCAGGGTTTGAAGATGCAATCAGAAGGTGGACATGAAAATTTCTGTATTAAATATGGACTAGTTGTAGGTATTTGTGATCTCTGTCTGTAACTTAAAAGTGGAAAATAAAATTAATATCTAGTAAAAAAGCTTTTAAGAACAAGCTTTTTTTTACAAAAAAACAACTGAACGAAAATAATTATGTAGGGTAAACAGAAAACAGAGAAAGTGCTTGCGCGATAAGTACTTAATCAGCAAACCTTGCATTTATTTTTTTTACCCAAATTGTTCGGTACTTAGAATTTGCGACCCTTAGATCATGCAGTGATAAAATATGCGTGTGTACTCCTCGCCATGATGCGTGCGGATATATTTTAGTATCTTACCCGTGTGTGATACCTTAAGATACTATAATATTTTATATCCAGGTATCTTAAGATAAAATATAGTATATTATAGTATAGTAACTTCGCCGTGTGTGATAGCCTTTACTGTCGTTTCCAATTGGCCCGTAATGTAACACACAGATGTCATCAACCTACACGATAGCCGAATGATTCTTATTATACATTCTAAACAAGAGAACGAAGAATCACTGAAAAAATACATACTAAGAAGGCCTATCACATGAAACAAAAATAACAATTAAATTTAAATTATGTATGTTTGATCACGTTTGATGTTGTTGAGGGTGAAATATTTTACGTATCACTACATAGTATAAAACAAAGTCGCTTTCTCTGTTCCTATGTCCCTTTGTATGCTTAAATCTTTAAAACTACGCAACGGATTTTGATGCAGTTTTTTTAATAGATAGAGTGATTCAAGAGGAAGGTTTATATGTATAATACATGTTAATATAGTAGAGGGTGCAGTGGGAACGGGATCTGACGCCACGCGGGCGGAAAAATATTGGCGGTACGAAGTTCGCCGGGTCAGGTAGTATGTTAGATATAATAGATGAATAATATAGTGATGTGTGACTCTTCCCCACGCGTGTATCAAACCTCACCAAGATCTTAGGAGCCCTCACCTGCCAGCCGGTACATCTGCAGATTGACAAAATGATGAGGTGCTGGCGCATGCTTTCCTCTCTGTTGTGCGGGTTAGGGGACGTCCGCTTTTGTAAACCTCTGTACCCAGGACCTTAAATGTAGGTAAGTATTCCTTTCAAAGCAAAATATGCTGGAGCACAGAATAGATAATAGTACTGCTGGAGGGTAATTAATTATCTCAATGAAATCAAAATGAACAAAGAGAATCCCAGATATGCATGATTCTCAACACAATTAAAAAACATAGAGACAGTTTTCTTATTAGGTTTCTACGCTAAGCTGTCTTTTATCTATGTTTTGAGGATACTGTAGCTTTTCTTCTCCATGTATTAGGAAAATGTTGTCGGTTAGATTCTCCCCGTTCGACTGATCCACTAGGTAGGTAAACCAACCGCACCCTGCATGCTATGAAAAAGAAAGCGTTTTTTTTTCTAGGGACCTGACGAAAAATGCATCTTATGCGGAAATCGTAATAAGCGGGCAAGTACGACTCTAATAGTACTATTGATTTCTTATTAAAACCAACCATATCGACGTAGCCTGAGTGAGAGGGTTTGATGGACAACACAATCAAATGCTATAAAAAGATCACAGAATACCCCAATAGCATCCCGCGATATCTCCCAAGCGTCGTAGATAAAGATATATATAGGGCCAAGTATAGCGGTGACATTAAGAAATGTTTGTAAACATGCCTCAAGTTTCAGGAACCGGCGGTAAATGGCGTATTATGCGTGTAATCGAAATAGCTTAACGAAAACTTGGAGTCTCGTTTAAAGTCGGAAAGTTTTTCACACCGGAGGAGCGTATATTTTGTCATAAGACGCAGGTTCGCTTAGGACGCTAGTCGTGGCATTCTGATGCTTTTTACTAAAATTAACTCAATCAAAACGATTTCAGCGTCATCTAATTAGAGTCCTCAAGTTACCCCCCTCCCCCCCGCTCTAACATAATAGGTAACGCGACGCAACGCTGCGCGCTGTGAGATTTTAGTCAGTTCCATTCCGTGGGGTTTAGGTTTAGAGAGACTTTTTCAACGTCTGTAAAAAACAAAGTACGCGTTGAATAAATTTGTAACTGCGATAAGAGAGAATGTAAAGAAACAACTCAGTCAACGGATTCAATAATTTAAATAAAATAGGCTTTGGATGATGCTAAATAGTTAAAATTTTCAAGATAGAATGCCATCGGTACAATCATTAAACATACAAAGTTTGAATGTCGTAGCTATTATACTTTAGATTTTATTAATGTCTCAAAACAAAACCATTAATTTCGTCACTGACTCACTCACTCACTGATCATCAAAATTGTTAGGGTACTTCCTGAATTCAGCTGAAATTTGGTACGTAAGCTAATATTACTACAAAGACAAAAAGACAACAAAAAAAATTAAAAACCCAACCTAACCTATCCCCTGGGAATAGGAGGTGGAAGCACAGATTACCTACTACGGTGGAAGTTTGTATATGAGACTTGCACTACAGTTTGTGCTACATAAGTCAAAATTAATTAAAATATTTCTTATAAAAAAATAAAAAATACGTCATTATTTTCAAACAGTTTCCAAAAATAAATGAAATCCCACCAAAAACATTTTCATGTAAAAATGTTGCCAAGACGAGTCTTCGTAGGTTACCCTGTGAAAAAGTTAGATCTCGTATAAAGCCAAGATTTTTGATCTATGCGCCATAACTTTACCAGGCCTACCTTCACAAATTCTACAAAATGCGTGACTTGGCCGTTTTGCTGCCGTCACAAAGATTTCATAGGCAGAAGTTTGAAACAAAACGGCCTAGCCACACGTTTTGACTAAAATGTAGAATTTGTGAAGGTAGGCCTGGTAAAGTTATGGCGCATAGATCAAAAATCTTGGCTTTATCCGAGATCTGATAACTTTTTCACAGGGTAAGCTACGAAGACTCGTCTTGGCAACATTTTTACATAAAAATGTTTTTGGTGGGATTCGTATAATTTAAGATATACCTGCTTATTTATTGACCTTTATTTGACTATGGTATATAGAATTAAAAAGCAATTGGTTCAGCTTGTAATAAACTACGATAGGTACCTAGCAGTGTTAGGCATTTTTTAATTCCAATTACCCCGACTGCTGACTAAAAGATCGAAACAAGTTTGACACGAGGCGAGCAAGACCCATTAGTTTTTTCTTTCGGTTTCTGCTGTCAAACTTGTTTCGATATTTTAGACAGCAGTCAAGTTTACTTGTTTCGATCTTTTAAACAGCAGTCGTGATTTTTAATTGCTAAATATTTTTTAACTGTATAATTGATATTTGCCCAACACTGGTCAAGGTAGGTACATCTTGTGACAACGTCATAGAATGGCCGTGATTGTACTTCAGAAGCATCTGTGAGCACCATTCCACGCGAGCCCGCTTCTGCTCCGCTGTGTTCATGAGAGACCCAACGACAACAAAGTTTCACAACTTTCAATTTCTCGTTTGAAATTTTCTGAATTTGGTTCACAAAAAATATAACATTCGAAATTCAAATATTTACACTTCTAGCTAATCAGAAATTAGCTAGAAGTGCAAATCTTTTATAATAGGGTATTTGACAAAGGAAAACCATTTTAAATTATTCCTTAGCATATAATATGCACACTACATCGATATTTCAAAAACAATCAACAGATTTTAACAAAAAATCGATGTTAAAGATTAAATTTTCAAAAACGCGCGAAAAACGCTGTCACCTTGTATGGAGCCGATTACGTGACGTCACACATTTTGTATAACCTTAAAGCAGTGAAGTCAAAGTAAATAATAAAGTTTTTCTTCAAACTTTGTGAATAAAATGGTGTATAAATGGTGTGTAGTTGCACAATGTACAAATACGTCTATAAATAATCCTCAAAAACTATTTGTTTCTGTTCTGTTCTGTTCTGTCACAAAGCCGTGTTTACTTGCGTGTGACGTCAGCAGTGCTGTGATCGATCACAGAGCGTTTTCGTCACAGATAAAAATTCGAAAAAATATTAGATATTTTTAAGCGAAATTCTTAAAAAATATGCTTATTTTATATTATTTAATTTATAGTTTTAAATGTCTTTTTACGCTATTATCTGATAGGATAACCATTATTTGTAGTATTTTTAAGCTATTGCATAGCTTCTATCGAGGGCCTTGAGCGCGGGGACCGAATCCAGAAATTCCGTAACGAAAAAACCTCACGCTCGTTTCTTTTCGGCAGTCTTCGACACGGTGTTCGTGTGCGTGCAACTAGCCATATTGTACGACTCTACGAAGCTCGCACGAATCGAGACGAGCTGCTCCGAAATCGGACGAATACATAAGCAGCTGTTTATGAGAAAGTATATAGGTGTATAGGTATTTATGTGGATATGAATAGCTGTACTTGTAAAATTTGTCGATAATCGCTTCTTAATATCGTTATTTTTTTTAAATGAAATATTTTGTTTTGGTGTGTCATTACACTATTTATACCTAATTATTTATACCTATTATTTATAACTAGATATTTTCGTTTTATAGAGAAGAAAAGCGTAAAGAGCTAAAAAGAAAAAAAAACTAATGCACGTCAAAGGGCATATTATCATAATTGCATAAGTTGATACAAAATGTTATGCAATAGCTTTACCGCGGCAGTCCCCGAGTGCCACACGTCTTTTTTTTTAATGTTGTCAAATACCCCATTAAACAGGTTTATAGAGGAGGTGTAACGTTAATAGATAAGAATAATAACAGTTAGAACCCTGTGCAAAAATGGAACTCCTGTACGAATACTATTCCTGTTTAAAATATATCGATACAAATATAATTAGATAAGTATTTATGGAACAAAGAAGAAAAAGAATAAAACATACTTCGGAAGATACTTTTTTTGAAGTGAAAACTTCTTTAGCGACGACTGACGTCATACAACATTGCAACAGCTACAGATTGTTTATTTTGTTAGGTGCGTTGTGAAGCTTCGTGGCTTATCGGTGAGCGCTTCGACTGTAAGTCCTTATGGTTTCAGATAGTACCGGGTTGGAACCTGGGCTTCTGACACTTTTTGTGATTATTTTTTCTTTTTGTAATTTATCACTTTTTGTGATTATTTTTTCTTTTTGTAATTTATTACTTTTTGTGATATTTTTTCTTTTTACAATTTATTACTTTTTGTGATTATTTTTTTCTTTTTGTAATTTATTACTTTTTGTGATTATTTCTTCTTTTTGTAATGCATTAATTTCTTCTGACAGAAAATTAGTGAAAGGTTCTATTATTGGCGCTATATTATAGGTATGGTATGGTATGGTATCTACTTAATCATATTCTGTCCTCCGTGTATGGTATGGTGTGTTCTTTTTATCTTTTTCTTTGTATATAACGAAGAAAGAAAGAAAGAAAAAGTTTTCACTTCTGCCGGCACTCCCGGAGTGCAACCCGTCTTTTTTTTTTCTTTTTTTACGTGCGGGATATCCCCACGGTTATGTCGGACTCGAACCGACTAAACCGCACGCCGTCAGTGGGTCGTAGTGCTAGGCCGAAGGTGAAGTTGTCATGCGACATATCCCTCGCACCCCGGGCCCAGGGCCCGGGTCTGGCCCTCCTCGGGAGGGGGGTCCAACGATGCGCGCTGTCGCCGTGGCCTGCTTCTGCTAGGGTGATGGGCGACTCCACCCGTCACCCTCAAGCCCGCGCTCATGGGGGGCGGAGGTCGGTCTGCGCCCTCCGACGCCCGAGCCACCTGCGAGCGCGTGCAGCGATGTCAGCGAGTCTCTCTCGCTCATCGCGCCGCGCCCGCTCTACTGTCTCCTTCACGAGCATGACCTGCTCGCAGAAGGAGGCGCTGGCCGCCCACGACTTCAGAAGATACTTGAATAGCGCCTGCGGACTACGCTACTTATTGAATGCAATAGACACCTACACATTTTAGATAAATAAGCTACCCAAAAAAGGTAATGAGACACGTGTTGAAAATTATTCCTCAGGAATTCTTTCGAAATAAATGTTTTCATAAGAATCAAATGAATTTATTTTTAAATTTTTGTCTCGTCTTCTAAAAATTGGTCTTAAAACTAAGAACAGGGTTGATTGATTCTTTTAAAAACATGTAAGAGGATTATGTTTTCTGGTGATATTATGTGGTAAGAGGAGTATGTAACCTGCAGGTCTAAAAAGGCCATTATCGCATTATGATCATATTTTGTCATCCGGCAATGTTTACAGGAATTTAATAGGAATATATTAAAATCTACCGGAAATTTATAAAAGGCGGAACGTCAGGCAAATCAAAAGTATGTATCTAAGTAGAGGTGACATTCTGGGCCTAATTGCGGTGAAATTGGATCCAGTTTATGAGCAAGTGTGTTGAAATAGTAGATTATGGTACAAGTGTGTGAAGTTGGTGATTAGCGCTGAGGCGATATTGAGACCGAGCTGTCAGGCCAGGGTCTAAAGAGAGCCGAAGACGGTAATCACCAACTTTACATACGTGTATCATATGATGCTTTTCATTTTAACTTATGAATAATATAATGTTAAAATAGATATTTACCCTTGCAGTTTTCAAATAGTAAACATTCCATAACGTTAAGTATTTCACATCAATCACATCATACCTATATCGGACGTTGTACAGTATATATCGGGCGGAGTACTAGGTACATAAATCGTTTTCTTCATAACTAGTACGTACTTATAGCGCCCACCCTCCCGATCCCGTCGCGACGAGATCGGGAGGGTGGGCGCGCTGAAATCGTGTCTTCTTATGCACTATAATCTACCATCATAGCATCTACGCTATGTATTTCAACTAGACCGAGATTATCATTCAAACTAAATGCGCTTGAGAGTTCCTAATCTATATCCATACTTCCATACTAATAATAGGGGTTAAAGTATGGAATTGCCGTTTCATTGTAATAGGTACTTCGAATTGACATAGAACCTTCATGGTTTGAGATTTTTGAGTGAAACTTTTTCCACATGGTACCTATGTAGTTCTTCATTTAAAAATGTGCAACATTCGATTATCGACTTTCAGTTGTTTTTTTTATTCAGCTTAGACAAGAAAGATGGATACTTCGAAAATTCGAGTGATTTTTGAATACGAGTTCCGACGCGGAACTAACGCGGCAGAAACAGCTCGCAATATCAATGTTGCGTTTGGAGAGGGGACTGCTAATGAACGCACCGTGCGATTTTGGTTTAAACGCTTTCGTGATGGAAACTTTGATTTGAAGAACGAACCACGAGGAAGGCCGTCCACACAGGTGAATAACAATGAATTGAAAGACATGGTGGAAGCCGATCCGAGCCAAACTACCCAGGAATTAGCTGCATGGTTTAACGTTACCTTACCAACAATATTGACTCATTTGCGTCAAATCAATAAAATAAAAAATGTGAAAAATGGGTACCTCATGATTTGACTGATCTGTAGAAAGAAATGCGTGTTGAAACTTGTGTTGCCTTGTTGAATCGATACAGAAATGAAGGAATATTGGATCGAATTGTGACATGTGATGAAAAGTGGATTCTTTACGATAACCGTAAGCGAAAAATGCAATGGCTGACCCCAGGTGAAACGCCACAACAGTGTCCTAAAGCAAAGCTTACCAATAAAAAGGTAATGGTAACTGTTTGGTGGTCTCAGCATGGTGTTATTCACTATAGCTTTCTACGATCTGGTCAAGCAATAACGGCAGATGTCTACTGTGCCGAACTCCGAACAATGATAGCAAAACTAGCAGTGAAACAGCCCCGACTCATGAATCGATCTTCACCATTATTGCTCCATGATAACGCGAGACCTCATACAGCACGAGAAACCGTTTTAACTCTACAGGAACTGCAATTAGAAACTATTTCTTGATGATATTTGGTACAAAGATAGTTTAGAGCTTGGGAACGGACATAAGCTACCTTTTATCGCGAAAAGGGTAGAAGAAGGGGGGGATCAGGGCCTTGGGATAAATGTTTATCGTTTTAGAAGATTTCCCGAAGAAATTTGGTACAGAGATAGTTTAGAGCTTGGGAACGGACATAGACTACCTTTTATCACAAAAAGGGGGATAGAAGGGGGGGACTAGGGCCTTGGGATGAAAGTTTGTCATATTTGAAGATTTCCTGATGAAATTTGGTACAGAGATAGTTCAGAGCTTGGGAACGGACATAGGCTACCTTTTATCACGAGAAAGGGGGTTTAAGGGAGGGAAATAGGGGATGAAAGTTTTTATGGAAGTTTGTCACTTCTGAAGATATCTTAATGAAATTTGGTACAGAAGTAGATTAGAGCTTGGGAACGGACATAGGCTACCTTTTATCGCGAAAAAGGGGTTAGAAGGGGGGGGGGGGACTAGGGCCTTGGGATGAAAGTTTGTCATTTTTGAAGATTTCCTGATGACATTTGGTACAGAGATAGTTTAGAGCCTGGAAACGGATATAGGCTACCTTTTATCGCGAAAGGGGGGGTAGAAGGGGGGCGGACTAAGGCCTTGCTATGAAAGTTTGTCATTTTTGAAGATTCCTTGATGATATTTGGTACAAAGATAGTTTAGAGCTTGGGAACGGACATAAGCTACCTTTTATCGCGAAAAGGGTAGAAGAAGGGGGGGATCAGGGCCTTGGGATAAAAGTTTATCGTTTTAGAAGATTTCCCGAAGAAATTTGGTACTGAGATAGTTTAGAGCTTGGGAACGGACATAGACTACCTTTTATCGCAAAAAGGGGGATAGAAGGGGGGGACTAGGGCCTTGGGATGAAAGTTTGTCATATTTGAAGATTTCCTGATGAAATTTGGTACAGAGATAGTTCAGAGCTTGGGAACGGACATAGGCTACCTTTTATCGCAAAAAGGGGTAGAAGGAGGGGAGAATATGGCTATGGAATGAAAGTTTGTGTTTTTTGAAGATATCCTGATGAAATTTGGTACAGGGATTAATTAGAGCTTTTTAACGGACATATGCTACCTTTTACCGCGAATAATGTGGTAAAGGGGAGGGGATAAGGACTAGATAGTTAGTATGAAAGTTTGTCATTTTTAAAGATATCCCGGAAATTTGGTACAGAGATGGATTAGAGCTCGAAAATGGACATAGGCTACCTCTTAATGCGAAAAAGGAAGTTGAAGGGGTGGAATAGGGCTAGGGTATGTAAGTTTGACAATTTTGAAGATATCTTGATGAAATTGGTATAGAGATGGTTTAGAGCTTGGAAATGGACATAGGCTACCCCTTATCACGAAAAAAGGAATAGAAGGGGGAGGGAAGAAGGGGAATAGGGCTATAGGATTAATGTTTCTAATTTTTCAATGGCACAAAAAGGGTGAATATGGCATAAATAGAACAAATAGAAATAAAATAGAAAAAAAATCCTTCAAGAACCAAGCGGTTCGGTGACTCTTTCCTTTGTCGCACCATTAAGACCTGGAATTCCTTGCCAGCTCACGTGGGCGTGGGCGTTTAAGCGGGGCGTGAAAAAGCATCTGATGAGGCCGTCAAGCTGAGTGCCACCATTGTTAACATGGCACGTGTATATAATGGTGGACCTCTTTCCTGAGACTTTACCTTCAGCTTACCATCAGGCGAGGTAAAGTCAAATTGACGTGTCCTGTATAAAAAAAAAAAAGAATTTCTTTTAAGATGTCCGCATGAAATTTGGTACAAAGGTGAATTAGAGCTTCGGAACGGGCATAGTCGAGTAGCGAACCAAATATAGAAGCGAGTGGAGAGGCGCGTAGAGATTGTTATAGGGACGAGTGGATAGGTGTGTAAAGATCGAAAGTCGAGTAGAGTCGACTACAGGAGCGAGTAGAAATGTGTCTAGAGAGCCAGTTTAGAGGCGAGTATAGAATCAAATATAATGCAGTAAAGGGTTGAGTAGAGAGACGAATAGGGAGGCGAGTGGAAATATGAATGTAGTGGCGAGTAGAGATCGAATAGAGTGTTGAGTAGATAGGCGAGTGGGAAAAGTCAAGAGGAGAAGCGAAAAGAGAATCGAATGGATGGGCAAGTAGAGAGGCCAATGGAAAGGCGAGTATAGAGAAGAGTACAAAGTCGAGTAGAGAGGGGAACAGAGAAGTCAGTAGAGAGTTGAGTATAAATTCAAGTATAGAGGCGAGTAGAAAGTCGAGTAGAGAGTCGAATATAGAGTCGAGTAGAAAGTCGAGAACAGAGGTGAGTACATAGTCGGGGATAAAGTTGAGTAGAGGCGAATTTAAAGCTCAATAGCGTCGGATCGACACTAAGCGATAACCGACATCCACGCGGGCGGAGCCGCGGGCAACAGCTAGTTTTAACAATAAATTTTTAAATTTAAAAAGCGCGCTTAGATAACGGCTGTAAATTTTAATTTCATTTTGTATGGGAAAGCGTAAATTTTAACTTCATTTTGTATGGGAAATTCGGAATTTAAACAGTGCAGCTTAGTTGTGCCATGTTGAAATTTGTCCACTATTACTCTACCTACTCTCTACTCACTAATTTTAGGCCGTCCGTAACACCTGGCGGGGGCGCTTCCTTATATTTAGCCTAGGGCGGTCAGAACTCTTGATCAGTCGCTGGCGGCAATAATAAAAAAAAACACTGGCCACAGACTAAACAAAATGAGGTTTCTTTTATCTGTGTAAAAAATGGTGAATTTACTTAAAGTTTCAAACAGAGCTAAAACAAAAGTTATTCTTATTTGAGTAAAAGTTTTGTTTATTATACATGTACAAGATGAATTTTCTATTTAAATACGAAGTTGCATGAAATGCACAAGTAATAGGTAGGTATGTTAATTTATTGGTTCTATTGAACACGATTTTTTTGTATCAATTTTTTTTTAAGAATAATGCTGCTCAACCAATAAAATAAAAAAGTCATTATTCCACTCGTGATATAATAACAATCGAAATACCCCAGTTTGATAATAGGTTTAATGAGCAAGTAAATGAAAATCATTTTATATAAGTAAGTTTAATTGAGTATTTGACAACTTTTTACTATAAAATATGAAATGTAAAATAAAGTTGCGATTTTTAATCTGTACCGAACTGTTGCACCGATAGATACTGATTGCGATCGAAGGGGCGACGCTCGAAGTTGTCCAAAAATATATCTATCTGGGCCAGGTTATCCAGCTAGGTAAAAACAATTTAGAGAAAGAACTAGCCAGAAGAATCCAACTGAGTTGAGCAGCGTCTTCTCTTCTCCCCTACCAATGCGTCCTACCTGTTATGACTTACGGTGCTGAAACGTGGACACTCACGGTAGGGCTAGTCCATAAACTAAAAGTGCGCAGTGGGCTATAGAGCGAGCTATGCTTGGAGTTACTCTGAAGGATGTAATTCGAAACGAGGTCATCCGACAAAGAACCAAAGTTACCGATATAGCTCGTAGAATAAGTAAGCTGAAGTGGCAATGGGCTGGCCACGTATGTCGAAGGACTGATGGCCGCTGGAGCAGACGATTTCTAGAGTGGAGACCGCGAGAAGGCAGGACCACAGTATATGGTAGGACGCCTCCTAGCCAGATGAACTGACGACCTGAAAATGGTGGCTGGCACAGACTGGAGAACCGGACGAAATTGCGCATTGGGAGAGGCCTATGTCCAGCAGTGGAGGGTTTATCCACTTAGTAATACTATTAGTTATACGATATAACAAAATGAACTGAAAACGTCCAAATAGTTATACTACTCAGTATAACTATTTGGACGTTGGATTCGATTGCAGTTTTTTTTTTTTTTAAGTGCGGGGAATCCCCACGGATACCCCCCCCCCCCCCCCCGGGGGACTCGAACCGACTAAACCGCACGCCGTCTGTGGGTCGATGTGCTAGGCCGGAGGTGAGGTTGTCTTTTGACATATCCCTCGCACCCCGGCTGACCCAGGGCCATTCCTCTCGGTCTGGCCCTCCTCGGAAGGGGGGACCACGCGGTCCTCGACTCGCCCCCGGTATGGGGGGGGGGGGGGGGCGCATCGTCCTACGAAGCGCGCCGCCGCCGTGGCCTGCTTCTGCTAGGGTGACGAGCGGCTCCACCCGTCACCCTGGCCCGCAAGGATTCGATTGCAGTGGGCGATTGATTGATTAAATGATTACTTCATAAAACATGTAACAGGCTTTAGAAGATTAGTAGGAACGGCCTATGTTCATGATTGTTTACGTTGCAAATTTTAATTTTAGCTACAAATAAACTATACTAATTTAAAGACTTTATATCGTAATTATTATTTTACATGGTGATATGCCCAATTTTCTTGGAATTGACATAAATGGGGCTGTTATGACTAGAACCGCAGACACTCGGGTCTAGAGTGCCGAGGTGTAAGGTGGCCCAGTAAAACGTTTCCTTTATTTGCCTTTGTTAACGTACCGAATTTCCCGGGACGTGCAGGTCTGGAACTGGGAAATCTGTAAGTATCCCTCCTCAGAACCAGGAATTGCAAACCCTAGTTAAGGTAAAGCAAATGGTCCCGTTTCGACTGTCTGTGTTTATAATTAGCTTGCTTGCATTTTTACTAATAAATAATAATAACTTATATTCCTATTGGGAAAAGTGGAGAGAGAAAAAGTTACTTATTAACTTTTGCTCTGCCGAGTGTCGGAATGCAATACTTAAGGATCTTTCTCCTGAAGTATCTTTATCTAAAGTCGTGCAGCGTTATATACCTATTCAAAAAAAAAGACGGGTTGCACTCCGGGAGTGCCGGCAGAAGTGAAAACTTTTTCTTTCTTTCTTTCTTCGTTATATACAGAGAAAAAGATAAAAAGAACACACCATACCATACCATACCATACGATACCTATAATATAGCGCCAATCATAGAACCTATCACTAATTTTCTGTTAGAAGAAATTAATTAATTACAAAAAGAAAAAATAATCACAAAAAGTAATAAATTACAAAAAGAAAAAATAATCACAAAAAGTAAAAAAATTACGAAAAGAAAATATAATCACAAAATGTAATAAATTACAAAAAGAAAAAATAATCACAAAAAGTGTCAGAAGCCCAGGTTCGAACCCAGTACTATCTGAAACCATAAGGACTTATAGTCGAAGCAGTTACCGCTAAGCCGCGAAGCTCGTTAATGCACCAGAAAAATAAACAATCTGTAGCTGTTGTAATGTTGTATGACGTCAGTCGTCGGTTACGGTTCAAAGGTCAACTAATCCTGACGCAATTTTAACGCTTCTTACCCATCCAACGCCGCTAAAGAAGTTTTCACTTCAAAAAACGATAGTATTATGTTATCTGTGACTGTACAAAGACTTGAAATAGTTTTCAGGGAGAATTCTGAATTATCTGTTCCTTTTATATATAGCGATAAGTTTCTGTAAACCCATTATCATGGCCCATTATACTGGTGCACATATTGTATGTACGTACCTATACGTAATTTTTCATATGATTAGGGGGTTGTAAGAAATATTATATTTATATCGATTGAATTGATCGAATTTGGGTATTTATGCCTAGATATACCTAGTATCTATTAGAATCTATTTATTGGATAGTGATGATTACATACGACAATCTGATTATGGGAAGCGCTATACTACCTACTTAATGTTAGCCTACAAAAAGTTATGATCAATTATAATTATTCTGCAATATCGAAGGCTACATTGATTTCTTATTAACCTAGGTAAATTAAATTGGTTAATTATAAAATAAGAACAACAGATTCATCAACCGTAAACTTTGTATTTTAGTGTGCTTACTGTAATGAATGATTTCTACGTTTGAGATTTAAAAAAAAATTGTATAGTATATATAAAGGTATGTAAATAAGCTTCACAGTATATAGGTATAGACATTGTCCTGTAACAACTACTCGTCCGTCGCCGTGAGTCGTAATACTTGTCTTTGATCAGATAATAGAGCTGTTTTACATAAAATAAAACAGTTATTATATGCCGAAAGAAAGACAGTATTTAATTGAAGAAGCTGTCTGTGATTTTTAGCATTTTTAGCGTAAATATGGTTCAAATCTTACCTGAATATCTAACTTTCGACTATGGTCATGTAAATAAACCTCACCAACTGACAACTGCGTGCCTCTGTGTTTACCATAGATCATAGGGTCTTCTCGCCAGCAAGGACCTTGCTCGAATACTGTCTTTCTTTCGGCATATAATAACTGTTTTATTTTATGTAAAACAGCTCTATTATTTGCCTTCCAGAAAGACAGTATTTAATTGAAGACCTGTTTGGTTTCTGCTGGTGATGGTAACTGTAACGCTATGTGATAATACTTAAAACGGTATTATTAAGGGTATGAATGAAAAAGGATGCCTTATTATAATTATAACCATAATGAAATGTTTAGACAAAAAAGCCACGAAGATGCAGCATGCTATATCATATTTATAACATTAAACTTAATTACCTAAACGAGACTTTTGATTTTCTCAATTTACAATCTATGCTATGGGCATGTTTACAAACCAACCTCTGAAGGTCACTGCGGATCGAAACCTTTCTGAAGCCGCATCCATGTGTACTGCATCTAGGAATAGACACTAAATTGTGTCCCGGTAGTTGCTCTTACAGCACCTCTAATTGAGATAAAACGACTACTTACATTAGTATTTGAAACTGCAGAGTTGAGTATATTGAAGCACAAACAGGCGTTTTGGTGTTCTGACATTAGCACCTGACCTGCCTATGCTATCTACAATCAGTTTTAGAATGTATTACATAATAAATTCTGTTCTTTACATCTTTTTCTCTTCTTCTGTGAAGATACTGCAAGATGTATCTAGTAAATGAACTTACGTGCTAACCTGTTTGCAGCTAGAAGCATAATAATTGCAACTCTTCTAGAATTCTTAAAAGAGAGCTGTTATATTGTACTGAAACTGGAAATTAAAGTGTGATTTGGGTATGGGTTACTAAGGGATACGGCTGTTTACCAACCAATAGTAGAAATCAGCCAATGATTCTCCATTTGAGCGCAACAGACTCGCTCCATGTTATATGGAACTGAAAAATGTACATAGTATGGGTGTCAAATAATACACCTCTGCCTCCCCTTTGGAGATCCACATGCATGAATATATTAACATATGCCATCTAGGGGAGTTAATGGCCTAAGGTTTGACTAAAGCAGTAGCTTTTAGGACTTGTTGAATGAATAAGTCCTTAGAACAATTGTCTACATTTGTAGCACAATATGCTGAGACATTGTTAAATTAATCAAATTGTAAGCAAAAGGTAAATAAATATATTTATGTTTAAACCAAGATATCTGGGATACCAAGCACCACCCTGGCCCTATAACATGAAAGAATGTCAGTGAAAATGCAATATATAACCCATAGTTTCAGGGTTACCCTGTATGCTCAGACTATACATCAAAGTCTATAGAGAAAGAAATGGCCCTTACAACTTGGCATAAAAATAGGTATTACTTGGTTGATATTTCTATAGACTAACCGCGGTAGCCTAGTGGTACGGGCAATGGACCGCCGAGACGAGGTCTCGGGCTCGATCCCAGGCTTTCCCTGGCACACACCAATGACTTTTCGATGCTTCTCGAAGTTATGTGTGTATTTATCGCAGGTTTATAAGTGCCCAGTTAATGGCAATAGGCTCGCCACCTATTACATTGGGACCTAAACATAAACCGGCGAAATGCGGGTGCCAGCACCCCTGCCTACCCCTTCGGGGATAAAGGCGTGAGTTTACGTTATGTTATGTTATTTCTATGGATTTCATAACATACATTGACAGTTTAGACTCATATATAAAGCATATTTCGAGTCTCTACAGAATATCAACCACGTAAAAGCCAAAGTGTTAAAACATGTATGTATGTATTGAGAGTGGTCGTCCGCCAACTACAACTCAATAACTCCTTTTCTTGTTTATTCCAGTACTTTATTTGTTCCCCCCCCCCCCCCCCCTTTAAGCAGGATAACCTCCCAGTCCCTGATGAGGGCCTGTTAGAATCTTCCGCAGATTCTTTATTGGTAAGGGTCCATTCAGGCTGTCAATCTGAGATTGACCAGCCCAGTACTCATCCCACAGTAGGGCTATTTAGAAAGTGTTGTCTATTGTCATTGTGTAAGGATCTTCCGCAAATCCTTTATTGACAAGACTTAGTGGTAAGCTCTCAATCTAAGATCGACCAGCCTAGAGTACTGTTTAGATGGCCCAGCCACTGAGGTATTAACTGGGTGGAGGAAACGTCAATCTCAACGGATAGTTCCAGTCTGACTGAAAGCTTTGTAAGTCCTCGAGTTCCACATCCTATAGGACAATGGGTGAGTCCCTTGATCTGAAAGGGTTGGAGGTGACATGCCGTCAGTAATGAACTGCTCGATAAATTGGAAAGTTTTCTGGACACCTCTACGGGATAAGGAGCAAGTGCTCCTTTTTGGTCCAGTTGGATGCTGTCTGATTTGACCAGTAGCACTTTTTGTCCATAAGTAAAGCTGCTTACAATTGCATCATATTGGAGTGCCACTTTTTGTTGGTCTAACTCCATTTGCTTGACAACATAAAGTTGTTCAATAGCATTTCCTAGTCCGCGACCATCACATTTGTAGTGAGTGGTCACCTTTTTGACTGAGTGTCCCTTGTGCGCTGTGGTCCCCACTCCTGAGCTACCACTGTAAATTGCACCGCACTAGGGGATACAGAGCCCTTTTTTCCTCTCAGTTTACCCTGTTTGAAGCAATTGCATCCTGAGACAATAAGGTTGTACATAGACCTCAGGTTAACTTTAGAGTACCTTGCAACTATAGTAGAGTCAACAGCAAAAGTGGTTAATTAGAAGTTTCATTTATTATTCATTTTTTCTCTTCCTAAAGTAATCACCATTATGAAATACATTAACTTTGTTCTCTAAACATTATACAATTACTTATACATCAACTACATTGATACATTACTAGGTAATTCAATGTAGACTTTGTACATATATTTATTCTTCTTTTGCTGTTGACCTTTGCTTGGAGTCAAGTCATACTTGGTAAAATTTTGATAAATAAATCACTTATCTAAAGTAGACTGGAAATTAATGTTCCAAGTGATTCAAGGTGGATTGATCTTTGGAATTTACCTAATTCACCTATCAGTTTGACTTTCCTAAAATGTGTATATGGTATATTTTAGATATATTCAAGAACCAAAATATTATTATGGGACCATTAAGATGGCATTAAGGAGATCAAAATAAAAGAATATTGTTGATTTATTTAGCAAAAAAGGACCATGGCTGTGACTTGTTTCCAAAGGATTTCCGCAATCCAATTAGTTGTCGTTGCAATGGTGATGATGAGAGGCCCAAAGGGAGGGCTCTTAGATAGGAAATTTCTTTCCTTATAGGTATTATGCACAGGAGCCTTCTGTGAGATCATTTTTTTTTTTGCATAGATGAAGAACTGCCTGGTACAATTCTTGTCATTCAATCTTCCTGTTGTAGGAATTGAACCCCATCTATTTGGGTGATCAACTGTTATGTTAAGTTCAAATTTTATTAAAATTGTGAGTGAGAAAGAGCTGTTTCTCAAAATCTAATTTGATTCCTGTTTGAATTATTTATTCAGGTGCCTATTACTTAAAATACTTGGAGTCGCTAGATTTCTTACGAGTGACACCTGTAAATCTCTTAACTTTCCTGTCCTAGGCATGGTGATCATGCTTGGCAGGTTGCAGTCCAATGTAATTTAAATGTTAAAATCTTGGTCTATTAAGATAACATGCATTTATGGTTACTACCTACTCTTCCTTTCAGATTTAGAGTGTGAACTAGAACTCTCTTTTTTAGTTTTACGGTATAACTTATAATATAATATTTATAGTTAGTCTTGGTTACAACTTATAACTTGTGACATCCTGAAAAATTCTACTGATGGCATAAGGATGTAAGAATCCAGTCACTAGACACTCTAGTCTTCTTCTCTATTAACCTACCAGGCCTTGGAATGTTATAGATTGCTATAACATTTTGTAAGATAGTTTCATGTTAATGCTATGTTAACAAGCCTGCTATCAACTGATCAGTGCCTGCCATAATCATTACTTTTATTACGGTAACATTTGTTGATTAATCACACATTAAATAGGTGACGAAAGTGGCCAGTAAACTTATATATATGTAAATAGTCTATATATCAAGTGTCTGCCGAGCTAGTATTGTCTAAATGACTTAAATTGCTGGGGAGTTACAATCTTTTTGAATGTTGAGGGGTCAGCCAAGCAACGATTTAAGCTTTATGTATATCAGTAACTAATGAGTGTCTTGGATTTTATTACCAATTCCAACAGGTTAATTCTTTGGTGTAAACCTTAGCTTATTGTGAAATTTAAGTCTAAGTTACGTTCATCTCTCGAACACGTTTCGACGTGATTCGACCGGTTGAACCGCTTATTCGGGGATGGCGAGGTAAAGCTATCCTGATCTTCCGAAGATGAGGAACTGCCTTCGGATTTATAAGTACTTCGTTCTCCCTCCGGAGCAACGATCTGGAGCACTCTCGCTTGCCTCTGCGGTATTCATTAGTATGGTACAATATCTACTTACCGAAGTTCTCAGCAAAGAAACTTCACTAAAATAATATACCTTGCAATTATTTATGTAGCACTGTACACATACAAACGGTAAAAACAACATAATTACTATGTAATTCACTTTTTAAGAACTTATTTCTTGACTTGAAAATTTTTACACCTTACGCGGTAAAAATCACAAAACGCTATGATCTATGGTAAACACAGAGGCACGCAGTTGTCAGTTGGTGAGGTTTATTTACATGACCATAGTCGAAAGTTAGATATTCAGGTAAGATTTGAACCATATTTACGCTAAAAATGCTAAAAATCACAGACAGCTTCTTCAATTAAATACTGTCTTTCTGGAAGGCAAATAATATTATAATATCTTTTGTAGGTACCTACTCGTGGATTGACAAAATTCCATATCAAGTTTCCATATCTTATAGATGACGTCACACACAAATTTGAAGCGTGCGACCGTTTTTCGCGCACTTCTCCAGCTAATAAAATAAAACGCTTTTTTATTTATTTATAATGTTTTTTCGCGAAAAAGATAACTCTTGTAGGAGGTATAAAATAAAATTCTATAATCTTTTAAGATAGGTTTTCAAAATTTGTCAAAAACCCAATTACTTATATTATAAACTAGCTGTTGCCCGCGGCTCCGCCCGCGTGGATGTCGGTTATCGCTTAGTGTTGAGTCAACGCTATTTTTCTGAAATAAAAATGGCCCAAGTTACTCCTTATTACATCAGCGACCTGCCAATAAAAGTCCCGTCAAAATCGGTCCAGCCATTTCACAGATTAGCCGGAACAAACAGACAGACAGGCAGACCAAAATGGAAAAAAAAAGTTATTTTGCGAATGTACCGTATTATATTCATATGCATGTAGTAAAAAACGGTCATTTCAATATTACAAACATACACTCCAATTTTATTTATATTTATAGATTATAGATGTATAGATGTACCTATAGATAAAATGTCAATGACCTCTGATAGAAATCAGTCGGTTCGGTCGGCTCCGTATCTTGTAGGTAGGTACCATGAAGAAGGAAACTACTTAATCATATTCTGTCCTCCGTGGTAGTACTTACAACTTTTTTCCAAACACTTTCATCAATCAGACTGTTTCTACATCAGTATTTTGTTCTGCTTTTTCCACGAAATCTACGTAACCTTGGCAACACTCCCTGGCAGGAAACTTTTGTACGGGTTTATACCGCATTTGAGTTACCCCTCGAACACTAAATACCATATTCACCCCATATTTTATCTCTCTTTCGCCTCGATATCGCTTCTTTCATAGACTTTTTCGTGTTTTATTATTGAATTTTTTAACTCGCGAGTCAGACGGCAAGCCCATCCATAAAAGACATATAAACCAAACGAAGTTATATACTATTAGTTATACGATATAACAAAATGGATTGAAAAAGACCAAATAGTTATACTGCTCAGTATAACTAGGTATATGGATTCAATTGCAGTGGGCGATTGATTGATTAAATGATTACTTCATAAAACATGGCTTTAGAACATTAGTAGGAACGGCCTATGTTCATGACTATGGGGTCCGAAGTATAGGTAAACCATGAATGCAACCGGCGGCAACATTAAGAAGATGAATACTGATATTTACCTCAGTGGTTTCAACTCCATGTACTTACACTAAGTAGGTGCTTACATTTTAGGTAGATTACCTAAGAGTGGGTAAGAATTATAAAAGATATGAAATGCTTTGCCTAAGTACTTACTCTAAAATCATAAGTAGGTAGGTATGTACCTAAATAGTTGAACTTTAAGTTTAGATAGGTGGTAGGTACCTTGTAGTTAAAGAAATGAGATAGTAAATGTCGAGGTGCCTGAATTTGTACAGGACCTATCATTTACTCGGTTATAACTCTGCGCTTTGAAACTGTTCGTTATAAAATCTCTGTGACACCGGAGCTAATTCCCTAAAGGCGGAAGTGTTGTGCTTTCAATGCGCTTCGGTTTCAAATCTATTATTAGAACAGGCTCACTGCATCTCCTCAATTTACATTAAATTTTCCGTTATTCAAATAGGTGAATTTTGCAGTATTGGTCTATTTAGGTTCCTACAACCTACCATGTCAGGAGTCAGAACTCAGACACACAATTAACATGACTGTTTCCCTTGAATCTATTTTACATGCTCAAATATCTAGTCAGTACTACAATATATAATTTACTATTACTACTATTGAAACTAAAATATTTAGGTAGGTACTTACCAAACCTACGTAGACCTAGATACCTTTATTATCTCCCTTAAAGGCAAAGACAAACAAGGTTAAATCATCTATCATCATGAAATAAATATTTTGTTACGGAACCAAACGATTAACAGGTAATAGGTCTGTACGTTATTGGTAACACATAATAAATAATATTGCTTCCCTCTTAGAAATCAATACCGGGTTCTTGTAATGCCCATCAATAGACACATCGTTCTGTGATGTTGCCACACTTACCAACCCCAACACGTGATGCGACGTTGCCAAATGGCGCAACAAAATATTCCATGAAATGAGAAGCAAGATTTGGGATTTGGTCCCCTTTTTTACCTGCTTGCTCCGTCACACTATTGTTAGATGTGTTCGGAAGCGGACTTTGGTGCGAGCTAACGATGTTAATCTCTTATTTTAAGAACATAAAGCACTAGAACGTGAAAGTTGGCTCACACAAAATATTGTAAGGCTTCTTGTTTTTTTTTACATATTAGGTTCGAAATATGACTACCTTGGAAGGTAATGTGCCTTCTACTTATGTCATCATAGTAGAGTCGCAGTCTAAAAAAGTCTAGTCATTTGAGGTCTAGGTGTTTATCTGTCCTCCGAGTAATCACAGCACTCCATGATAACAGATAGAGGTACGATGGTACTCCTGGTCTCACCTCTATGACTGACCATGTCTGTGCCAAGTTATAAGTCCGCTTTATGTGGAGTTTACACGGATCATTTTCCGCCGTGCGACTAGACAAATCACCTTACCAAGCCTTACCACTAAAACTAAAATCACATGCGGCTCATTCATCTATTTCGAAAAGTTTTCGCAGCGAAACCCAGGTGTTACCCAGTGGGGATTGCGGTTTTAGTCTCTTGCGAGTCTTGCGACTTAGCGCTATTGCCATTTATTGCTAATAACGTGCGTCTTTAGCACAGATAATATAATATAATTCATAAAGTCTTTAGTAATCCCTGTAAACGTAGCACTTTAGGTGTAAGTACATACATGAGGTGCATAGCTAAGGTATGCTAAGGTACAACTTAGCTATGCACCTCAGGTTGCACCTGCTCACCTCATTAAGGACTCTACAAATGAGGTTTATAACTTAACACTTAGATAGGCGCGCCCTAATTTATACCACAAGTAGCTACTTACTGCCAGGCCATTGAACCTTCCTACGTAATAAAATTAAATGTTTAGTTTGTACCGGGATTGGCTTTTGTGGGAGCGAAAACAGTCTGTTCCCCAACACAAGAGGGAAGTCTGGGTCGTCGGAACCTCAGCTACTTTACGAATGCCAAAATCCTCGCAGCCATTTTCGCAGCCATTTTTCATGGTTGTATCAACCCGGACCCAAATTATTGTGCTACTAATTTCGTATCTTTTTTATTTACAAGTATGAACCACTATTAGGTGTTTTAGGATTTGTAGGTACCTAAGTACCAATTTAATTCTCCTTTAAAATTTCAAAACTAAAGTTTTATCCGTAAAGCGCAATCTTCATAGGCAGTATAATTCTATTCACTGGGGTTGGGTGCAGTTATTGGTTCTGATAGCCAATTTTCAACGCTATCTCTTATCAACACGGTTCATAATTGTTTGTGTGCAAATGTTAAAGTAGTTGTGTACGTACGCAGTTACGTCCATATCTACGTCAAACTAAGACCTAGGTAGGTGGGTAGGTACTACAAATATTATCTGTTCTGTGTTACTGTCCTAAGCTTTAAGCGGCGACATTGGCTCTGAAAGAAAACGATATCACTAGTAGACCTACCTCTTATTATTCGTTCTGTGTTAAACAAATACAGTATTCACGGACTTGTGTAGGGATCTTTATGGTTCGGCGTTTGAGACGCCGAGGCGAGAGCTTGTGGCGGCCCTGGGGGTGAGAGTGCTCACGCTCTCCACCCTGCTCGCGGCGATGGTCCGCTGCGCGGATGCGTGGGCGGCCAGCGCCTCCTTCTGCGAGCAGGTCATGCTCGCGAAGGAGACAGAAGAGCGGGCGCGGCGCGATGAGCGAGAAAGACTCGCTGACTTCGCTGCACGCGCTTGAAGGCGGCTCGGGCGTCGGAGGGCGCAAACTGACCTCCGCCCCCATGAGCGCGGGCCTGAGGGTGACGGGTGGAGCCGCCCGTCACCCTAGCAGAAGCAGGCCACGGCGGCGGCGAAACCGAGAGGGATGGCCCTGGGTCAGCCGGGGTGCGAGGGATATGTCGCATGACAACCTCACCTTCGGCCTAGCACTACGACCCAGAGACGGCGTGCGGTTTAGTCGGTTCAAGTCCGACATAACCTCCCCCTCCGGCTCCGGAGGGGTGGGTATCCGTGGGGATTTCCCGCACGTAAAAAAAGTGATCTTTATTGTAGGTACCTACCTATCTACCTAATAATGACGCCCAATGCCCATTTCAGGCTCAAATACACTTTTCAAAATCTCCACGGATACTATCCGTAGCCGGAGGGACAGGTTTATGTCGGACTCGAACCGACTAAACCGCACGCCGTCTGTAGTTCATAGTGCTAGGTCGAAGGTGAGGTTGTCGACGACATATCCCTTGCACCCCGGCTGACCTAGGGCCATCACTCTCGGTCTGAACCTCGTAGGTCCACGTGGTCCCCTACTCGCCCCAAGTCCAGTGAGGCGCGCATCGCGTGACGCGTATTAGGCCCGCGCCGCCTGTTTCTGCTAGGGTGACGGGCGGCTCCACCCGTCGACCTCCGACGCCCGAGCCGCCTACGAAAGCAGGCAGCGATGTCCGCGAGTCCATCTCGCTCACCGCGCCGCGCCCGCTCTGCTGTCTCCTTCACGAGCATCACTTGCTCGCAAAAGCATGCGCTGGCCGCCCACGCATCTGCGCAGCGTACCATTGCCGCGAGCAGGGTGGAGAACGTGAGCACTCTCACCCTCAGGGCCGCCACAAGCCCCCGCCTCGGCGTCTCCCACGCCGGATACTTGGTGAGCGTGTGCAGCCCCGAGTCCTCGCTCGCGTCGCAGTGATGGCACTCGGGCGTTGGTTCTATGCCCATCAGATGCAGATACCGCCCGAAGTTCCCGTGTTCGGTGATAATCTGAGTTGCCAGATAGGTACAAAATAAATGAAATTGATATATTGTAGTAGGTCCTTACATAAAATATGAAATTGGCGTTTTATATGGAAAAAGAAAAACTATTTTGTCTACAGATTTTTTTTAATCTATCAAAGTATGTAACCTACCATTACTATAAATGTACTTTTGCCATATTATAAGCAGTTCATTGATTCATTTGCTGAAAAAATTACGATTACGGGAGCGAGAGTCAACAAAAACTTTGAAGGCATTTTGGACTGGCTCATCTGAATTATTTTTTTTCCAATTAAGAAATTATCCAAATTATGAACAAAGTGGTTATCGGCTCGAGCAAGGTCTGGAGAGTATGGTGGATGACGGAGACATTCCAATCCTAGCTCCTCTAGTTTCGCCAGTCTCTAGTTGTTGTGCAGTCCGGGTCTAGCGATATCCTGAAGCAACAGTGGGCTAGAGCAGTTGACCAATCTCGGCTGTTAAACGGCTAGCTTTTCCATCATGGTTTCTAATTGTTGGCAATACAGATGTGCCGTAATCGCCTCACCAGAGCGTCTACCATGAGTTTACATCGTCAAATTACACGCTAGCCTCAAGCTCGCTAGCGTCATAACGTGGTTCAGATAGATTTCGATAATGCTTGTACCATGAGTTTTAAGAGGTCTCACGGAGACGCTAGCGTGAGCTCGATTGGAAGTATCGTCCAGCAGCGTCCTTGACATTCTTATGTTGGCGCTTTGTAGCTAACTAGCTAACTTCACTCGTATGTTTTATTTCTTTCTATCATTATTCGAAAAAAGAGAAAGAATCAAATGCTCAAAGTATAGTTCTAACGTAATGCTAAAACTCACTGAATATCCATCCCTGTTTCACACACACTTGTCACAGACTGTCAGAGTCAGTTGAGTTTGTTTGTGTTATTGAACCGTTCGTTAGCGGGAGTTTTGAATCAATAAATCAAGTTTTATATTTTAAGCGCTGTAGTGACCTCTTGTATGTACACAAATTACCTCTTGGGATAAATGATTGGCTTCTCCAACAATTCGCTGATAGTCACCATTGGCAAAAAATAACAAAGAACACAAAACCTGCAAGTAGTTAACCACAATCTATTTGAATATTGGGGAGGTACTGAGAAGTGCGATCATCATCAATGCCTTTTATTTTCAGTGATCAAACACACCAACTCACCTTTGTTTGTAATGTAACTCTTTGTGTTGACTTTAAACCCGTTACACTTAACAATGAGCACAAATCTTCAAAAGCTTCTTTAGAGAGACTGTATAGTTTAGCAAATTTTCTATCATAAGTGTAACTATTTTCTAATTGGTATCCAAAATGAACTCGCATATTATATTGTAACTGACATTGTTCACGTCTTTAGTCTTCATATTCAGCAATCACTAGCATATTCCATGCTAAATCAGCTCTTCCAGACATTATTATCCAATTCAACACCGAAAAATAAACACAATTATAATATCAACAAACGTTTTCACACTTCAAAATGCTAGTGAGTTACAGATAAACAATCGCAATAGAAAGCCTCGCTAGCGTCTGTCAAATTAGTGACTCATGGTGCCGTTTTGTAGGCAAAAGCTGAAAAACGCTACGAACAATCGAATAGATTTCTACGCGTTTTATAACTAGCGAAATCTATAGCACTCATGGTACAAAGTTTAATTCTTTCCGTGACCGCCAGGGGCGCTGTATAAAATTTCATACAAATGATTTACGGCGACGCTAGCGTGAATTGACCGTGTAAACTCACGGTAGAGACACAGATCTTAGGAAGGTGTAGTAATTAACTCAAACACTGGTCCACCAGGGACTAATCAGTGCCTTTTTTTTAGTTAACTTTCGCTTGGGGCAGAATTGGGCCGGTCCTCTAGGGTCCATTTTTCATCACAAGTAATGATACGTTACAAAATTCCACTGGTTATTGTGACGGTCGACTAATGTGACGCAGTCACAGTCGACGCGTGTTTCATGGTTTGCTTGACTTTATAGTTATTTTAAAGCATTTTCACTTTTCCTACGGTCTCTGGCCGTCCGCAAGGATCATTCTGGAGGTCAAAATTTCCAGAACCAAAGCGTTGGAATAAAAAACATACTGTGTTTTCTTTAACAGTGGCTTATCCGTACACATCATTAATCCTTTGAGCTATTTCTGCAGCGCTGGTGCCGCGATGAAACTCGTATTTGAGAATAATGCGATATTTTAGGTTTCCATATTGTACACAGAACGATGTCAATTCAAAATTAAATAACGCAAAAGCAAATTAATTATCACATTCAGAACACAATTAGACACGCTTAAAATTAAGATGAATTTGAATTTGGAATCCCTGGTTGGAAACGCTAGATTTTTGAGATCAAAATGGCCAGTTCGATAAAACGCCAATTTCATATGTAAAGACCTTATTATGTCAACAACAATGTTCGGTAGGGTATTGTAGATTCTTGGTTGTGATGCTGTGATAGTGGATAATGAAATTGGCAGACAGACGCTCGGAACGCCCACAAAATATTATGATAGATGTATAGTGTAAACTGTAATAAGTGCCTGCCTAGATGGGTAGATACTTTCGCCGCTTTTGCGTCTGCGTAAACTCTCGTGATAAAATCGAACGTGCATCGTCAGTGATTTATTTATAACAGTGTATTGTATAGAGTTTTAAGTTACACATTAAAGTTGTTAGAAATCTGGTTAAAATTAAAGGACGCGAAACTTTGGTCTAAGTCTAACTAAAGTAAACAGAAGTTATTAGTACCTACTTATTAGTTAGATATGAGTAGACAAGATGAATAAAGAAGAGTCAGGTTCGCGACCAGGTCTTAAAATAGACCCACGAAGCGATGCCACACCTGGGTGATGACGACGATATTAAAATTACAGGGTGGCAGACTGACAATCGACGCATTTGGCACCGGATGGCACACATTACGAGTAAGTAGCGGGGTGTATACAAGGGGTTCGAAAGTAATAATTACAACTATCGAACTGAACGAAATTAGGGCTTTGTGGTTATCAGACGTTTTAAATATTTACATTGTAGAACTTACCCACCCACAGGTAGCCCCACGCCGCGCGCCTGCCAGCGGGGCGGTTACATTGGACTCGAATCGACTAAAACCGCATACCGTCTCGGGTCCGTCTCTGATCTTCAGATGCCGAGTGATGTGGTGACTCATAAAGCATTTACCTCGCATCTCGGCGGATCCAGGCCCATCTACAAGCACACGGCCCACCTGATGGAAAGTGGTTACCGTGGCCTATGAACGTGTGCAACATCAGGGACGTCACACTCGCGCTGCCGATCCTGTAAGAACAGAGTTTCTGTGCCGTCAGTGAGAAGATAAAGCAGGCCAAGCCTTAGGTCTTCCGACTGACAGCACAAAAACTCTCTAGTGAGCTCTGGCTACCCTACTCAACGCCGGGAACACAACACAAGGTTATTATGACCGCGGTATTCTGTAGGGCGGAAGTTGTTCCCCAGTCGGACTGCTCAATTGGACGGAAATACCGTCGTGTCCTATCCGCGCTTATGAAGGATGGACGTTGTTGGATTACTTAATCGCAGATCGAGGCGTTGCAAGCTCACGCGCTCGAGCTCCGTGTCACACGAGAGGGGATACGAGGACACACCTACGAGGGCACCCCCAAGGCCGGGCACACCACCAACGCAGACAGCCATGAGCCTTCGCTCACATCACAAAAATAACACTCTGACGTTAGCTCCTTCCTGATCCGACACACCACTTCCCTGACATCATCTGCATCAGCGAGTACGAGAGACTCCCGTGTCACCTCTCTAGTCAGTCCTACTGCCGCGTACCCTATGACATTGTATCTACCTACAAAATGTCACGTTGATTACTGTATACCACCGAACCGCCTACTGAAGTAACTTGCTTCGTGGTTAAGTAGCCCTTGTGATCAAGAGTTACGCATTCGTTCCCTAACCAATACACAGCCGACGCGAGGTGAACCTTCTTTTAACACAAGTTATTTAGCTTAGCTGGGTTGGGCTTGGTGGTCAGGTTTATTTTTTAATAAAAAGGCATTTACAAATGTCATTTACAATTCTCCTTTTACAAATGTTTTTATAGAATATCGTAAAGTACAGTACCGTAACAGACCCAAAATCTACATGATGACTACACTCTATATATACAGGTGTATTTTTGAAACGGGGCAGTAAGGGCAAGTACC
Organism: Eilema caniola; assembly: GCA_949126895.1. Classification (NCBI taxonomy): domain Eukaryota; kingdom Metazoa; phylum Arthropoda; class Insecta; order Lepidoptera; family Erebidae; genus Eilema; species Eilema caniola. The sequence goes on along the minus strand of OX421460.1, from coordinate 42,392,608 downwards.
TTAACCGTTGCAGTTACAGCAAAACGTTCTTAGAAGACCTTCCCTAACTTTTTGACATATTTTGAACTGCATTCACAGATTTTGTAAAAAACTTACAGTTGGCAAAAAAAAATGCAAAAAGTCCAAAAATTTTTTTTTATGCCAATCGATTCTATTTCATGTGTGGATCAAAAAACTCTATGAGACCATTTTAGCTTTCAGTACTAGGAAAGACAGAAATCGCCAAAAACGTTTCCCATACATTTCGGCAACAGAAACAAATTTCTACGATGGTCTAACTTTTTGTTATGGCCAGGAAGTGGGTAGAATTGACTGTAAAGTAAATAAAAAGAATTTTTACCCTCAAATTTCGAATTTGATTCGAAAATCTGTGTGTTATTCTTAGTTTCAGCTGAGAAACTTCGTATGAGTTATTAATTAAGGATTTTCGCTAAAATGTCTTCTAATCGTGAAAAAATTGACTTATTAGAAGCGTATTTTGTCAATAATCGAAATGCGGGAGCTGCATTAGTGTGGTACCGCAATAAGTATCCGTTGCGGCATGTGCCAACAAGAAAGGTTATTACAAATCTTTTGAAAAGCCTGGAATTGCAGGGTTCTTTCAAAAGAAAGCGGCAGCCTCGTGTGGACATGGACACGGAGATTGCGGTTCTAACTTATGTCGAAGCATATCCAGAGGTATCGTCCAGGCAAGTCGCCCTTGAAGTAGGTGTATCCCACTCCCTTGTGATAAAGATATGGAAGAAATACGGCTACAAGTGCTATCGATATGGGCGCATAGTTCAAGTGTTACATCCGGGTGATGATGTTCGAAGGCTTACTTTTTGCAGATGGCTAAGAGGAAAAATAAGCAGAGATCATGAATTTTTAAATTACATACTGTGGTCAGACGAAACGAATTTTTCCAATAACGGTATGTACAACAGAAAAAATCACCACTATTGGTCCAAAGAAAATCCACTAAGAGTTACGGCAAGTCATAATCAGGTTCGCTTCTCATTCAACTGTTGGTGTGGTATAATGTCCAATCGAGTCATAATGGTGGAATTTTATGAAGGGAAACTGAATTCTGCCATGTATAATGAAGTCATTTTACACCATCTTGAAAACGAGATGGACGAATGGCCCCTGTCGGAATTGCGAAAAGTTCATTTTCAACAAGATGGTGCTCCGCCACATAACAGTCACCTTTCACGTTCCAATTTGAGCCGCCTATTCGGTACACAGTGGATAGGTACACATGGTCCAACACAGTGGCCACCTCGTAGCCCCGATCTAACACCACTTGATTTTTTTTTATGGGGCTTCGTGAAAAACGAGGTGTATAAGACGACGTACGCCAGTGTTCAAGAGCTCAAGGATGCATTAATGACCATTTTACGTAATATTCATCCCAGAACATTATTAGCCGCCATTCGTTCAGTGCAAAAAAGGATAGACTTATGTATTCGTGAAAATGGAAATCATTTTGAGCAATTTATTTCATAAACCAATTTCTTAAATGTTTAAATGATTTTTTTTATTTAAAAAAGTTCAAAATTTTACCTAACCTATGAGTTTCGAGTTGATTTATCATATTTCCGTACGAAATGTATGGGAAAGGTCTTTGGCGATTTCTGTCTTTTCTAGTACTGAAAGCTAAAATGGTCCCGTAGAGTTTTTTGATCCCCACATGAAATAGAATCGATTGGGATAAAAAAAAAATTTTGAACTTTTTGCATTTTTTTTGCTAACTGTAAGTTTTTTACAAAATCTGTGAATGCAGTTCAAAATGTCCCAAAAAGTTAGGGAAGGTCTTTTAAGAACGTTTTGCTGTAACTGCAACGGTTAAGGTACTTGCCCTTACTGCCCCGTTTCAAAAATACGCCCTGTATACAAACAAAAGAGTAAATAAATACTCCTTTATTACACTTTCAGAAAGTTTTCTGAAGAACGTTTAGTTGTCAACAGGAGTTTTCTAATATCCAAAGTAAAAAGCAAACAGTACGAGTTTGCCGAAGTCCTAGGCACTTCACATTGAAACTTTCAAAGTCATCTGATACATCTACCTATAACCTCGGTCAATGTTATTTGCTCTATGAAACAAACTTTTGCGTTTACGGAACTAGGCGAGGTAGGGGTGAGTTGGGAGTTGGACGTTTAGCTAGGGGTAACAACCCTCGGATCGATTTAGCTGCGTCCCTTTTGATTGCACCCTGTAATATTACTGAGCGTGCAAGATGAGTCTGGTTATTCGTGAATATTATTGTGGTTGCAAAGTGTCACGATTTGAAATATCACTGTGCACTAATTAAGTTTTCCTTTGCGAGGCCCAAATGTCCTTATTTCAAACCTTACCTTAGTCACTGGGTCCCCACTACGAACAAATTTTATTAGTGACTAATAAAATATTCTAGATGGCGTTATGTGTATCAATTTAACATAAAATTCTAAATGAACAAGAATTGAATCCTATAAATATTATTTTCTCATAAAACTTTAATATTTGTTCCTCATAAACATATAATAATGAACTTTGAAACCTAATTTCGACAATTTGTTATAATTATGCAGCGCCCTTCCCGTCTTTTATCGGTACTATAATGATACTGCCGATACTGTGCACTACGTTACACACAATAGATGGCGTGTTATTCAATTCTCTATATTTTCACGGCTGTTACTCAAACAAAAAACATATCGAACGAGATTTACTGCAATTAACAATTGATTAGTTTCTTTTTTAATTAGTTTAGGAGTATGATTAAAACTAACAATTAAAAAGTTACTTCTGTTCTGTATTTTTTTAACGTTTATTGTTGAAGAAAACCGCTGTTTTTATAATCTACGAAATTTCGTAGGTATCGCCCTTTGTTCCGAACATACAACGCCGCCAACTTGAGTGTTAGGGTTGTCACTTTGTCAATGAAAGTTAAACAATCCTATAAAACGTTTAGAATGCTTATTTATTTTTAACCCCCCACGCGAAAAGAATAAGTCATAATAATATTATTTGTTTAAAATTAAAAAAATATAAAAACTCTCCCCAGTGTTCTAGGGTACATATTTGTTCATGTTAGTTCACATATTAGTACTTGGGTGAACAAAAGCAAAACGTTGGATTTTTGGCGCCAAAATGTATTTTGTTATTTTTTTTCGCTCTAAGTTATCAATAAGGTTATTAAAATAAGGGAAAATTAGAAGGCACTTGCATAATACCTTCTGAGGGTGTCAAAACTGTCAAACTAGGGACAGCATTTTGTAATGGCGGTCACTATTTTATGGATTGCACCCCAGTTTACCATTAAGCGGGGAGCATTCAATTTGAAATATTTAAAGCAATTTAAACAAATTAAGAAAAATAACGCTCCTGTGGCGCGCGCCTTGTGTAGGTAATACTACACTCGAGAGCAATGAATCCGGGTCACTCAAAGAATCCAAAAAATCTCGGAAAGTAAGAATGCTAGGTTAATTCAATAAATTGTATTTAATAGACAATTTAATACTCCTTAAATGAAAGTTAAAAAAATATGAGTCACCATACATTTTATTTACACAAAATTACATAAAGAAAAAAAACTGCTGATCTCTCCTTAAAACAAAAATAGGAAACATGAAATTTTTGAACTTTATGACGATTTTCTTGAATTTCAATACTTCATATTACCTCCTCGTGCTTCCATTACTGCGTTTACGCGGTTTGGCATGCTGTACACCAAGTTCCTTATACGATTTTGGGGAATATTCTCCCATTCCTCTGTGAGAGCAATTTTGAGCTCAGGAAGCGTGATTGGGGGAGGGTTTCGTTGTTTTACGCATCTCCCTAGCTCGTCCCAAGCATGCTCGATCGGGTTGATATCCGGGCTGCGCGCTGGCCACTCCATACAAGTAATGTTCATCTCTTGAAGGTAGTCATTCACAATCCTACCTGTATGAGGTCGGGCATTGTCATGCATAAATATAGCATCCTCACCCAAATTGACCATAAATGGACCAACGTGTTCGTTGATGATTTCTTCCACATATCTTACGCTAGTTAAAGAGCCGTTTTCTATGATCACCAGCTCTGTGCGACTTTCAGAGGAAATTCCGGCCCACACAAGTACAGACCCACCACCGTAGGCTACTTTTTCTTCGATGCATGCTTGCTTGAATCTTTCCCCTGGTCTTCTATACACTCTGTGTCTTCCATCGTGCTTGTAGAGCATAAATTTTGATTCGTCGGAGAACATAACTTTCGACCAATCTTCAATACTCCAATTTACGTGGTTCTGGACATATCTTAGTCTTGAAATACGATGGCCACGCTCCAGTTTAGGGCCGTTTGCAGGTCTAAGGGGTTTTAAGTTAGATTCAGCAAGCCGACGTCTTACTGTCCATGCACTTGGGTTACTTCCTCCGAGGCGTCGAAACTGATTTGTGAGTTCAGTTCCTGTGAGAAAGCGATTTCGAAGCATGGTGTTCACCAAGTATCGGTCTTCTCGTGCTGTGGTACACCTAGTTCTGCCCGTTCCTGGTCTGCGTAGGTTAGAACCAGTTTCTTCGTAACGTCGGAGAACTCTTTGTACTGTTGACAGCGACACACCGACAGTCCTGGCTGTATCGCGCTGACTCCGGCCGGTTTCCACCAATGTAAGTATTCTGGTGCATTCTTCAAGTGTAAGCGACATGATTTCAGCTTGAATAATGAATATTGAGCACTATCAACCTGGTTTATGTACCAACATAAATGACAGATTACAAACAAAAGCAAAAACAAATCCTGTAATTTCGTAGTTCCATCTTCGACAGTGTTCCCTTTTCAAATTTGATTTTTTTATGATATAACTTTACAATAACTAAGAAGTTTTAATACTTTCATTTAAGGAGTATTAAATTGTCTATTAAATACAATTTATTGCATTAACCTAGCATTCTTACTTTCCGAGATTTTTTGGATTCTTTGAGTGACCCGGATTCATTGCTCTCGAGTGTAGGTTAGGTAGGTAGTACTAGATAGGTAGGTAGTACCTGCTTCTTACCTATTAGAAATAACAAGGGCTTTTAAACATGCTGAGTACGGATTTGAAAAAAATAATGATATTTGGAATATTTCTCGCATATTTCTACTGAAATAATAACGGTAGGTACCTACTTTCTGCCTCATTTTTTAAAGACTACCTATCTACTGGGGTACTTTCTGAGTTGGTGTAGTGTAAATAATGAATTTATATAATTTTGCCACAGGCATTTTTCCAGTTTCCACTGGAGTTAGAACTCTTAAAATTACTTTTTCAATCGGTAAGTACCGGGTTTTGGAGCTTAGACCCCCGGTGGCCGACGCCCGACTGAGAATCCGTATCCAAATTAGTATTCTTTCTACTTTTGCACAACCCTGGGTGACCGTTCTTAACATTTGAAGTTATAAGCGATATTAGCCAGGTCGGTGGGTCGGATGGGTGACCGTGAAAATAACAAGAAGGTAGGTAGGTATCTACGTAATACCTTTTAGTTAAACGGCTTTATTAATTGAAAGTATGACATCTCAGGCAGGTATATTGTCGTCTGAAAAGACACACGCCTTCCTACTTACCTACCTACCTATCAAATTTAATATCAGATCAATTACTCAACAGGAATAGGGTAACATTTATACCTAAGTACATAAAGCGAACTTAATAAAATGTATCTACATCAAGGTAGTCAGTAGTAGTAGTACCTACCGCACATACAACGACACACGGCGACGAGCCGATATACGAGCGAGGATGATATACCTACCTATAACGAGCTCCTATGAGACGACTTTCTCGCTTCTACACGAATATCGCAAATGCGAAATGGCAATCGTTAAAGAAAGTTGGAGCCCTTCGAAGACCGGTGTCAAATCTCTCATAGGATTGGTGACTTGGTGACCATTCCTCAATTAGAGAATTTTTGTTGAAAGATTCCATTAGCTCCATTAGCTCTTCTACTGTCCTAACAGTAGGGGTAGGACCCGTAGGTCAGACGGTAGTCGGTCAGGTAAAATTTAAGGAGTCCGAGTCATTTTGAGTTATTCGTACACCCCCACTGATAAACGGATGGGACTCTAGCGCAAGCTTTCTTCTTGAGGATAGTAGGTCAAACGGCAGTCGCTAATGTAAAAGTCAAGGGGCTGAGTCATTTTGAGCTATTCGTACCACCCACTGATTAACGGATGCGAGTCTGGTGCAATTTTGCTTCTTGAGGATAGTAGGTCAAACGGCAGTCGCGCATGTAAAAGTCAAGGGGCTGAGTCATTTTGAGCTATTCGTACCACCCACTGATTAATGGTTGCGACTCTAGTGCAATTTTGCTTCTTGAGGATAGTAGGTCAAACGGCAGTCGCTCATGTAAAAGTCAAAGGGGCTGAGTCATTTTGAGCTATTCGTACCACCCACTGATTAATGGATGCGACTCTAGTGCAATTTTGCTTCTTGAGGATAGTAGGTCAAACGGCAGTCGCTCATGTAAAAGTCAAGGGGCTGAGTCATTTTGAGCTATTCGTACCACCCACTGATTAATGGATGCGACTGTAGTGCAATTTTGATTCTTGAGGATAGTAGGTCAAACGGCAGTCGCTCATGTAAAAGTCAAGGGGCTGACTCATTTTGAGCTATTCGTACCACCCACTGATTAACGGATGATGCGGCTCTGGTGCAAATTGGCTTCTTGAGGATAGTAGGTCAAACGGCAGTCGCTCATGTAAAAGTCAAGGGACTGAGGAATTTTGAGCTATTCGTACACCCACTGATTAATGCATGCGACTCTAATGCAAATTTTCTTCTTGAGCATAGTAGGTCAAACGGCAGTCGCTCATGTAAAAGTCAAGGGGCTGAGTCATTTTGAGCTATTCGTACCACCCACTGATTAACGGATGCGAGTCTGGCACATTTTGCTTCTTGAGGATAGTAGGTCAAACGGCAGTCGCTCATGTAAAAGTCAAGGAGCTGAGTCATTTTGAGCTATTCGTACCACCCACTGATTAACCGATGCGAGTCTGGTGCAATTTTGCTTCTTGAGGATAGTAGGTCAAACGGCAGTCGCTCATGTAAAAGTCAAGGGGCTGAGTCATTTTGAGCTATTCGTACCACCCACTGATTAATGGATGCGACTCTAGTGCAATTTTGCTTCTTGAGGATAGTAGGTCAAACGGCAGTCGCTCATGTAAAAGTCAAGGGGCTGAGTCATTTTGAGCTATTCGTACCACCCACTGATTAATGGATGCGACTGTAGTGCAATTTTGCTTCTTGAGGATAGTAGGTCAAACGGCAGTCGCTCATGTAAAAGTCAAAGGGGCTGAGTCATTTTGAGCTATTCGTACCACCCACTGATTAATGGATGCGACTCTAGTGCAATTTTGCTTCTTGAGGATAGTAGGTCAAACGGCAGTCGCTCATGTTAAAGTCAAGGGGCTGAGTCATTTTGAGCTATTCGTACCACCCACTGATTAATGGATGCGACTCTAGTGCAATTTTGCTTCTTGAGGATAGTAGGTCAAACGGCAGTCGCTCATGTAAAAGTCAAGGGGCTGAGTCATTTTGAGCTATTCGTACCACCCACTGATTAATGGTTGCGACTCTAGTGCAATTTTGCTTCTTGAGGATAGTAGGTCAAACGGCAGTCGCTCATGTAAAAGTCAAGGGGCTGAGTCATTTTGAGCTATTCGTACCACCCACTGATTAATGGATGCGACTCTAGTGCAATTTTGCTTCTTGAGGATAGTAGGTCAAACGGCAGTCGCTCATGTAAAAATCAAGGGGCTGAGTCATTTTGAGCTATTCGTACCACCCACTGATTAATGGATGCGACTGTCGTGCAATTTTGCTTCTTGAGGATAGTTGGTCAAACGGCAGTCGCTCATGTAAAAGTCAAGGGGCTGAGGCACTTTGTTTTGAGCCGTTCGTCGTGCCGGAACAAAATGGCGAGAGTAGGAACCTAGTCATATTTATTCGTGTATATAGGTGCATAGATACCTACATACGATATTTACATATTCTTGTCCCATTCTAGGTATGCCGACGTCCCACGTCGTTCATAAGTACATATGTAAGGCGGGATTGCTTATGTCGTACTCGACATATACGCGGTGCATCCGCGATGGCTTAGTCGGTTCGAGTTCGAGTCCGACATGTCCACCGACCACCGCGCCGTGCCGCCGCGCCAGCCGCCGGTGATAACAGTTATGTTGAACTCGACTGGATATACCTAGTCTGGCATGAGGTGTGCGTTTTTAATCGGTTCGAGTTCAACATAACCACCAAAAATGACACAAAATTCGTACTCAGCACACCTACTCAAAAACAAGTTAGACCATACCCGTATTGCAATATTGTATAAATTGGACTTTGATTAACATCTAATTCATACTCAGCATACAAGAAATGTGAAGTACCCGATTGCAAGTTTGAAGATGCGATCTATATTATTTTACCTCTTTGGTAATTTATATTATTACTAGCTATTGCCCGCGGCTCCGCCAGCGTGGATGTCCGTTATCGCGGACTGGGGTATGTAAAATAAATAGTAGCCAATTCTTAGACTTCGGTCGAGCCGTTTCGGAGGAGTATGGGAACGAACATTGTGACACGAGAATATTAGATTAATTATTTATACTTCTTGACAAACTATAGCACACCACCATCTAGAAGCTATTACTGCGAAATGTAGACTGAACCTCGAGATATTTCGTTGACATCTAGTGGTGAAAAATAATATTTAAAAATAATGCGCAAAATAGCCCAAGTTATGGTGGTCTAATTTTTTTGTAAGGAATGGGGTATCTATACTTTAGTATTATGTTATCTGTGCCCATATTTCAATTTTCTACCTACAGCGCGGCGGCCATATTGGAGGCCAAAAATGACGTCAAATTCGAACTCAGCATACTCGATAACTCATTAAACCACACCCATATTGTAATTTATCTAGGACACCGCGGCAGCTATATTGGATCCCAAAAATGACATCAAATTCACACTCAGCACACTCGAAAACCTATTAAACCATACCCATGTTGCAATTTTCTACCGACAGCGCGGCGGCCATATTGGAGGCCAAAACTGACGTCAAATTCGAACTCAGCATACTCGAAAACCCATAAGACCATACCCATATTGCAATTTAGCTAGGACACCGTGGCAGCCATATTGAATTCCAAAAATGACATCAAATTCACACTCAGCATACTCAAAAACCTATTAAACCATACCCATATTGCAATTTTCTACCTACAGCGCGGCGGCCATATTGGAGGCCAAAACTGACGTCAAATTCGAACTCAGCATACTCGAAAACCCATTACACCATACCCATATTGCAATTTAGTTAGAAAACCGTGGCGGCCATATTGGATTCCAAAAATGACATCAAATTCACACTCAGCATACTCAAAAACCTATTAAACCATACCCATATTGCAATTTTCTACCTACAGCGCGACGGCCATATTGGAGGCCAAAACTGACGTCAAATTCGAACTCAGCATACTCGAAAATCCATTAGACCATACCCATATTGCAATTTAGTTAGGAAACCGTGGCGGCCATATTGGATTCCAAAAATGACATCAAATTCACACAGCATACTCAAAAACCTATTAAACCATACCCATATTGCAATTTTCTATCTACAGCGCGGCGGCCATATTGGAGGCCAAAACTGACGTCAAATTCGAACTCAGCATACTCGAAAACCCATAAAACCATACCCATATTGCAATTTAGCTAGGACACCGTGGTGGCCATTATGGATTCCAAAAATGACATCTAATTCGTTATCAACACACTCAAGAACCCTCTTATCTGGCAAACGAGGGTATTACCCTTTTTTCTTGCGAAGATCCGCTGTGGAAAAAGCCCGATTGCGAGTTTGGAGATGCGGTCTATACTAACATCATTCACAGTCAATCTTCTTAAATAAATAGTAGTAATATTGTGCCTACCTATGTTTATTTATATTGTCATTTATGTATGACACTTCTTATCGTTGAAAATATAGTACACCACCATCTAGCAGCTACTACTGTAAAACGTAAGCTGAACCTCGGGCTATATTGTTGACATCTAGTGGCGAATATTAATATTTAAATTTAGCCCGTAAAATTGCCCGAGTTATGATGGCCTCATTTTTTTGTATGGGATGAGGTATCTGTACTTTAGTATTATGTTATCTGTGCCTTAGTGATTGTAAACCTAAATTACCATATCTACCAGACATACCTCATTGCTATATCTAACTGCTTCTGTACTCTCCTTAAGTATCTACTCAAAGTCTTCGATAGTGTAACTTCAGTCTTATGAATGATGTTGATGTTGTTATTTATTTATTTATTAATTTATTATTTATGTACACTTAAATGGCATTTATACAAACAAGTGAAATATTATGTACAAAGGCGAGCTTAACTCAGATTGAGTTCTCTTCCAGCAAACCTGGGAGTGCACAGAGGAATCGCAATGCAATGAGAGAGGCAAAGTCTTGTGTACATTTGTCAATACTTAATAGTATGAGTAGGCATACAAAAGGTATACCCCTGACAGAAGGCATTACATATACATTGTTATATATTATATCCAAGTTGTTAATTTTTTTGAGAAAATAGTCTAAATTGGAACTCCATCATAGACGAGGAGGATCTCAATAACTATTATTGAGATAGATAACTGTGGGGAAGCGGGGCTCTCAATAGTACCTAAACAAAATAAAACCTGTTTGATTATTCAGTAAAAAGGAATTTCTTGCACTTATCATAGTTTCTAAGTTGTTATCACCTTGTAAGAGATAATTATATATAGTTTAGATTCATAAATAGGTAAGACATGGAAAATACCAGTTATTTCACAACTAACTGAACTTATACAGCTCTAAACTGGCAAGCTTTTAATTCTAAATATCTACGATAATATCGATACCGTGATAACTGATAACGCACCGTTATCGGTTATTTACAATCAACTCAACTCAGCTGATAGTTGAGCGCACTGTGTCAGCTAAAAGTCAAATTTCACTAAATTATAGCGTCCTTTATAATTACTCTTCGACGAAAACAGCTGTGCCGGGTTCAGTGGCCGCTGGGCCGACACCCGCGCGTACGAGTAAGCGAAACCAGCATACGATTTGGCCCAGGAAAGGACGAGACAGGAGTAGAATATTGGAGGAGTAAAGATGAAACAAAAAATGTTGCGCTTGGTGCGGAATAACAATATGTAAGGTAGTAACACTGAAAAGGAAGTTGTCTACCTAATGTGCGCAGTTCTGACTGTTGCTATGGACAACGACTTCCAGAGGAAGCCGCTTAAATGTAGATAGCTTACCTTTTTTTTGGGAATAAGGATTTGGGGTCCTATGTCTACCGCTCCATTGACATAATTGGGTGTTTGCCTGTAGTTAAAATAAATTATCTAGCTGAACTTATTAAATTAAGAATAGTAAAAGAGTGAAAACAGTTGCGTCGGTTCTTATTTTATCGTTCTTATTTATTTTTAATCATCCACCCAACCTTTAATAGTAAATTATTTGACTATTGAATATTATGACGTCACAAATAAATTTTTCCTAATAACTTATACCGTTTTGACGTTTACGAAAGTAACTAATTTGACTAGTCAGTCAAATAACCAATTTTGTTACCAAAGTAATACCGTCATAAATTCGATAAATATCATTTATTTATAGTTTAAATAATTGCGGCTTCACTAACGTTGCTTTTTACTCTATGCATCTATGTATGTGTATATGTCGCCGCCAACTAGCTAAATGAGCCGTCCAAATAACTGCCTAGGCAGTTAACTAAACTGCGCCATTCAATTAACGGCCTGAATGATATTCAGGCAGGCGTCTTTTTAGTACACCATTAAATAACCTGACTGGCTAATGCTTAGACCAATCATAAGATCGGGCACAACCTTGAAATAAAAATTACATACATACATTATAATATATACCTGTAAATCCCCGAGGGGGTAGACAGAGGTGTATTCACAAAAAATTAGTGATAGGTTTATTGTGATAGCTGCGCAATCCGACTTGGTTAGATTAGGTTAGTGTACCTAATAGTTAGCGAGGTGGTTATTTTTTTTTAACCATGCAGAATAAAATATTTTTTTAACTGTTTAATTAAATGGCCAGGCAAGTAGTTAAACGTCATCGATCCAAGCTATTTGCCTAGCCGTTTAATTAAATGGCTAAGCACCATTCAGGCCGTTAATTGAACGGTGCCGTTCAGTAAAGAACCTAGGCAGTTAATTAAAAGGCTGAATAATCTAGTTGGCTGTGACATATACAAGTAGCTACAACGTGCAACTTTAGCAAGCAATACCTATATCGAATTGCCTACTAAGTACAAATTACACTTACAAAGGTACTTACTTTGTAAACAACATTCATTTAGCAAAAAAAAGAACTTCTGTAACCATTTTTTTAAAATTGTCCCTTATCAAAGGAACTAGGTGGGTACCTACTGGATTAATATCTTAGTGATAACAGCAATAAATTGCAAAATTAATGAAATACCTACCTATTCCCTACATGAAATTCTGTGGCAGGTGCAGGTATCTATCATGACTAGCAGGCATAGAGACAGGATCAGTCAGTAGGCAAGGTATAATTCGCGAGGTTGTTTGGTAAGTACCTGTACTTAGTAGTTACCTACCTAGAATTATATCCTAGCTGGTAAAATGTTATAAATAAGTACCTGGATTGGTAATTTTTATATCTAGAAATGAACACTATGACTTATTTGTTATTTGGGACCTAACTGTGTAGCAACCTAGTAACGTACCAACTAACTACGTATTTATAAATTGTTTGAGTGCTTTGTGTGTTTTTCGTCCCTCCTACGGTTTGCCCACGCATATTTTTTCTGCTTCAGGAAGTCAATGCCTACAGTGACTTGTTCGAATATTCGCGAGGGCCTGAAGCAACCTAGCTTGCCTACAAGCACCCATATCTCAGCGATACGACGCTCAATTCAGTATTGCCAAGCGGCTGGATTCGAGTAACTTTTTCAATTTCTGGAAATTTAACACCAGAGGAACTCGACATAATGCCATAGCCGTATAATACAGAATTGAGTGTAGGTATATCAATCAGTAAGATCTGCACAAGTATCGAAATAAGGCGATATTTATGTATATACATATATGCTATAGGTACTATGTTTTTCTATGCGTTGGCAAACGCGGAAGACAAAGTCTGCTCGAGTTACTCGCTCTCAATCTTGATTCTGATACCACAGTATGACGAGACTTAACGTTCGTTAGACTGTGCTGATACTAACGGTACCGCCCCGTTAATCATTGCTTCATCAACGGGGTTACCTGCGGTATTTTACTGGATGCACTATGTCCCACAGCTCGTGAGGAAGAGGGAGTGACGAGGCTACACTGCACGTCTGAGCGAAGCCAACTGGTGACATCATTGTATGGCCCGCACTTGATCTGATAGCCCTAGTGCCGGCACGCTGGCCGCCGGCTGGTCCGGCATCAGCGGTCCGTGACTGGGCAGCATGCGTACACGATACACAGAGAGGTATTATAATATTTGCAGTGTTTATCGAAGCCTACCAGCATGCAAATTTATTGTGAAACAAAAGTGCCTATGACGCTTTTATTACATCACTGTTCTCTGTAATATGTTTTAAAACTTACGAGGGAAGTAGGGGTCTTTACTTGATGAACTACCTATATATGTACATGCATACATTTATAAGGATAAATGTATATACCCACTGATGCCCAACTAGACCCACTTTTCATCGAATTGTTGTAAAGTCGTAAAAAACAGTGACACTCCACACGCACACTACACACGTGAAAACTTAGCCAAAATATATGATTGTAAGTAGATACTTCAACACGAGTATATTATGTGTTGAAGACATAAGTAATGTGTCACAATTTGTCAAAAGAGGCGTCGGTAAGGTGCGGGGTCGTGAAAGAAATGGTATTTCTTCATTTCAAAAGAAAACCTTAGAAAAATGCCCAAAGCGCCTAATAAAAAAAAATTAGGGGTTAAAGTATGGAATTGCCGATTTGTACTGACAAATTGAAATTCGTTTTTTTTTTAATTTAACGTATTTATTTAATCAAAATAATTACCATTATTATCTATACATTGCTGCCATCTAGTAGGAAGGTCATTTATGCCTTTGCGATAGAACTCTGGTGATCTAGATTCGACAAACTGTGTGAAAGCATTTTGTACTGCCTCCTGAGAAGAAAACTTTTTATCACATAGAAAATTGTCCAAATCACGAAAAAAATGGTAGTCTGTTGGAGCAAGGTCTGGCGAATACGGAGGAATAGTTTCTAATTGCAGTTCCTGTAGAGTTAAAACGGTTTCTCGTGCTGTATGAGGTCTCGCGTTATCATGGAGCAATAATGGTGAAGATCGATTCATGAGTCGGGGCTGTTTCACTGCTAGTTTTGCTATCATTGTTCGGAGTTCGGCACAGTAGACATCTGCCGTTATTGCTTGACCAGATCGTAGAAAGCTATAGTGAATAACACCATGCTGAGACCACCAAACAGTTACCATTACCTTTTTATTGGTAAGCTTTGCTATAGGACACTGTTGTGGCGTTTCACCTGGGGTCAGCCATTGCATTTTTCGCTTACGGTTATCGTAAAGAATCCACTTTTCATCACATGTCACAATTCGATCCAATATTCCTTCATTTCTGTATCGATTCAACAAGGCAACACAAGTTTCAACACGCATTTCTTTCTGCAGATCAGACAAATCATGAGGTACCCATTTTTCACATTTTTTTACTTTATTGATTTGACGCAAATGAGTCTATATTGTTGGTAAGGTAACGTTAAACCATGCAGCTAATTCCTGGGTAGTTTGGCTCGGATCGGCTTCCACCATGTCTTTCAATTCATTGTTATTCACCTGTGTGGAGGGCCTTCCTCGTGGTTCGTTCTTCAAATCAAAGTTTCCATCACTAAAGCGTTTAAACCAAAATCGCACGGTGCGTTCATTAGCAGTCCCCTCTCCAAACGCAACATTGATATTGCGAGCTGTTTCTGCCGCGTTAGTTCCGCGTCGGAACTCGTATTCAAAAATCACTCGAATTTTCGAAGTATCCATCTTTCTTGTCTAAGCTGAATAAAAAAAACAACTGAAAGTCGATAATCGAATGTTGCACATTTTTAAATGAAGAACTACATAGGTACCATGTGGAAAAAGTTTCACTCAAAAATCTCAATCCATAAAGGTTCTATGTCAATTCAAAGTACCTATTACAATGAAACGGCAATTTCATACTTTAACCCCTATTACTTCAAAAACTTGACAATTATTGTCTCTACTAGGTGCCTAGGACCTAGATAATATTTTATTACGTGCTTAATAAGGTCCTAATACCTTAAAACCTACAAATATCCTTACATTTTATACTGTGGTTATTCTCATTGTAACCATTAGACTTAGGTAGGTACCTAGGCAATACCTGTTTAGTATGTGTGTGGCTGTAGTTGAACAAAATGCATGTGAAGCTTACAAGCAATCCTAAGTTAGTACAGTACCCATCTACTAGTTTTTGTAATGAATTTATGGTCCCTTTGTTACTTTTACCATTGTACCACAGTTTAACGAGAGGGGTACTAGGTACCACAGTCTAACAACACCTCTCTTTGTATACCTAGAGCACAGCATAGATAATATGCCTCGGGTCTAGACTCGTAACAGATATTAGACAGGTAGATATCTTGGTCGCGAAAGCAACTCTCTTAAATGCATTGTCACCACAGACATGCAGATTGCCACGGATGTCGTCATCATGTGATCCTATCTTCCGTACTACTTCCTACCCTACGTATTTCCTGCTTGTGTCGCTCTATTCACAGAACATGCTTAATGATGGTGTTGTGAGGGCATGTATGTTGTGTTTATGATGGTGTTGTAGACCTGCTGCCTCTCGTCCTATAGGTGTTGTGGCAAGCCGCTTTTGGACTTTATAGAATGGGCTTGTATTTTATCATTAAGATAACGATTTTCTAAGAATCATAGAACAACTAAAACACAAATTGTTCTTTTGAGCCATTAACATCTTCAGGCCGGGACACAAAACAACTTCACATGCAATCCGGTACTGCTCATTGATAGACTGGATTTGTTCTCAGGGTTAAAAAGCCATCTGGCAGTCGCTGCTGTGAATGTCTATGTAAAATGCAATCTTTGGATGCAACCAGGATGGCAAAAGATGTTTTACGCTACGAAACGCGTGACGGACGACGTATCTTTAGGGTTTCGTAGGTACCTCAGAAAAAAAATCTCTAATAGGATCACTTCGTTTTCAGTCTTTCGCGGGAAGCATTAAGTCAAGCGGAGCCCTTTTCACTCCAAAAGTACTAACTCAAATGACAATTTACTAAGTACCATGGAGTCGGAGGTTTGATCTCCACAGCTTCACTATCTCACTTCAAGAGATACAACTTTTTGCTGTAATATTGATATTGGGAAAAAACAAATCATTCCTATACGAGCTTTTTAAAAGGGGATTTTACGCGATGTTTTTATTTTTATTGAAGTGAAAACTTCTTTAGCGGCGTTGGATGGGTGTAAAATGTTAAGGAAGCGTCAGGATTAGTTGACCTTTGTACCGTAACCGACGACTGACGTCATACAAGATTAGGTAAATACTATCTATTTTGCAATTTACCTGAGATAGCGTCGTAGCTTAAACGGTAAGCACTTCGACTGTATGTCCTCATAGTTTCAGATAGTATCGGGTTCAAACCACCTGGCCTTCTGAAACTTTTTGTGATTATTTTTTCTTTTTGTAATTTATTACATTTAAACGGTAAGCACTTCGACTGTATGTCCTCATAGTTTCAGATAGTATCGGGTTCAAACCACCTGGCCTTCTGAAACTTTTTGTGATTATTTTTTCTTTTTGTAATTTATTACATTTTATGATTATTTTTTCTTTCTGTAATTTATTACTTTTTGTGTTTATTTTTTCTTTTCATAATTTATTAATTTCTTCTGACAGAAAATTAGCATAAAATAAGTGATAGGTTCTATGATTAGATAGGTATGGTATGTTCTTTTTTATCTTTTTCTATGTATATAACGAAGAAAGAAAAAAAGAAAATGTTTTCACTTCTGCCGGCACTCCCAGAGTGCAACCCGTCTTTTTTTTTATACAATACTCGTTTTAGAGGACCACGGAAGCTAGAACACTTCTCTTCAACTCTTGAGATTTCGGAGCCTCGCTGTGGCTTCTTCAGAAACCTCCCGTCAACTGCCAGGAACTGTCCCGCTCGTTCAGTTTCTTTCCTATCTTCTCAATTAAATATTATTTTTTATATCTGCCACGGAGGGCGGATATCACAGTACCTAGCTCAAACTTTGTATAACTTTATGACTTCTTCATCATCATCACAGACTTAGAACATCGACCTCAAAGCGGATTAGCACCGCCTTCACCCAATTATATTTGATTTAGCACAAAAACATGACGTCCCTGTAGGTATAGTTGTGATGAATTAACACTAATAGTCAGGTAAGATCCTTAGTTTGTAGCCAAGTAGCAATGATAGGCAGAACAGAGACTGATGATTTCGCTTGCCGGCCTTGCCGCTCTCAATGCTACACGAATTGATTTGTAGGGGCACCGGGATTGACTCCAACCACAGAGTACCTAAATAGTTGGAAGTAAGTACCTAAGTACTAAGTATATTGATTCACTGGTAACTAGATATTATGTATATTGTGATTCCTTAAGATCAATAGGTGAGGGTTAAATGGCCATTATACTGCGACGATGTGAACGAATCCTAACACAAACAAAATTTAGCTTAGTTAGAGGGGCTTACAGGAATGTCAGTTATTTTTGTTAGACTTGAGGTACCCTTTTCAAAAGAGAGCACGGAACTCACAGAGAACACTCAGGTGAGCAATTTTGCTAACGGTTCCAGTTTCACAAAACAATTAAACAAATGACTGCTGAATTGAATTCGTATGAGTTGATACTTGTAGTTGGTAGCTACCTATAACTCACTGGATGCTTACTACTAATGCGGATATTAACACATGAACTTTAAAAGTTGCGTGATCAAGTGACAAATTCGAACCATACAAGTGCCCGCTGCGCGCCGCCGCCGGGCCGTCTGGACATAGCATCCTTAAAAGTTCGCGTAGGGTACCTACCTCAACCTGGTAGATATTTAAGTACCTATGTATTTTAGAAGTTTAAAAAAGTCATGGTTCGCTATCTGGGGGCACGGAAGTGCCCCCGCCAACGGGTGCGCCAAAGTTCACCTAAATTTTCAACTCCGAAAATTGGAACTCCGAAAATGTTCTTCCTAACATTTTTCATCCTAACAATCACAATTCCTAACTACTCTGTCTCTAATGTTTTAATTCCGAATCATTCAACTTCATAATGTCGGTAGCAATAAACATCTATTATACTATTATTTCTTTTCCTATATTTTGTCAACATAACCATCTTTTACACTATTATTGAAAGTCATACCTTTTCAAACTGTAGAATTATTTTTTAAAGAATATTAAACCACCTTTATAATGTTCCAAATCACGTTTATTTTTAACTGTAACATTTACAATATAGTTAACACCCCGACTCAGATTACCCCGACTCGGATAGATTAGGTTAGAAGGCCTTCGTGGTTATTTTTTTATAAACCACCCAGAAGTAGGAGCCCCGCGTAGCGGGGCTCCGTCGACCTTGTAGACGCATCAATTGTTTAGTTTACAAAATCACATTATGAAGGGGTTTAAAAATATAATTCTACCGACATATATTTTTATTACATTTGGTAGATAAATGTTTCTTTCTAAGTATGAGTGACAATATTATGGTAATTATGTTTAAGGGATAAAAACGTTAGGATAAAAAACAGTAGGAGCCTTAATATTGTATGTTAACGATTTTATTGATAACAATTTTCGGAAACATGAGTGTTATGAACATCGACGGTAGCACTACAAATAGTATGAATAAAAACTTTAGGATGAAAAATTTTAGGAGGAGTGATCATTCGGATTACAAATCGTTAGGAAGAACAATTTCGGATAAAGAACTTTAGGTGAGTCAATATGGACCCCCCGCCAACTCAAGCAAAAAAAAGCGGCACGGCCGTACCATACTTTTCTCGAAGCAGTTCAGGCCATTTTCGACCCCCTATAACTTCGTTATGGATAAAAGTAGGAGCCTGAATTTTCAGTAACTAGGTAGACATTGTATAAACACGGTATATTTCATATTTTATTCAATTTGAACCAGTAGTTTCAAAATTATAACGAGTCAAAGTTTCTTAATTTTGTAACTTACTGACTGACCGATGAGCAAAATACTGAAGAACTTCTAGCAGACACAGAAGCTTCAAATTTAGAATGCAATTTAGTGTTTAGGAAAGTAGAAGAAGTAAGTAGTAGTACTTAGTAAGTAGAAGTAGAAGGAAAAACTCAAATATTTTTCAATTTCGGTCCAGTTGTCTGGATAAATTTACTGCATAAATAACTTTGTAATCCCATATAAATCTATAGGACTACAAAGTTACATTTGTAGTTAATTAATCAGTGTACCTGTATATTGGTATTATAATATAATGGAATAATAGGTGTATCAAAGGCAACTTAAAATGGTCGACGTAATAAAAAAAAAAAAAGAATGGAAGTATTAATTAGAGTAAATTACCCGAAATTGCATAATTACTTACTTAAGGATTAACTTTAACCGAGACGTTTGACGAGTGCGTCATTAAATATTACCAACTGATAAGTAATAACACTAATTACTAATGCAAAACTTATATATGTCGTAGGATAACTTGATACTTCGAATCTTCGCGGAAATCCTAGGGGTTTTGCGAAAACGCGGATAATTAGACATAGGCGAAAAATTATCAAATCTTACTGGACAAAGTCAGGATTTTTGCGAAAATACTCGTTACTATAGTAAGATTTGATGTGCTCAACACTGATTGGCTACAATTTTGCTGGCTGACTTACCCCGACTCGGATAGGTTAGGTTAGAAGGCTAATGCGGGAGCGGAGCGTAGCGAAGCTCCCGCATTAGGCCTTCGTGGTTATTTTTTTATAAACCACCCAGAAGTAGGAGCCCCGCGTAGCGGGGCTCCGTCGACCTTGTCGTCGGTTCACTCATTATTTAATCGTTCTGTCGGCGAAACGTTCGTAGGGGAAAGGTTCTGTCGTCGATTTAACCAAAAATGAATCGTTTTATCGGCGAACTGCCTGTATGTGAAATGTTCTGTAGATGAAAAACTCATAAGCGAAACATTCTGTCGGTGGATCATTCGGCAGGGAAACGTTTGTCGGAGATATGTTTCAGACCGATGATACAATACTTGAAGTTAATCATCGGCAAACTAGGAACCAATTAGAAGTCAGCCAGCAAAATTGTAGCCAATCAGTGTTGAGCACATCAAATCTTACTATAGTAACGAGTATTTTCGCAAAAATCCTGACTTTGTCCAGTAAGATTTGATAATTTTTCGCCTATGTCTAATTATCCGCGTTTTCGCAAAATCCCTAGGATTTCCGCGAAGATTCGAAGTATCAAGTTATCCTACGACATATACATGTGCTGTAACGTAAGGAATAGTTTTATGCTAGGACTTTAGGTGAAGTTAAATCTAGTGAATGAAAGTGGCTATGGGAGCACTGTACAATTAATAAATATTAGGGGTTAAAGTATGGAATTGCCGATTTGTACTGACAAATTGAAATTCGTTTTTTTTTTAATTTAACGTATTTATTTAATCAAAATAATTACCATTATTATCTATACATTGCTGCCATCTAGTAGGAAGGTCATTTATGCCTTTGCGATAGAACTCTGGTGATCTAGATTCGACAAACTGTGTGAAAGCATTTTGTACTGCCTCCTGAGAAGAAAACTTTCTATCACATAGAAAATTGTCCAAATCAAAAAAAAAATGGTAGTCTGTTGGAGCAAGGTCTGGCGAATACGGAGGGTGACGGATAGTTTCTAATTGCAGTTCCTGTAGAGTTAAAACGGTTTCTCGTGCTGTATGAGGTCTCGCGTTATCATGGAGCAATAATGGTGAAGATCGATTCATGAGTCGGGGCTGTTTCACTGCAAGTTTTGCTATCATTGTTCGGAGTTCGGCACAGTAGACATCTGCCGTTATTGCTTGACCAGATCGTAGAAAGCTATAGTGAATAACACCATGCTGAGACCACCAAACAGTTACCATTACCTTTTTATTGGTAAGCTTTGCTTTAGGACACTTTTGTGGCGTTTCACCTGGGGTCAGCCATTGCATTTTTCGTTTACGGTTATCGTAAAGAATCCACTTTTCATCACATGTCACAATTCGATCCAATATTCCTTCATTTCTGTATCGATTCAACAAGGCAACACAAGTTTCAACACGCATTTCTTTCTGCAGATCAGTCAAATCATGAGGTACCCATTTTTCCCATTTTTTTATTTTATTGATTTGACGCAAATGAGTCAATATTGTTGGTAAGGTAACGTTAAACCATGCAGCTAATTCCTGGGTAGTTTGGCTCGGATCGGCTTCCACTATGTCTTTCAATTCATTGTTATTCACCTGTGTGGACGGCCTTCCTCGTGGTTCGTTCTTCAAATCAAAGTTTCCATCACGAAAGCGTTTAAACCAAAATCGCACGGTGCGTTCATTAGCAGTCCCCTCTCCAAACGCAACATTGATATTGCGAGCTGTTTCTGCCGCGTTAGTTCCGCGTCGGAACTCGTATTCAAAAATCACTCGAATTTTCGAAGTATCCATCTTTCTTGTCTAAGCTGAATAAAAAAAACAACTGAAAGTCGATAATCGAATGTTGCACATTTTTAAATGAAGAACTACATAGGTACCATGTGGAAAAAGTTTCACTCAAAAATCTCAAACCATGAAGGTTCTATGTCAATTCGAAGTACCTATTACAATGAAACTTAACATACTTTAACCCCTATTATAATGGTGTCTAACGGCTAGCGGTTGAGACATAAACATTAAGATAGATTAACAATTTAGAACATAATTGTAATGTTTACCCTACTGGGCGGACACCCTGGAGGCCAGATTCCTGCCTCTGCTCCGTACGGCGCAGAGCACGATGGCCTCCAGGGCCATCAGGGGATACCGCACGATATCCTTCGAAGTGGCGAGTCTCCTGGCCGGATCGCCACCGTGGATCCTGGAAGCGAGGGCCCTTTCGGCACTATATCAGTTCCGAAAGGAGGCGCGGGAGCGGGGATTCGATCCCGAGCCCGAGGATATTCGGGCCGAGAAATCCCGGCTCCACCAGGTCATGGTGGCCGAGTGGGAGCGACGACTTGGGCAACCACGCGCAGGGCACGCCGTCATTGCGGCGGTAAGGCTCATCATGGGGGAGTGGCTAGAGAGGCAACACGGTAGCCTCTCGTACCGTCAGACGTAGATTATCACCGGGCACGGTAGCTTCGGGCGGTATCTGCATCTGATGGGTATAGAGCCAACGCCCGAGTGCCATCACTGCGACGCGAGCGTGGACTCGGGGCTGCACACGCTCACCGAGTGCCCGGCGTTTGAGACGCCGAGGCGGGAGCTTGTGGTGGCCCTGAGGGTGAGAGTGCTCACGCTCTCCACCCTGCTCGCGGCGATGGTCCGCTGCGCGGATGCGTGGGCGGCCAGCGCCTCCTTCTGCGAGCAGGTCATGCTCGCGAGGGAGACAGCAGAGCGGGCGCGGCGCGATGAGCGAGAGAGGCTCGCTGACATCGCTGCACGCGCCCGAAGGCGGCTCGGGCGTCGGAGGGTGCAAACTGACCTCCGCCCCCCATGAGCGCGGGCCTGAGGGTGACGGGTGGAGCCGCCCGTCACCCTAGCAGAAGCAGGCCACGGCGGCGGCGCGCATCGTAGGACGATGCGCGCCTCCCCACACCGGGGTTGAGTCGGGGACCGCGTGGTCCCCCTCTTCCCGAGGAGGGCCAGACCGAGAGGGATGGCCCTGGGTCAGCCGGGGTGCGAGGGATATGTCGCATGACAACCTCACCTTCGGCCTAGCACTACGACCCAGAGACGGCGTGCGGTTTAGTCGGTTCGAGTCCGACATAACCTCCCCCTCCGGCTCTGGAGGGGTGGGTATCCGTGGGGATTTCCCGCTCGTAAAAAAAAAAAAAAAGATAGGTATTATAGAAATGAATCTCAGGGTGGATTTACAATAAATATTCTGCCGAGGCGTTGTTTGATCCGTTGTGCAGAGATGGAAGTATGCACTTAGCTCGTTCACTCCCGGCTGCTGATGTTGCCGGTGTGCCAGGGTCCTCCCTGGTGTGCCTCACGGCTGAATGATGGCGTGAAGCCCGGTGCGAAGACCCTGTAAAAAGAAAGAGTGCGGGTCAGTATGTCACAAGGGAACCACGTCCAGTGACCCGCTAAAATAATAGCAGGTGAAGATAATCTCCCCAGCGGCAGAACAGCGTAGCTAGAAGCTATAAGAAAAAATATTAATAAGTAGCGCAAGCTGGTGACGTGACCTCTGGCCGTAGAGGTCATCGGTCTCATGGCACCACATATGAGGCTAAAATAGCACATAGAAAAATATAAAATAATAAAATATATTAAGCCATGCATTAAGCAGGCCGTAAGCTGCACCGCTGGAAAGTCTTCACCTGTAGAAGAAGTAGGAAATGTTGATCTCAAAACTTACCCGGTGCCGACAGCAGTTGGCCGCCGTGGTCAAAAGTGACCTTCCACGGCGAAGGATAGCCGAAGAAAGGGAACACTTCAGCGCCGTGAATACTGAATAGACACTTTGGATAATGATGTCCAATCTCGCTCGTACAACCATAGACAAATTAGTATATTTGGTATCGAAAACTACTAAAATATCGACTATTTAAAGAATTTATTTCAAATACTTTCATAAAAAATCTACAACGTTACAGTGCGTATTTAACCGACCGACGGTTGTAAATAACCGACCGGAAAAGAAAAAAAGGAAGGCGAGCTACAAAGATAATAAAAGCTCTAAGGACAGAGAGAGGGCTTTAAGAAAATTCGTTATTAGTTATATATATTATAAGAAGTAGAAGGTACCGGATAGGAAAAAAGTAGGATAGGAAAACGTTAAAGGTTTCCATATTGATATGGTCAAATTATAAGATGTTGTAATTGTGGTTAGATAATTACGTAACAACTTAAGACAGGAGGTCCTTTAAGTAGGGACTGAATCCATACTATGGATTATAAATGCGAAAGTAACTCTGTCTGTCTGTATGTTACGCTTTCACGCCTAAACCACTAAACCGATTATGATGAAATTTGGTACAGAGGTATATTAGAGCTTTAGAACGGACATAGGCTACCTTTTATCACGAGAAAGGGGGTTTAAGGGGGGGAAATAGGGGATGAAAGTTTTTATGAAAGTTTGTCATTTCTGAAGATATCTTAATGAAATTTGGTACAAAGGTAGATTAGAGCTTGGAAACGGACATGGGCTACCTTTTATCGCAAAAAGGGGGGGAAAAGGGGGGGACTAGGGCCTTGGGATGAAAGTTTGTCATTTTTGAAGATTTCCTGATGAAATTTGGTACAGAGATAGTTCAGAGCTTGGGAGCGGACATAGGCTTCCTTTTATCGCGAAAAGGGGGGTAGAAGGGGGGGACTAGGGCCTTGGGATAAAAGTTTGTCATTTATGAAAATTTCCTGATGAAATTTGGTACAGACATAGTTTAGAGCTTGGAAACGGACAAAGGCTACCTTTTATCGCAAAAAGGGGTAGAGGGGGGGGGGGTATAAGGGTATGGGATGAAAATTTTGTCTTTTTTGTAGATATCCTGATGGAATTGGTATAGAGATGGATTAGAGGTTGGAAATGGACATAGGCTACCCCTTATCGCGAAAAAAGGCATATAAGGGGGAGGGGGGAAGGGGAATAGGGCTATGGGATTAAAGTTTCTAATTTTTCAATTGCACAAAAAAGGGGGTGAATATGGCATAAATAATAAGAATTTCTTTTAAGATGTCAAGCAAAGGTGAATTAGAGCTTCGGAACGGACATAGTCGAGTAACAAACCAAATATAGAAGCGAGTGGAGAGGTGAGTAGAGATTGTTATAAGGACGAGTGGATAGGCGTGTAAAGATCGAAAGTCGAGTAGAATCAACTACAGGGGCGAGTAGATATGCGATTAGAGAGCCAGTGGAGAGGCGAGTATAGAATCAAATATAATGCAGTAAAGGGTTGAGTAGAGAGGCGAATAGGGAGGCGAGTGGAAAGATGAATGTAGTGGCGAGTAGAGATCGAATAGAGAGTTGAGTAGAGGTGCGAGTAGATAGGCGAGTGGGGAGAGTCAAATAAAGAGGCGAAAAGAGAATCGAATGTATGGGCAAGTAGAGAGGCCAATGGAAAGGTGAGTATGGAGAAGAGTCCAAAGTCGAGTAGAGAGGGGAACAGAGAAGTCAGTAGAGAGTCGAGTATAAATTCAAGTATAGAGGTGAGTAGAAAGTCGAGTAGAGAGTCGAATTTAGAGGCGAGTAGAAAGTCGAGAACAGAGGTGAGTACATAGTTGAGGATAAAGTTGAGTAGAGATAGAGAGGCGAATTTAATGCTCAATAGTGTCGGATCAACACTAAGCGATAACCGACATCCACGCGGGCGGAGCCGCGGGCAACAGCTAGTAATTTAATAATTGACTTGGTATTATATGTTACCTCACAACTTTTTACGGTACAACAACTGAGGCGAAACTTGATATTTTTATATGATGTATATTACATAGATACGTTCTGGTAGGACGACATTCATTAGTTAGCTCATTTAGGTACCTATTCCAAGTCTTTTAAAAGTCTACCATTATGGAGAACATTAATAGGTGTTCACTTGAAAGTTAAATAAACCAAATAATGGGTTAAGGAAAGCATTCACCGAGTTCCAATTTGCAAGGTTTATTTTAGACTAGCTTTTGCCCGCGTGGATGTCGGTTATCGCGACCAAACATAGCCTATGTCCTTTCTCAAGGTCTAATCTACTACTATACCAAATTTCATCAAAATCGGTTCAGTGGTTTAGGCGTGAAAGCGTAACATACAGACAGACAGAGTTACTTTCGCATTTATAATATTAGTATGGATTTGATGCCTTACGCAACTGAATCGGTAGTGCCTATCTGCCGCAACTACAGCAAATTCCGGCTGAGGGGAGTGCGGCCCGGAGAGCTGCCCGAGCCCGGAGGCTTTCCCAGTCTTCTTCTTCATCCTAGCATTAATCTCAGTCGCATCCGAAGCTTTCAACTTGGAGACTGGGGTCTGCTTTACCAGTCTAACTGCGGATTTGGCTGAACTTCGATATTTTCCAGAAGTGGCTGCCATTAGACCTCCATAACTTAAAGGCGATATCGAATAATTGCAGTTAAACCAGTTGTTGGACGTTTTAGGGCTCCAACTACCCGTAACGACTGCCAAAGATGTTTGTATGGCAGCCGGGACTGACGTCTTAACATGCTTTCCGAGGCACAAGCAGACCTATGCAATTATTCACCGTTAGTCAGAGGGACACATGGAAAGCCTCTTGCCTTGACACGTGGAGATAGTGAGTGCGGCCGCTGTGCAGGACACTTGCTCATAAACTGCCTCTAATTTCACCGCAATTATGCACTTAATGACAACTATAATCAAACTGTGGCTTTTTAATTATTATAAATTCACAAATAACTAAGTAAATAAAAAAGTTTCGATACAGAACAGGTCGTGTTCAATATCCATACTAATATTATAAATGCGAAAGTAACTCTGTCTGTCTGTCTGTATGTTACGCTTTCACGCCTAAACCACTGAACCGATCTTGATGAAATTTGGTACAGAGGTATATTAGAGCTTGAGAACGGACATAGGCTACCTTTTATCACGAGAAAGGGGGTTTAAAGGGGGGGAAATAGGGGATGAAAGTTTTTATGAAAGTTTGTCATTTCTGACGATATCTTAATGAAATTTGGTACAGAGGTAGATTAGAGCTTGGGAACGGACATAGGCTACCTTTTATCGCGAAAAGGGGGGTAGAAGGGGGGGGGAGGACTAGGGCCTTGGGATGAAAGTTTGTCATTTTTGAAGATTTCTTGATGAAATTTGTTACAGAGATACTTTAGAGCTTGGAAACGGATTTAGGCTACCTTTTATCGTGAAAAGGGGGGTAGAAGGGGGGCGGACTAGGGCCTTGTATGAAAGTTTGTCATTTTTGAAGATTTCTTGATGAAATTTGGCACAGAGATAGTTTAGAGCTTGGAAACGGACATAGGCTACCTTTTATCGCAAAAAGGGGTAGAAGGGGGGGGGGGGGATATGGCTATGGGATGAAAGTTTGTCTTTTTTGAAGATATCCTGATGAAATTTGGTACAGCTATAGATTAAAGCTTGGGAACGAACATAGGTTACCGTTTGTCGCGAAAGACGAGGATAAAGGGGGAGGGGTTATAGGGGATGAAAGTTTGCCAGTTTTGAAGACATCCTGATGATATATTTGGTACAGAGATGGATTGAAGCTTGAGAACGAACATAGGCTACCTATTGACGCGAAAATGGAGGCATAGGGGGGGGGGGGGGGTAATAAGGTATGCAAGTATGACAGTTTTGAAGATATCCTGATGAAATGTGGTACAGCGATTAATTAGAGCTTGGTAACGGACATATGCTACCTTTTATCGCGAATAATGTGGTAAAAGGGGAGGGTGAGGGATAAGGACTGGCAGGGCCGTCTTAAGGCTATATAGCGCCAGGGTGCGAAGCTCAGGCTGCGCCCCCTCCCCCCGGTCAACAAAAAAAACGCAACAAATTTTTGATGTTTCATTTATTTTTCTCTAAGATCTGTACTACTACTTTTAATATTATAAATGCGAAAGTAACTCTGTCTGTGTGTCTGTATGTTACGCTTTCACGCCTAAACCACTGAACCGATCTTGATGAAATTTGGTACAGAGGTGTATTAGAGCTCGAGAACGGACATAGGCTACCTTTTGTTGCGAGAAAGGGGTTTATGGGGGGGAAATAGGGGATGAAAGTTTGTCATTTTTGAAGATATCCTGATGAAATTTAATACAGAGATAGATTAAAGCTTGGAAACGAACATAGGCTACCTTTAATCGTGAAAAAGGGGGTTTAAGGGGAGAGGGGGAATAGGGGATGAAAGTTTGTCAGTTTTGAAGATATCCTGATGAAATTTGGTAAAAGGATGAATTGGAGTTTGAGAACGGACATATGCTACCGTTTATCGCGAAAATGGTCCCCCCTTTTCACGATAAAAGAGTAGTGCCATGAATGTCTTCTATTGTGAAATTTGGTACAGAGATAATTTAGAGCTTGGGAACGAACATAGGCTACCTTTGATCACGAAAAAGGGGGTAGAGGGGGGGGGGATAGGGCCAGGGGATGTTAGTTTGTCAATTTCGAAGATATCCTGATAAAATTGATATAATATAGAGCTCGGCCTGCGCCCCCTCGGGCTACGCGCCCGGGTGCGGCCGCACCCTTGAACCCCCGGTTAAGACGGCCCTGAGGACTGGATAGTTAGTATGAAAGTTTGTCATTTTTTATGATATCCTGGTGAAATTTGGTACTGAGATGGATTAGAGCTCGAAAATGGACATAGGTACCTTTTATTGGAATAGGGCAAGGGTATGTAAGTTTGACAATTTTGAAGATATCTTGATGAAATTGGTATAGAGAGTCGAATATAGAGGCGAGTAGAAAGTCGAGGACAGAGGTGAGTACATAGTCGAGGACAAAGTTGAGTAGAGAGGCGAATTTTATGCTCAATAGCGTCGGATCAACACTAAGCGATAACCGACATCCACGCGGGCGGAGCCGCGGGCAACAGCTAGTTACAAATAAATTAATATACTTATTACTTGCTCATTTCATTGAACTTCGTATTTAAATAAATAACTTTAACTTGTTACCACAGAATAGATAATAGTACTAACGTACTTGTACGTATTTAAGTAATAAACAAAAGTTTAATAATTTTTCTTTTCTCTGTAGAGACTTTAATTACAAATAAAAAAAAAGAAACCACTTTTAGTCTACGGCCGACCTAAGCAAAAAAAACATTTTTTTTTTGTACACTGAGAAACGGTTTTTAGCAATACGGACTTATGCGCATAAGTCCGTATTGCTAAAAACCGTTTCTCAACACGTTTTCACTTTTGAAATAATAGTTATTTATTAATTAAAATATCTGTTATTAAGAAAATGATTAATATTGTACAACTCCAGATATATTATTATGATGCAATTGATGTGAAACTCTTATCGTTATGGAAAGTTTACTACCTGAAAACTGCAAGGGTAAATATCTTTTTTAGCATTATTTTATTGTCAAGTTGAAAAACAACGTATACACGTGTGTATTGATTACCGTTCTCGGTTCTCTTTAAGACCATCACGTAACGGCCGCCGTCACTTGCCCATACCTACGGAGATAAGCACCTACGGCGCGCGACAACCCGGGATCGTTAGAGCAGTCTAGCGCGCAACGGCCCGACGGCGCGCGAGCACACGTGTGACGTCATTTGCGCAAACATATTTGTCGTCGGTCGGTTTTGTCGATAGGCAGAGGCGGCCTTACCCATTGCGAGGCTCCGGGCAACAGGCCTTTGCGAGGCCCTTTGTCCTTCATAAAAAGTATGTGATGCGAAAGTAGTTCTGGTGGTTTGGTTTAGGTATTTGTCATGTTTAAGGAGAAATGCTAAAGTTATACAAATAAATCAAATTTGACTTTTAAAATATTTTACATTGAAAGATTTACAAATTAACAAATACAGAGATGATAAATTTTAAAATTGATGTTTGCGGCTTTTCCTAAGACTAAAATCTTTATTTATTAAAGCACAATAATGTTAGGAATAACCTATGTCATTTTCGATTGAAAGAATAGCAAGGGCTGAAATCCGGTCTTACGTCATCGAATTCCTCAAATATGTTTTAATAATTTTAAGCCTCGAAAAACTCCTTTCAGCAGACGCAATTGTAAGAAGTGTGGTAGCAATAATTCTCAGGACTATTTCGATAGTGGGGTAAATTTCAGTTATTTTTTTCTATTATGTATTGTAGCACCTATCGTTTCCTTCATACACACGGATGAACATATTCACATCTAAGTGCATGATGTCGCGTCTCACGAGTTTTATGCGATTAAAAAACCGATCCTCAAGTGTTTCGAGGCGCGATATTCAAGTACTACACTGAGAGATTTTTTTCGATAACCGCAAGTACAAAACTTGACAAGTCCGCGATTTGAAGTTAACAAGTGAAAATGTACGTAGATCGTAGTTAATTTTGGTTACTGATAAGTAAAACTGTACTAAGATTAAGAAAAATATATAATAAAGTACATCTTATGGTTACAATAACCCAAAGTTTACTTCTGTTTACACACATTTGTACATATAAACTTCGAATCGCGGACTTGTCATTTATTGTACTTACGGTTATCGAAAAAAATCTCTGTGTACTATATAATGAATTTTGTTTTGTATGAATGAAATAGTTAACTAACTTTATTTTCAATTCACCGTTATGTTATAAGCCTTAATAAGTAGTTAAGGATCAAAACCAAAAGTTTTAAATAAAATAAAAAAGTAAAAAAAAATATATTTTCAAAAGCTTGGGTTGTTGCGCGAGGCCCCTGTAAGAGCGAGGCCCCGGGCAATTGCCCTGTTCGCCACCCCCTAAAGCCGCCACTGTCGATAGGCAATAAGCAGTCTAATTGTTTGTCCCGAGGAGGGCCAGACCGAGAGGAATGGCCCTGGGTCAGCCGGGGTGCGAGGGATATGTCACGAGACAACATCACCTTCGGCCTAGCACATCGACCTACAGACGGCGTGCGGTTAGTCGATTCGAGTCCGACATAACCTCCCCCTTCGGCTCCGAAGGGGGGGGGGGGGATCCGTGGGGATTTCCCGCACGTAAAAAGAAAGTCTAATTGTTTGTATTGTGATTCATAATAATGAATCGTAACACGAATAATTGTTGTGTGGACGGATGGCGAAATTTACAAAAGAATTCAAAATTATCTATTTTTTAAATTAACGAAAGAATGTGAAAAGTAGTATTTTACTATTTTAATGCACAGATTATTTTTTGATGATTTAGTAACAAAGCCATTAGGTTGTAGTCACCACTTGACACCCTTTAATCTTTTTCTTCGCGAATCAAAATAATGAGTTCAAAAGTAGTCACTGTAGAGTGTAGTCAGTCCCACACATACACGCACGTACCCCCGCACGCGCACACATACTCACCTACACACACTTGCCTTTTCGACAAAATGCAGGCTCCTATCTAGTTTCGGAACAGTGAACCGTATAATGTGACAAAATTATGAATGGCCAAGTGATGTAAAGTCTGTTTTTTAATTTCAGATAGTAAAATGACATTACCTGTGTTGCAGGTTTATTGCAATTAACAAAATAATCAGTGGTGCCACCAGTATCGAAAGTTGTCGATAAATTAAATTTAGTACAGATTTTTGTAGGCTATTTTATAGCTTATATGGAGATGTACGAAACTATTATTTTTTAATATTAACTTTTTTCTTAAAGTATAATGAAGCTAAACCACTTGTATCTAGGCCACAAACATTGTCGATAGTTTCGAGCACGTCACTAAGCACTAAAAGCTGGTATCATTATTTCACAATTTGACATTTGTAGTTGTCAATTTACTATCTGAATTTAAAGAAACGGATTGTAGATTGTTTTTATTGACAATAAACAATCAATATGATTATTATAACATTCCGTCGTTTTTGCGTCGGGATTTGTAAATAAATATTATTTCTAAACGTTTTAATGGATTGTTTTATTTTCATTGACAAAGTGACAACCCTAACACTCAAGTTGGCGAAGTTGTATGTTCATAACAAAGGGCGATACCTACAAAATTTTGTTGGTTTTATTAAAAACAGCGGCTTTCTTCAACAATAAAGGAGTGCAACTTCTGTACGTAGTACTATTATCTATTCTGTGCTCGTTAATCACCAACTTTACAAATTTTTAACATAATGTACTAATATTGACACATAAACAAGACCAAATTACTCTTACATGCCAAGAAAGTAGGCCGAAGAGGACACTGCTTTTAAATGTAAGAAGGTACAGTCAGCATCAGAAATATCTGGACAACAAAGTCTCAAAATGATCTTAAAACTCTCGTATTAGCAAATCAAACTGTTTTATTGTGATTTTAATTGTATTATTGTCAGAGCTAAAGATGTGTACTAAATATCAGAACAATCGATCAACAGGTAGGGGAGGAAACTAAGGAATTAAAATAATTTTGAGTACCTACTTTGTTCATCAAGAACTATCTAATGCTTATGCTTAATACTTTTGGAACAGAACAGAATAAAATAATAGTACTACGTGCCTGCCTTTGGTCAATATGTATCTACATTATGTTTTTTTTTATATAAAATAAAAAATACAGCTGGTCTTCGTGCAGTAGTTACATTATTAGTGTGTAGAGATATTGGAGTGACTGAATAATTTGGAACAAGTGCCCTAATTGTCTTACAGGTTTGAAGCGGTAGATGTCATTGCCAAAGTTAGCATAGGTATAGGGTTTTTAGAATTATTGATGGTGCCTACGTAAGAAAAGCTTTATTAAATTAGCTAACTGTTGCCGCAGCTCTGCCTGCGTAAACTACTGAAATAGGGAGTTATTAAGTTATCTTAAATTTAAAGAGTTCGCGCAATTTTCTTGAAAACCTTCTACAAAGTCCTACTTACCTATTACAAACTTTAAATTAGAAATGATTGTTTATAAGGTCGATCTGAAATTACGGCGTGACCAAGGGGAACAGGTATTATAGGTAATAGGTTTGTACCTACCTGCAAACTGTTATCAATTTATGAACATTACGTGATTATACCCACCAATTATCTACTCGCAATATACCTGCATACCTACCTACTAACCTACCGATTTAGTTATGCTAACTAATTCATTTATGTAAGGGAATTTCAATTTAAAAATTTAGTGAAAAATAAAGTCTCATCTTTTCTTCCCTAACTAGGTACCTAATTGATAACCTCTTATTAAATTCGTTTGCATATACCTACATGAAGACATTGAATGCAGTTACGTAACTACTACATAACCTACCTACTTACCTAATTATCTATTCTACGGGCTATGGTAGGCATATTTTATTGTATTGATTGCAGATCAGGCCCCCGATTCTGCTAATTTTATGACATAACAAAATCACTGTGATACCTCTGACATTGCATTAAATGTCATTAAATTTTCGACTTTATAGCAGAGACTTAAAGTTCAAAATGAAAAGACAAAGAGTTTATAACATTTTCATTCACTCTACAAGATTGTCATTTAATTTTAGGGTTTAAAAGTATTAGAGTAAAGTCTAAAGTTAAATGGCATTGGTTTCAGTGTCTTTGGTACCGCAGTGGTTTTGGTATGATAAAAATAATAGCAGAATCAGGGCTCTGGAAGACAGGCCCACTTATCTTTGTTCTTCAGCTTACACTGTAGCAGCAGCAGGTATTATACTAGTAGCACTATTATTTATTCTGTTATTCCAGCTTGAGTAGGTCCCTCCCTACTACTTAGCCACCTTATCTGTGATGTGAGACAAGAGAGTCCTTAGGCAGCATGTTCATTGAGGTGGGGATGAGCAATGAGCGCATTGGTTGTATAGGTACTTATATGCTGTAGTTAATACGCTTCTCCTCTCAATAACCTACGTAGGAACCAATTTAGTGATTGTTTAATTGGCACTCTAGTCCGGTCTATCTAAACTAAATTATGTATAAGAGCGAGGCTACAATAATTCACACCCAGCCGAAATTTGGTAGGATCTGGATCTGAATCTGGGGTAAACAGGATATAGGACACTATCATAATTGAAATATGAAAAGATCTCATCTATCCGTCCGATACCTGGAATTTTTTTATTAGGGGTCAAAGTGTCAAATAATATCGAATTTAGTATTAACAATAGAACATAAACATATCTAGGGACTGGTAAAGCTACATTTTTTCACGCAGATTTAATTTTTTTCAAAAAACATGATCGAGCATAAAAATTCATTTCACTCTTTCTCCCTTTTATATTAGTAGTGCGAAGAGTACGGACGTCTCACTGGGACCCGGCCCTATAGGGTGATTTGATTTATATTTATGCAACTTATGCAAGTATGATTTCATTAATTTGCCACCAGGTGGCTCTAATTCAATCTGAATAATCACCATTTACTCGTAATCGTTGAACGTGAGAAATAACTCGCAGTAGGCACTCTGTTATAAGACTGACTGAGACTCTGAGATATAAGACTCTAAGGTGTTATTAAGAGTCCTATGGAAAGAGTAGGCAATCTGCCATCAAATGAAATAAACCGACGACGTCGGCGAGTCTTCATTCTAACACTAGAAGCTTGTGACGGCGCGGCGTGGAGTGCTCAGAGATGTCAAGGATTATTTTCGAACAAAAAAAATTGTCATTTCAGAAAAAAAATATATTTTTCACTTTCAGACAGTTTTAATTTGTCTCGATTATTGCTGATTTCATAAACAACAATAAAGTACGTATATCAATTTGTGAAATTTTGAATTCATTAGTAGGTAAGTAATTTAATTTTTTAGAGTTGTTATATAAGAATAAATTTTACGTTGAACTACAATTGTACGGTTACAATTATAGTTCCCCTGGTGCAATCAACCCCATTGTACCCCAACCGAAACTACCTACCTGCATTTTCATTTATGGAAATAATGTCGAATAAACGAACTGGATAGTCATTTATTTATTACTTCTAGAACGACATAAAGATAATAATGTATAGATTACAGTAAGTAATTATGATAAACATATTGCTAATTACAAGCCTACACATATATTATTTACTTATTAAGTTTGCTAATGTAATAACAATAAATAAACACAAGAAAGACATGATGCGAAATTCAAAAATTCGGGTCACAATAGAAACACCAAAAAAAAATAATAATATAGAAAATATAAAAGTTTAATTCGCGAATAAAAAAGCACTATCTAGTTGCCTTGCATAGGGGAGAAGGAGGCACATTAGCACACTTTTCATATTTGGACTCCTAAAAAATCAACTGTAAGGAGAAATAGAAAAGACATATTTTTCTAAGCTTGCTTACTCCTTTGTTAATTTAAAAATGATGAAACGTTTGAATTGGTTGAAATCGTTAAAGAGAAAAATGTGTTTTTTTAAAACTCAAAATTTGTTCAAATCTGCCTCCCCATGGGGGCACATTTGAATCAACATGGGGCAGTTTTGAAAAATGGGTTAAAACTAGAAAAATGAGAGAAAAGAGTAATAATTTGTCTTTATTATAATGATAAATGTTCTTATTAAAAAATGAAATAAACCTATACGAAACTTCTGAAGTTAAATTTTCAATTACAGTTACAAAAATAAATATTATAGTTTATAATTGTGTCTGACTTCCTCCTTGTTAACCAAAATAATTATATACTGCCTCAGACACAAAATTAAACATAAAATAAACTCAATATCAAACTTCTAAAACTTTATAATAATTTTTAATTTAGTCAGACTTCCACTTTGGTAACAAAAATAATCATTTTAAATAGTTTCACAATCATTTTAAAATAATTATCTTACGTAGGTCCTGTCCTACTTATCCCATATGAAAATAAGAAAAATCAAAATTAAAATAAAACCTTACTGCAGTTCTGGACGTGCCAGGACGTGCCATTTAAGCCGGGGGCGAGGCGTTCAAATGTGCCCCGTTTGTTTTGAACAAATCTGCCCCATGGTCACTTAAAAGATAAAAAATTACAAAAAAAATAATGTAAAATAACTGGCAAGCAAAAATTATAATGTGGATTGAAAACTTTTAAGTATTGCACAATTTTGTGAAAGAATTAGTTGGAAACCTTTACTCACTTGATTGTAAATCCCTTACAACATTTATTTTTATTTTTTACTTTGCCGGTACAAATACGAAGACAGGATATAACTCTTTTTGACAACGAAACACGCGCGCTTTGTGACTTGACGTTTGTCACAGCCAATGTTGCCAATATAAAAATGAAGTTGCGGCATAGATCAACATAAAGCTGCGTTCAGAAATCAACTTGTTCAAATCTGCCTCTGTGCTAAGGTGCCTCCTTCTCCCCTACGTTTTTTTTTTTCAATAGGTATTTATTATAAGAAAAAATTGCCACATGAAACAAAATGAGAAATAATATTATGTTGGTAATTATCAAAGAAGGTAGGGCACGACGGTATTAACAGTTCGACTGATCACCACAGAATACTACGGCCATTATACTTAACCTCGTATTGTGCTCCCGTGAGTAGGGTAGCCAGAGCCTACTAGAGAGTTTTTTGTGCCGTCAGAGAGAAGACCAAAGGCTTGTCCTGCTTTATCTTTTAAACTGACGGCACTGAAACTCTCTGTGCTTACAGGGTCGGCAGTACGAGTGTAACTACTCTGGTGTTGCACACGTCCATAGGCCATGGTTTTCATTGGATGGACCGTGTGCTAGTCTGTCATCTGAGTGGTATAATTTTTTTTATTGCATTGTTTCTATTCAACTTAATTCAATAAATTTTAGGTTTAATTTTGATTTTGCAATGGTTTAACATTGATTGCATTTTAACAAGATTTCGATGTTTCACATTTTCATTACTTTTGAATAAATATAAAACATTGTTGTAATATGTATGTCTACAAATCAGTAGGTTGAAAGAATCAAATAACTAAAAACTTAGGTAACTAGTTACCTACTTATATTTAATGGATTAAATAAAAAAAGATTTGCTGATTATAATGTCGCCTTCATATTTAGGGTGTTTTTACCAGCTGTGGTAAAAAAACCCTAAGTAAACCTTTCTAATCACCTTAAATTTCAAAATATTTATCTGTTTTGTACGTAAGAAAGTAGGTAGATGACTAAAGATAAAGCCAAACTACAGCGTAAAATTTTATTGTCAATGTATAATAATAATGCACTTTTACTGACATTCGGAATTAATTCCGAATTTTAACGAATATATTTTATGGTACAATTATCCCTGATTTACCCTACCGACTTCATTATAATATACGTTAATTATGTACTTAACACGTTCTGTCAGTACAATTGAAACAAATTAACGAAAGTAGAACTAATAAAATATTATTATGATGATTAAACGACTTTGTATTTTGTACGTTATAACATAACTTTATAAGGAACCGTAAACTTACAAACTAAAACCAGGCAATTCACAAAAAAGATGCAATGCAATGATGGGCTAATATTTTGCTTGCTCTAGCTAAGTCGTTATTTCATGTAAGACAGAGATAGAGTTAGTGTCAATAATAATAATCATACAAACGCTAATTTCGTCCCTCGCGCCCTTTTGAGCTGTTCTTGGCAACCGGTTTTGTTTGTGGAACGGCCGTAAAACGAGCCGACCAATGAGAAGTTACGATTCACAGCGGGCGTACTATTGGCGACGGGTGATAGAGAGCGTTGCGGTGCGGGGCCACGAAGACCAACGAGGGGTGAGCCCGGAGTAGTGCGGGGCATGGGTGCGGCGCGCCGGTAGCGCGCGCACATTACACAGTCGCAGTCGTGTTTCGCCATTCGAAAAGAAGGTTATTGTTACAATGACACGGGCACCGGACTATCGATAAAGTGTGTTTGTATGTCGTTTTCGTCGATAATAAGTGTTGTGTTTACTTTCACCCGTGCGAATGTCTCGATCCTCACCTTTTCGTTTGTTTTTTCTTTTAATCATTGCCGCATGGGACGGCGCTTACGTTTCAGTTAACCTTTTATTTTGAAACGATGGAACGTTGTTCTTATGGTTTTTACACCAAAAGGTATTTTATGTTATTTATTAATTTATGATTTCAATCTGGTGTGGGTGAATGCGGCGTGTGTGGCCATAAGTGGTGAGCAGTTGCCTACATGTTCACTTTTCGTCGCAACGAGTCATAAAAGAGACCTGTAATTTGAGCCAATATTGTCAAAAAAGTTGAGTTTGGCTCGATACGCGAATGGTTATCGTTTGTTATGGACAAGGGTAGATGGTGCTGGTAGAATCAACTTTTTGGTTGACATTGCTATTCTAATCCATTAGAATTACACCTATCTATACACTTAAGTCTAATTCAAACATTGTGGTCCACTTATGTACGTATTGTATAAATTTCTTTATTATTATTGCAACGCATCGGGGAAAAGTCGACATTGTGAGGCCCTCGCACTCGAGGGTCGATAGCCGAGGGGAGGGAGGGCGCCGTCTGTCTGCGCACATGCAGAACCGGTTCGCGCTTCAACTCCCCTAGTGGGCTTTTATGATCCCTTTCTTTATTATGCCACACGCGTTCGCATAGCGCTCTCTCGCTCGCACGTTTTCATTATTTTTTGCTTCCCCTTGTGAAATAATTCCAGACGGACTTTTTTTATGTAGGTCCCTACTTATTGTCCCTACTTTATATCTCTAGCACTAATGGTAAGTAAAATGAAAGAAACACGTGGCATGCCTTTGTTGTCAATAATAACAACATTTGTCTAACAGTGTATTTTGTTATTAGTTAACTACTGTGTGAGTACTTACCTAATATTAACTGGCGTCTAAGGTTGTACTATCATCTATTATTTAACAAATCTAACAATTCAGCGGTTTTTACGGTTCTAAGTCCTAAGGGTCATTTATTTCATTTAAATCTTTTATTGTGGTGAGATAACTTTAAGATTATCGATAAAAATCATAATCATCATATCATCATCATAATCATAAAATAATTATCAGGACGATCTTTTTGATAAACTTATAATTTTGATTAGGTATGTCTATGTATCAAATAAAACAAAACAAAGCGTGTTCTCTTAGTTTAATCACACCTTATACCTAGCATACATTTTCAATTGGATATTTTCCTGTTGGTAAAAAAAAATGCTGAAGTTATTAAATTAATACTGGTAAAGGAGTGATAACACTGATAACAGTTGTGTGGGTTCTTATTTTATAGCTTTTATTTATTTTTTACTAGCTTTTGCCCGCGGCTCCGCCCGCGTGTATGTTGGTTATCGCGACCAAACATAGCCTATGTCCTTCCTCAAGGTCTAATCTACCACTATACCAAATTTCATCAAAATCGGTTCAGTGGTTTAGGCGTGAAAGCGTAACATACAGACAGACAGACAGAGTTACTTTCGCATTTATGATATTAGTATAGATCCTCCACCCAACGTATAATAGTAAACTATTTGACTATTAAATATTATGTCGTCACAAATATTTGTTTCATCAGTCAAATACCCAATTTATAAACAAGTTCTATACTTAGGTATATAGGTTGCCTACATTTTTTTTAAAGGAAACTTTCAGAAATTGTTATTGCTCCCGCTAACCTCCAGCAAAGCTAAGTTGCTCGTGTTAGGAGTAGGCTCACGTTGGCAATGTAATCTCTCGATAGTAAGACGGTTTACATTGAAAAAAAAAAAACACTAAGTTTTGTCGAATTTAGAAACTGAATAACAGATTTAGTGGTAACTTTGAGTTGTGTTCCTCCTTGATCTGTGAAATCGTAGATCATAAGCGAATCCTATGGCATTTGACGTAATTGGCTTAAAAAATCCATTCGGTTTTAGACGTGAATAGTCACTGAACCTTTACTTACACGTATTGATATGAACTCCTACCAGCCCCTGCCCAAGTGGCAATTCGCAATTCGCTAGCAGGCGTTTGATGAAATAGAATGACGAATGTATAGGATTTGACGTAGGTATTTGACATGCGTTAACGACTGCCATTTACGTCAAATCCCATACATTCGTCATTCTATTCCACCGAACGCCGGCTAGCGAATTGCCACTTGTCTAGAGGGGCAGAAGATATTTATAAAACAATATTCCTTTACATGGCTGTACAAACCTACATTATGTGTACGAAATATTGACAAACACACCGACAGGACCATTCTAATATAGCCTATTATATTGCACTTAACGCCTATAAAGCGATCGAGTGTTACTTCCAAGGAGAGCTGACATTTTCGTGCTGGGAAAGTTCGGTTCATAAGCTGTTGAGCTACGTTAGTGACTTGCAAGAGATAGTACAATAGATATGTCGTAGTTAATTGGTTAAATTAACCAGTTACCTATAGTTAATTGAACAAAAATCACTCAACGTTTAAAGACTGCGTATTGGAAGTAAACTGTTGAAGACAGCTGACCAAGACTGTCGAGTAGTTTAAATTTAGTTTAATTGAACAGGTCTAGCTAAGGTATACTTATAACCGAGGTATTCATGGTCATCTTACGTTGACAATATTTGACAAATTTTTTGCAAGATTAAACTATCCGTGTCTAATAGTAAACATACAAATAATTTTATAGTAAAGGATATACTATCCTATCGTAGCATATAAGTTTATACGCATTGCGAACGAAAAATACGAACAATATTTCTTTTTGATGGCTCGAATTTTCCCACTGTCCCCTAAAAAATTCTTATGATACTGCGGCATATACCTATGGCAGTGTTCAGGTGCACTTCTTAAAATGTATTTAGTGCCAATTTATTGTATGATTCAAAACTATATGTACCTACCTATCTACTTAAACCTCAATTAGGTACCTACGTCAGTCGTTCATGATTGGATTGGGCAATTAGATATAGCTTTAAATTAAAAAAAAAAGCCTTTAGTTGCAAGAGAATTGCGCATTATGATAGTTATTTTAAAAATAAAAGTTTAAAATATTATGGTTAAACAAAGTCAGTCCTAGTAAATAATAAATGAATCTCCTACCTACGACAATATATTATTGTAAAACGTAAAAAAATAATTTTACATAATATAAATATTTTTAAATTATTTTTTTAAATAAAACTATGATATTTTTATACTTACCAAACTATCATGTTTTTACTATTGCATATAAACGGTTTGATTTAGCTTTTCTTGACATACCTACCTACCTAATGTTTGTTTACGTACAGTACCTACACAGTACAGTTCTTACACTATACTTGCACATTATAATCACAGAACACTTCTATCCCGAAGGATCCTAACAGATATATTTCGATTTTTATATCGGATCTTCGTAAGACTAACGCCATCTCTATTTGAATACCGCAGGTAGGTTTACAAGGTTTATCACAAGTATAGCAAGTAGACTTTCTAAAGGTCGGCTTGCCTGCCTATTTAGTTTTAGATTTATGTGCTGGTGGTTATTAGCGGGGTTGTAATATTACGTGACAGTGACTAAGAAGGGATAAAGGTTTTTTTAGGCATTAGGTGGCAGACATGGACACGGCCCACCTGTTACTGGGGTAACAGGAAAAATCGCTTGCTTAAACTCAGGTTAATTTAATTGTGCATAGCTACCATGTTGGTTCCCCGTGGGATTGAATAAGACCACTCCATCTCTTCCCGATGGACCTGTCCCAGTCACCTTTTTCAGGTCGTCAACCTGAAAAAGGTGACTGGGGCAAACTGGATGCGGCAGGCGGAGGATCGGCCTATGTCCAGCAGTAGACTGTAGTGGGCTAATTGATCACCTCTTCCCGCGGGTGCCGTAGATGAGGACAAAGGATAGGGCGGTTACCAACCAACAGTAGTGTCCCCTTGATTTCAGGTTTTTTTGAAGTGATAACTTCTTTAGCGGCGTTGGATGGGTAAAAAGTGTTGAACTTTCGTCAGGATTGATTGACCTTTGAACCGTAACCGACGACTGACGTCATACAACATTACAACAGCTATAGATTCTTTATTTTGTTAAGTGTGTCAAGAAGCGTCGTGGCGGTAAACGCTTCGACTGCAAGTCCTTATGGTTTCAGATAGTACCGGGTTCGAACCTGGGCTTCTGACACTTTTTGTGATTATTTTTTCTTTTTGTAATTTATTATTTTTTGTGATTAGGTATAGTTTCTTTTTATAATTTATTACCTTTTGTAATTATTTTTTCTTTTCTGTAATTTATTACTTTTTGTGATTATTTTTTCTTTTTGTAATTCATTAATTCCTTCTGACAGAAAATTAGTGATAGGTTCTATGATTGGCGCCAAATTATAGGTATGGTATGGTGTATTCTTTTTATCTTTTTCTTTGTATATAACGAAGAAAGAAAGAAAGAAAAAGTTTTCACTTCTGCCGGCACTCCCGGAGTGCAACCCGTCTTTTTTTTAATGTAGGACACGTCCATTTCACTTCACCTCGCCTGATGGTAAGCTGACGGCAAAGTCTCAGAAAAGAGGGTCACCATTACATACACGTGCCATGTTAACAATGGTGGCACTCAGCTTGACGGCCACATCAGATGCTTTTTCACGCCCCGCTTAAAGGTAATAGGTTTGCTCCCTAGTACGTGGAGCCGAAATTGAATGTAGCTAAATGTGGGTGTTCATTTCACTCTGTGGTACACTTGGCTCTGCCTCCTTACTTATCTTTGCTTTAGCTCGTCTTTGCACCTTACTATTCTTTTCTCAAACATGCAATGAAATATTGACGTGCCTCTTAATAGGCTGCGAAGTATGACGTTTCAGACGCGGCTAGGACCAGAGGCCGGTAATGGAATTTAATACAAACCTTGCAGGCCTTAGGCCGGCAAAGTCCTCTTTTTTAATTTCGATTCCACATAAATTTGTGGCAAAGGCATCGACACTCTGCCACTATGCGTATAAAAAAAAAACAATAAACGACTTGGTATGTACTTAGAGCAGTTTTATTTACATAAAAAATTCACATTAACATAACTAACACATTATTATCAATTGTTTTCTTAACTATACATATAAACATTGAAATATTAATATTTATTTAGTTGCAACAAATTGACATTTATAACAATGACAAGTGTTACTGTTCGTTCAGAAACGTGCCTTTAAGTAACACGATTATGAACATAAATGTAAATGTATTCTGTTAAAATCAAGTAAAATAGACGAAATATTAATATACACGTGAGTTTTAGTTTTTATCTTGTTTACTTTTAATTTCTTTAAAAATAAGTCTTTAATTTCTATATGTCTTCGGCCGGCAACCCCTTTCTTCCCGGCCTCTGTAATAATATACTATTATATGGGCCTATTACTAAAATCTGAACCTACCTACCTAAGATAAAGAATAGGGT
The DNA here is from genome assembly GCA_949126895.1 of Eilema caniola. Classification (NCBI taxonomy): domain Eukaryota; kingdom Metazoa; phylum Arthropoda; class Insecta; order Lepidoptera; family Erebidae; genus Eilema; species Eilema caniola. Next base: position 42,349,515 of record OX421460.1, on the reverse strand, counting down.
ACCTATCTTATCTACACCCAAGTAGTAATCGGTTAAGTACTAATCGTTATAAGTTCGGCTTAAGGTGAACGCAGACTTGGCCGCACCGCACACACCGCAGTCGTCGCAGTCATCGCTTTTGTTAATGGCCTCGCACATCTGTCCGTGCCGCAGTCACCGCAGTCGTTCCCGTCGCCGCAGGCAACGCATTGAATTTTTTCCATTCAGTTTCCAATTTACATCAAGAGTGAACATGTTTTACAGTATGGCTCTTGACGAACAATTTGTTACCAGTTGTTTATTATAAGTTCCATACTTAGATGTATACTATTAAAAGGAACAACACAACAAGAGTAAAAAAAATTAAAATGCGGATTCATTGCATCAACTACTATGCCGGCCGCAGCGTCCGATGCACGCAGAGTGCGCAGACCGACGACGTTGGTGACGTCATCAGCTGCGGCTTGGGGAATTCGGTCGCTTCAGGTACTGCGGCGACTGCGGCGCGGGTAGGTTTGCGAGATTGCATAGAACTTCATATAAAGAATTTCGAATGCGGGTACTGCGGTGCGGCCAGGTCTGCGTTCACCTTTACCAATAGCTGCCTAGGGATTTGAATTCTATTTCTAAATTGGACAAAATTTCAAAGACAAGTAGTCAATGCATCTTAGTAAGACTAGAAAGGCGACTCTTACTGAATTCCTGCCAATCCCCTCGACTCGGTTCTCTGTTTTTATGTGAGTTTGAAGAAAAGCTTGAATGTCATTTTTATTAAATCTAAAATCGAAGCCATGGTTCCTAATAACTGATGTCGGTCCCATAGATTCTCGAAGACTTCTCCCTACTGAGTACTGACCCATTTGGATTGATCGCCCTGTATACAGGAAACAGATTTATTTAGTAGAATACTGGAATTGATTGAATGTGATACCACAGATTAGACCCCAGATCGATCTTGAGGAACAATGTACTCAAAATGATCTTAATGCCTTGATACCCTTGTCCCCCCTCCCATCTTCTAGTAGTCCACGACTAAACATAGGCATCTCCTATAGACGATCAATCTAAAGCAGCCCGCATCCAGCTCTTCCCTACCTTGGTAGTACGGCCAATAATGCAATTTAAATAATTGTAACAGCTTGATTTGCTCTTAATACCCAGACTTTTTAGTCAAGATCGTTTTTTTACAGACAGGATGGATTAATTCAACACACGCGTAATTCAACACCTGAAATGAAAATACTCCAAATACGGATAGATAAGATAACCAATTTTACTCACCCAACGACAAGAATATCCTTTTATTTTATTTACCACGTTTATTGGGGAGATTTGGTCCTTATGATGGACCCTATCGATTTTTTTTTTTTGGATTTTAGCCGGTTCGATTACATACAGAGTGTGGGAATTACAAGGGAATTTCTGAAAATCTTTGAATGCAATTATTGCTTTAAGTAAAGTTAGGTATCTCCAGTATTTAGTGTTGTTGAATTCCACTCTATATGACGGATTTATTTATGTACATAAATGCGTAGCCAGGGATCCAGGCTGGACAGCTAGTTAATATAAATTAATCTATATAATAGTTCGGCACTCCGCGGTCTACGGACTCCGCTAGTCATTGGCACTTTGGATTTTTATTTGAATTATAAAGCACTTACTGCGATAGCAAAAAATATTTCAACTTGACTATTTCAAATATTCTAGGCAAAGATTGATAGGGGAAGAATGACCGAAGTTCAAAATTCCGAATGTTCTTTTGACCTGAAGTTCAAAATTCCAAAAATTTGATTCTCGGCGTCACATAGAAAATATAATATTTTTTACGGAATAGAGATATAATTATGATCTTCATATTCGTAGAATCCCATCAGACACATACCTACTTTTATTTTTATTAGAGGCGTAGGTTCGAGCCATCTACCGAGAATTCTTACGGACTATTGAAATTAAAAACAATGAATGATGATAATTGGATGTTAGATTATTTTGAAAAATTGACGCAAATGGCTTAAACTTCAACTTTTATTGCCGGCTGTCCAGGACAGGACTAGGCTAGGTAGTTCTTTTTTACTAAAGTACTTAACTATTATTATTTGACACCGAGATTCTGACTAAGCCCCATAATGAAATACCTACTATTCAAGTTAAGAATAACTCATTAACCAATTAGCTGCTTCTTTCTAACTCTGATTACTTGGCCGTAGAATGTGCGCGGTATCGCACTTTCAGAGGGTTATCATCTGCACAGCATTGTATGTGGCCCCCAGATACTACCTACAGAAGTAAGAGTGGGCGATAAGATGAATCCCTGATTGTACCTACCTCACCAACTACCTACACCAAATTTAACCAGTTAAAAAACCTACAAAAATATCCAATAATTATATAGCTTAGCATATTATATTATATGACGTGTAGCTTAGCATATATTATATGTAGGTAGGACCTTTCGTAAAAATAAATTAATGTGCCATTATTATAACATAACATGGGGGAGTGGGATGAAATAAAATAAGTATAATACCTACCTTGCAACCTTGCAACCGGGACCAACGCTAAGTGACGCTACGATGATGATGATAGAATAATGTTACCTATCTATTACATACAGTGGATTATTTACGGGAAAAATGTCAATTTGCTAACTAGACTCATATAAACAATGGAAAGGTTTTTCAACTGGCAACATTGATATTCATTTGACATAATTGTTTGGCTTAAAGGTGTAGTAACTGTGCCAAAAAACTTAAAAAATGAAATCCCTAATTAAGTTTGACACTGACACATTTGACACAATTGACACTGACCTGACAGTGATGTTTTATAGAGGATATTATTTTAATCAACAAACAAAACAATTCTCAAGAGAATTATTATATTCAGGCACGTAAAGAATTGCACTCACTAGAAAATTATCTAATGTTCTCCAATGCAATCGTTAGCATTTATTGGTAGGTAATCGGTCCAGTCACGTAGAATGATATTATCTACTTAATGATATTAATGTTTTATTTTACATGACTAACTCGACATATTTGCACAATAAGTGCAATATCGTGTGGGTTATACTTTATTGTGTTTACGTTACCATTTACGCGAAAATTTCAACAGGTTAAACATTTTTTTAAATAACAGTGCATATTAGTTTCTTAAAAACAATCCAAAATTCTTAACTCATTTCGACAGTTTTAAACCCTTTCAATCCTTTGATGATCCTGTGTGATGAAGGGCAATAAATTCGCATATTCTTTGATGTTAACTACTCATATTGAATGTCCATGTTGGTTTTAGTTATAATTGTATAATGTAATATTGCCTCTTTTGTCTGCAGGTCTGAAATCTTAGACAGTATTCAAAAAAAAAAAGAACAGGAGAAAGAGTCTCAAAACACTAACTTCCAGCAACAGCCAGTGAAACCTGCTGATAAGTCCCACCACACAGCAGAAGTGCCAAATGCCAATGTACCTGTGACCCAGCATGTCGCAGCTCAACAGCTACTATCGCCCACCCATGGCCTTAGCCAACCCTTGCAAGCTAAGGAGGATCCCAAAGATAAATTGAAAGTCGCTAATTCAACTACTATAACACTCATAGATAACAATAACTTAAACGGAGAGAAAGATAAAGACAGTACCTATCATAAAAATTATTTTACCTTGGAAGCTAAAAATGAAAAGAAGGATGATGGTAATAAAAATAGTATTACTATAACTAAAACAGTACCGAAGCAAGCACCCAGTAGTACTCAAACAGAGAAGGGTAAAGTTACAACAAAACCTGTAAAGAGGCCTCTGCAGTATTTGGAAACACTTGCCGAGAAAGCTGGGATCACTTTTGAAGATAAGTATGAGGCTGCAAACACTCTATTGGCTTTAGACAAACAAAATATTGCTAGGAGGCTGCCAGAACTGAAACCACCTAAAGCTGAGCCTGAGAATCATAGTCAGCAGGAGGAGTACAGATATAGGAATCAGAAGGAAGAAGATGATAATAAGCTACAGGTAAAATACATAATTTATTAGTCAACTGATATATTTGTCTTGGTGAGAGCTGAGGTCTATTTACACCTTCTGACTTAGTTTATAGCTATTTCGGGTGCACTGCCATCCTGGCAGCCCCAAACAACCTGTTCATAGGCTTGATTATCTATGACTAGCATGTGAGCCTGACTTGGGCCCTTAAAATGGCTCCCATACATTCTTGATTCATCTGATAGCTTACATTGGGCTATATTGAACTGACTTCCAACTATAGTATATATGTATGTATATATGTATATGGATGCCTGTTTTGAAAATGAATAAAAGCATTGGAATAATGATAAAATGAATGGACTATATCCTAACAGATCTTGTACAATGTAGAAGTCTATGCTTTAATCTGGAAATGTTTAAAAAACATCCTGAACTAGTTTTAAAAGTCCAGATGTTTAGGGGTAGAACTGATTCAATTAATTATAAAGATAGTTTTACAATGCTATACTACTTTTTATTGTCCCTTCATTTTCACAAAGGCTAGTGGCTAGTCTGTTGTTTAATTCTAATAAACATAGGGAACAAATTATTCAAACAAAATTTTGAAAGTTTTGTCATTTTCATTGCACTATAGATGTAGGTATCCTATCCTAAGTTCTGTTTGATTAAATAAAAGTAAAATACTTTTTTTCTGTTCATAACCCTCTGGGAAAAAGGGTTACCTCTCAAGCCTACAATCAGCAATTCTAATATTTGGTTTTAATGCTATCATACTTCTGTCCCTAGATCCAACACCAGATAATCCAGCAGCAACAACAGCAACAGCTTCAGCAACTGCAGCAACAGCAAATCCAGCAACAGTTGCAGCAGCAGCAGCAAGCGCTACAGCAGGCACTGCAGCGTCAAAACCAGCAAGTGATTCAGCAACATATCAAGAACCAACAGGATCAACAGGAGCTGGTTAGTCAATTACCGTTTCATCATATTTTATTGTTTATAATCATCTACCCAACCATCATCATCTTCATTAAGACATATAATCCTGATTGCATCCGAGGCTAATGTGCCCTCAGAGCTCAGGGTCTGCCTTCCGGCTCTTCCTCCTCCACTTTGCACAATCTTGGGCCTCCATGGTAGTGAGACCCTCCACGACTTCAAGCCAGGACTTCTTGGGCCCTACCCTTTCTACCTGGATCCGGCAGGGGTGCCATTGCCAGGCTTTTGTTACCCACGTAGCCTGATGGCTGCCGCAAGACATAGCATCCAACCACTAATAGTGAATTTTGTGTTTTGTAGTGAAACAGTGATGTCATATTTCTTCATTTTATACAAGTTCTTATTAAACTACCATTCTAACTGGACAGTCAAGTAACAAATTAATGAAGACTTATAGGCAACATAATGGAGTGCCATTTAGTGCAAAAAGGATTATTACCAACTTTAATATGCACACAGTGCAGTGTTTGGCTAGATATAAAAAGCTAGAACCAAGGAGTAGGAGGAGTAAGTGGGCCCTAGATTCTTAGGTGAATACCTCAGATGCAATTAGATCATGAAGAGTTGAAGTTAAAACTGTGACGATATTGAACTAGTCATACAATTATTTTGAACCTATATATTTTTATCTTCTACAGCTACAGAAGCAATTCCAGCAGCAGCAGCAGCAGCAGCAACAGCAGCAGCAGCAACAACAACAACAACAACAACAACAGCAGCAGCAGCAGCAGCAGCAGCAACAACAACAACAACAACAACAACAACAGCAGCAGCAGCAGCAGCAGCAACAACAGCAGCAGCAGCAGCAGCAACAACCGCAGAAATCTGATCTATTGCAAGTCACACAGCAACCTGAAGTTCAACAACAGAAATTTTTACAGGTTCATTATTTATTTCTTTTTACAAGTGTATTTACAATATATTATATTTTAAAGAATTCATGCAGAGTGAATTTTGCAACTGGGTGTGGATAGCCCAATCCATAACTATGAGGATAGTGAAAACTGATCAAAGGATTCTCTTATGATAAAAAACTAATACGTAATTTAAAATTGAAGACTAAAATTAATAGCAAATATACAAATCGGTAATCGAACTCACTAATTTTGAAGAACGTCGATAGTGTCGCTAACCGACAATGAGTTCTGGCAAGTAATGAATGACATAATAGCAAACATAAAGAAAGATCTCACGTTTTCACGTTTAGGAGACGCCTGTTACCCTACCAGACTTAGACGGCGGCGCGATGTGCGCCCCCCAATTCTGGGAAAAGATGGACGCCGTAGGCCCACACCCGAAAGGTCTTCTAAAAACCAGGGTCAGTCGGGGTGCGCGAGGGATATCCTGGCGGCTCCTTCACCCCTGTAAACTGATGGCCCGCGACGGCCATGCGGTTTTAGTCGGTCCAAGTCCCTCATAATCGCCCCCGCTGGCTCCGGCGAGGGATGGAGTGTACATATACGAGAGGATTTCTGTACGTATATAAAAAAGGTCCAAACCAACCTCACCTGCATGTCGGTAAACAGCGGACGAGGCTCTGGCAAACGCTTAGGTCCCAGGTTGGCGGTCAAACGACAGTCGCTCATGGACATACCATACCAAGACATACCCATCAAGGAAAAATTACAAGTATTTTGTTTGATATGTCGGCTTTTCCGTACCTCGGGCTCCCATGTGTGGAAATTGCTATGAAGATGATGACTACTAGAAATAATAAAGAATATTACAAACATACCTCCAAGATTCAAATGCACTAACAAACTTCTAAAGCTACCCAAAAATATGTTGTAATTAGGTACCTACGATTCATTTTTTTATTTTATTGTTGCAGCAATTTAACGTTCCTGGCTTTGGTGAGATCAACCTAAGCTTCCTTGCTTCCCCGCCGAGTAACATTAACCTGCTCTTCGATAAAAACTCTAAAGCCGGCATGAGCGGGGAGACCAAAACCCAAGTATGTTTGATTTAGTATATGTAATGACCAACAAACTTTTTAATAATGTTCTCTAGCTCTGCAGAACGCGCTTTTTAGGACTGGTCCAATCAGTCTTTTTATTTGTTTCTTGATTGGTTCTTACATTGCACAACCGCGAACTTTCTGACGTTTGTTCAAGAAGTTCACCGGCACTTATATGAAGCTACGTACTTTTCTAATAGAACAAAGAACAGAATACAAAACAACCTCTGTGGCGTGACAATAGAACGTTCGACTGCTACGGAGGTTGCGGGCTCGGTTCCCACTCAGTGCAAATATTTGTTTGCGTGACGTTTGCATAGATGTTTTTGTCTATGTATTATATGAATGTATTTTCAATTAAAGTGTTTCTATATCTATACTCCATTCGGTTCGCTATAAGATTTTATTAAATTGTTCTTTTATAGAATTTTATAATTTTATAATATCAATTTTTTTAAATATATACTAAACAAATAAACTAGGCTAACTAACTGACTTAGTAGTAGTGGTCCAATTTTGGTTTTGTCTTTAAATTACTTTCTAAGCAGGAAAAAGTTAATAAACTGAGAATTTAAAATAAAACATATTAAAAAGGCACAATCGAGATGGTTTACCTTCAGTTAATTACCTAACTGAATGGAGTATATACGACTATTTATTCGCTTTACTAGACCCACATTACAAGCACTAGCTTTAAGCCTAAGTTTACTTTAGGGGTCTAGCCCTGGAAGCGTTGTTTTATATCGCTCATCCCGCTTGGATGTCGGTTATTGCGACCAAACATAGTATCATTTCATATTTCATCCTCAAACAGGTCGTAATTTCACGCAAAATCTACTCAACGGGTTTTGATTGCATTTTTTTTTTCAGTTTGAATAGTCTAGACGTTTGTTTGATCGAAATTGGTTGTGTAAAACCGGAGATAAGACTAAAAGTCACAATAACCGAATTCTACGCGGGCGGAAGCTTCGCTGGCCCGCTCCCGGCTAATATCCCACAACCGGATTGCAGCGCCATCTATCGAGAATATAAATATCCTCTTTGAAACGAATGAATCGTCATCTTCCTGCCCTCATCAAATATTGATTTGGGGTCGGCGCAACATGTTTGTTCTTCCATTCATCTCTGATTGCAGTCATCTCATCTCAGCATTCACTCCCTTCCTATTCCTATAGCCAAACGTATATGGTGAAAAGAAACTAGGTCTCGCATCTCGTCCACTTAATTTTCCATCTACCGGTCAATAGCAGAACTAAGCACATTATTCTTTGACGAGATTTCTGCGTACTGCATCTGTTTCATACTAGATGTCACTAAATGTATCTACTCCGAAATTAGTACTGCCATCTATTGAGCAAGTAGAATTATATTTGACGATGCTGAGGCTATGAAAACCAGAACCATACGAGGGATAGTATCAGGGTCCACGACACTTCACCTCGTTCGATAAGATTATGCATCTGATAGCTTTTGTCAACGACAAGTTATTAGTAGTTAATACTTGAATTTGATTTGATTTGATTTGAAGTATCACCTCCCATCTCAACCGAAGGGTGTCGTAAGAGGCGTGAAACGGATAAATATGCAGACGAAATCACTGCGAGAGAAGAGAAATTCAAAATAAAACCCTGTTACAAGTTCCAACCCGTCTGACCAGTGTGAAAACAGTAGGACTCCCATTTTCTTACAATATGTTACACTAGCTTTGCCCGCAGCTCCGCCCGCGTGGATGTCGGTTATCGCTATAATATCGTTATAAATTTTAGCATTTATGTGTTATTCTGATGTATAAGCCATATTAAATAAAGTTTCATTAAAATCCATTCAGTAGCTCATTATAACAGTCGTTGGCGTTTAAAATATTAGTAGGATTAGATGTGCAGAGAAATAATCTTCTGTCCTTAGATTTTAGCGCCGGCACGTATCCAAAAATCTGTAGGTATACCATGAAAGTATTTTGAAAAATAGATTGTCTGATAAACGCGGCTGTTTTATTATGAAAGCCATTGTTTCATACAACGGCATAACACAACAATATTGAAAAATGTACGTGCTGTAAAATATTACTATTATGTTATTTTTAATAGAAAGCGCCTAGAAAAAAGGTGTAGTGCAAAAATTTGTTGAAGCTAAACGACATTGTGATGATTGCTAACACAAACTAAGTAGGCGCGTTTTCCTGTGATTTTAAGGTTTTCGGTTACAGAATACGACGCTAAAATCTAAGGAAACAAGCGGATTGACGAACAGAGGTTAAATTTCCAGGCTTAAAAAGTAGGGGATTCTCAATTCAGATGGTAATTTGTCAAATGGTAGATACCATTATATTATTATGTATAATGCTATATAAGTCCTACTTATGTCTGTGTTTGCCTTTCGAAAACAATCAGAAATTATGTGAACGTGTACCAAAAAAAAACATGTATTAAAATTTAAATAATTTTTCAGGATATTTGTCAAATATGCTACCTGCATATACGACATGGACACGTGGCCATAATGTTCTTGAATCTTATAAGGCCGTCGTCGATCACGCGTTATTTCGAGTGGTTAACGAATTTGAACCTCGCACAAACAGTGGTGTTGGTGGACCTTACAAAGAATTGCAATGACTTCTTCATTGCAATTCGTTTTAAATATTCGTTTACCTTCATTCAATTGATGCACTCTTGGCACAATCCGATTATGATTAAGAAATAAAGCTTTTCCTGACATTTTAACCACCCTTACATCATTTAACTTTCGTCACGATTTCCTAATTGTCTTGTAACCGTAACTAGATATGGATTTTCTAGTAATTACCGAAGAGCTATAATAATCATCCGAGTTCTTACACCAGAACCAGTTACCGAATGGTTATATCTGGGACTCATCAAAGAACTCTCTCGAAGATTGAAAACTATTAAAGAGTTCCACTATCGGTCTCCTGACACCTTTATCACATCGGTTTGATGGCATATAATTTTTGTAATATGTTGGTATTTCTTATTTCTAAAAGTCTATACAGCTTCCCTTAATGCCCGTCTCGTGTGCTATAGACAACAGAGGATTGCACGTAAAGTGCCTGTGCTTTTCACTGCTAGTAGTAGGTACATCTCATCACACCAATCCTATGGAACTATTGCCAAAGGTTACATAATATGTATCTAGTTAATATTATTAATACGATGAATTTACTTGTGATTAAAAATCATAATTTGAGATTATAAACTCAATTAGCCGTTATATGACGCCAATCCATTATCATCATTCGCTGAGCCTTTTCCCAGTTGGGGTCGGCTTTTCATTCTAACTGTGATGCGGCTGATCTTCGATACGATATTTTGCATGAAGTGACTGAATCCATTATGAACTGTAAAAATATTTAATTACTTATGTAATAGTATTTTATTAGTGAAAAATTATAAAAAATGAGCCAATGGAAGTCTCAATTTTAGACTGATAATAAACAAAGGGTTACTACTTAGGTACAGTCAGCATTAGAAAAATGTTGACCACCAAAGTTCTCAAAATAATTTGAATGCCAAAATTCCAAATTTCTGTAAGCATCCAGAGTGGTCAAAGCACCGCAGTCGGTTTTCCGTTATTATGTAAGTTAGTCGAGTGTTTATATTCATGTGTGCAAACACGCAGATCGATGGTATCTAATCTAGTAGGTATAGGTCAAAATACTGTTAAAGGAAAACTGATTGCTGCGATAGTTTGACTTCTTTAGACACTTACAACAATTTGAGCACTGTTATAAATCTACTATTATAAAAATAAGTCGGGTTTTCCTTCCTGACGCTATAACTCCAGAACGCACGAAGCGATTTCCACGGTTTAGCATTCGTTGGAAAGGTCTCGGGCTCCGTGAGGTTTATAGCAAAGAAAATTCAGGAAAACCGACATCCACGCGGGCGGAGCCGCGGGCAACAGCTAGTAACTTATATAACATTAAAATTTTGGTATTCAGATTAAGTTGAGTACTTTTTTGATCAACAATTCTCTAATGCTGACCGTACTTATCAAAATAAATAGTGAAAACAAAGACTTGACTTGACACATACTATTAATTGTACTTGCACAGTTTGTGCTGCACACTTAATCTGCATTTTTGTGGGTACTGATCAGCTGTACAATGTGTACTGGCTATACATTAGGATATTCCAGCATTATATCAGTTTATCAATTCACGTCGGCCTATCGTTCGTAATGTGAAACAGCACGGCATGGATTTCTTACATCAACGTAGGTTCAACTATTCAAATACTCGTCATCATCCTCAGAGCTATTTCCCAGTTTGCATTTGAGAGTCCGGTGTATCTTTTAACCTCCACCCTCCACACCGGAACCAGCGGGGATGGCTATATCGGACTCGAACAGATTAAAACTGTACGCCATCTTGGACCTTTAGGTGTCGAGGGTAAGATTGCCTTTGGCATATCCCTCACGCCCGGCTGACCCAGGGACCCCATCTTGCCCCGGATCAACTTATGATTTCGATTGATATTAAAATCCAGATCTACTTCCACCCGGATGAAACGGCAGGCAAATTAAATTTTAACATATACATTCTTTGTTGAACAGATAGTAGACGGGCAAGGACAGGTGCTTCAGCAACAGATGAGCATGGCGCAGCACGAGCCGACACAGCAACACCACCAGACAGTCACCGTAGTGTCCTCTATGCCTAGCAGCATGTCTCAGCATCAGGTACAGTACTGTGCATCTACTTATCACCGTGCATAGTAGGTATATACTCGTTCAGGACATTGTTACTTACATACGGCTATAGAGTTAAGCTCGCCTTTGTACATAAATATTTTCAGTTTGGTTCAGTGAAACTGTACCTATATATGACCAATGTTCTGTTTCTCAATATGATCATATAACATTTTTATACCTTATTGCATCAATTCTACTTAACCTAAATTTACCACCGCTTGCTAGGCGCTAGCGGAGAAGAACCGGCGCATAAAGTCCACTGCGCCATTTTCTCCAAGACCCTCAAGAATAGGTACAGTCAGCATCAGAAAAATGTTGACCACTAAAGTATTCAAAATAATCTGAATACCAAAATTCCAATTTTATATAAGTTATTACAGTGCTCAAATGGTATCCAGAGTAGTCAAATCATCGTAGCAATCAGTTTTCCGATATTATGTAAGTTAGTAGAGTGTTTATATTCATATGTACAAAATGATGTTAACATTCTCATTTAAACACATTTTGTATCCTATTCTTACTTATATAGCCAACCCTTTCATTTTTAATCTGAGTTTTGTATTTTTTTTTATTCATGGCTCATGACAGTTGCTTGAGCCGTAAACTATTTACTTCCATTGTTGAGAAAAAAGTACGAATACGTAAAAAAATAATACGTGTAAGTCAGCAATAATACTCATAAAACCTCATATTACATATTACTATAACATTTTTAGTTAAAACATTTACTTTATAAAAACAATATCGAGTATGTCAATTTGTGATATTAGTTTACACGTATTTATTTATTAACTCTTTTCTCACCAATACAAGTTGATAGATGGCGGCTCAAACAACAATCACGCATTAAAAAAAAACACATACTTACTGTGTTTAAATGACAATGTAAACATTATTTTCACTTGATACTTGATTAGATGCCATTGATTGGCGTGTTTGCACATATGAATATAGACACTACTAACTTACATACTTACCTAATAACGGAAAACTGATTACTAAGATGGTTTGACCACTCTGAATGCTTACAACAATTTGAAATTTTGGTATTCAGATCATTCGGAATACTTTAATGGTCTACATTCTGATGCCGACTGTACATGTTATGTACAAAGGCGGGCTTAATTCCGAATTGAGTTTTCTCGCAGCAAACCTTAGGGGATCCTCGAAGCGCACTACGTGCTAATCTCAGTTGCATCAAAAAATCACACTTCTTTACTGTTCCTTTCTTATATTGGAGCCTGCATCAGAGCCCTGAAGGTTGTAGTGGGGCCCCATATTCACACACACCCAAATATAGATAGATAACTCCTCCCAACCTTAATTTTAAACAACAGACAATAAATTATAGATTTCTTATACTAGATATCGTAAACAAATCGTTATATCACATTTATGAACACATTTTTTACATTTTAATATATGTCATATCACGACTACACGTTCTTCAGATTTCATTTGAATATAAAACTGTATGCTGAGACACTACTGTCAACTCAGGATAGGTAAAAGAAACAAATGTATTCAACACTTAAATCAATTTCGTCTGAGCGAACCCATTCGTCCCGCATTCGCAGTCGACATACAACAGGAACCACTTGCACAATGACTATTATAAAGATCAGATACGTATTCACTAAGCGAGGAGATGAGTTTGTTCTAGAAACGCATACGACAAAAGAGGGCGAGGAAGAGGTCTCAGTAAGAATTTTCTTTTTTTATGTTAAACAATCTGTGCTTAAATTCTGATGTTAATTAAAACAGATTTGGCATATTTGCATTTTTATGTATAAATGGAAATAAAATGTTTTACAGCTTAATTTGTGATGATATTAAATCAGTAGGTAGCAATAAAATAATGTTAATATAAATTGCCTGAAAATTACGTCGCGCCTTTATTTTTAATTATTTAATTTAAATTGTATAAATGGATCAATTGATTTTGGAACCGCAAAACTTGATTTAATCCTTATTTAATTATTTTCAGCATTTATTCAACTTACGTCTTCAAAACGTACTTACATAGTTTTGATTTTGTAATAGGCATATCTCTGTGACCATTTCGTTTAGTTTGGTACCTACCCGAGACCATGGCTACTTAGTCAGTGATATTCGAACATTGTCTAGAATATTGTTATATTTTATGTTCATTTTAATCAACAGTTATATTCACTTAACGATGTTTGTAATATTATAATAATAATAATTATTATTATAACCGCGATATATTAAGATCTCTGTATTTATTTATTTAACTTCCTCTTTGTCCCAAACTGAAAATAACTGTTGACTTGACATTCTAAGAAATGAGATAACTCTGAGGATATATTGTTTATAAAATGGGCAAATAAATATTGTTGTAAAAACTGATCGAACGACAATATGGTTTTAGTTTGTGTGTTGTTTTTAAATGTCTATGTATTAATTGGTGTAGGTGCAGCAACAAGCAACGGGTATCCAGCAACAAGCGGGCACCGGCATTTCTACCATGCCGCCTCTACAAAGCTTACCACCAAATACACCAAATCCACATCAAATCAGGTAAATACCAATGTTTCCTACCACTCGGCGCGAAACGGTATAATGTGCGATTCGCATGACAAAAATGCTGTGTAATGCCTTATCATTTTTATGAATATTAAATTAAAATCTAAATGCATTTTCTAAAGTATATCACATCCATCCATACATCCTACATCCATACTATCCGCTACTTGTAAAAGTAATTACTACTACTACTAATTTTACAAGTAGCGGATAGTATGTAAATAAAATTTAAAAAATTAAAAATCCCCTGTTACAAAATTTATCTCTGAAAAGTTGAAAATAAATTGTGTTGGTTAGCCCATTAACTTTTTTAAATTTTTTATTTTATTCTGCATAAAAAGCATAATAATAATAGCTTGTACCTAAACTATTTTTTTTTTTTAAGTTTCGTTAACGCACAGTTGTAAATTGAATTGAAGAAATTGTAGGCTTAAGATTTTCAATTAAGTGGATCTAGTATAATTGAACAGATTAAAAATAAGAGAACTAGCATTCGAAATACGATCGATTACTGTACTGTTATCATGATGGCGGGCTTACTTTCAACTTTATTGGCAAGCACAAATCTACATTTTCGGTAACCTCTTTATCACACGAAGCGCAGTAGACACTTGGCAATTGGCATGCAGATGACAAAATGCGTTGTGGTTCTGTTTTCGGTTACTCTAAGTGCCATATTAGGCTTTTTTTTTATCAAGACCCAGTATAGGTAGTGAATGATAATGCGTTAGTAAATCAGTTTCTCTTTTTTGCTTATGCGGCTACGGATACGTTCATGGTACGGTCCTATAATGTTGTAGGCATCGTATTCATCAAACTTAATATATTTTGTAATATTGTAATTTCATTGTGTACTTTTAGCGCGGATTGGGGCCATAGTCGCGTACAAGTCATTCAGCAACCGTTGCAGAATAGTACATATTTGCAACAGTTGTACAACGCGCAGGGCCCGCTGCTGATGCCTGGTAACATTGCACTGCATCCCGGAATCAACTCTCAGCAAATACAGGCATGTCTTAGTTCAATTTATTAGGCACTTAGACTTTTCATAAGGTAAATGAATAGATGAATAACAAACTATATTAGTAGGGTTTATTAAGGGTCCGAATGCACCAACTAACCGTTAAAGTGAACTTGAACATTAAAAAGAGCCGGATAACTATCGCCGTAGGCGATAGCGTCTCCCCTACGCGCCGTCGACTCGTCGCTGCTACGGCGCTGTCGTCTCGTTGTCATGGGTGCACCGCGGGAAGGTTTCGTACTAAGCACCCCAATCATATTAGTTCCCTTTGAACACACTTCTCTTTTCGGTTACACCTGACTCTACGATTTACACTGTCATTTTTAAACTTCCTCTTTCGAAGTTCTTATACCTTTCCCGAAAACTTAGAGCGTGATTTCCTGTTTTTAACGCAATACATTGTAATATGTGTAGGTGATTGCAGCCGGCAAACCTTTCCAAGGTAATCAGTTGGCGCCTCATATGCTGACAGCTCAAGGCAAGCAAGTTCTCCAGGGACAAGCTGGTAAGACTCACGTATATTTATACAATCTCATTGACACCGCTCTCTTCATCTGTCGAGTCCATTCGATGATGTAAATGGACTTTACACACATACTTGACATAAACTCTGTAAAACTCAAATAAGTCATCGCCATCTCAGCGCTATTTGCGTTTGCGTTTGCGTTTGGGGTACTTCGGAGCCCGGGGTCCGTTTACTCCTCATATGGATATTATCCCGATAATCTTGGTGGTCCCCAGAAACACGCAAACTCAAATCTGTAATGAACAGGATATATTGTGAAAATGTAACAAAATAATTTTGCCCTTACTTCATTACTATTATTGGGTCCTACCGACATCTTTGTGACTTAGCTAGTTAGTTCACCTACTAAACAATGGATCATCCGGCACAGTTTATCCTCTCGGGGTTGGAAAGTCAGCGGCAGTCGCTCCCGAAAACGCCGACACACCATTCAAAAATTACGCTTAACTATAAGTGTTGCTCGAGTTTTAAAGTGTTAACTTGATGATGATGACTGAGTCTTATAAAAAAACCAAATATTGTAAGAAAAATAATTAAAAATATATGATAATTAACAAGCGCGTAAATCAGTTTTGGTAAAAAAAATATTACATGTTGGTACCTAAATAATTACATGAAATATTTAGAAGGGAAGTATCATATATCACAAGACACAATTCAGCATGCCTAAATGGTATCATATAAAATAATTGAGATATAGTTTGCATTTTACGCGGTAATGGAATCCAAGAATGTAATAGACGTACAGACGAACTCAGAAGTTGCTGAACACTAAACAATTTACAATAGATCTTAAAATTCGAATAAATCAATAAAACAAGTAAAAAATATAAATATAAAAAAGATGTTCGTAAAGAATTCGTTTATGTACAGTTTTAGAGCTACGGAGGGCGGTCATTTGAAATGTTTTAAATAAAAAATACCGATGACAACTGTATTTCTTTACGGAAGTAGTAGTATGAATTGTGTTTTAAAACTATACCTAAGGGTTGTACGACAGAGAGGATCAAAAGCCGGGTACTGTATTTAAGAGTATTTTATATCGCCTCACCAACGATAGCGATGACGCAAAGGTACAATAAATACATTTACTAAGAACATAAGAACATTAATATTGTGCTTAGTTGGTCGCTGATAACTAGGTATTGTTAGAATTTGCTATGTCAAAGCTCCTTCACTCTTAGAGCAGTCGCTCACATATTGCCGACGTATTTAAGTATATGCATTTAGAAATGATTGTGGAAGTAGTAGTTATACCTACGTGAGGGCGATCTAAGTTACTATTAAATTTAACTATATGTTTCATAATTGCAAATGGCAAGAGTTATGAAAATAATAGACAAGTAATTTCCATTCCGTAGATAGCGCGAAGTATACCTGTGTATCGAAAAGTCGACTAGTTTGAAGTGCAAAATTGTAAGGTTTTAATCATACAAATTAATTTCTCTTCAACTAAATGAAAAACAAAGGGAACGTATCTATATTACCTACGCATTATTTTGCGAACCGTACTCTCGTGCTAACGTATGTCATATATTTGCTAGCTCTATACTCCCCGTCGATCTGTGACGTACATAATTTCTGATGATGTCGCTATATTCTAATACTAAGTATAGGTACTAATTACCAGTAAGGTTTCTAACGTCATACGAGACGATAGCGACCGTGTATTAGTTAATATTAAAATAGGTTTTGCTAACTTGTCATCGTGTTGTACAATTTTCTTTACTGTTGTACTTAGAAATTGTGTTATTTAATTGTCTTACAGTGTCACTACGAAAGTTTCGTTCAAGTAACGTACAATCTGTATTTAAAATGTAATAAAAATGAATTTAAATAAAATCCGGTACAGTGAGCGCAATATTAATCAGAGTCAACAGAGAGGACCTATTTTATTCCATGTTCTATTTTTTAATTATTATACTTTACCTCTTTACTTTTTAATTATATCTTTATTGGTGTAGTTATAATGATGTAACATTACAGTTCTGTTATAATACCGTTTACCCTCTGGGGTAGGCTGCAGAGGAAAGCGAGAAACATCCCTCAAAAATGTTAAATACCTATTAATGGTTTGTAAAACAGTGGTTTGCTGACATTGTATAATTTCCTAAACTGCTGCTGATTCAAACTGTGAGTCCATTGTCTTTCCCTAACTTACATGTTACATGCCAACATATTTATGCTATATGATCTTTTTATCCCAACGGACACTAAATATTATATCTATAAGATCGTACATATACACTTATATACATACTAGCTGTCGCGCGCGGCTCCGCCCGCGTGGATGTCGGTTATCGCGAATCGGGGTATGAAAAATAGATGTTGGCCGATTCTCAGACCTACCCGATATGCCCATAAAATTTCATGATAATCGGTCAAGCCGTTTCGGAGGAGTATGGCAACGAAAACTGTGACACGAGAATTTTATATAAGTATTAGATATTTCGATAAAACAATCTGTATTTCTCAGTTACACAAACCATTTATACTACGCACATAGCTACAGCTACACACTCGCAACAAACAACACTTTCAAATTCTGCCATTTTTAGCTTATCCGCCACTCTATTAATTACGTACTTTAAATTTTTACTTTATTCAACAATTTAAAAAATACCCAGTAGTTGAAAAATATATTTTGAGCTTTTAAACTAGATTATTTTGCAGAATTGTTTAGAGTCTTAAACCGAATATTAAGACACACTTACTCTTACAACTGAAGAACACTATATTTTCTTATGGACTTAAATTTTATTTGGGTGGTGTAGGTACTGCTTAAGTTTTCATTATGACATCAGCATATTTTTAAAGTTATATACCGCAAGTGTAACACAACGTCGTAGGTAGAACGTATCGCGCGAAGAACTGTCACACTATTTAGTTTTTCAGTTAATTTTGCAGGTCTCACTACATATCAGGACCAAGGTTTATAAATTTTTCCAAATGTTTTATTATGAGTCTCGTGGTTAAAGATGTGAATGTATATTTATTTATATTAACAGAGGGAATTTTATTTCTTTTGGTGTGTTTAGGCCTTTCAATAAATATTTTTAATTGGCAATAATCTCTCAATTTTAATTTAAGCTTTTTCTAAATTTCTAGAGAAGTTTGTTTACGTTCTTTGCAGGGTAAGCTTTTAATGTTCACTTAGCAAGTGCAGCTTTTTCTCGGCTTCCCACGCATACATTCAAGTCATGTGTCGTTGCGCGTTCTATTTGTACCTTAGTTCGTAATGTGTTACGATTTATGATGATGTTTCTCATTCATATTATTCATTATTTTCTTGAAGACATTGCATGAGGAAGGCGGTTTCAACTAACATTCTCACCGTCTTTTTAAATGCCCCTCCTCACTGTACTTATTATGTTTATATTTCGGCAGCGCCGTTCTCGGGGTATACGACCATCCCGGCGATTCCTACGACTCAGAATCAAACGTTCGTGTTTAGTCCGCTGGGTGTAATCAATTCGCAGCCGAGCATTCTGCCGGCGCACTCGCAGTCCACAGTATCGGGCATTGGGCAACAGCAGAAACAGACTGAGATGCATAAGGTTAGCTGATCTTTAGAACAATTCTTGCTTCGTTTAGATCTCTCTGAGGTTAATATTTACATTAAAGTGTGGTGGAAAGGTCGCGGGAGCCAAAGTGGGCGGTACCAGTGCGGGTGGCCAGACTGTCCCGGTGCAGGCGCAATGTGTCCAGGTGTCCCAACCGGTGCTCGGAGCTCAACAATCAGCTCAGGCGCAAATAATAAGTCCTTTACAGGTAATTAAATTTTAGTTGAAAATGACATGGCGTGATGCTCTCTTAAAATATTATTTTTAATAAAAAGTAGAGAAGGTTGAATATTGTCCAGAATGAATTAATTTAATAGATTTTAAATTACTATTATACCAACTAAGAAAGTATTACGCTATGAATGTGTAAAAGTCGACCTATCTAGCGAATAAAGTTTGTTCTGAAAAATATTTACTTTACTGGACAACCATTTGAAGTGTGCCGTACACAAAACATGCTGTAACTTTTTTCTGCATCTTCTAGAGAAATGATTTTTTCTATGAATAAAAATTAAAGCAAAAGCGACAAGAATACAAAATAGTGATAGCAGTGCATCATCACACTTTATTCTATGCATAGGTCGAAATGTATGTATTTTAAACATTTTCACTTAACATGGATTGTATGTCTTAATGAAATGATCCATTACATACAAAAACAATGGATCATTTCCTTACGAAGAAATTTTTAAAATTATCTGTTTTTTTTTTAATATATAAGCGTGTAACTGCGAATATAATTTGTAGATATATTTTTTTGCACGGCGAATTTTTTTTTCGGAATTTCTATCTTTTTGCTTGCGGCTACACTCTCTTTCCCTATAATAATGTGTTTGGTATACGTAGAACTAAATATTTCTCTTTACGTTTGATGTATCATTTTGTTAATTTTGTCAATATCGGGTTTTATATCAATAAAAATAGATTATATTGATATAAATGTTTCAGATAAGTTGAACATCGAGGCTACTTCATAATCCACTTTTGAATAAGACGCATGTATTTGCGAATTTTATCCTTTGAATATTTATTTTGTCTTTATTGACCATTACTAAATGGATGGAATGCTGTAGCATATGAATGTTTCAGCACTTTTGTACAGTATCAGGGGATTTCCCACATCGTCGGCGAAATTAGTCCGGTCAAGATCGGATTGCTTCGGTTTTTTAATAGTAGTTTATGAAACTGTTGCATAATAAGGGTTCTTAAAATACGAGTGTAAGTTAAAAACCCGACGAAATGTTGAAACTACTATTATGATCGTACATGAAATCAATCATTAAAAACCTATTGCGCATGAGATGATAAGCGCAAATTCAGGAGACCTTATACCTTTTTTTTTTTTGCGTGCGGGAAATCCCCACGGAAACCCACCCCTCCGAAGCCGGAGGGGGAGGTTATGTCGGACTCGAACCGACTAAACCGCACGCCGTCTCTGGGTCGTAGTGCTAGGCCGAAGGTGAGGTTGTCATGCGACATATCCCTCGCACCCCGGCTAACCCAGGGCCATCCCTCTCGGTCTGGCCCTCCTCGGGAAGGGGGGGACCACGCGGTCCCCGACTCAACCCCGGTGTGGGGAGGCGCGCAACGTCCTACGATGCGCGCCGCCGCCGTGGCCTTCTTCTGCTAGAGTGACGGGCGGCTCCACCCGTCACCCTCAGGCCCGCGCTCATGGGGGCGGAGGTCAGTTTGCGCCCTCCGACGCCCGAGCCGCCTTCGGGCGCGTGCAGCGATGTCAGCGAGCCTTTCTCGCTCATCGCGCCGCGCCCGCTCTGCTGTCTCCTTCGGGAGCATGACCTGCTCGCAGAAGGAGGCGCTGGCCGCCCACGCATCCGCGCAGCGGACCATCGCCGCGAGCAGGGTGGAGAGCGTGAGCACTCTCCCCCCCAGGGCCGCCACAAGCTCCCGCCTCGGCGTCTCAAACGCCGGGCACTCGGTGAGCGTGTGCAGCCCCGAGTCCACGCTCGCGTCGCAGTGATGGCACTCGGGCGTTGGCTCTATGCCCATCAGATGCAGATACCGCCCGAAGCTACCGTGCCCGGTGATAATCTGCGTCTGACGGTACGTGAGGCTACCGTGTGCTCTCTAGCCACTCCCCCATGATGGGCCTTACCGCCGCAATGACGGCGTGCCCGGAGACCTTATACCAAACATCATTTTACAGCGCTAGTGTATATCAGTTTTGTTATTTTCCTGTAGGTATATACATTATGCATGTGTCCATGATTTTTATGCATTAGGAATTTTGATATCTCATTGCTATTCCCCTTATCAGACAGTAAAATTCAATACGTAAGAGGTATACAAAAACAGGTTTAACACAGGCACCATCTCCTTTTGATGACCTTATTCTTATACTATTAAGTAGAGGGTACTTATTAAGTAGAGTCGGCGGGTACTTGTAGAGGTACGTCATGTTATATGTGTACATTGTCACACAAAGAGTTTGTGTTACTTTACCTAGTCATCGATTAACCTATATGACTACTATGAGAGAGTCAATATAGATCTTCTTAAAATATTAATAGTTATCAAACTATGGCATAGTAAGGGTTCTTAAAATACGAGTGTGAGTTAAAAAAAAGACGGGTTGCACTCCGGGAGTGCCGGTAGAAGTGAAAACTTTTTTTACCATACCTATAATATAGCGCCAATCATAGAACCTATCACTAATTTTCTGTTAGAAGAAATTAATGAATTACAAAAAGAAAAAATAATCACAAAATGTAATAAATTACATAAAGAAAAAATAATCACAAAAAGTAACTAATTACAAAAAGAAAAAATAATCAAGAAATGTAATAAATTACAAAAAGAAAAAATAATCACAAAAAGTGCCAGAAGCCCAGGTTCGAGCCCGGTACTATCTGAAACCATAAGAACTTACAGTCGAAACCGTTACCGCTAAGCCGCGAAGCTTATTGATGCACCAAACCAAATTATCAATCTATAGGTGTTGTAATGTTGTATGACGTCAGTCGTCGGTTACGGTGCAAAGGTCAACTAATCCTGACGCAATTTTAACACTTTTTACCCACCCAACGCCGCTAAAGAAGTTTTCACTTCAAAAATGAGCCGTAGGCGAATTTTTTCATAGTATCACACGAGTGTTTTAAGTAAAAATTACACACATCAAAAAAAGTTTTAGATCACTTTGATAATACGAAGTAGTTTTTGTTACGTTAAAATAAAACGTTTTGTCTTTTTTTCTAAGATTCTTCATTTAAAAATCAAATCTTTTAATAACAAAAGAATTTTAAATATTAACAGTTTTTCTGTATATAAAGAGATTAAATCCTTGTTAACACTCATTCAGAAATCTGAGCAACTTGATTCAAGCGCTTTTTCTGATTTTTCGATGAAGAAGTTTCAAAAAGATGTCGATGGGATTATCAGAAGTTTCACGAGCAATAAATGTTACTTTGGGGGAAGAAGGAGATTCTACGAGAGAAATAGCACGAAGAGTGGCTGTATCCCAATCCTGTGCCGTGAACACGTTACGGAGGTATCGTGGCGTGGATAACTTTACTGATCAACCTCGCACTGGTCGGCCAACTGTTTATACTGCTGCTCAGAAGCGTTACATCAGATTGATGACTGCCCGAGACCCAACAATCAATGCCACTAAAATAAAAGCTGAGTTGGGGGCTGCTACTGGACTAGAAATTAGCACTCAGATCATCAGGATTTGCTTACATCAGGTTGGATTACGAACGAGGAGATCCTGGTGAGCATCCCTGAACTCACAGCAACGACAGCGACCCAGATTGCAGTGGGCTAGACTCCGCCAAAATAAAGAAAACGACGTGGAAAACATTTGGTTGAATAGAAGACTGAAGAGAAGGAGTAAGTGGAACTTGGACGTTGGACGTTGGAGTTAAAGGTCTTGGATTTAACCTAGAACAGTGCTGGAATGATGATGGTTAATACTGTCAGAGGGCAAGCAGTGCATGGCAAGTTATAACGCCGCGTCCAGACGACTCGTGGATGAGCGAGGCAAGGGGGCAGAGACATAGTGTGGATGGTATATTAGTTATGCCGCGAATGTTTCCGCGAGTGTCGGCGTTTTTTTTTTTACGTGTGGGAAATCCCCACGGATACCCCCCTTTGGAGCCGAAGGGGGAGGTTATGTCGGACTCGAACCGACTAAACCGCACGCCGTTTGTGGGTCGATGTGCTAGGCCGGAGGTGAGGTTGTCTTTTGACATATCCCCCGCACCCCGGCTGACCCAGGGCCATTCCTCTCGGTCTGGCCCTCCTCGGGAGGGGGGACCACGCGGTCCCCGACTCGCCCCCGGTATGGGGGGGGGGGGGCGCATTGTCCTACGAGTGTCGGCGTCACGGCGCGAGTCAAAAGTGTGGCAATACGAGCGCGATGAACCATCCACACACTCGCGACGAACACACTTTGCATCGAGCGCTCGTGACGTTAACACATATCCCATTTATAACATGACATCACAGACAATGAAGGTTCTAATGAAAAAGTATGAAAATTGATTGGAAATATTACAATAATTTATTGTATAATCATATTTTATTATTTATATTATACTTCATATTGTATGTTTCTTTTTTCTATAAATAATGTTATAAAATACATATCACTTAAAAGTATAATATATATTTATTATTATACTTTATAATAATTTATTAAAACAATTCCCTATTCTGATATGCATAGGTAATGCTACAGCGTTGTCGTCCATACGTTTACGTCCATCTCCATTGCAAAGCGAATACTGTAGCAACGCGATGACGCGACTGTATGGATACTAGGGCATTACTCGCGCGAATATTTCCGGCAACACGAGGAGCAATGCGAGGAGCATAATCTGGACGAGGGCTTAACAATAAGGCCGTCATTATCACTACAACTAACTATACAATCTCGAGCATGAAGTATGAACCTACCATCGGGCTCTCTGCCAAGTCAAGCTTAATGAACACAAACAACAACAAAATATGAAGACTTTGGGTAATGCATATGAAACTTACAAGATTGCTCCACTACCACTCACTCTCATGCGCTCACAATGGAATCATGGACTCTTAAGAATCTACAAGTCTAGCTAGAGTGTATGAGTTGCATCTAGGCAAGCGGGCTCCATCATCGACCACATTATTACTTTTCCATAGAAGAGATAGTGGTCAAACGTTGATCTTTTTTTTACGTTCGATAGGCTCGCGTTTGACCATTATCTAATTTGTTGATAAGTGATTATGTGGTCAACATTGGAGCACGCTTGCCTAGAAGTAACCTATTCACTCTAGTCTTGAATAACATCCAAGTTCATCACAGATGAGGGCAGGGCATACCACTCCTTGACAGTACGCATAATCTTATTTCTTCACTTAATATTATTTCAAAACCTTTAGTAGGTATAGCCGCAAGTTAAAAGCCGGAAGTAAAACGTATTTTGTTGACTTGTTGCGTTACCCTGTCTTATTTCATTCTGAGTATATTATTAATTATCCTATAAATTTCACTAATCAACACATTGTTCTCAGACTGGCGGTCAGACCATGCAGTTCGCGCCGTGGCAGATCTCAGGCGCCTTGCCGCAAGTATGGGCAGGAGGTTTGCAAGCCGGGACCATACCAGCCGGCGGCCTATTAGCTCCGAACCCTATCTTCATCCGCGGCACTCAACCAGATGCGTCTCCTTCAATGTTCATCCAGCATTCACCGCAGAATAACGTGCAACATACCAGTTAGTACTTTTATGAATTTTTATTTTGCTATGCGATACAAGTTAGGTTAGTTGATGACGCCCTTGTGTAATAAAACTGTGTCTATAGAAATTCTAAATTTTTTATCATGTGTATGCCTCACTTGATACAAGATGTTATCAAACTATTGTTAGTTTGAATCGTAAATAATATACTTTGCTATAATGATATATGTACCTGTCGGTATTATTTTATAATTTTTATGTATCGCTTGCGAATAGCATTGCCTAAGCGTCCAGCTGGCAGCGATAGCATTATAGCCCGAACATATTTATATAGTTTTTGCTTATATACTGCTTGCTTATTTAATTCTATTTGCTAGTGGAAATAGAAATCTTTGTTAAATGAATAGGATTATATGTGTCTGTCTATTTTAGCTACGAGCGTGGCGTGTGCGACGGGTACGACCGTTAAGCCGCGAGCGACCACTGAGGGCATTGCGAAGACGACTCGACCATTGTCCAACATTCTGCCTTCTAGCGGGATAAGGCCCGGGCCAGCTTCCTCTGTGTCCACACAGACCAGTACCAATCAAGCACAAAATCAGGTATTTTTTTAATGATCAGTCTTTTCAGCTGTAGAAAACATACGTACCAAATTATTTTCTATATCAGTCAGCATATCGCACTGCTAGAATAAGCCTTATTACAGGTTTCATCCACTACTTTATTCGGATGCTCTTCGAAAAATAGAGCCACTGGTGCCCAAGACATTCTTTAAAGAATTAACTAAAAATATTGTCCGTACTCTCTACCTTTCCGACCCATAGGGACTCTTTTATCCGGACTTAGCCTGCTTTTTGACCCATTGTGCGTGTTCCGACACATCTAAGCGTAGTATATGCATACACAATAGCAATGGGCCACGTCATTAATAAAATGCATATACTATGCTTCCGACCCATCTAAGCATAGTATATGCATTTTAATAATAACGTGACCCATTGCTTCTATGTACGATTGTACGTGTCAATGTATGTATGTTTGCGATCCTAGTCGAAACAGCGTGGCAAGCAGGGCATGCGATCCCCTGCGCCGACCTCCAAACAAGATGCGGCCAACCAAACCAATAAGATGCAGCATCAGGTGCAACAACCTAAGCAGCAGTAAGTTTCTAAAGTTTTTATATTTTATCTACTCTCATACTAAAATGTAAACATTAGAAAATTAAAAACTCAACTTTAATGACGGTCTTTACACACAGAATACCAAAATAAATTTAAATAATTACCTTAAGATACAGCTCTTCTATGGCCAACTGTATCATTATTTAACTTTTTCCATTATGATATAACTTCAGCTGGATTTTTGCAACAGGCCTGCTCGCATGATCAACAAATAGATTTTGGCGCTCAACGTCTCTGTCATTTTACGCAAATTAAAATAATTATTTCATGAGATTAAAAACACTTGTGTCGTACTATGAAAAGCTCACCTGCGACTCGTTAATTTATTATTTAATTTGCTTTCCACAGTCGGCTGTTGGTGATGAATCCCTCGGGCCAGCTGACGCAGATCACCAGCGTGGACAAGCAGCCCATCACGAAGAACATTCAACAGCAGGCCCTGTTGCAACAACAGGCGCTGCAGGTCTGTATTGTAATGTCCACTTTTTATCACTATATTATATACACTAGAGTACGGAATTCCAAAGACAATCATATTTCAGTTCCCACGGATAA